>CM043728.1:3267310-4467310 GCA_023969325.1 Oryzias curvinotus
GAGTGGTGGCAAGTCTTCTTGCTGTCTAAAGATGCGTTCACTCTGAATTCTTCCATTTGCCACATCTTCTAAGAGCGCAAGATCAGCCATTGTGCGTCATTACGCATTGTGATGGGGCATTTTATTTCCATCCATTTAATTGCATCTGACAAGCTACAGATGTCGGTAATAATCGACGTGGAAATGGGAAATTGTTCAGCGCAAATGTAATTTCTTGTTGCTTTCTGAATGGTTGAGACATACGCCATACATTGTTTTATCAAAACAATATATAAAGGCCATATGCATGAATACCATAATTCCGTAGCTTACGAAGAAATGTTTTACTATGAAAACAACTTTCCCCAGTGGACAATTAATACGTCTGTCTGTCTGTCTGTTTGTCTGATTCGCACGCATCTGATGGCGCGTGCACACGCAGTGACTCCTCTCTCCCCTATCTTCAGTGTTTTTTGGCTTTTCATTTGGCTTTATCTTTTTGGGTTTCAAGGATTTATTGTTTTTAAAAGAATGTATTTTTTAAGTCGTTTATTTATTATTTTATATGCTGCTTGGACTGTGGGGTGAGAGGAAAGCAATTTCATCTGTGCTGAATGTCTTACGTATGCAGCATATTTGACAATAAAGCTGACTCTGACTTTGACTTTGACTATATCTGCTCCGCCAGACGGACACATTGACGAGAATATCAGTTTTATACATTATTTCGTTCTGTTAACTATATTATTTATGAGGATAAATTGCACAACATGCCAATATTGCAGAACATATATCACTTTTCTTTTTGCAAATATGTGTTCATTTGAATTTCTGTTGTAATTTTCGTTTGATTTTTTTTGTTTGTTTCACTGCTGATCGATCAAACGGGTGTTCGTGTAGGCTGTTAATTGTAAGACTTGCTTTGTGAAGTCTTCATGTTATTTATGAGAGGCAGTATTGTCATTTTCATTTTCACGTGTTTCTTCCATCTGCCGACGGTGTCGCAGTTTCTCATTTCACCCGTTTTTGTGCGTACGCCTGGGTCAGAGCTTGCGTGAAGGACCGCACATTTTCCGTCAAGTTTGCTTTTTATAAATATCAACTATTGCGTAGAGAGTGGCGTACACCTTCTTTTGTGCGTACGCAACGTTTATAAATGAGGCCCCAGGTCTGCACCCTCTAGCGTTCATATAATGCATATGTTTTGACCTAAACAACAACTGTTCAAAAATTCAATGTGGTTCTAAAACTAAATAATCTGATAGTTTAGCTAAATGGAATTTAACAAAATAAAAAACAACACATATTTCATATTTCAAGCTCATAAAATGGCACTTACAGAGACATAACCCTAGTAAAAACAAAAAATAAGGGTCACCATACAAATCAGTCTAGGAGTATTAAGGGAGTTAGTCACCGTTTGGTATTTGTGAAGTACTCTTTACATCACAGTCTGTGGCTGTTTCAGGCCATACCAAGTGAACTCATGTTATGGATACCCTTACTTCAAAGACAGTTTTTAAAAGGAATCTTAGTGATAATTTTAAAGAAAAATGTTGCCCTAACTTACTTTTAGGATTCTAATGATTGTAGTAATTTTATTATTTTAATTATTTAATGATTGTCTGTGTTACTGCTGTTTTATCCAGATTTTTGTTCTATGTCTCTCCTGTAGCTCGTTATTTTTTAAGTTTTTAATTTTTTGTTTCTCAAAAAGTTTTGCCTTTTGCTAGGCCACAGTTAAAAATAAGAAATTATTTTCTTTATTTGTTTTGTCTGGATAAATAAAGGTCAAATAAGAAAATTTCTACAGGCTGCTTGTTTTCAGAAATGCAGTGTCTTCTGATGAAGACGGAAGATATCTGTCAAAACACGACAGGTATGTGAAAAATACAACTCGTGTCTGATAACTTCTGATAACAGAAGAACCAAGTCAAGTTCTCTCCTAGCTGTCCTACATTGCTGCTGATGAGCTGGAACAGGAAGTTCTAACTTCTGACTGACTTCCTTCAGTTACTAGTGGTTATTCAACTACATTCAACTACTAGTTAAGGACCAGGATTGGGCCGGTCCAAGTCCTGCAGAGAACCAATGATATTAATAATAATTGATACTTTATTGATCCCACAATGGGGAAATTCCTCTCTGCATTTGACCCATCCCCTCCCTCACTGTGTGGTGTTAATTGCTCGCCATTGATATGGTAATTGACCCAGTACCATTGATTATTCCCCTCAGGGAATCAAACCCTGGATTCCTGTATGGTAGCCTCTCACCTTACCAACCAAGCTACCCAGCCGCTACCAAATTAAAGATATATATTAAAGATAAGGGTGTGATTTATTAGTCTGCTGTTTGAAGGTGGACTGAATTTTTGAAAAATGTTTCTGACTCCTCAATGAATCTATGCCAAAAACAATGTTGGCCCAGCTTATAAAAGGTGTACCCAATAAAAGGGCAGAAAAATGTGTCAGTGAAACAGAAATTTTTAATGACAAAAAAGCATTAAAAAATAATTAACAATAAAGTGCACAATACAAAAAACAAACAGTTGTTTTCTTTTGTGCACATGGACCTTATTTTGTTCAGTTTATTTTGCATGCTGAGATCCAGTTTTAATGTCATGGCCTTGATTTTTGGGGCCTTGGGAAATTAGCTGCTCAGTTGGAATTGTTAATTAGGTGAGGTTTTCTAATTCAGCCTCGACACTGTGATGGCTGAATCTTCACATCGATCTTTTTCTTCTATGTGGACAGATGTGAAACTGACCCCACAGACTAACTTTTAGGTGTATATCAACAACAAAAACTACTAATCAGAAAATATTTAACTTACTGTTAACATGTTTGAAATAAACTTTACACTAACAATTAGTTGTTAATAGGCTGTTAGAAATTTGAAGCTGGGGAAAGTATGGTGGGCTGGTGTTCTGTCCTCTATTCTTGCCTACCACTACTCTCCTTTTCTCCTCTATTCTTGATCATTTATTTATCATTTAGTTTTCCATGCTGTTTGGTGCAGTGCGATTCGTGTCCTGTCCCTCTTTCCCAATCCCTTCCAGGGGAGTGGGAGTAATACCAGATTCCTGTTGGCTTGCCCGTTCACCTGCACTTGGCTGTGGTCCTCACCCCTGGCTTGTCTGTTCCCCTGTACGTGACCAAGTACCTCGTCCCTGGCTTGTCTCTGCTATTGCTCCTATACTTTGGATACTGCCTCTGGCTCGTCTCGCGCCCCCAGCTGTCCCCCAACCCCATCTGGATAAAGCTCATCTGCTGGACTATTTAAACATGTAGTTGTAGAGTTGGATAAGTTAATTCTTCTCTAAGAGTTCTGGTACATTACCTGTCCGTCCTGGGGGAGTATCCCTTCTTCATGTGAACACCCCTGAGGTTTCTTCTTTTTTTCCAGAATTCGTTTTTTTAGGAGTTTTTCCTTACAGCGAAGGAGGGTCTAAGGGCAGGGATGCCCAGTTTAGTTTAGTCTGTTTTATTTAGTTCCATTTCGAATTTTCCTAGTGAATTCTATGTATTCATGATACTTGTGATTTTGTTTACTTTACAATTACCGGTACAAAGCCCATTGAGACTACTGTTGTTGTGATTTTGGGCTATATAAATAAAAATTGAATTGAATTGAAAAAACTAAATGTTTGTATGCAACAGACTGGAAGTCTGACACTTTTCCCCTTAGTTCTGCAGCTGCTTTCTGAGCAGATATGATTCTCAGAGGGGAATATATTTGAAGAGTTCATGGAAAACTTTAGAAAGACCTTGAATGATCTTGTCTACCTGTCATTGTTGGATGAATGCCACCAACTTACTTACCATACAGGGAGTGGTGGACTTAGCTTTTTTGGGGGTCCCAGGCGAACAATAACATAGGGCCCTCTGCAGCAGTTGTGTTTATTATTTTTTTTTAAAAATCCTTACCTATAGTGTAAAACATGAATAACTTCCTTACTGGTGAACTTTTAGCCAACATCAATGTCAAGAATCCAAATGTTTTGATACAAATTTAAAAACTGAAATCACATTTAAATTTTAAGTACATACATTTTAAATTATAAAAATTATTTTTACATGGAAAAAACATTACATTTATTAAATGCACTAATTTGTTAATCCTCCACTTCCTAGAAAGAAGAATTGACAATTTTATTTCTTTTCTTTAATTTGTAAGGTTTTACTAAAGAAGACAAAATAATTTTTTTTTTTAGAGTTTCTATTCTGTATTTGTGTCTTGTTTTTATCTGTCCTCCAGTACTTTGGGAAGTTCTGCAACAAATGTCTTGCTTTCTCTTTGCCCTTTCCTCTTTTCAAAGACCCTTGCATCACGACGCTTCATTGGACCACTTTTAAAAATTGCTGTGACTCGTCTTTTAATCTCTGCCAGTGTTCATCCAAAGACCACCAGACCCAACAAAAAAACAAAAAACAAATATTAATCAGGGATAATAGCAGTAATTAATCATCCATTATTTATTACGTCCGTATTTAATTGAAACTTAAGACATTTTAATGAAATTACATTCACCATGGTTACAGTCAGTCAGACAAAAACATGAAGGACTGGACTTCAATTTTATTATGAGTAGACTTTACATCTCACGATGGCAGGTGAGAAAGACAACAGTTTAAGCACTGCCTGTCATTTTTCTTAGCATGAATTATCTGTTGATGACCGTTAGTTACGATCTCCTCAGTTCTGGAGAACTGTAGTTGTTCCTCCTCCTGGTTCTATAGACTGTAACTGTTGCAGCCAGATGGTTAGCTTCTTGGAGGAGACCACCTAAATCTTTCTGCTCTTTGACAAGTTTTGTTGCAGGTTAGGTATGGGACTTCTTTAGAACACAATTATGAAAAATGTTAAAGACTTTCACAATTTTTTTTACTGTCTAGTACAACATAAAAATCTGTAGGTGAGACTGGGGACAGTTTTAATAATTTTTATATTTCAGTCATACGAAACTCTTGCAGTAGAATACATTTATTTTCACATACTTAATTTACATCTTAGTTGGCATTCACAAACTTTGATTGGCATAAGGCTCCGTACAATTCCATGAGATAACTTCCATAAACTTTAGGGTAAAAACCCCCGAACGGAGCCCACAGGTGGAAGCCGGGGAGGAGGGTGGGGCGACGAAAGCGGCGCTGCGGTAAGAAAGAAAATGAACGCTGCACACCTGGACTTAAATAGGACGCTGAACAGGTGAGTTAATTAACTACCGCCCTAGGGGGGAAAGAGACTGCCGAGTTCCGGTGCCTGAAATGCGAATATCATTCGCTATTTTCAGTCATACGAAACTCTTGCAGTAGAATACATTTATTTTCACATACTTAATTTACATCTTAGTTGGCATTCACAAACTTTGATTGGCATAAGGCTCCGTACAATTCCATGAGATAACTTCCATAAACTTTAGGGTAAAAACCCCCAAAACCAAAGATCATCAAGAAGAGAGAAGAAGAAAGAATGTAAATGTATAATCAGTGTGTCATAAGATGAGGTGTGTTTTGGCGGCATTCCGTTTTCATTTCATTCCATTTCCAAGTAAGACTGCTATGTGTGACCCGGCACCTTTGACCGTTGGGCCGCCCCCTTCTTTCCATTTCTTTTATCCGAGTTCAGCGCTACAAAGGGGACATACTATCTAATGGATCTGCTATGTGTGACCCGGCACCTTTGACCGTTGGGCCGCCCCCATTCGAGTACAGCGCCTCGAAGGGGACACACTATCTAATGGATCTGCTATGTGTGACCCGGCACCTTTGACCGTTGGGCCGCCCCCATTCGAGTACAGCGCCTCGAAGGGGACACACTATATAATGGATCTGCTATGTGTGACCCGGCACCTTTGACCGTTGGGCCGCCCCCATTCGAGTACAGCGCCTCGAAGGGGACACACTATCTAGTGGAACTGCTATGTGTGACCCGGCACCTTTGACCGTTGGGCCGCCCCCGTTCGAGTACAGCGCCTCGAAGGGGACACACTATCTAGTGGAACTGCTATGTGTGACCCGGCACCTTTGATCGTTGGGCCGCCCCCGTTCGAGTACAGCGCCTCGAAAGGGACACACTATCTAGTGGAACTGCTATGTGTGACCCGGCACCTTTGACCGTTGGGCCGCTCCCGTTCGTGAACCACTAGGGGAACATACTATCTGCAAAGAGAGAGAGAGAGAGCCAAACAAAGAAAACGAAACAAAACAGGGAGCCAACATAAGAATCACTCATACCTAATTTTTTTTAAGAACATAAATCCCCATCCGCAAAACGTTGTAAGGAACTATAATTTGAACCGCCAAGTACAACCCGTATGAAGACACTACCTACATCCATCCAAGCTCCCAAAGCATGCTGAACATGCTTAAGTACCATCCATTATTCGTAGCTTCCATCAAATACTAAGAACGAGCTTAGCGTTATTTCATTTGGTATGCTATTTAAAGGCGCTTAATTAACATTCATTAATTCAAGCTTGCAACGACAGGACTACGAACGAGCTTAACTGCCATAATGTTTCCCCATTTGTCATACCATAATACGAGCTCAGAACATCCATTTATTCGAGATTTCCATCTAAGTATCAAGAAAATCCTCACTGCCATTTGTCTGAAGCTTAATTGGCGTAATTGAGTTTAGAACCAAAATTTGAGCTCCATCGCATACTAATAATACACTTTAGACATCCTAAATTTTGAGGCTTCCACCTGGCAATATAATCCAAGAATTTACATTCATTCTACTGCCAACATGATGATGGATTTAAGTCAGAAGTGTCATGGGAACGTAGGGGAGGTCCACCGCCCCATCACTTTGAGTTCAGCAATAGGTACGTTGAGCAGTCATCGTGGCAACACCAGATCAAGGAATGCAGGGGTGTCATCATTCGCCAGAAATGGGGAAGCAGGCCAGAGAGCAGGGACTCGCAGGCTCAGGATGCGATGCATAGATAAAATACAAAACCAGTATTAGTCCCAGCAAAGAACATATACATAAAACCTAGAACTGATTAGTTTATACACTGATTAAGATGAATGGAATAACAAGGTTAAATTTATTAGAAAGTTAAGGAAAGTCCCATTGTGGCTTCATCGCACCATAGAAACCACCCATATCACAAATTCCAGCAGTGAATTGATAGTGAAATACAGAACCTGCACAATATCTTAACACCAATTTTATATACACCAATTGTAAAGAAGCAACCTTTTACAGTTCCAGAGGGACGCACCTTCAGAAGGTCATCGAGAATTAGGCGATGGGATGGGTAACCAAGGGCCAAGGAGATTGTAGATGAGGAAGGTCCACGTCCCACGTAGCAATGGATTGCAGCTCGGCTGAAATTTGATTCTCATATTTGATATTAGTGGTTCTCAAATAGGTGGACAACAAAACACAGACTGCCGAAGTTTTAGCCAAGGGCGTCTGGAGATCCATAAGGGATCGTAGGTTTTGATAGACTGAACCTTAGATTTTTAGAGGCGGAGCATAACAAGCCTCTACATGTAGATGCATCTAGCCAAGTGTCATCAGCTTAAGCAGGGCAGATAGAAGACTGGCTTGCGGACACAAGAATTAACTCTTGAACTAAGCTTTAGAGCGTAAAAGATGGAGTTTCTACGGTCAGGGTTAATTTGCTTATGGTGTTATTTAAATACTACCCAAGACAACCGATGAAACACATAAGACTATTATCTCACTCTTTAAAGAGCCTTAATATAAACTCCATGGCTAAATTCTCCTAACCACACTATCTTTAAAACCATTAGAGCCGTGGATTCTGGCGGCCGGACGTACACAAACCGCTCTTATAAATCTTTCCCCCCAAAACTAGAGGGCCCAGCCACAGAAGAACAAGCGGAGGGAGACTGAATACACGACAGGCATCGTCATAACAAGACCTATAAGCATTGAGGAGGACAGGCTACAAAACGGAAGACGTGAATATCCACAACAGGAACATGGGGCCCAGGATCAAACTACCCGGAACAAGATCACAAGATGAATGGATGACCGTGGGACCAAAGCCATAGCAGAGCCAGGTGGGCCGATCATTGAACAAACAGCCACCAACCAAAGAATGAAACAAAGTACACGCTGCACAAAAGCAAGAGATGGCATAAAGGGAGAGGCGTGCACCAATGAACCATCCAGATCCAGAAGAAGAAAACAAATCCGGACGGGCAGAGGACCATACGTCGCAGACAACGCGGTAACCCAGATCAGAAAATGAAAGTAAGCCACAGAGATGCAAAAGACCAGGCATACAGAGGAACATTGACGCAGAGAAAACAGCAAAACGCGCAAAACGAAGGGGAGCCCATAGCCTACCCAAGTCAGGTACAGGCTTGTGATAATACAGTCGATAGCATGAGGACCGCCATGACAGCAGAAAGGTCAACCGATAAACAAATCGAGCGCCGACTGGATGCCGAGAGACTCCCCCGGGAGGCAAAGAGGCAGGACACTGAGAACAGCAGTGATAACAGCCATCCCCAGCCACAATCGCGTCCGGAGTAAAACGTGGAGAAGGCATGGGCAGCCAAAGTAAAAATAAACCAATCCGTAAGGCGCACGAGGAATCAGGCTACTGACGCCAAAAAAAAAACTACGACAGGTGCCAACAGGACCGAAACAAGTTCCAACCATGAACACATCCAAGGGCCACCCACAGCGGCGGCCTAGAATGAACCATACCGAGAGCAGGCGGAGGCGACGAACGAAGATCGCCGAGTGAAACAAAACAAGCCACAGACGTTGCATAAAAGAGACAAATCAAAAGTAAAATCCACAGAGGAGAGAGGGGTCCAACAAGAACAAACCAAACGCTGAGTAAACCACCAAATGCACAGCAGCCACGACAGAAACACAAAACAAAGAGAGCCACCAAAATAATAAAGCCAGCGTTGCTTAAAGACAGGCAAAATTCACATTCGGCCCTTATCTAGGAGCCGAGTCCTAGCCGGATGGCTAAGACAGAGAGACTCAGGAGGTGTTTCTACCCCCATGCCATCAGGCTCTTAAACAGTAACTCTACACGTGTATCTTAATTATTTAAGTCTTCAGTCCACATTCATGCACATTATTTTGCATTCCATATTTAAGTCTACAATACACATATTGTACGTATTTCAGCGGTACATAGTTATACTTATGTATATCATGTAGACTTTACAGAAATAAATGACGTACATTTCCTGTATGATTTTCCTTAATTATTGCGCTGTCCACAGAGCGGACCTGGGTTACATTTCACTGCTGGTTGTATTTGCTAAATATAACTTCGTATGCAACAAAATAAAAAATCCTGAAATCTTAAATAACATACAGCAACAGATAAAACGCCGAAAGCCACAACTAATTCAGCCAGCATGAGAAACCTGTCCAGACGAGGACCACCAGCCCTGAACCACAGGTAAGACCCCACAACCCCAGAAACAATAACAGGATGCAGAGCCACAAAACATAAAAACGAGTCAGGTAGACCACAATGTCAAAGAACATAAAACTACAATACCCAGAGTCCTTAGGGGCGTGACGTCACACACAACCGGAACAAAAATAAGGAAACAGAAACGCATCAGAAAACACAACAGAAAAACACGGGAAAAGACCGCCTGGCCGCTCACCGCAAAGATACAAACGGCCACAGCAGAGGAGAAGCCTGAACGGCCCCCGATCTAACGCCGCTGCCAACCGAAACACCGCGAAACGCTCACCCGCCGCAGCGACGCGAACACGCCGGCGCCGCCACCCGCCCGCTGAAACGCCGCGGAAGGAGAAACAAACGCGGCGAAATGAAAACCCCCCACATCAGAAAAAGTGGGAGCACCATCCAAAAGAAGGGGGGAACACACCAAGATGCCAAAAAGAAGGAGAGCAGCGGGGATGGAGCACCGGCGACGAAAGCGGCGCTGCGGTAAGAAAGAAAATGAACGCTGCACACCTGGACTTAAATAGGACGCTGAACAGGTGAGTTAATTAACTACCGCCCTAGGGGGGAAAGAGACTGCCGAGTTCCGGTGCCTGAAATGCGAATATCATTCGCTATTTTCTGTCTCTAACTTAAAGCTAATTTAACCCAGTGTCTTTAAACTTTTACCCAAAGTAACTTCATTGGTCTGCTCATAAATTTTGTAGAGTTTGCCTCTGTAACACAAATACAAAATACATGGCTTGACCTCAAATACACAAAGTAAAATTTTACAATTGACCAGATATACTAGGTCAGCCGTAACATGCTCTCAGGTAAAATGTAACACTAGATTAGATTAGATTTGCTTTTATTGTCATTGTCCATTGTACAATGAAATTGCTCACACCCATACCTAGCACCCTTTCATTCACCTCTTTTACCACACCATCCATATACACGTTACCAACCACGGAGACATCACGCATCCCTGACGCAGACCAACCCTCACAGGAAACCACTCACTCATGCTATTTCCCACTCTCACACACGCTCTACTGTTTCTATAAAAACTCTTCACACCTTCCAACAATCTACCATCAATACCATACATACTCAACACAACCCACAACGCCTCTCTATCAATCCTATCATACGCCTTCTCTAAATCCATGAATGCCCAAAACACCTCCCTCCCCTTAGCCAAAAACTTTTCACACACCTGTCTCACAACAAACACCTGATCCACACACCCTCTACCACTCCTGAAACCACACTGTGTTTCTCACAGTACGGACTGTGAGAAACACCAACATCATTTCTGTTCAGTACCTTTTTAGCTCACACTTGAAGTTTAGTTGAACTGGATTTCTGATCTTATGGAGAATATGATGTTTCTAACATAGTCTAGTGGCCTTTTTTTTAAAGATGGAGGCTGTTTGTTAAAAAAAAAAAATTAGCTCAAAATTGCATTTTCCATCCAAGAGTAATGCACAGAAACTGTTCATTATACGGCAGATTTCATATGTTTTGAACAAATGAAATCATTTAAAGCAGTGGTTCCCAACCTTTTTAGCGCCACGGCCCGGTATAACGTCACACACAGTTTTCACGGCCCGGTCAGAGAATTATTGTACCGTCGCTACGCTGAAGGAGAAACAGATACGTAACTAGACGACTCCTGAGCTTTTGTTCTGACACGTATGGATCAGTACATCGCACAGGTGTCTTCATTCTCTTCCCTTCCCACACTCATGGGGCAAAAAAGAAGTACCGTCTACTAAATGTATTTTTCTTTTTTGAATCGAAGGCTCCTCTTCTGTCTCCAGGCTGGGCATTTTCCCCTTGGTAAAAGCGTCCTTTTACCCCATGTCAAGGGGTAGAAGATCTTGCAGTGCTCCCTGGCCGTTCCCTGGAGTTTCTAATTCGCCGAAAACCACGTTTCTAAATTTGATTTGCAGGACATGAGTCAGACCTACCCACTCATCTCCTGCAGACAACGTTTGCATTTTGCGGGACACGATTGGCTCTAGGAAAGCAGAAACTCAGGCCGAGAATGTATATATATATTTTTATTATGGGAAGGAAGCCTCTCCTGGGCAACTGCCAACTGGGCAGGGTGGCCCCCACGTTGGCCCCAGGAAAAAGCAGAAGCTCAGCCTGATATTCGTGCTTCTTCACTGGGAAGGCAGCGTTTGTTTTTGCCCCCCCTGGAAGGGCCAGGAGTATTAGCCCAAGAGAGGCTTCTCTCACTGGTTAAGGTGGCCCGGACGTTGGCCACAGATTAAAGCAGAAGCTCAGCCTTATAATAGTGCTTCTTAACTAAGAAAGAATCCTCTGCTGTGCCCCCCCCCCCTGGTAGGGTAAGGCGCAGCAGCCTGAGAGGGTCTCCTCTCCCTGGGAAGGGTGGCCCCCACATTGGCCCCTGGAAAAAGCAGAAGCTAAGGCAGAGAATAGCACTTCTTCATTGAGAAGGAGGCCTCAGTTGTGCCCCCCCCCCGGAAGGACCAGGAGTATAAGCTCGAGGGGAGCTTCTCTAACTGGTTAGGGTGGCCCCCATGTTGGCCCCCCAGTAAAAGCAGAAGCTCAGGCTGATTTAGCTCCACTTCATTGAGAAGGAGGCCACTTAACAAGGATCCTGCAGGCCGGAGTAGCCCTCCACCGCACAGCCAGCATGAAGCCGGGGTCAGCAGTGGCTCTCCGATGGCAGGCAAAGTGTGCCATTCGATCAGTCGCAGCTGAGTGGAGTGGAGGGTCAGCAGCAAGGTAGGCCACTTTTAAGGTCTCCGTGGCCGGCCCGAAGCTCCTGCATCGCTCCCCGCTCTTTCTCTGGAGCTTCTCGTTCGCCCAAAACCAGGTTTCTGTAGCGGCCCATATTTGTTGTTTGCAGGACATGAGTCAGACCCAGGCCACTCAAGGCACTCATCTCCTGCAGACAACATTTGCATTTTGCGGGACACAAGTGGCCCTAGGAAGAAGCAGAAACTCAGGCCGAGAATGTATATATATTTTTTTATTATGCGAAGGAAGCCTCTCCTGTGCCCCCCCCCCAGGAACAGTAAGGCAGAGCAGCCTGAGAGGAGTTTTTCTAACTGGGCAGGGTGGCCCCCACGTTGGCCCCAGGAAAAAGCAGAAGCTCATCCTGATATTCGTGCTTCTTCACTGGGAAGGCAGCGTTTGTTTTGGCCCCCCCTGGAAGGGCCAGGAGTATTAGCCCAAGAGAGGCTTCTCTCACTGGTTAAGGTGGCCCCCACGTTGGCCCCAGGTAAAAGCAGATGCTCAGGCTGAGAATGGCTCCACTTCATTGAGATGGAGACCTGTGCCGTGTGATGTGCCGTGTGATGTTTTTTGTTTGTTTCACTGCTGATTGATCAAACGGGTGTTTGTGTAGCTGTTAATTATAAGACTTGCTTTGTGAAGTCTTTATGTTATTTATGAGAGGCAGTATTGTCATTTTCACTTTCACCTGTTTCTTCCATCTGCCGACGGTGTCGCCGTTTTTCATTTCACCTGTTTTTGTGCGTACGCCTGGGTCAGAGCTGGCGTGAAGGACCGCACATTTTCCCGTCAAGTTTGCTTTTTATAAATCTCAACTATTGCGTAGAGAGTGGCGTACGCCTTCTTTTGTGCGTACGCAACGTTTATAAATGAGGCCCCAGGTCTTCATTTTCCGGAAGGTACGATCGGTTTGCTGAAAAACACGGATTTCCAGGAATTCCTGGAAGACTTTCATCACTGAATTTAAAAAAAAAAAAAAAAGTTTCAGTCATACAAAAACTCTTGCAGTAGAATACATTTATTTTCACATACTTAATTTACATCTTAGTTGGCATTCACAAACTTTGATTGGCATAAGGCTCCGTACAATTCCATGAGATAACTTCCATAAACTTTAGGGTAAAAACCCCGAACGGAGCCCACAGGTGGAAGCCGGGGAGGAGGGTGGGGCGACGAAAGCGGCACTGCGGTAAGAAAGAAAATGAACGCTGCACACCTGGACTTAAATAGGAAGCTGAACAGGTGAGTTAATTAACTACCGCCCTAGGGGGGAAGGAGACTACCGAGTTTTTGGTGCCTGAAATGCGAATATCATTCGCTATTTTCAGTCATACAAAAACTCTTGCAGTAGAATACATTTATTTTCACATACTTAATTTACATCTTAGTTGGCATTCACAAACTTTGATTGGCATAAGGCTCTGTACAATTCCATGAGATAACTTCCATAAACTTTAGGGTAAAAACCCCCAAAACCAAAGATCATCAAGAAGAGAGAAGAAGAAAGAATGTAAATGTATAATCAGTGTGTCATAAGATGAGGTGTGTTTTGGCGGCATTCCATTTTCATTTCATTTCATTCCATTTCCAAGTAAGACTGCTATGTGTGACCCGGCACCTTTGACCGTTGGGCCGCCCCCTTCTTTCCATTTCTTTTATCCGAGTTCAGCGCTACAAAGGGGACATACTATCTAATGGATCTGCTATGTGTGACCCGGCACCTTTGACCGTTGGGCAGCCCCCTTCTTTCCATTTCTTTTATCCGAGTTCAGCGCTACAAAGGGGACATACTATCTAATGGATCTGCTATGTGTGACCCGGCACCTTTGACCGTTGGGCCGCCCCCATTCGAGTACAGCGCCTCGAAGGGGACACACTATCTAGTGGAACTGCTATGTGTGACCCGGCACCTTTGACCGTTGGGCCGCCCCCTTATTTTCATTCTTTTATCCTGAGTTCAGCACCACGAAGGGGACATACTATCTAATGGATCTGCTATGTGTGACCCGGCACCTTTGACCGTTGGGCCGCCCCCGTTCGAGTGCAGCGCCTCGAAGGGGACACACTATCTAGTGGAACTGCTATGTGTGACCCGGCACCTTTGACCGTTGGGCCGCCCCCGTTCGAGTGCAGCACCTCGAAGGGGACACACTATCTAGTGGAACTGCTATGTGTGACCCGGCACCTTTGACCGTTGGGCCGCTCCCGTTCGTGCCCACTAGGGGAACATACTATCTGCAAAGAGAAAGAGAGAGAGAGAGAGAGAGAGAGCCAAACGAAGAAAACGAAACAAAACAGGGAGCCAACATAAGAATCACTCATACCTAATTTTTTAAGAACTTAAATCCCCATCCGCAAAACGTTGTATGGAACTATAATTTGAACCGCCAAGAACAACCCGTATGAAGACATTACCTACATCCATCCAAAGCTCCTAAGCATGCTAAACATGCTTAAGTACCATCCATTATTCGTAGCTCCCATCAAATACTAAGAACGAGCTTAGCGTTATTTCATTTGGTATGCTATTTAAACGCGTTTAATTAACATCAAGTAATTCAAGCTTCCAACGACAGGACTACGAACGAGCTTAACTGCCATAATGTTTCCCCATTTGTCATACCATAATACGAGCTCAGAATATCCATTTATTCGAAGATTTCCATCTAAGTATCAGGAAAATCCTCACTGCCATTTGTCTGAAGCTTAAGTGGCGTAATTGAGTTTAGAAACCAAAATTTGAGCTCCATCGCATACTAATAATACACTTTTAGAACATCCTAAATTTTGAGGCTTCCACCTGGCAATATAATCCAAGAATTTACATTCATTCTACTGCCAACATGATTGATTTAAGTCAGAAGTGTCATGGGAACGCAGGGGAGGTCCACCGCCCCATCACTTTCAGTTCAGCAATAGGTACGTTGAGCAGTCATCGTGGCAACACCAGATCAAGGAATGCAGGGGTGTCATCATTCGCCAGAAATGGGGAAGCAGGCCAGAGAGCAGGGACTCGCAGGCTCAGGATGCGATGCATAGACAAAATACAAAACCAGTATTAGTCCCAGCAAAGAACATATATAAAACCTAGAAACTGATTAGTTTATACACTGATTAAGATAAATGGAATAACAACAAGGTTAAATTTAGTAGAAAGTTAAGGAAAGTCCCATTGTGGATTCATCGCACCATAGAAACCACCCGTATCACAAATTCCAACAGTGAATTGATAGTGAAATACAGAACCTGCACAATATCTTAACACCAATTTTATATACACCAATTGTAAAGAAGCAACCTTTGACAGTTCCAGAGGGACGCACCTTCAGAAGGTCATCGAGAATTAGGCGATGGGATGGGTAACCAAGGGCCAAGGAGATTGTAGATGAGGAAGGTCCACGTCCCACGTAGCAATGGATTGCAACTCGGCTGAAATTTGATTCTCGTATTTGATATTAGTGGTTCTCAAATAGGTGGACAACAAAACACAGACTGCCGAAATTTTAGCCAAGGGTGTCTGGAGATCCATAAGGGATCGTAGGTTTTGATAGACTGAACCTTAGATTTCTAGAGGCGGAGCATAACAAGCCTCTAAATGTAGATGCATCTAGCCAAGTGTCATCTGCTTAAGCAGGGTAGATAGAAGACTGGCTTGCGGACACAAGAATTAACTCTTGAACAAAGCTTTAGAGCGTAAAAGATGGAGTTTCTACGGTCAAGGTTAATTTGCTTATGGTGTTATTTAAATACTACCCAAGACAACCGAAACACATAAGACTATTATCTCACTCTTTAAAGAGCCTTAATATAAACTCCATGGCTAAATTCTCATAACCACATGATCTTTAAAACCATTAGAGCCGTGGATTCTGGCGGCCGGACGTACACAAACCGCTCTTATAAATCTTTCCCCCCAAAAACTAGAGGGCCCAGCCACAGAAGAACAAGCGGAGGGAGACTGAAGACATGACAGGCATCATCATAACAAGACCTCTAAGCATTGAGAAGGACAGGCTACAAAACGGAAGACATGAATATCCAGAACAGGAACATGGGGCCCAGGATCAAACTACCCGGAACAAGAGCACAAGATGAATGGATGACCGAGGGACCAAAGCCAGAGCAGAATCAGGTGGGCCGATCATTGAACAAACAGCCCTCAAACAAAGAATGAAACAAAGTACACGCTGCACAAAGCGAGAGATGGCATAAAGGGAGAGGCATGCACCAATTAACCATCCGGATCCAGAAGAAGAAAACAAATCCGGACGGGCAGAGGACCATACGTCGCAGACAACGCGGTAACCCAGATCAGAAAATGAAAGTAAGCCACAGATATGCAAAGACCAGGCATACAGAGGAACATTCACCACCGAGAAAACATCAATAACGCGCAAAAACGAAGGGGAGCCCATAGCCTACCCAAGTCCAGTACAGGGCTTGTGATAATACAGTCGATAGCATGAGGACCGCCATGACAGCAGAAAGGTCAACCGATAAACAAATCGAGCGCCGACTGGATGCCGAGAGACACCTCCGGGAGGCAAAGAGGCAGGACACTGAGAACATCAGTGATAACAGTCAGCCCCAGCCACAAATCGCGTCCGGAGTAAAACGTGGAGAAGGCATGGGCAGCCGAAGTAAAAATAAACCAATCCGTAAGGCGCACGAGGAATCAGGCCACTGACGCCAGAAAATGACTACGACGACAGGCGCCAACAGGACCGAAACAAGTTCCAACCATGAACACATCCAAGGGCCACCCACAGAGGCGGCCTAGAATGAACCATACCGTGAGCGGGCGGAGGCGACGAACGAAAATCGCAGAGGGAATCAAAACAAGCCACAGACGTTGCATAAAAGAGACAAATCAAAAGTAAAAAATCCACAGAGGAGAGTGGGGTCCAACAGGAACAAACCAAACGCTGAGTAAACCACCAAATGCACAGCAGCCACGACAGAAACACAAAACAAAGAGAGCCACCAAAATTATAAAGCCAGCGTTGATTAAAGACAGACAAAGTTCACATTCGGCTCTTATTTAGGAGCCGTAGGAGCCGAGTCTTAGCCGGATGGCTAAGACAGAGAGACTCAGGAGGAGCCCATCAGCCCGTCAAGCTCTTAAACGTTAACTCTACGCGTGTACCTTAATTATTTAATTCTACAGTCCACATTCATGCACAGTATTTTGCATTCCATATTGAATTCTACAATACACATACTGTACGTATTTCATCGTTACATAGTTTTACTTATGTATATCATGTATATTTTACAGAAATAAATGACGTACATTTCCTGTACGGTTTTCCTTAATTATTGCGCTGTCCACAGAGCGGACCTGGGTTACATTTCACTACTGGTCGTATTTGCTAAATATAACTTCGTATGCAACAAAATAAAAAATCCTGAAATCTTGAAATCGTAAATAACAAATAAAACGCAGAAAGCCACAACTAATTCAGCCAGCATGAGAAACCTGTCCAGACGAGGACCACCAGCCCTGAACCACAGGAAAAACCCCACAACCCCAGAAACAATAACTGGATGCAGAGCCACAAAACATGAAAACGAGTCAGGTAGACCACAATGTCAAAGAACATAAGACCACAATTCCCAGAGTCCTTAGGGGCGTGACGTCACCTTCAACCGGAACACAACAAGAAAACAGAAAAGCTTTAGAAAACACAACAGAAAAACACGGGAAAAGACCGCCTGGCCGCTCACCGCAATGATACAAACGGCCACAGCAGAGGAAAAAGCCTGGACAGCCCCCGATCTAACGCCGCTGCCGACCCGAAACACCGCAAAACGCTCACCCACCGCAGCGACGCGAACACGCCGGCGCCGCCACCCGGCTGCTGAAACGCCGCGGAAGGAGAAACAGACGCGGCGAAATGAAAACCCCCACATCAGAAAAAGTGGGATCACCATCCAAAAGAAGGGGGGAACACACCAAGATGCCAAAAAGAAGGAGAGCAGCGGGCATGGAACACCGGCGACGAAAGCGGCACTGCGGTAAGAAAGAGAATGAACGCTGCACACCTGGACTTAAATAGGAAGCTGAACAGGTGAGTTAATTAACTACCGCCCTAGGGGGGAAGAGACTGCCGAGTTTTTGGTGCCTGAAAAGCGAATATCATTCGCTATTTTAATTAAAGATTTGTCTGCAAGCCACATGTGACCATCAAAAGGGCCATATATGGCTCGCGAGCCATAGGTTCCAGACCCCTGATCTAGCTCAATCTGGAGAAAACCTGACTTTGCATCTAGCACTGAGAATACCTTAGCATTGGGCATAGTCCACACAACTTCCTCTATTGTGCGCATGGGATAATGCATTCGCTTTATAGCATTATTCAGGTCGCTTGCATCGATGCAGATTCTGAGCTTGTCTTTGTGACTACTACTATAGAGCTCACCCAGTCGATTGGTTGGTCAACTTTTGTGATATAGCAATCTTGCACCATTTCATGCAGTTTTTTCACTATCTTAGCTCTGAGTGCAACAGGCTGTCGGCGCACAGGATGTACAACAGGTTTGGCATCTGGATCAATTTTTATTGTGTATTTAACTGGTAATGTTCTTGTAGTGCAGGTCAGTTCTGGGAAGTTCTCAAGCCCAGAACTCAGTCCCTCTGCAGTTGTATGTTTTTGTTACACACTTGAAAGGATGACCCGGACAAATGTGGAGTTTTTGAGAGTTCGCCTTTAGTGAGCAGCTGAAACACAAACAGCATACAGTCAACCTCTGTCTCGTTTCTCATAAACAGGCTCTCTGTAGATAGCGTACTTCCGGCCTGCTCAACTCTTTTACATCTATTTAGACAATAAAACATCTGTAATACCCAGCTCATGTACGTGCAGCAGTAGTATTAACCACATAAGCAGAACTTCAACTCCACCACTGATAACGCGTGCCTGTTCGCCCGTTAGCTTAGCTGCTACGGGCTAGCAATCACGATCATTACGTTAAAAGCATCACGAATGAACAGCAATACAAACAATATAAACAACGGCCAACTTCTTATAATATCTTCGCTCTGGTGGTTCATTTACTGTCTCCGTTTTACTATTATTCTGCCTACCTGAAACACAAACAGCATACAGTCAACCTCTGTCGTTTCTCATTAAACAGGCTCTCTGTAGATAGCGTACTTCCTGCCTGCTCAACTCTAGGTATCTCCCCCTTGTGGTGAGACAGAAGAATTGCTGTGCTGTTTAAACTGAATGCTGTTTTTTTTAAACATGAGCATGACTGATTTTACAAATGAAAGATAACATACAGGAAAATATGGGGAAAATAAATAAAAGATAACAGAGGAAAATATGGGGGTATGTGACAAATTTGGAAATATTTATTCCTTACCCTTACATATGTTCAAAAACATTTTTTGGAAACAGATTTTGATAAGACTGGCCACTGTTCGTTTGAAACCTGACACCATACCATCTGTGTGACACCAAATTGATCACTCACATGAATCAGTTGATCTATTGGGGGTTTTTTTGTTTTGTTTGCTTTTTTAGGGTAAATCTATTGTTGACTTTTGGACTTATTGTTGACTTATTAATTATTTATTATTGACTTATTATTAAATTCTTCTTATTATTGACTTGTTATTTATTTGTTATTATTATTATTATTATTAATAATAATAATAATAATAATAATAATAATAATAATAATAATAGCTATTGGTTTATTATTATTAAATTATTAAATTATTGTTGGGCTTTTCTAAATAATTTGAATGACATGTCAAAGAGGTCTAAAACTTCTAAATGTTTGGAAATATTTTTTTTTTGAAAATCCTTTGTAATTATTAATTTCTTTGTAAAAAGTCCTGCAACTATGCATTTTTCATGAGTTACTAGTTCACAAGTTTGAGCTTTTCAGGCTGACTGTTTCTCTTATTTTACAACAACAAATGATGTATATATATATATATATAAAAGCTACCTACTTAGATGCCACCAAAGGCTATAGAAAGCATTGTCATGTGGGCGCTGATGACCTCACCAAGATGGCGTCGCGCTCCGCCACCATTGGCCAGGCCTTCCCAAGCAATAGAATAATGTTCTGGTTAGCCAAATTTCCAAGCGCACATGAGCTAATTGGAGGTGACTTTAATGTGGTAATGGACCAAAACGCTGATAGATGGCCTCCAGGTCAGACTCTAAAGTCTACATCAAAGCTGAAGCTGTTGGTACAAAAGTTGGATTTATGTGACATATGGAGGACCAAATTTCCTGATAAAAGGGAGTTTACATGAAGTAATAAAAGTAGATCACGGCAATCTCGTTTAGACTTTGGGCTTCTCTCAAAGGATGTAGATAGATAGAATGTTTCTGCAGACATTTTAACAACACCACTAACTGACCACAAAGCCTTAACAATTAGAGTACAATTTTTTCCTGATGAAAATGGGTCTCCAAAAATCTGTTACTGGAAACTGAATGGTACGTTATTAAAGCATGAATGTGTTCAATCAGTGATTAAGAGGCTCATTAAACTTTACTGGGATAAAGCACAACAGGAAAAGGCTTACAGTTCAAACTGGGAACTCTTAAAATTTGAAGTTTCAAAAATTTTGCAAAGATATGGCAGCATTCAGGCAAAATCTAAACGTAAATTAGAAGAAGAAATTATCTCTGAAATTACTGAACTTTCAAGTTTACCGCCAGAAAACCTAAAAGAGGAGCAAAATTTAAGATTAATAGATTTACTATTAAAACTTGACAATATGTACAAAGCTAAGGCTGAAGAAGCTTTTATAAGATCCCGACAAAACAAGGGGAACAAATGACTTCTTATTTTTTCAAATTAGAGAAGTCACAAGCAAAGTTTAATTCAGTGTTACAGTTAAATATAAATGGAAACCTTACAAATGATAAAACGCTTATTTCTAGTTTTTGTCATGATTATTACTGTGAACTTTATAAGACAACTTTTAGCCAGGAAGCAATGAATTCATTCTGTGATTCCTTGAATGATATAAATACAATCAGTGAAGAGGATAAATTGGCATGTGATTCTGTCATTTCTTTACAGGCAGTTTCAGATGCTATTAACAATCTAAAAAACAACAAGTCCCCTGGGAACGACAGCATAACAGCAGAATTTTATAAGCTTTTCTCAAAACTCTTAACCCCATTTCTACTGAATGTTTATACAGAAAGTATTACAAATATGACTCTTCCAGCCAGCATGACTCAGGGTGTTATTTCCCTGATCCCCAAACCCAACAAAGATACTTTGCTAATAGATAACTGGAGACCTATTAGTCTACTTAATAATGATTATAAAATTCTTGTCACAATATTAGGCATGAGAATGAAAAGTGTTCTTGATACAGGAATAGATGAGAATCACTCAGGTTTCATGAAAGACAGAAGCATCTCTAACAACCCAAGACTGGTTTTAGATCTGATAGATTATTCAGACCTCATTACTGATGATGAAAGCTTCATTCTATTCCTTGATTTTTGTAAGGCATTTGATACTGTTGAGCATCCTTTTCTATTCCACTGTCTGGAAAAGATGGGTTTTGGGGATTATTTGTGTAGTGCTGTTAAAACACTCTATGCAAACGGAAATGTGAGTGTACCTGTTTCTTCTGGTTGCACAGGTTTTCTGCAGATATATAAAATCAAGTAATATTGATGGTATTTCTATTGCTGGTAAAAACATTCTTATAAGTCAACTGGCAGATGACACCACTTTATTCTTAAAAAACTCCTCACAGGTTCCCAGGGTTCTTCAAGTTATAGAAACATTTTCAAAAGCATCAGGACTTTATCTAAACCTAAAGAAATGTGAGTTATTTCCTCTGAAACAATGTGTTCTAACATCCATAAATAGTATAGTAGTCAAAGAAAAAGTTACATATTTGGGATTGCAGATAACTAAAGATCAAAAACAAAGAGAACTGAATAACTAGAATCCTATGATTGCAAAAGCACAAAATACGTTTAATCGTTGGCTACAGAGAGATCTTTCATTAAAAGGTCGTGCCCTCTTAGCAAAAGCAGAAGGAATTTCCAGACTAGTTTACATTGCTTCCTCACTTTCTCTGGACTCTAGAAATGCAAAAAGGATTGATCAGATACTTTTAATTTTCTTTGGAGAAACAGAATCCACTATGTACGAAAATCAGTAGTAATTAATTAATCAAAAGACTTGACTTTCTTGACTTTTCCACTCTAAACAATGTCCTCAAAATTAAATGGTTAAAAAACTTCTTAAAAAGTGAAACCTCTTTCTGGAATTTCATTCCAAAATATATATTTGATAAGCTTGAAGGTCTGCCATTTATTCTATTGTGTAATTTTAAAATAGAGAAAATTCCTTTAAAACTGTCTAACTTTCATAAGCAGGTTTTATTAGCATGGACTTTGATCTACAAACACAGTTTTTCTCCTCATCGCTACTATATTTGGAATAATGCAGATATTCTATACAAAAACAAGAGTATTTTTCTTGCAAATTGGTTTGAAAAGAACATTTCTCTTGTGACACAGCTGATCAATACCCAAGGTAACCTCATGTCATACGTTGAGTTTCTGTCCACCTATAATCTGCATGTCTCACCTGCAGAGTTTGCATTGGTTACTGGAGCCATCCCAGGTGGTGTTAGACTTCTGTGTAGCAGTTCTCCTTCCAATACTCTGTGTTTTCCTCCCAAATTATCAGAATTGTGGTGTGGAAAGATTTTTTTTTCAGCTAGCAAGAATAATCAAAGTATTCGTTCTCTGTTTCAAAATGAGATTGCCACAAAACCGTATGTTATCTCATACTGGAATAGCTTTGGATGTAGAATTCAGTGGGAAAAGGTTTGGTCCCTGCCCCAAAAGTATTTCATCACCAATAAAATCAGAGACATTTCTTTCAAAATTCTTCATAAATTTTATCCAGTGAAACATTTCTTTACTAAGTTTAAAAAAGACCTGGACATAAACTGTTCGTTTTGTCATTCCTCACCAAAAACTGTGCCTCATCTGTTTTGGTATTGCTCCTTTGCTCAACTATTTTGGAAAGATTTGATACATTTTTTAAGAATTCATCTATGTGAAGATTATAGTTCATTTTACGAGCATATTGTTTTTGGATATTTTACACAAGGAAGACTTAATGTAGAGAAAATATATATTGTTAATTGTTAGGAATAATTAAAAATAGAATAGTTAGAAACTCTCTTTTTACTTTTATTACATTTACTTGTACCTTTTATTACACTAATGGTTTAAACTTAATTCACTGAGCATGTATTATCATCTCAAAATTATATTACATCCTAAGACAGCACAACCAAACTATTGTCCTCACAGTTCCTCCTCATCCTCCCTTTTTACTTTTTGTGTGTTCTGGTGTTTGTGCTCTGGCAAATGTCTGTGGGAACATCAGAGAGATCTGATACTTGAAGCTTTATGACCTTCAAGTATCCAGCCTGCAACAGCATGTGGGTGGGTTTTTCACACCATAGACCCTCAGACCATCTTCTGAATATGTAAATGCCAGGTATATATACCAAGCCCATTTTTGAGTGTCGTTGTTCAGACTTTGGATGCAGCAGCCTGTTCATCTGTCTGTAACCCTTCGTACAAAATGTCTGTGCTGTTTGTACGAAGTAAAACTTCCACAAAGATAAGTATTGTCTCTGAGTCCTTATTCATTTATTTCTGTGTGCTGGAAACTGAAGGGGAACGAACCAATCTAATATACCTATTTTACAGTCCTATCTAGAAAATCCAGTTTCCTCACATTAATTTACTTATAATTATGGCTAAATACTTTATTCACAAGTGGAAATATGCTAACAAATAACCAGTGTTTTATGTTTTTCAGAAGGAAATGGTACTGTATGTGAACAGTATAAAATCTTCCACTGACAAAAAAGCTGTCAGAACTGTTGAAACATGGTCTCTTTTGAAGCTTTAACAGATTCCTTTCCCTTTATTATTTTTGGTTTATTTTTGCATAACCTGTTTTACATTGTTATTATTAGGGTTTTTTTTTTTGTTGCTTTTTTGTTCATTCTCCTGGCAAATGTGAAAATTGTATTTTGCACACAGTGTGGACTTTTGTGTTTGGTACTTTGTATGTGCAATATTTGTTAATAAAGTTTATTTAAAAAAAAAAGGCCTTCCCAAGCGGGCGTTAGTTTTCTTCATTAGACCGGAAATGACGTAACAGTGGTGCAGCCTCCTTTTCGGGTAACCAAGGTAACGACGCTTTGTGGCAAAATGGCGGCTGCTGCGTCAAACGGGTCTCTGCCTGTGTAGCATCTTTTCATGGCTCTTTGCAATTTTTTCGTGTTTTGATAACATTTCAACATGTTTCGTGACGAAACCTTAGAGTCCGTGACTGTTGAGTCACAGTGGAAGAAATCTCAGCTGGGAACGTTACACACGGTACGTTTGACGACGTTTTCCATTCCTAGCTACGATAGATGACTAGACCTTATCCAACAAATTCGAATATCACAAAAAAGTGTTTTCATTTTCAAAAACTCCATTTATAAAATTTAACTTTCATAGAATGTCGATTTAGGCCCCACTTTGTAACTGATTTCAAATGTGTTTTTTGACATAAATTGAGGTTCCAGCCTATAAAACCCACAAATACGGGTTTTCAGAAATACTGTGGAGAAATCTACTTCTAAGTTTTTCCAAAAAGACAAAGACAGAGATTATCACAACATCAATCAAAATATCAAAGTTAAGTATTGTCAAAATGACAAGTCCGTCTTCAATGCTTCAACCTTCTGGGCCGGGTCCAGGTCTTGTTTTAATATTATATTTCGTTGGAAGATGAAATCTGCATCTCCTTCTAGATCCTCAGCAGAAGAAATCCTCTAGAACATTCTGCTAGGACAGAATGCAATCTCTCTGGACATTGCAGCCCAAAATCATGACTGACTGTGGAGATTTCACACTGGACCTCTACCAGTTTGGGTTCTGCTCCTCACCACTCTTCATCTAAACCGCTGGACCTTAATTCCCAAATGAACTATACCTTCCTTTCCTGTTGGACCACTGGCCGACAGTCCTTCTTCTCTTTGGCCCAGTTGAAATGTTTCCTCCGTTGACCAAAAGAATCCAACAGTTGTAGCCCATCTCCTGATGTGGTTTCTGAGGCTGTTCCTCCACCTCATGTCTCCCAGATTCTTGAATCTTGTCCTTTCGATAATCCGTTGAAGCCCACAGTTGTCTCTTTCCTAGAAGACGGGCAGGGTTGTGGCTCTTCAGGACCAGGTTAGCCAGCCCTGTATGAGACTTTCCGTTGATCTATGTGGACACGGCGCTCTGGGAACAGCCAGCCTCCTTAGCAAGAACTTTTGTGTTTTACCCAGACTATTGAGGGTCAATCAATAATGGTCTTCTGGATAGTTATCAAGTCTGAAGTCTTCCCCACATTGAATTAAACGTGACCATTTTAATGACATTTGAGGAGCTTATGCAGATGATTTGAGTTTATTAGATGATTACTGGATGAATCTCCGTTTAAAACATTCATGTCTTAAAAAATGTGAGCAGATTTCTTCAGTATTCTTATTTTTAAAAAAAAAGCTTTTTTTTTGTGGGTTTATGACCTGGAACCTCAAATATATGTAAAGATGAACAAGTACTTGAAATCAAGTAAACAGTGAGCCCTGAATCTGTATTCTATGAAAGGTTACTTTTTTAATGGAATTATGAAAATGAATACACTTTTCTGCTCACATTACATTTGGTGCATGTATGGAAAACAGTGACAAACTTTGTCTGAATGTAATTCTTTTGACAGGCAAGTTTATTATCCACATATTAAAAAAATATGACATTTCTTTCAAACTTAATTATTTTTCATTTTCAATTCAATAAATATCTTAAGTCTTTGAAAGGATCAAAAGGACCAAAAAAACAAAACAGAAACATGATGAAATGGAAATTTCTTCCACTCTGTAATGAATGTTTACATTAATAAGTGGATCTCTCATAAAGTGTCTTTTTCTCACATTTTATTTTAAATGTCTATTTCTTTGAATCACATGACTTTGAATAAAATATGACATATACTGATGTGTGCTGCCATGTTTGTTCCTGTTTAACATGTTTGTAAAAACAGATTAAGCTTAGAGCACACACAGTCTGAAACTTTCCATTTCAAACCAAGTTAATCACTTCTAAGACTAAAAGGAAGCTCAAAAACAAGAAGAACAAATATGAGGACATAATCTTGTGTATTTGTCAGTTCCTGTAATGAGCGATTTTGAATGTTTTACACACTGGATTGGGAACTCATTTTTGTTTTTCCATGTGTTAGAAAAGCTGTCAGAGCACACCTGTGCACACTGCAGAAGCATCGGTCCAGACGGCCTTTACCACTGACGGTCACGCACAGACAGACGAGCAGACTCATCAGAACCACCAACAGAACCAGGACCAGCCACCGCCGCCCGGCCTCCTCGACTTCCTTCAGAAAGTTGAGGACAAGATCGTCAGGGAGTTGGTGAAAAACGCCAAGAGCCATGCTTTTGATGGATTTCAGGCAAACTGGGAGGATCACAGCACAGGGGTAGGCGGTCACAAACATTCATCGGTGTATTATTGATTAATCTACATGACAAAATCGAAAAATGTTGATGTTACTGTCACGTTTGAAGGTTTCACGCCTCCACTGTCTTCAGTATCCCACTGCTCAGGAGCAAGGCTTTCATGTCACCAGCGTGAGCTGGAGCTGCACAGGTTCAGTCGTCGCCTGTGCCTACGGTCGGTATGTTGGAGTTTGTCTGACACGCTCACATCCTGACAGATGCTTTAAAGCTTTTCTACCATCTGCTACTGTGAGAAACACCAACATCATTTCTGTTCAGTACCTTTTTAGCTCACACTTGAAGTTTAGTTGAACTGGATTTCTGATCTTATGGAGAATATGATGTTTCTAACATAGTCTAGTGGCCTTTTTTTTAAAGATGGAGGCTGTTTGTTAAAAAAAAAAATTAGCTCAAAATTGCATTTCTGAGTATTTCTAACTCTAACTCTTGCCGCTCTTCAGAAAGAACGTCCTACATAATGGCACAGGTTTTGGGATTTTGATAAAAAACGGCATGATCATATGGCATAATTATTATTATTTATACATCAAAAAAATGATTGTAGTGGTTCTTCAAAGTCCAGCTCCTCTAAAGTACAGACGCCCGGTGACAACACTAGCTGGATTAATGAGAATTTTTACAGACATGCTGCTTTCTTTCCTTTTACTTGATAACGCAACATTAAGCCCATCCCATCCAAGAGTAATGCACAGAAACTGTTCATTGTAAGGCAGATTTAATATGTTTTGAACAAATGAAATCATTTTAAGTGCAAATTATGTCTAAGGGTCACTGAATTAGCTCTGATTTCATTTTGGTTTGTTCGATGTATGAATTTCTGGCAGAGATGCACCACAAACGATAAAATAAATGGTGTGCTTTTTGATTTTTCAATCCCTGCTGTGTGACACAGGATGTCTTTTATTTTGGAAGGAAGTCATGTGAACCTCTGTCAAAAGTTATAAACTATCCTGTATTTTGAGAAAAGGGCTATTTATCTTTATGTTTATGTTTTCTTTATGCCAAAAAACGATAACTCATTTATATTTATTATAATAGTAAAAATCCCATGAATACAAATCAGTTTCTTATTATTCTAAAGAACTAGGTAAAGTTTTGTGGTTTTTGTGGAGAAATGGACCTGAATGATTCTATAAGTGTTGAAGGCCGTTACAGGTTCTTATTGGTTATTATATAGTACAGTAAATATTTGATTTTGATTTTGATTTGAAATGGTTTATATCAAACAATCATGGAATAATGCACAAAACAATGCAATAAGCATTCAAAGACTCTCAGATGCAGGTTGTGAATTTAGGCTGAGTGAAATAACTGAATACATTTCAGATTGGGGTTTTGTGCTGAACAGGACCGACGATGGAGACTGGAGCACAGAGAGGTCTTGTGTTTGCCTGTGGAATCTGGAGCAGAGAGGCCTGCAAAGCAGCCAGCCGGACCTGATCATTGATGCTCCTTCAGCCGTCACAGCACTGTGCTGTCACCCCAATCATCCCGCCCTCATCGCGGGTATATTAAAAAAAAACATTTTAAAATGACACGCACAAGATAAACAACAGTTAACAGCAATCTCCATAATCAAAAGAACCTCTTCAGATTGCAAATCTTTAGTGTTTGTGCAAATAATCATTTTCTGGTATGTATTTTTATTTTATTTTCAATGTTAAACTTTTTTTTTTACTTAAATGCAATCTATATAGTACAATTAAAAAATATTTTTTTGTTTCAAACAGTGAGTTGCTGAGATTTGCGGATTTTGAAATGGATAATACCCAACGAGGAATTCATTTCTGATCATGGACACCTCGCAGGGCATTTTCCATTGAATTATAAAAAAAACATAATCTTCAGATGCTACAAAGTCTGTGGTGTTTAGGTGACATGTTAGTCAGAACTGTGGGACGCTTTGGTTGCAGGAGGTCTTTACAATGGAGAGGTGGTGGTCTGGAACACCAGCCAGATGCAGGATCCTGTCTGGGCTCAAACTGGGATGTCTTCAGACAGTCACAGAGAGCCCGTGTACCAGGTACAGGACTACTCCCACAGACAAACGGCCTCTGTGTTGATCCAGAGTGAACCCAGTCAACAATAAAAGACTTTAGTTGGAAAAGTAAATAGAAATTCCCCATCTTTCCAGGTTGCCTGGGTGCCCCTGCAAAAGAAAGGAGACTTTGGGGTTCTGAGCGCCTGCTCCGGTGGAAGAGTGCTGTTGTGGCTTGTGGACTCGTATCGGACCAGGCTGGTTCTGAATGATGGATACGCTTTAGTGAAACAGCAAATTCCACACAGCATCAGTGTTGGTCTGAAGGTGAGAATCAAACCCTCAAAGTGTGTTCTTCCACCTTAAATAGATCTGTCAGAAGTTCCCGGTTGTATGTGAAGCAACCTGAACTGGACCTCTGTTAACTAAACCAGCTGGGAAGAAGCTCAGAACCATAGACTTGATCTACACACAATAAGTTAGGAACATTGTGAAAACCTTAGTGGATGGTTCAACTTCACAGATTTTCTGAATAGGAAGGCAATTGTATTTTGGTGATTGACTCACCTCCTGTTGTGTTCAGTGTTTCTTACTTATTGAGGCCCCCAAGGTACTTTAATCTGAGCTGGATTTCACTAAATTCAATGAACTCTGTAATGCAGTTAACTAAGCATGGCAGAGGCAGTATCATCATTTGAAATCACTTTTGCTCAACATTCTGTCATCTTCCAGATTGAAACACTTGAACAGGCATTTTTGTTTTTAGAGTGAGAGCTGTTAAAAAACGGCTCTTGTGTTGCTCATAGGGTCGTGGCAGCAATACTGTGGGCGTCACCTCCCTTGCTCTGTCTCCGTGGGACTCCGACACCTTCCTGGCGGGGTCCGAGGGCGGCCTGCAGCTCAAATGTTCCTTCTCGTCCCGAATGCTGGCGGCAGTGCCTTCTGAGGGCCTGAGCGTGGCTCTAAAAGCCCCAGCTGTCTTTGCGTTCAGGCCCCACAGCGGCCCGGTGTATTCCCTACACTGCTCCCCTTTCCACAGGTAAAGACTCGGTCGCTTATTTGAGCCGTTTCATCTCATCCTGAAATGAAACACGTGGTCAGACAAAACACAAGGCATCTGTGCTGTTTGGTGAGCTTTCGTTGTTGTGTTTACAGGAACCTGTTTGTGAGTGCAGGGACTGACGGCCTGGCTCACATCCACTCCCTGCTGCAGGCCGACCCGCTGCTCTCTCTCAGGGTTTCGGACTCCTACGTGTTTCAGGTGCAGTGGTCTCCAACCAGGCCCCTGGTGTTTGCTGCAGCCAGTGGACAAGGTACGCCCAAGTGTTTGGTGACAAACATCAGTTTATTTCCCTTCTAAATCCCAGCCTGTTTGTGAGGAACACACACTGATGGGAGGAGAAGCGGAGCCGAGTCCGTTCAACATTTAGATTGAATTTTTTTTTTAATTGTTTTTTAACATTCCGGATCTAGATCTTTAGCCCCAGAACAGCTGATTGTGTAACTGTTCCTATCTTCTTTTAACCTATTTAAAGTTTTCCCAGTGGTTTTTTAATTATGGTGTTTATATTTTTAGCCAAAATAAAAAAATCCTGTATCGTTTTCTAGGAGATAGTTTCTGCAGAGCGGTTGTAGTTCACTAGAAATTCACCTGAGTTGTGGACGGAACTGTTGGCGCAGAGCAAACCCCGCCCCTATTACTCCTCCCCATTGCTGAGAGCTCTCCGTTTACACTTTCTCTCGCTAGCTTACAGCCCCTCACAACCCCAACCTAACATTAGTGGTGCAAGAAGAACGGCGAGCAATACTGGACCCATCCCATCGTATTATGGCCTATTATGGGAAAATATTGTTTGTGAAAGCTAAGACATTAACCTCATCCTACATAAACACTAACGTGCTAAAATTAACCTCTCTAGGTGACGTGCAGATTTTTGACCTGGGCCGCAGGTCACTTCGACCAGCAGCCAGCATCCAGGACGGAGGAGCGGACCACGCCGCCACGTGTTTGGATTTCAACCGTCACAGGCCACGAGTGCTGGCGGTGGGAAAAACCAATGGAACAGTCAGCATTTGGCAGCTCAGCGGTGATTTGGTTGAACAGGACCCCAGAGAATGCACCCAGCTGGAGCAAATAGCCAATCAGGTGGCAGAGTGAGACCTGTCACCAAAAGACGAAGACCGCCTTAAAAAACCAGCTCAAACTCAGATCTGCTTCCATTTCTTTACTGAAAGGACTCATTGGAAAAAATAAAGCAGCAGCGCAGATTTCCAGTTCTAACCATTTGCGTTTATTGAAGCACACTGCAGTCATTAAGGTGTTATAATAGTTGTTAACATCATTAAAAGCACAAGCTAAAACAGCAAAAACAGTCACATTCAGAAGCAAAGGGATTTACTAAGCTATGATGAGAAGCACACGCAGCTAAAGGTGAGATAAACTGACATTACAGATACTTTAGTGAGTTTCATGTGCCACTATCATGCAGTTTCAGCTGTGAGGTTGATGAAGTGTGTGGGGAAAACGCTTCCTGATTGGTCACTGGGGAAGGGGGTGGGGGATCAATTGACGAAAAGCGAGCGAGTGAATTCAACAAAGTCGAACGCCGACGGCAGCTCGCGGCCCTTGCTGTCCAGGTACGGCTTCATGTGGGACAGACAGTAGTCGGCCTGCTCCTTGGTCAGGTTCTGGAAGACAGGTGACGTTGGTCAGGACAGCACCCATCACAGATCTGCACAAAGACCAAACCAACAGCACTCACCTGGTAGAGCTCCTCCTTAGTGACGTAGGGTTTGTTTTCAGCGCTGAGAGCCCGGAAGGCACTCTCAATCTCCTCACTGGACTTTACGTTCTCCGTCTCGCGGCTGATCATGAACGCCATGTACTCCTGCAGCGATACGTTTCCATCCCTACAGAAACACATCACTCCAGCACGTTAGCTTGTGGAGGTCTTCCATCAAATCTGACTCTCTAAGCAACGCAGAGACTCATTCCATGCAAGACAAATACATGTAAAACAGCGGCGGACCTGTTCGGATCCACTGTGTCAAGTATGGCTTCAAACTCAGGATCAGGTTCTCCTTCCTCCACCATGGGTAGGTCGTATCCCAGAGAGCGCAGGCACGACTTGAACTCCTGATGGTTCAGGCGGCCGGACTTCTCCTTGTCAAAGTGTCTGAATGAAACAGAAACAGGTGATGATTCATCCTGGCCCAGAACACGCCCATAAGTCCCGCTCCGTTGACGTGAGGCAGCTTACTTGAACATCATGCTGAACTCCTTAAGAGCCTCTTCTGTCACTCCGGTGGTGTTTCTGAAAGCAGGATGAGCAGAAACATGAACACAGATTCCCTTTAGCATGTCCTGAACTTCAGCGTCTGCTGCGATCAGCACCTGGCTTGTATCTGTTGCTCCAGGTTGTGCTGCATCCTCATGCCCAGCTGGTCCAGTTGGTCCCACTGCTGGGCCAGGCCCACCGTGCTGTGCTCTGTGTACTTGTTGTCCAGGATGAGAGCTTCTTCCATGGCCGCCCCCAGGTCTTCAATCTTCTTCAGCTGGCTGCGCATGGCGCGGATCTCCTGGTGCTTCCGCTGCAGACGGCCAATCCAGGAAAGCAGATTTAGAGTTTCACTCAGTTCAGGGTTTCACTGATAAATACTGAAATGATTAGTTTCACTTGAGGCCAACTTTATTTCAGGTCAGTATAAAAATAATAATAAAAACACACAACATAAAAATAAGCAACAACAAAAAATTATGGAAGTTTGTTCATTTTTAAAATATTTTAATGGATGATTTGCAATAGCACACATGATAATGAATTTAAATGTATGGTTGTTTTTGTACTCCCTGACCCTGATTGTCATTGTAAATAGCTTTCCCAAGATAAATAAAGGTTTAACAACAACTCTTTGCTGCGTTCACACTGCGTCACATTTGGTGAGGGTCACCATCTGCTGCAGGAGCTGCGTCTGAATGACGGCTACTTTCAGCCGTACTTCCCACTCTCTGTGACCCAGTCTGATCACTTGCTGTGCCGCATTAGTCCAAGGAGGGAAAATTATACAAATATAAAGTTTACGATGAGAACAATCAGATTCTCCTCCATGTTGGTTTTGGACTCCACCTGGTGATTACATCATCAAAGCATCATGGGCCAAAGGTGAGTTCCTGATTGGAATATGCGGTGCATCTTCTTCACCAACGTTAAAATATTTCAGCTCTAAAAACACCACATTGCACCACAGGACCTCTGATTATCTGTACACTGGCTTAGCATTGAAAGCAGACGCTCCTGATGGTGTGAATGCAACATTATGCATAGTTTATTTCATGCTATAAAGATTCCAGAGCAGCGTTTAACATTTCAAAGTTCAAACATATAAAGGTTTTGGGGTATCTGCATGAACCCCAAAGAAATGCACACAGAGCTGTTAATAATCCACAGCATCTTTTTACCTTAGTGGCCTCCAGTTGGGACTCCAGTGTACCAGACTCCTCCACCATACATGACCTGATCCAAACAACAAGAACCAGAGTGAATAAGAAAAAAAAAAAGCATGGCAGCTTCCTAAAACACATTCTCTGTATTTACATTAAGCTTTCATTTTAGATTGTTTTACAAAAATGTTTTTCTGTAGTGAATTTGTGTCTGTTACTCTACACACAAAAGCTGTTCCTCTATACAGTGCCCCCCCCCTTAATCACGTTTCACGTCTTAGCGGATGTTATTTTCAGTCACGGGACTTCTCCGGTTCATCACAAGAACTCAGCTGAAGACGCTTGTTTGAGACTTTTGCGTCTGAGGAATGTGGTGCGGGGCGGAGATGAAGAGCACGGCAGCTATTTCCATATTTTTCTGGTTCCTGAATCGCTGTAACGAAAGTTTGGCCCCCTGCATGCAGAAATGGCATCAGCTGACTCAGAAGCGGCTGGAAAATATCCTGATACGCTGAGGAAGATTATCGCGGAAAATAATTATCATCCAGATGAATGAATGACGGATGAAACCGGCATCTTCTGGAAGAAGATGACCACTGATGGAGGAAGCACGGGGTCCTGGTTTTCAAGGCACAGAGACAGAGTGAGACTCCTACTGTGCGTTTTAAGGTACACTATGGTACAGTCTATTGCTCTGAAAAAAAAATAAGAAACTGTTGAGCAATGTTCCTATGTTCTTTCATAAATGTTTTAGAAAGCATCAGAAATGTTTTAGACGGGTTTTTGATGATAACGATTGGTGACGGACATTCTTCGGCCGGGGGGTTGGGGGGTGGTTCTCCGTATTTGCGGGTGTCTCAGGTCCCTAACCCCCCGCCGGTAAGGGGGGAAAACTGTAATGTCTTTGTGTTCAAACAGCAGCTACATCTGTGCTAACCTGTCCCACTAACCCAAACCATGCTGGATTAGGGCTGCAGCACCCTTAGTGCAGCCGGTCAGCGGTGAACTGTGAAGGTCAGTGTCCATAAAAATCACAGCACACGTGCAGAAAAACCTTCATGTGTGTGCACACAGTGGGAGGAAATGAAATCCACACGGGGTGCAAACCAACACGTCTACGGCTTTAAAGCAGCACTACTCTAAAGGCCGATTTCCACGGGTCTGCCTGCGGTGCGTCTCCGTTGTGACGAATTAAAAAAGATGGAGAAACAGGTCCAGGTTTCAAAATAAAAACTTCCACTGTTCTTTCAGAATAAAACTATAAAATGTTATTCTATATTTAATATGACGTGCCGACTAAAAACGCAGCTCATCACTGCGGAAAACACCGTCGCCATTTTCAACATGACGAAAGTTAATTGTGAAAGTACAAATACTTAATCTATGACACAAAACATGCATTTTACAAGGACTCTGTGTGGAGGGAGGGGCCATGGGGCCTTTACTTGAGTTTTGAATGGACTACTTGACATGGGGGTGGCAGGACAAACCGTTCCTCTGGAAGCCAGGGGGTCGGACCAGAGGTGCAACAAAGATGATGTAAACTAACTGACGGTTGTGAGTCGGACTCCCCGCACAACACAAGGGAGACGCACCGCAGACAGACTAATGTAAATCAGGCCCAACTCTGAGGAGGGTTAGTGCAGAGGGGAGGTGCTGGAAACATGATGGCCCAGTCGGGTATAATTAGGATGAAGTGAATGAGGTCACACGGCCTCCACGGCACGGTGTGGGTCAGAAAAGCCAAAGAAACCAGAGCAAAGCCTGAAAAGGATTGACCTTCCTGAAAGATCATCAGCTACTTGGTACTGATAGACATAGATAACCCGGCGATACGCTATGCTACACAGAGAGTGGATACCGGGAGGAAGGAGCACAGATTAGAACAACAAAACAAGAGGAATTAAGATTCTGGATTACTTCATTTAAAAAAACAAGATTAAGAAGATGTGCAGAACATCACATCTTACAAATTGAACTATACACATCTTTTACAAATATAAAAGAAGTGATACTAACCCATCCAGAAGATAAGTCCTGATGAGGAGAGCGATTCCGAGCACCAGCAAAAGGAAAAACAGATTAGCAACATTACTAACCCGGCTGATGGTTTGCTCCACAGTTTAACACTGGATCTGTTCGGAACCACACTCTACCTGGTCTCCTGCAGCCACTGGTGGAAAGCATTAGCGTGCTGAGCAAACTCCTGACGTAGTTTGTCATTTTCTTCCTGCCTCCTCTGTTCCTTCTGCAGCTCCAGCTCCCGCTCCTGAACTCAATGAAGAGAAGAAACATCAGGAAAGAGTTGCCTCCTAAAAATACTCAAAACTGCAGCATAAATATGTTTACACTTTGAGACAACCGGACTTGAAACATTCTTCCCTGAAACGTTTCTCCACTAAGATTTCATGTCCTGCTTTCAAAACTATCAACAGAATTGGGTTTCATGCACATGCCTTGATGATCTTCTGTAGGTTCCTCCAGGTCTCCTCCAGGGCCTCCATGGTGAACCAGGTGTACGGGTTGGACACAACCTGGTAGCTCTTGATCTGCTGGTCCAGCTCTGCCAGCTGGTTGAAGTCCGCCTGAGCCGAGCTCAGAGAGGAGCGGAAGGCCTCGTGGGCTTCACGCAGTGCCCGGATCTCCTCCAGAGAGTTGCACCTCACCGGATCGGTCAAGTCCTCCTCTGCGTTCTCAAACCAGCTGTTGAAAGCCGACGCCTTCTTGGCAAAAGTCAGGAACAAGTCCTCGACCTGTGATGAAGCAGGGAGTAAAGTCCTTGAACTGAACTCAACTGAGAGAGCATCACTGCAAACTTGTTCAACCGCTTAAATGTGGCCAACATCCAGGGATCCACAGACTAAAGACCGTGACTGAATTTACACAGATAAATGTGACCCCCAACCTTTCTGAAGTGCTCCTGGGCCTCAAGAAGCTTCTTCTTTCGTGCAGCAGAGTTGGACAGCAGCTGGTTCCAGCGTTTTATCAGAGCCGCATGGCGAGCCTCGATGGCTTTGGACTGCACGTGCTTGGCAGTGAGCAGCTGGTCCTTCAGAGCTGTGATGTTGGTGATGCCCTCCTGCTGGAAGGCCTGCAGACCAGCGTCGAATGTTTCCTGCAAAGGAAAAAAAAATGTGACAATGAGGAGCCGACTCTCACAACAAGGACGAGGCAGGATTATCTGGGAAAGCGCAGCCTCACCTGTTTGGTGAGCAGAGTCTGCACTGAGGAAAGGTCTCTGCCGTAGTCATCAGTTTTCAGGCTGTTTTCCTTCTCGCCTGAATACAAAACAGCAGTTCAGAGATGAGGAGAACATTCAGAACAGTCAGGTCAAAACCATGGACACTTTACAACAAGACCAAAGCATGAAAAAAAATATAGAAAATGGATTATAATTATACTTTATAATCTATGTTTGCTCTGCAAACTGTTTGATACTTGCAAATATTTCAAACCTTGTTCTTAAACATTCAACATGTTTTACCAGGTTTGAAGTTGTTTAAACTTCTCTACACCTTTCCAAGCTTTTCTCAAAATCAGCTCAAGCGAGATTTTTTTTTCAATAAAAACTAGGATCTACAAATAAGGACGTTATTAACACGAGTCAAAATCCATTTGCTCCATACACTTGACAACAGAAAAACTTTAAGACAAAAAAAATTAAATTGCTTGCAATTTTTAAATTGCATTTAGTTTTGGCATCAAAATGCATTTTATCAAACAATTACTTGATTATACGGAGAAGCCACATTAAATCTCTGACAGTTTTTAATATTTTTGTTTTTTCTTTTAAGTTTAGATCTATGTTTTAGGAAGCTGCTATTCTTATTTAGTCATAAAACTAGTCATTTTCACTTCCACATTTACACATTTTGTCACTATAATCAAAATAAATTACAATTAGGTAAATGGGAACCCCAAAAATATAAACTATTTGCTTACAACTAGCAACAACAAAAAATACTTATTGCCATGTATAGTCTGCTTTTTAGCTTTTTTTTCTTCCTTTTTGAATGCTTTTGTGGAACTCATTTTTCTATATTTTGATATCTTGTTTTACAATTACTTGTTTAGGAAAAATGACTTACTGCATGGACAAATACTTTTACTACATTCTAGTGTTTTTCTAGTTTAGCATTCTTTTCCAATATCTTGGCTACCTCTTTTTGCAAGTTAGGATGTTGATCTGTCATCTGTCTGGTGTTTTGATGACTTCATCTATCTGGTAAATCTCAAATTCTGCAAAGATTTTAATCTGAACTAAGACGCTCGTTCACTTTCGTTAGGCATTAAACATTTTTAGGCTAAACTTTAAAATCCACTTTTTGTTCAAATTAACAGTAGGATTTTCAGTCTGTCTGGATGAGGGTGAGGCCCACAGAGGCCAGGCTTCCTACCGATCCAGGACTCCACCACGTCCGCCTTCCAGTTGAACTGCAGGAAGGCGGAGTTCTCGTCCAGCTTGGCCTTCCTCTGAGCGGCGGCCCTGTCCAGCTCCGACACCTTTCCCCGCAGAGCGGCCATCTTGGCACTGATGTTGTCCACGTGATGGTTGTTCTGTTGTCAAACACGGATCATGAGTGTCTGTGTTTGCAGGGCTGCTGGCTGACCTGCATTCTGCTCGTCACTACCTTCTTGATGAGCTCCTCTCCGTTGGCGCACACGTCGCTGACTCTGTCGCGGTGAACGGTGAAGTCCGTCTCAAACGCTTCGTGTTTTTTCAGCAAACCCTGAAGAGGCAGATTGAACCCACTTTGTAACAGAATTATGAAGCTGACCAGCAGACGAAGGAACCCTTTTACAAAGAGCTCAGCTTTGTGTGCACTTATAAAACTGGGATTACTTTAGATTTCAAAAACTTTGTTTTTACAATATAGTCACTTCACGGTTTATTTTTAAGAGTTTTTTTGCATGAACAATCAAATCCAATGATTCCAATAAAATGCACCCACAGGAAGCTTCAATAGTCTGGCAAAGCTCTTCAAAAACACCAATATGTGAACAGTACAGTACCTGAACAGCAGCCAGTGTGTCCCCGTAGTCCTCACTTCCCACAAGATTCAACTTCTCATTAATCCATGCTTCTTCTTCCTCCACATTCGCCACAAACTGCTGGTATTCCAGCGACTCCTCCAGCCTCCTCCCCCTGAAGCCAATCACACATTTGTAGACTCATTTCTGGACGTGCAGAAGCGTCTACTGCACCTGTGTGGAGTAGCAGGCCCACCTCGCTCCAGATAAGTCATTGAGTTCCTTCCAGTGGTCCACAAACTGGGCCAGCCTCTGCTGGATCTCCTCCTGACCAATGGTGTTATCATCTGACAGCTTCTTCCCAGTGTCCAACACCGACTGATGACACACACACAACACACAATGAGCTACCGTCTCCAGATACAGAAACAAGTGATCATCAAAACCCTGACAACATGAATCCAACAGAAATGACTTGTTCTGATGAAGATCAAAGGTTACCTGGATGGCTGGCTCATGAGCTCCCAGCTCAGCCTCAAGTCTCTTATGCTTCTTCCTCAGATTCTGCACTCCTGTCAAATCACGTCCGTAGTCCTCAGAACCCACAAGCAACTTCTTTTCCCTGAAGAAGGGTGCAGCAAAAGTACTGTTTACATTTTTTTTTCCAAAAAAAGGACAACAAAGAAAGGGGAATCACTTACTTGATCCAAGACTCTTCATCATCCAGGTCCCTGAAGAACTGATGAAGGCGGTGTGACTCGTTGAGCTTTGCACGGCGGGCTGCAGCCATGCTCTTGATCTTGGTGAAGCGTCCGTTCACGGCGTCGCGCTTGTCTTTCACCTGGGTGGTGTCGAAGGCGTTGCTGGCCATCAGGCTGTCTGCCTGACCGTTAAGATCCTTCAGGCGATCCTGGAGAAGTTCATGTAAAGACCCCTCAATACAGTCATCACGACTCTTCAATCAATGTTAGAGGCTAGATCCTCTAAGATGCAGCATGTTTCCACTGGGACAATAGCAGGATTCTGATCCTCGGGGAGGATCCTCGGCTTTAAAAGTTGAGCTCTCATCCAAGGAGCTTCTTCGGTCTGCTGGAGATCCCTGGTTATGTATGAGATGATTATCCGTCTACAGGGCCGATGTGGTGAGGGAAGTCTTCCAATTCCTGGGTTTTGATTTGAGCCCATAGATTCATGCATCGAAACCAGTGGCACTCAGGTTAATGCTAGGTTAGGTTTTTACTTCACTAAATCTATGATGTCATATTTGGCCTTAAAACAAAAAAAGTAAGCATGGTGTCTGATTTGCGTTGAAATCCAGGGCACTGACTGGACCTTTTGCAGTGTCGCTGTTTCACAGATTCTTTTTAGTGCAATTTTGCATACTTTTATTTTTTATTTTTTTGGGTTCTGCGTCCTGATTGGCTGGAGACCTTGTCAATGAGTCTCTGTGCCGTATCTCCTGTACAGAATGCATTCAGTTTGACACATTTACATACATCTTTGATTGCAATCAATTCTCCATCAGCTGTTGGAATTGAAGAAGCGGTTAGGATGAGGAACCTTTTAAAGTTCAGTTCTCATGACGAGCAGAATCCTGTGAGAATATGACCTGGATGACTGAAAATCTTCAAGAAACTGGGACAATGACATTTAAAGATGCCATAGCTCTGAAATGAGGTTAGGGAGGATTAAAATACGGCTGCCCAACATTCAGGAAGTCATGATACAAACCTCATGGGCAGAAATGTCTGCTTCTAGCAGCTGGTGTTTCTTCAGCAGGTTGTTGACTGAGGCCAGGTCTTTGCCATAATCTTCAGAAGCAAGAAGGGCTTCCACCTGGGAAGAACCAGAGACCTCCTTTAGTTTCATGACATGTACCCAGGTGTGCCCAGTCCTGTTGGACGCTGCCTCTCACCTCAGAGAGCCAGAAGTCAAAGTCTTTGATGCCAGTGTTGAAGTTCTGCTGCTTGTTGGCCTCCTTCAATTTCTGACTCTTTTCTGCAGATTTGTTGACGAGGAATTGCCACTGCTCATCCAGAGCGTTTAGACGAGCCTAAGGAGAGCAGAGTTGTGCTCAGCATTCACCGAACAAAAACTCTGATTCTGTTAAAGTGATCGGTGTTTCGCTATAGCCCCAACAAATAAAACTTCCAAAAAACTGTCCAGCTGAGTAAACAAATTGTAATTTTTCATAAGCTTCATCAGTTTCTCAAGATAAAAGCTGCACTCAACTTTTCCAGCTCAACATACTTTCTAAATTAGAAAAAAAAAAAGTGTTTGCTGCAGGAGTGATTTAGCGGAGAAAACAAAAACGTGTTGAATGTCAGAAAAAATAGACATGAGAAACCTTGACTGCATCCTCGCTGCCGGCGCAGCCTCCCCTCTGGATCAGAGCGTTTCCGGTGTCGATGACTCCACGAATCCGGTCTGCGTTGGCGTGCAGCTCGGCTTCAAAGGCCTGATGTTTCTGATGTTTGCTCTAAAATCACACACACCAGGGCCGACCAGAACCAGGCTTAGAATCACATGAAACCTTAAAAAATGCTCACAGCATTTTATTCCACAAAAGAAGCCATTAAGCTCCTAAACTTCTGCTCAGAGGCAAACAAGAGTTCATTGATCAAAATTGATGGCGATAACAGACTTCACATTTTAGGCACCAAACACAAATTAGTCACAGGTGTTTGAGTCAAACACATACAGCACAATGCAAAATGATGAGACGGGCAGCAACTATGATGGACATCTACAAACACGGAACACAACGTGAGGAACACAGCAGACTTTGAGGGAGAGTCACTAAAAAGCTGCTGATGGCTCAGTCCATCATGTGTGCAGCTGCTCCAGAACATGCTCAGTACCAGAGGCACGCATGCAGAGTTCTGGTCACGCGTCTTTGACTCTGGATTCTGGAGCATATTTGAAGTCAACTCCCCTCCAAGACAATAAACAAAAATGAAGCACAAAACAACAAACCTTCAGGGAAATAAATGAACCAGAATTAGCTAAAAGGTCTTTAACTCAATTAAAACCAAGCCAAGAAGCTGATGAGGGACAAACTCAAGCTAGAGCAAACGGAGTTCTAGGTCACGTTCACACAAACAGCAAAGACGTGTGACGATCGTCTGCTCGGCGGTTAGTCAGCAACAAACTACTCAAACTTACCAGCAGCTTGGAAAGCTACAAGAGAACAAAACAGTGAGAGAAAGATTCAGTCTCACTCCAGACAAGACAAACATGCTTCATTAAGAACTACTCAATAAGTAAAAACGTGAGATTTCTCCTCAGGATCTTCCAGTGGGAAGCCCTGCTGCTCTTAGAGTCATCCCAGAGACCCTGTGAGTACCTGGATGTTGGTGGGATCCTTGTAGGACTCATCAGTGGCAGTCTGCAGTTTCTCACTGATCCAGGCCTCGATCTCATCCACGTCCCGGCTGAACTGCTGCAGGGTCTGGGATTCACCCAGCTTTGACCGCTTCTCGATCATCTGGGCCTTCAGCCGGCGCCACCTTTCACACGTTACAGTCTTTGGTTAAAAGAGGTTCCCCCACTGGAATTGGGCAATCGCTAAGGCTATGCCCAAATTTCCTTACTATTCACTAACGCCTAAAAGACTACACAGTGGTCCCTCACTATAACAGGGTTATCTTTTTGCAGTCTCACTGTGTTTTACTATTTCTTTTGTTCAGTGTTTCTTTAAAAACGCCACCAGAGCATTGCGTTCTGCATCCTGATTGTCTGTTGACTTTGTCAATCAATCTCCCCCGTGCCATGTATCCAGAATGTGTTCAGTTTGCCAAATCTACACAAACCTTTGAACAACATATGATCGTTGTTTTTATTCTATAACACTGGACCTATTTTTCTATGAAGGTTTGAACTTTGAGAGATTAAACAAGAGAAAAAAGCATGAAAATGTTCATTTCTGTCTGAGAAAAGTCAAATGTGTAGTGAAGTGAGTTTTACAGCATTGAAACATCTGTAATCCTACTTTATAGATGTCACCTATCGCAGTTTATTTTAACTCCCGCAATAAACGAGGGAAGACTATCCAGTGCAGGGCTCCCGTGTGTTTTAAAGCAACAATATGTTTACTGTTTTTTTTAATTCATTGAAACTTTCCTTCATTTCTTTAGTTTGGAAATACAATAATCTGCAGAGTGTAACTGTAAACTGGGATTCAACTGTCATGACAAACAAGGTTTTGATGAAGCAGCAGCAGGGAGCTGAATTAAACTTTCACATTAATTCTTCAAACAAATTTGATTTTAAGTCCTCGTTTAATTCATGTTTTCCAAATATACTTAATAGACATGTTTGGTTCATTTTTTATTTAATGTGATGAATATGCTTAAAGAATTGCAGGTATACATTATACAGTATTACTATAGGTACTAATAGTGTTTTTTTTGGTCATATTGTACATTGGCAAAGAAATTCCCTTTTCAAAAGGCCCAACATTTGTACCAAACGTGTTTGTGGGATCAGCAGCAGAATAGGAGGAGCTCCTCTTAAACAAGAACTTTCCGGATCTTTCTTTGTCAGTGCTCAGCAGTTTACTTAAGTAATGATGGTCTAAAAAGATCAGAGCTTCTTACCTGTCAAGCACCTCATTGCGGCGGTTCGTGATGTCAGGTTTGGCGTAATGACCAGCTCCAATCAGCTGGTCAGCAAAGGACTGCAGCGCAGCAATTTTCTCCTCCTGTCCGGCAAAACAACCTTCATGAATTCTAAACCCAGAGCATTTCTGTGTTTTTCCTCTGGACATTCTCCTCACCTGCACATTGATCGCTTTGTCAAAGTCCTCGTGTTTTTTGATGAGGGCCTCGACGCTGTCTAGGGAGTCTCCCTTGTCGTCGCTGGCAAGGAAGGCCTCCCGAGCTGCCATCCAGTTCTCTGCCTGCTCACAGTCTCTGTTGAAAAGCTGTGAACAGAAAACCCCCACAGCTGTAAAGGCTGGATTCTAGTTGGCTTCTTCAGGAGGAAAGAAGCTTCGTTACCTGAAGCTCCAGGCACTGGTCCAACATCATGCGGCGCTGAACCCAGGCCTTCTCCAGGTCAGCACGCTCCTGGTCCAGAGCCTCCAGTTTTTGTTGAATCTCAGGACTGGCATAGTGACCTCGAGCCAGCAGCTGCTGACCAAACTGTTCAAAGGCCTGGAAGGTTCCAGCACGAGCGTCGATCTCGGTGCGGTGCTCCTGCAAACAGAACCATGAAGGGTTAAATCTGCTGAAGTCTGGAATTTGGTGAAGCTGCAGGACAGGAAAAACCACAGACCTGATGTCTCTCTAGCAGAGCCTCAGCTCCAGTAACATCTTTTGCCAGCTCCTCTGAGGACACTAGTCCTCGGATTCCATTAATCCAGGACATGAGATCTCTGCAAAAGGGGGAAAGAATGAAGCCGTCAACAAAACATCTCAACAGCTACTCTTAAAGACGGTCTAACAGGGTTCATCTGCTGCTCACCTAAAGTCAGAGAGGAAGCGCTGCAGGTCATGAGAGTTGCTGAGCTTTTCCTTGCGCTGGTCGGCTCGTCCCACCAGGCTGCTCCAGGCTGTGTTCAACTCTGTGCATTTCTCCTGGATGTCATCCTTTGCCTCAGGGTGCGATTGGATAAGGCGCTCCGCTGTCTCTCCAAGAGAATTCACCTACGTTTGGAAGAAATGATATAATACTGCAAAAGACAGCAAGGCTGGTGGTTAAAAGCATGTATCCTCTGTGATCATCTGACCTTATCACCCAGGGCAGCCAAGTCTCTCTCAAAGCCCTCATGCTTGCGCTGCAGGGCCTGAACACTGGCCAGGTCATGTCCATAGTTGTCAGTGTTGAGTGCTTGGTTCTTCTCCTCAATCCACTCTTTGGTTTCATCAGCATCCCTGAACATCAAATCATTCATGTCAAGAAAGTAGAGAAACAAGCATCGGTTACGAAAGAAAACAGGAAAATGTACTTAAAGTTCTAAAAGTGTTTCCAGTGGTCTTTTGATTATAATCATGCAGTTTGTAAGCTAAAATCAAAAAAACTTTTGTCGTTTTCTAGGACATAGTTTCTAAAGAGTGGCAGGAGTTCATTAGAACATTTATCTCTGAGTTGTTCACCACCCCCAATTACCCATCATCCCTTTATTTTTTAAAAGCTCTCCTGCAAGCTTAAAGTCCCTCACAATCCCAGCCTAGCATTAGCGGTTCAACAAAAATGGTGAGCAATATTGGGAGCCATCCAGCCGCAGAGTTTTGAGCCAGATACCAGCTTGGACGAGGAAAACTAAGAAATACATGGAAGTCGTCTACAAGTGGACGCACAAGAATGGAGCGGAGCAGGGAACTTGTGGCTTGCCAATCTTATATCTTATATCACACCTACAAGGTGTGTGGACCTCTAGCAAACTCACTCCTGACTGGTGAGAGTGATTGCCATAGAAACGATGACTCAGACTGTCACGGAACAATAACTGCTAACTAACAATTTCTGGTTCCAACATCCCGGCGTCCCAGTCGCAAAAACATGGCAACTGTATTTACTAAATTTTGTTGGAGTCAGGAGTAAACCATTTTCTATGGGTGACATCACAGTCACTCGGTCCAGTTCTTATATACAGTCAATGAGCTAAACAAACGCTACGCTGAACCGTCAACTATCCAATACTGTTTAGCCAGGACAGTCACACTGCAACAGCTCGTACCTGTGGAATCGCTGCACCTCATGGGCACTCCCCAGCAGGTTGCTCCTGTCTTCAGCCAGCTGCTGCAGCGACCGCCAGCGATTGTTCAGCTCCTGCACGCAAATAAAAAACGGAAGCTGACCTCGGCTACTTTTCCCATTTCATTCTTGAAATGAAAAGTTCTGCAGGAACGCTGGCATGCAGCTCTACAACAGGAAGAACTAAAGCAATCACTTTAATGTAACAGGAAGAAGAAGTACTCGCAAAAGTTCAGCATCTGCTGTTTTATGCTCTATTGGCTGCAAACTGTGATGAACACAAACATGCAGAGAATGGAAACTAAAAAGAACCATATTTTGATAATCTGCCGAGATCCGATTATCATCTTTATGTAGAATGTAAGCAATCATGTATACCAGAATAACAACAAAAATGCATCACATATAAGAGCAGTGAAAAGATAGGAGTCAGGCCTAACAGGGCAGCATGGACAACTGCAGAGTTAGCTTACTAATCATATGGAAGGACATGGGAAATGGAATCAACCTTACCTTGATGGAATTAAAGTTAGCGGTAGTTTGAACTCCCAGGCGAACCGTCTGAAGAAATAAACAGGCCAAAGACGACAGAAAGGAGGATGAGGAAATAAAATCCAAAAGAAACACCAGTCAGAAGCTATTTGGAGATTTTTTAGTCTTCTTCCAGGACAAACCACAGTTTTATACCAAGAAAACAAAAGATGACCATAGGAAAACCAAACACTGAACCCTTAACAAGAAACATGACAAAAGAAATCACACCACGAGTGTCTAAAAAATGCTTCCCACATCTGTTGATTGAGCCATTAGTGTAATTATCTGGTAGCATGCTTGAGTATGAACGATACAATATTACAATTCACCCATAATCTAAACAGTGACACAGAGATTCAGATCTTTGCAGTTGATGCTTATTCTCTTAAAACACAAAGCAACAAGGCTTTAAATACCATATTTTCCGGACTATAAGTCGCTGTGGAGTATAAGTCGCACCAGCCCAAAAATGCATTATAAAGTAGAAAAAAACACAGATAAGTCCCGCTGGACTATAAGTCGCATTTTGACGGGAAATTTATTTGACAAAATCTGAGACCAAGAACTAATAACTTGCACAACCTCATAAGATACACTCATAGCAGACTGTTTATCTCATAATTTCACAGTACTTCTTTCTCATATTTATTTATTCCTTTCATGAAGCATCATTGGCCAACTAATACTCTGTTTTCATTCTATATTTATAGAAACAGTTGTCATTTTTATTGCAGTTCTGAATCTATGAGATCATTGGAAAATAGAATATTATGTTGTTAGCCTTCAAGATCTTACTGTAAAAAAAAGGTTTGCTGATTCTCTGAGTCACTTAACAAACTCTTAACACTTAACATACCTCATAAATCAAATTGACCCAGGAACATCATCTCTGTTCATCACAAATGAACATAACAGGAGGGTTAACAATGTATTTATTTCAATTTATTTCTAAAATAAGTCGCTGCGGAGTATAAGTCGCACCCCTTGCCAAACTATGAAAAAAAGGGCGACTTATAGTCCGGAAAATACGGTAGACAGTTTTTAAAGATCTAAAATACTGTTAATTGTGTTTACGTGTTCAGTCAAGTTTACCTTCCATGGAGATGCAGTCTTAGAATCAGATTCATCCTGTACAGCAAATAACATTTATTAGTTAGTATCTTAGATGTCACAAGGAGATAATCAATCAGTAAAATAATCTGAACGTGTTTCTACCTTTCCAGGAGCAGAGCCCAGAAGTTCTTGTTGCTACAGAGAGAAATGGATATGAAGACAGCTGAAACCTTAAGTGATGCATCGGGGGGATGTTTGATCCTTTTCAAACACACCTGTGCCTGGACCATGGGAGCCTCCTCTGCCATCAGGCCTTCAGACTCCAGCTCTGACGCCACCTTGTTGATGTCCCGCAGGCGAGATTCATTTGCTTTCAGGTCCTAAGAAGAAAAACAAACACCACATACTCTTACTCACCAACAAGAACGGCCAACGCATCCCGCTGAGGTTCAGAGGCTCAGAAAGAGAAAGATGAGCAAAGTCCTCTTCTAGTAAACAAGCAATACCTTTTGGAAGTCATCAAACTTCTTTTGAAGGACTTCCACTTGCTCCAAGTCTGAGCCAACCTCTTCATTGGTAAGGGCGCTCTCCTTCTCATGTATCCACTGCTGGAGCTCATTGGCCTCACGGAACAACATGAACTTCTTGCAGCTCTTCTCCAGCATGTCTTTGCGCTTCTCTCCCAGTTCTAACAGAGTGCCGTACCTGAAAGCAGACGGTAAGAGGATGCATTCAGGACAGGATGCTACGTTAGTGCACACTATGCCATTGAATGAAGGCAAACCTATCATAAACTACCCATCTATAAACTTTTTTCTACATTCACTGTTGCACACTTGTCCAAAAATGTGTTCATAAACCTGACAGTCCCGCTGCGTGTTGGAGGAGCTACTTTCAAAAGTTTTTAGCCTCATCAGATACATGGAAGCATTGACTGTATATTTGCACATCTCATTTACAGCCAATGCATGAAAGACATGGGTGATGTTGAGAGATCAGGTTTACTTATTTCTAAGAGCTCTACAAAAACATCGGTAATCGTGTCTCTGGGCTCATGAGATCGTTCAGAGACTCTCACAGTATGATGAGAATCTCCATCTACTGCACCAGCAGTGGCTGAACGACGGCTGCTTTCAGTGCTTTCACTTCAGTCTCTGTATGACCATCAGTTATCCTAACTCACTGTCCTGTATTGGTCCGAGGAAGGAAAAAATAAAAATAAAATTAGAGGATGTTTTTATTATTGTCCTTGTGAAGAAAATAAAAATATAAAGGTTAGGAAGACGAGCCTATTCTTCTTTATGTTGGTTTTGGACTCCACCCACTGATCATGTAATCAACACCTCACAGGGAAAAGTTGTTCGCCAGAGTTCAGATATTTGAAATACTTGCCACGTGTCTGAATTTTCGCTGCCCGAAATGTACCCTAGACCGTCCCAGCTGACTCTCAAATCGCAACGCAGGACTTCAGATCGCATCCTCATTGACTTAACATTGAAACTGGACACCTCTGACGCACAAATAGCTTTCAATGTGAATGCAGCCAAAGTGACAAAGAACCAGTAAAACATTAAATGAGTAAATTAGTTTCTATTATCGAACTAAGAAAGTTCATCAGCTCATTGTGTCCCTTAATTAGACAAATTTAATTTTCTTTTATTGCTTACATCATGTAAAGGAGAGTCTAAAGATCAAACTCATCCTGAACAAATATTCCAAAAGAAAATAAAAAATGGGAACTTTAATCAACTAGCAGCTCAAATACTAAAAAGGATGAGAAAGTTGATCTGACATTTTTAAACAAAAAGCTTCATGATGCAGAAAAAAAGTCTAACATGAAATTCTGTTTAATGACAGATGTGACAGATCACCCTCTATCATTGCACTGAATAGAAGCTACTGGCACAGAGGACAGTCAGACAGTCTGGGGGGGATTTGGCAGGGTTAGGATGAGAGTGGTGTTCAGGTGCTACCAATAGTGTTCAGTGGAAAAACATGAAAGTGGCAGCAAAGCGCTGCTCCTACTCACAGCTCTTCCACCTGCTTCATGCGCACTGACACGCTGCAGGCCTCCTTGGTAACAAGCCTGTGCAGCGGCAAAGCGAGGGCGAACGCAGAGGAAGATTCAGATGTTAAACACAGAGAAGGGAAAGAACAAAGCCAGGAGCACAGTGGTTAACAAAAGACCACAAAGCAGAACATTAGATCGAATGGAGATGCAGTCAAAAGAGCATGCCAAAGATGGAGTTAAGTAGAGCTTTGTTAGATCAGTTAAGAATGGACATGAAAAGATTTTGATTTGAATTCCTTACTGAGTCTCAATTTGCTCCTGGCGGACTGCGATGCTGCCATGTTCATCCAGCAGGTTCTCCCTGGATGAGGACTGGGTTGGGTCTAGCTTCTTCACGTATGCAGCAGGAACAAAGCCCTGACGGTCGTTCACCTCCACCTTCCACCAGTCCTGCCGAGGAGGAAACAACGACATGAACAGAGAAGAGGAAACATAACAGTTCCAGGAATTCTGTTATGGAAGTGATGGAGCAAAGTTGGCCACCTTAGAAGGATGCTGGAAACATGTCTACTCAGATGTAGCTGCTTAAAGTCCGACTCTGATCATCTGGATTTATTCTAGAAGCTTTCCAGTGGTCTTTCAATTATGACTATGCCATTTTTAGGCAAAAATTAAAAAACCTCTGTTGTTTTCTAGGACACAGTTTCTGCAGAGAGCGGCAAAAGTTCATTAGAAATCCGTCTCAGAGTCGTGAGTGGGACTGTTGGTACTCTCAGAAATGCAATTTGAGCTTAAGTTTCTTTATAAATGTCCTGTATAATAAGAAAAAAAATCCACAAAAACATGTGAAAAACACAATTTTCATCTGTCTTTCAGTTACAGCTCGTATAAATATTGATAGGAACTGGGTGAGACAGGACAAAACCAAGGGATTCCAATGTAAACTCTGTACCTTGTTGGTGCTGTTGAGCAGGGTGAGGATGTCACCCTTCTTCATGGTAACTTCTCGGGGGCTCTTCTCCTGGTAGTCGTAGAGAGCTAGAACCAGCTCTTTCCCGGTCTCGTCGTCAGTCGGGGCCACTTGTTGCTGTTTATTTTAAGAAACCAAGTCACTGATCTTTGCTCTCATTCAGCTAAATTTTGTTTTATTTTGTGCCATTCCAACACAATTTATGGTTATGAGGCCCAGCTGTCCATATCAGATCTCCTGATCTTACCCTGCAGGCCTGAGCTTGCTCTTTCAGGGCTTGAATGCTGCTGCCATAAGCGCTCAGGTCAGACATCAGGGCCTCGTGCTTCTTCAGCAAAGCCTGCAAAACACCAATAGTTAGGCATTTTAGTAATTACAGCTCTTTTTGAAATTAAAACAGCTCATTAATCACAGATGACAGGTTCTTTAAATGTTTGTATTTCACAAAAGCATCCCCTTGCCTCAGCCGAGTCTTCATCTTTTCCATAATCAGGGCTCCCGACAATGGGCTCCTTCTCCCTCATCCAGGACTCTGCCTCATTGGCATCAGCAAAGTACTGCTGTGCCTGCAGGGAGTCCTCCAGGTCTTGTCTTCTTTGGGAACTCTTTGCCTTCAGGGTGTCCCAGCGTCCATGCAGCTCAGCCAACCTCGTCTTTACATCCTCACCAGCAAAGTGGCCTGAGAGCACCATATAACAAAAATCCACAGAAATGTTTTATGTTCACACAGAATCAGTTCCTGAAGCTGCAAAGTAAGCCTTTGAAATCACCTTCTTCCACCATAGCCTCTCCTTTCTGGGTGACAGCTTTAATGCGAGGCTCGTGGCCTGTGATCTCCGCCTGCAGAGCCTGGTGCTTCTTCAGAAGATTCTGCACACCAATCAGGTCTTTTCCTGAAGAAACCATTACAGGTTTAGGAACGAGAAACATAAAACCTGTGCTGAACCTGAATGTAGACACAGTAGCAAAAAAAGCAAGACGGACACGGTGGTACCTCTGTTGGTAGAGGCAGCGATGGGCTCTTTTTCACGGATCCAGGTCTCCTCATCCTCAACATCTCTGAAAAGCTGCTGGAGTCTGAGAGAGTCAGACAGCTTCTGCTTCCGTGCAGCCATGGGCTCCCGCAGACCTTCATAACGGACCACCAAAGCCTCCTGCTTCTTACGGATGTTGTCAGAATCAAAGTGGCCCGCTTCCTGGAACTGGCGAGCCTGGATGGTTATTCCATCGATTCGATCCTGAGAGGATTCACAGAAGAGTCAACCCTTTTGGTTCCTGACTGTACATGGAAAGCGTATGCCAGGTTTCTAGAATGTACCTGGTGAGCAGCCACATCAGCCTCCAGCAGCGCATGTTTCTTCTGCAGGTTCTGGACGCTCGTCAGGTCTTTTCCAAAATCATCTGAAGCAAGTTGGCCCTCAACTTCATACAGCCAAAGCTCAATGTCCTCCACATTCCTGTTGAACTGCTGCTGCTGGTTGGCCTCACGGAGCTTGATGCCTAAGAAGGAAAATACATTAACGGTAGTCAAGAAAGCCCAGGGGGATTTCTTACAATAAGCAATCGGAATCAAAGAAACAGCAAAACAACTAAAACATTTTCCAGGAACCAAAGGTCTTTTGTGGGATTTTTCTTTTGGCTTGATCAGTTTTTCACTGCAAGAACCGGGGTCATGAAGAGTTCAAAGGTCAAACATCTCCACCAGATATAAACTTGGAGGAGAAACGGAACTTTGAATCATTTCAGGATGGAGCTTTCAGTGCTCATTAAAAGCGATCAAAACCTTTATTCTGTGTGTCAATTACGATTTGCCTCCAGTCCAAAATAAACGCAGATAAACAAATCATTACTCCAGTCTAAAGGACTGTGTGCAAGTAGGCAAATATAGATTGTAAATTATCCATTTATGAAGGACTTTGATTAATAGAAAATGAATATGAGCAACAAGATAAAACAACATGAGTAATTTAATGTCAACTTTTCTACTAAACAAAATCCATAAGGTTCCTTGGATCCTTAAAAAACCTCCTGCTAAAAAAAACTTCTGTAAGACTAGACTGCACCTTTTTTTTGTTTCGGAAAAAAAAAATGAACGTCAGTTTTTAATGGCAAAGCATCCATTATAGCACCATCATGTGTTTTAATCCAAAAGTATTTGACTTTCAGCTCCTAAACCTTAACTATATAGCAGAAAGTGACTGAGGGAAAGAGTTGTTTAAATGTGTTAAATTGCACTAAATCGTATTGAGACTTGAACAATACCTTTAAACTCAGTGGCTTCCAGCAGCTTCTTCCACTGGGAGCTGACCTCCTCCATGCGGCCAGCCACCTCAGCTGCAGCGTAGTGCTTCCTGTCCAGCAGCTCTTGGCCAGACTTCTGCAGGGCATCAATGCGGCTCTGGTTGGCAGAGAGCTCGGCTTCAAAGGCCTGGTGTTTCTGCACTTTGCCTTGCAGATTGGAGGGATCCTGATGTTTAGAGCAGAAAAACCAAATGTAAACCAATGCAAGGAGCAAATACTTTGAAACCATTGCTGTTAAAAGAAACATTGGATTTAGTAAAACAAAAAAAATGAAAAGAAAGCCTACTTTGTAAGATTCATCAGTGGCCGTCTTCATCTTCTCGTTGATCCAGCTCTTTAGCTCGTCAGAGTCCCTGAAGAACTGCTGCAGGTGGAAAGAGTCCTCCAATGCGGCACGGCGTGACTGAGCGCGTTCATGAAGGGCGTTACGGCGACTCAGCAGCTATGTAACAAACAAAAAGCATGAGAAAAAACAACTAAAAAATGTTTAAAACATTTTTTTAGAAGAGTCCACAGCTGCTGCTTCAACATTGACAGGCTACATCTGTGGGGCTTACAGCATCACGGCGCGTAGCCACGTCCTCTTTGGCGTAGTGGTTATTCTGAATTAGCTTGGTGGCAAATTCATCCAGAGCCTGAAGGAGAACACATCAAGAAATTACCAACCGGCACACAAAGACAAATTACACAGTTGAAGAATATTTGGTCAACTTGTTCAAATGATGCAACTTACAGTGATCTTTTCTTCCTGAGCACTGAGGGATTTCTCAAAGTCTTCATGCTTTTTCAACAACGCTTCAACACTATCCAGAGAGTCACCAAGGTCTTCATTCAAGAGGAAAGCCTAAACAATCAAGAGAGATCAGAGAAGCTGTAGCCATCTTTGTCTGGTAAGATAACCAACATACATGATTTGCTGCTTTGTATGCTTCTGTCACATTTCTCTGTACAAGCTGAGGCTAAATAAGTGCCAACTTTTACCTCTTGCTTGCTCATCCAGTTGTCGACTTGCTCAGTATCCCTGTAGAAGAGCTGCAGGTCCATGCACTGCTCATACTGCTGTCTGCGAACCTCCCACAGCTCCAGCAAAGACTCTTTCTCTCCTGTAAGAACGCCCAGCTAAACACAAATACGACACATTAAACATAAAAAAATGTGTTTCACTCTTATTACCACGAAAGAGATAAACTTCCAAAAATGATCAAAGGAAATCTCATGAAAGCACAAATATATTTTAGTTATTGTGTCCCATTAGTTTTCCATTCCATAATGTAAAGAAAATAATGGTTCTTCTATTAATGCAGATAAAGTGTATGTTGATTAGATTCTTCAAAGGCATTAAAAAGAACGTAAGGAGCGGTTTTGCTGGTGTCTAACCAAAGTGCAGAGGAAGGGAGGGCTCTTTATTCACTGGGACTGAGAATGAGTTTACCCAAAAATAATGTGAAGACTTTGCATTAATATATTTTTCTTAACGCTTTTCCCCCTGTTTTTGTCTGATTTATCCTATTCATTGGAATCAGCTGGACTGGAAAAAAGAAAAAAAAGTCTGTGTCCATCTCACAGCAATTTGCATCAGAGATCAATCTAAGAGTGAAGCAAATTAAGCACCAATTTTATGACGGTCTTACTTTTTCCTTGACCTCCTCTGAGGCGTAGTGTCCAGCACTGAGCAAAGCCTTTCCAGCCTCATCAGTGCCTCTGAAACTGTCCTCGTGGGCATCAATTTCTCCCTGAAAGATGTTCAAATATTCAGAATGGTACAAGGTCTTGCATGAGCTGCATTAATGACATTTGCATTAACACAGAAAGCTTGTTTTTGTAAAGAACAATGCTTTACCTTATGCTCCTGGTGGCGATCTAACAGAGCCTCTGCCCCAGCCACATCATTAGCCAGTTCATCAGCATTGATCAGAGCCTTCATCTCCGTGACCCAGCTGATCAGATCCCTGAAGTCTGCAAGGAAGCGCTGGAGCCTGAAAGATTCAGACAGCAAGGCAGAAGACTAAGGGACAGAGAAATTATGAAGAATGCATATTATTTAAACAAGACAGCTTTTTATAGGATCTATTTCAAACAGTTTGTCTTTAAACACCTTCAACTGCTAAACATCAGCTTTCACATTTGATGTGTAGCTTCATTGTCATTTTCTTTATTCATTTCCACTTTTTTATTAAAACAATGAAACTGAAAACATTTTGGCTTTAAAAGCAAAGCCCTAAACTAGAGCTTGAATAGAGAAACATTTACTGGTAGGAGTCGTTGAGGCGGGTGCGGCGCTCAGCAGCCAGAGTGCGGATCTGCTCCCAGTTGGTGATGAGCTCATCCTTCTTCAGGTGGATCTGGGAAGCATTTTGGGGATGCGTCTGCTGCAAACGTTCCACTTCAACACCCAGTGTATCGACCTGGATCACATGAAAAATTTAGGGGACCAGATTAGAGATGTCCCTAGTTCAGATGATGTCATTTCCAAACATGTTTATCCATACAGCATGTGCCCTGCCTTTTGATTCAGAGCGGCGAGGTCTCTCTCCAAACCCTCGTGTTTGCGCAGAAGAGCCTGAACGCTGGCCAGGTCACGTCCAAAGTCATCAGATGCCATCAGTTGTTCCTTCTCTCTGATCCAGCTGATTGTCTCATCAACATCTCTGTTATGAATGAAATAACTAAAGTCAATACCATCCAAGAAATGGCTTTTTAATCACACTTACAGCTATGACCAGCTTAGAAACTGTAACTAGTGGTCTACAGAGGGCATTTTGGACCATGTTCACCTGTTGAAGCGCTGTACTTCTGCAGACCCAAACAGCTTGGCCTGTCTCTGCTGCGCCAGGCCCTTCAGCCGCTGCCAGGCTGAATTGACCTCTTCCTGTTTGCGGACTATGAGCTCAGCCTCTGGATGTTCTTCCTGGATCAGCTTGGCCGCCAGCTGGTTCACCTCGTTCACACGCTCTTCGTGGGCTGCCAGATCTGTTTGGAACTCCTCAAACTTCTTCTGCAGGAGCTCCACGTGCTCCAGGTCCTGGCCTAGCTCTTCAGATGTGGTGATGGCCTCCTATACAAGAAATAATAGAAATAGTTTTCTGATCTTTTTTCTTTACAATTAAGTGAAATGAAGATGTAAACGAAAACATACTGGGCTTGTAACAACTCACAAGTTGGGGGCATTTTTTTCTTAAATGAATGCCCTGCTGCACCTGTAATAGGATATGCTGCACTAACTGCTAAATGGTAGAAAAACATGATGTGGAAGATTTGAAATATTTGGGATATTATTCTGTGTTATTATTAATGAAATGATTCAAATGTTTTTGTTTATGATAAATGGCTAAGTATTTTTAATAGTGCTATATAATAAAGATGCCTAGGATCAAATAAAAAGAGTGGAAAAAGCTTCAGATGAGCATGTGGACCTTATCACTGATCCAGTCCAGGGCATCTTCACACTCTCGCAGGTACTGGACCAGCTTCTGGGCCTGCAGCAGACGCAAACCCTTCTCCTGGGTCTTCTGAAGCAGGAGGTCCCATAGGCGATGCAGTTCCTCTAAGCGAGACTGGCACACATAGGAAAAGTGTTTATTTTTTTTCATGAGCAAACAGAAAACAGAAAAACACTAAAGATGCATTATTTAAATGACCTAAAATGTGGATAAAAATGTAAAATCTTTAAAAAAAAATCCACACCAACAAATTTGAATCCCAGAGCTAGATTAAGTAGATTTGACCTAATATTGTTAAAAATCTAAAGATGGAGCAAAAGTTTTTTTTTTTTTTACCAGCAACCACTCCTGGACTGCCAGGAAAAAGAAGAAAACAACATGCAGAAGTTCCAATTCATTTATAACTGACAATAAGAAAGCTGACTGATCATGAAACGCTCAGGAGTCACAGCAAATAAGCAGCACACACTTGGATATACTCAGCCATGTTAACACTTGTAACTATGGGTCTCTGTTGAGTCCGGTAAGGCGTGTAGGACTAAATCACGTCAAAACGGTCAACAGCAGACAGGAATTTAGCAAACGAATTGATGCAAGTTCATTTCCTTCATGATCAGGTTTGTTTTTTTTTTCCATGTGAATGCAATGATTCAACACAGCAAAGGCCATTTTCTCTGTAACTTACTCGAATGGTCTCAGAGGCGAAGTGCCCCTCAGTGATCATGAGGTTTCCAGTATCGTCCAGTTTGACAATGGCCCTCGCGTTAGCCTGAACTTCAGCCTCAAAGGCCTGATGCTTCTGCAGTTTGCCCTGTGGAGAGAAGCCATGTTATGCCATGATCGGCAAATTAACCGTCTCTACGCTAATCCTAATTCCAGTGCTGCCTGTGGAAGTGTAAAGGTCTGACAGCAAAAGTGAAGAACAGTACAGAAAAACACAAGTCCTACCTGCAGGTTGGAGGGGTCCTTGTAGTTCTCATCGGAGGCTATCTGCAGCTTTTCTTGGATCCACTTTTCCAATTCATCAGCATCACGGCGGAAAAACTGAAAGCGGTAAGAGTCCTCCAGCTTCTGCCGGCGCATAATCGACAGCTCCTTGAAGCGTCGGTAGCGGTCCAAAACCTGCTGCCGACGCTCCTGAATGTCTTCGGCTGTCTCCAGCACTTTAACTCCTGCAGTGTCCATTTTCTGAGGGAAAAAAACCCCAAACACTATAGTTTCTGTCAGTGTACTACAGCAGGTTACCGTTCTGTCCTGCAGACATTTCATCTGCAGTAGATCAATTCTATGCAGAAAAACAAGCAGCTGATATCAATTCATTTAGATAGTACTACAATTCAAGATTAGCTGACTAAAAGTATAGATTCAAAATGTTGCCTTGAAATATAGTTTAAACCAGCCAAATAAATGCTTTAATCAATTCTCAGAGGTTTATAAAGGGTTATGAGAGTAATCTAATGTCCTACCAATTATTTGACAATAATAGTTATGTTTGTGTTAAAAAAACTGAAACAAGAAGCAAACAAAAGCAACAAAAAGACTATGGGTTTAAAAAACAAAACAAACAATATTTTAAGTGTGGAATCACTTCACTTTGAACAAAATCCTAAATTTTTTACAGTGACACCAATGTAAACGCAAACTGTCTAACCCACAGTCGGTCTTCAATAACAATCAACTCCACCAGCAGCAGAAACTGCAATTTTAATGTAGATCTTTTTGGAATGTTTGACCAGATCAGCAATGCTGTATAAGGGTTTGTCTTAAAGCAGATGTGTCAAACTCTGGCCCACGGGCCAAACTTGGCCCGCAGTGTAGTTATAATTGGCCCGCGAGATCATATTAAAGGTGCATACTTCAAATCCCACAATGCTTGTATGTTGGCAGGCAGTCAAAACCAGCAAGCGCTCCTTTTTTCTGTTGACAGTCATTGACAGCCATACTTCAGTCACATCAGACAAATTAATTTCACCCTCCACAAAAATGGCCAAACCAAAGATGGACAACAGGAGCTTTGAAGGCAGGTGGGAGGCAGATCATCTGTTCACGAATATAAAAACAGACCCGTTTGTCTTGTGTGTGGAGATAGCATGGCTGTAACGAAGAGTATAACATAAGAAGACACTATATGAAAACGTTACACATTACATATCAGTTGCAGTTAATTATTCAATAAGTATGTAGTTTGGCCCGTGACTTTACTTCCTTACTTAATGTTGAACCACTGTGAATTTGAGTTTGACACCCCTGTCTTAAAGGTTCAAGAGATGCAAGGTATGTGTGCCCCCTTGGGGTTCCTAAGTACATCTCAGGGGTTTTTTTCTCTTTGGTCAATTAACTTAAAAGTTCAGTTTGTGTTTTTCTTCTTTCAGAGGTTTTGCATCAGCAAGTGTAGCAGCAGTCCGGCTACAGCCAAGACGCACAAATATAGCTTAAACACTCAGCAAAAGGCTGAGACCAAAATGAAAAACAGAAAGCTCTACAAAGACTACATTGATACTAGTTTACGGTGTCAGCTTATCAGCAGACTCTCCGGGGCCTCAGGTTTTCTGGGAAATAACTATAAAGTTAGTGTGTGGCAACAGAGTGTTAAAAAACTAAAGACTAGGGGTGTAACGATCCACGTAGTCGAGCCAAAACGTTTCGGTACAGCAGTTTCGGTTCGGTTCACTCCTGTACCGTTTCGGTCCTTTTTGTCCCGCATATGAATTGTAACGATCCAGCTGCTTTGTCACTCGTAGCGGGGAAAGGAGAGCTGAGCTGCTGTTTAAGTAGCTACACTTGACTGTCCTGGGGGGGGGGGTAAGCAGGGTATGAAGGTCATGGGATACACAGGATTAAAAAGGTTAAAAACCACTATTAGTGAAAATTAATAATGTAAAATACATGATTTTCATCAGACTGTGTCTACAATAAGATTAAGATATTTAAGGAAAATTATGTAAATCGTTAAAAATACATTTTAAATATTAAAAAACTAGTGTCAATTTTCTAATGGGAACTGAAAAAGAAACCATTGACAGAATATTGGCCGAGATGCCAAAGACAGGATTTTAAAACTGTCTGCATATGTCGCCACCCTTCCAGCCTGCTAGACTGAAGAAGGCAGCAGCTGAAATGTTACAAATGCCTGTAGGGGGTGGGGTCGGAAATTCCACATGCATGTGAACAGCAGCCAGGCCTCCCTTCACAATGAGATCACTGCAGTCAGCCTCTCTGTCCTTCCAGCCTGCGGCCTCATGGGCAGCTTAGTCTCAAACAAAACAGCCTTCAAAAGGCATTCGCTGTGGTTCCAACTCACAAAACAGAAGCAACGCAATATCCGATAGCCAAGAAAAAGAAATATCAGTGCATAACCAATAAGAAACGGCTATAATTTGAAGATTTTATTCTCTAATCAGCTTCATACTTGATCTAAAGCTAGCTTGTAGTCTCTGTAAAGAAGGAACTATATTAGAATCAGCATTTCACTCCCTTTTTGCGTCAAACAGAGCACTTAAAGGGGGGGGAATACGGTGCTGCTCATCCATATAGCTGAACTGGGGTGACCACACCCATGCACAAGAGCTGACCTTCAAACTGGCAAGCTCTATCACTGCTAGAAGTACCGGACATAGATTTTGTTGATGTGCAGACAACAAGGCAAGACAAAAGCAAGATAAGTTAATGGCTCCCTTCTAGTTTTGATTGGACGACTCAGCACTGGAGTGCACTGAGCATCTATCTAGAATAAGAGGATAAAAGCTTTGGTCCCAGGAGACCGCATTAGTTTTCCAGACCAACTGATATCTCCGTGAGCTTCTACATACACAAGCAACACCAGAGTATCACTATAAGCACTGTAAGCTGATTAGAGCCATCAACTCACTGTGATGTCCACATCATAAAGCCTCCGCCCTAACACACAGAGCCTAATCATTTCAGAAGTTTCATTATGTGCTGCAGAGAAATGTCAGTAAAAACAGAGGCTGGTACACCTGACACAAAAACTGGACCCCATTACACAGCTTTTCTTCTTATCCAGTTAGATTTAATGTGACATTAACATGCATTTACCAACCACTTCTATACAAAAACACAAAATCCTTCTACACTTCATTTGAACTATTTACTGAAATGAAAGGTTATGTATTTCAGAAATTCAGGATTCTAAAAGTTGATATGCTTTGTCACACAAATTAGAGTAGAGAACTTGCAATTTTTTAATTTATTTTAAGATATACGAGTAAGGTTTTCATCTGTCATCCGGTAGCTTTTATTTCCTCTGCAAGAGTTTCCCCGTCTTTCACGTCTTGGATGGTACGGTATCCCAGCAGTCACATGAATTATTAAAACTGCTGCTGTAAGAACTTGATGCCTCAGATGCTTCAGAACAAACTGCCTGGGATTTTTTTTTTTTTAAAAGCATGTCAAGCTTACATTATTTAAAAAGAAAGTTTCTTTGACTCTCTGAAAGTTATTAACGTCAAACATTTTGTTATAAGCCTGCACAGAGTTGCCATTTTACGAATAAAGACAGCTTTTTTTTAATTTAAAGTATAGGATGCTTAATTAAAATCCATTGACAACCACCTGAGGACAACTACAAAGTATGACAGAGCCATAATATTTTAATTTTATTAAACATTCCCCAACAGTACTTTACAAACTGTCACACAAATTTTATGTAAACATGTGAAACCACAAAACTCCCCTGGATCCAGACAATGTGAAAATAATTAGATGATGACAAGACTGGATGCTTTTTCAGGGATAATAATTTGATATTGTAAAAACACATTTACCAAGTAAAAGTCTAAACCTGATTTGAGTGTAAAAAGCCTAAAATTGAGTGAAGTTCCTTTCAGCATGAGCTGCTTTTAGCTCTGTAACAAACTGAATTGCAGCACTGCAGCAGCTGATAACATTCCCTCCCACACTGTGCTGGAAGATAACAGCTTTCCCTCGCTCAAGTCTTCTGCTGTGCCCGGGGATGGCGTTTGCCCTCTAAGCCTAACGCCAACCCCTGGTGTGTGGTCGGCTTTTGTCCCCTCAACCACATGTGGTCATGAGACTACAGTAACATTACTCCATTACAATCAGATTTGAAGAACAAAATGCAGGACGATTAATTATTACACTTGAAAATGCAAGTACGGTTACTGGATATCACAGCCAAAAAATGTAGCCCACACGATCATCTTTCCACTGACAATCTGGTTACTAAACAGAATGTGACACAACAAATTTAATGTAAATCAAAATACAACAACTACTTTCAGTTTTGACATACATGTCATGTTTTCTCCTGCCTGCACATCCGGTAGCATTTACCTTCTATAATCAGTTTCCTCTAAAATAATTGCTTTTGATGAGTTAATTAGAACAGTTTTAGATAAACTAATAAACCAGCAACCCATACAGAACGTACACCGTCTTTTCCACCAACATCAGGCACTGCCCTCCACCTTATGCAACACTTAAAGAAACAGAAAAAAAAATTTCAAAACATGATCCTTGGTGTGTGCAACAAATCAGGCCTTTCCGCTGTACAGCAGAAGCCCACTTAGCTTTCCTTTTGTTTTCAGTGCTTGAAGAAACCCATCTGCCTGGAGATGAAGCATGCGTGGGTGGGTGGAAGGCAACCATTATCAATTTAAATCCCGGCAACTAAAGTACAGGGTCCATATAAAGGTTTCATAGGTCAGGCTTAATCAACTGTTTCCCTTTTGGTAAATCCTAAATACTTAGGACTCACCAATCAACTCATAATAGCAAAGATACAACCATTTGTTAAGATATTCTAATTTGTAGCATTAGAATAGGAGAGAGGAAACCACTAAAAAACCTAAGCTAAACAAATAAATGAATGCCGAGTCTGCTCTGCAGACGACTGAATGAAACAATGACACTCCCAAAGCCCTCTTATCAACAGACATTCCCGACAACTGGGCTGGTCACTCGACTGAGTTTATGATCCTTCCATAGAATGGCTGTGAAATCTACGGTCACAGCCAAGAATCAAACCACCAACTAACCAGAAGAAAAGAGGCTGTCCTGCTGTGTTTTCTTGTTTTTGTTTTTATTTAACTTCTGGATTACAATCAAGCACTAAATTATGCTTTTGAATAAACATGGTGTAGTTACATGAAAAATATTTTATATCACGAAATACTTTTAAAAGCAAAATACATCTACTTTATGTGATAAAGTTCTCACTAAAAAAAGTCATGCAGTAGATATTAAGGATGTTCCACTTCAGAAATAGCATGCAGAAAACAGATCTTTAACTACTTACCCAATCTATAAATGAATATATTGATGCAACAGACTTGGGTTAAAGGGGGGAAAAAAGTGCTATATCAAACCACACACATCGGATATCATCATCATCATCATCATGTTCCTGTCGGATTCCTTCTGCCCTAATAGCTTCAGGTTTTATTCTATCCTGATGTGTTCCTGACGTGTCGCCAGTTAACTAAGAGAGACTGAGAAAACAAAGTCTGGACCGCAGCTCCAAGAAGCGCATTGCACCTGCAGTGACTGTGCATTACCAACAAGCAAAAAAAGATGAGGCTGTGTGCACATCCCACCTCTCCCTTTACTCAGCAAAACAGCATCACAGCCATACAGCTCCAGAAGATTCTCTTAAACATCACAGCATCACATTTCAATGCTGGTTAATTTTGATGTCTTGGAAAAATTCTACAGGCTGACATCGCGGGAGACCCAGACAATTCAAAATACTACTGATAGTATTAGTAAAAAGTCATTATGGATCTCTAAATCTTTAAATGCTAATTTTATGAAGCTGTTATATATTTGCAGAATGAGCATCAGACTAGAAGGTGCTAGAAAAAAACTATTTTTGAATGTGGGTCAATGTCACCTTACAGTACAGCTTTGGCATGTAACTGGGCCTGCTGATGTCAAAAGCAGCTATTTAAGAGCCACATGTTAGCATTTGAACATCAGAAATGCAGTCATCTTTTTTTCCTGATTATGATATAATATTGAATGTTGGTAGAATTGTATTATTACGTTCTTAAAAGACTTTCACATTACCAGAATCAAGCCATTCTCGATGACCATTCATGGCTAATCAGAAGATACATTATGGAAGATCTACATAGGGGTTTGAATCTTAAATGATATTCAGTCACTAAGCTTTATTTCAAGAGTTTGTGGAATACATATGCAAAAACGCACAGTTTAGAGGAATCCCGATTAATTGCGATCCTTCTGAAGAATAAACAGCCAACACATTAAGAGATCCAAGTGCAGCTGTGACACAGCAGCTTTAGCCTTTCAGCAGCAGCAGCAGCAGCAGCAGCAGCAGCCTGCACTGCTTTAATCCAAACACGAGACCACTGCATATGTCAGAGAAAAATAATGTGGCGTTTAACGGGACCACTAAAGTCAAATGGAGGGGGGAGGGGGGGGGGGTCGTCGTGATAAACGTCTACAGAGAAAGTGGGACAGTGTCCGTGTTTGATCCCAGATGATCAGGAGGGCAGTTGGACTGGAACCAAAGGTTTTCATTTGAACTGGGCGGCTCCCGTTGTTCCAGCTAACGGCGTAGCCGTGTCTGTAGCCCTGCCATTTTTGGAAGCCTTTCGTTTACTGACATTTGTGAAAAAACTAATCCAACACTAACATTTGTCTCAAAAACAAAATCGAAGCTCATAGTTAGGCTTTAGCAACATTTTTTAAATAAATTAAACATATGCTTAATGAGGCCAAAATTTAGCGCCGACAACTCAAGAGCGATGTATTTGATTTGACTCATTTACTAATCATCATTTGTATGGCGTTAATAAAAATAAAAATCAGCATCAACTGTACAAAGCAAATACTACGTCCTATGTGGGTCATTCTGTGCAAATATGTGTAATTCTTCTGAACTAGCATAAAATCTAGCTAAACACAATGGCTTTCGAATGGAAACAACATTATCATCCTTTTATGCATTGTCGCAGTTTTTCCAGCTTTAAATTAAATATAAAGACGCAGTGATTTTTTTTTTTTTTTTTGGAAAAGCATGCCGCAAAAATGTTTAAAAAACACAATTCAACCCAACTTGCAGCTACTAGTCAGCGTTAGCAAAGAGCTAGCAGATTCATTTAGCAGCTAATAAATCAATAACCAGCAAAGCAACATGCAAGACAAGCCCAGTCTACCCAATGCGCGGCGTTACGTTTACGAAATAATTCAACAAAAAGCTCATTTCATACCTCAGTTTTTTTGTTACAGAGCTAAGAACGATGGGTTTGACGGCGACGATAACGAGAGTGGGTAGAGCTGCTCTGCTGTTTTTTTTTTTTCACAAACGTGACGTAACTTTCTGCAGATGTACGGAAACAGCCGACGACCGCCGGTAATGGCCGACACCTCAACTAAGCCCCTCCTACATGATCCTTCAATTGATAGACGTTATTGGGATGTAAACATTGTAATTTTACTATTAGATATATATTAAAACATCTAAATACGCATTTATCTGGAACTATGTCTTTAACATATAATTATAATAAAATGATATTTAGAATAATGCAATTCAGCCAGAATTATGTTACATTTTTAAAAGGACTAGGATTAGCCTCAGGGTTCTTTCTGTTTCATTTTTATTCAGTTCTCCTTTTCCTTGTCTCTACAGTTTTCTAGCATTCTATGTTTTTACTGGATCATTGTTTGTAATAAATAAACAAAGGTATTTATGGATCGATATGTTTTTTTATGAGTAGAACGTCAGTTGTTATGATCTGAAAAGAAACACATTTTTATAATATAAAGAGTTCATTAATTTACATATCATAACAGCCTGGAAAGAGGTTTCATTGTGACAATTATCACTTATCTTTTTTTTTTATTTCAGGTCAAATTGAACAACTTCAGAAGTGGCCAAGTCTCTGTCAAATATTTGAAAGATTGTGTTCAGTTTGAGCAAACGTTCAGCCACATCAGCTGACATCCTCGGGTCCCAGTGGACTGGGAATCAGCTGACCTGATCCATCCACTCAGGAATTCTCAGAGTATCTGACTTTAAGAATATAAAAATGACTGCATCTATTAAACTGCAAACTCTGGTAAACCAACATTTTACAACTACACTTTTATATTTATAGACCTATGATTCTGGGTTTCTTGTTGAAAGCTTGTCGGCCCGTGGAACACCTCAAACCTTAAAAAACGTATGGATGTTTGCGGGTTTTTTTTACTTAGAAAAATGGTTCAAAGATAAAAATTTAAGTGAAAAGAACAACTACACATTTAGAGATTTTAGATCAAGTGACAGGCTTATAGTTGTCATCCACAAATAAAAAAACATGTTTGTAGCACTGTAAAAAACAGCACTGGATTAACTTTACTTATTTCTTCCACAAATTCTAACCTTATTACTATTGCTCAAATATTACAAATACTTTTAATGAACTCACTGCTAATTGCAGCTTTACAACACCAATTTAAATAGATAAAACGTCTTTTACATAAAATTATATTAAACTCAAAGCACAGAGCAAAGTTTCACACATACAAATATACCAACTTCAAACAAAAATACCTAATTTCATGTAACTGTTCGAAACATGATGCAACCCGATCAGGAGCCATTGGCTGAAAGGTTGTCTTGAGTGTGGGGCCCTTAAAAAAACTGAAAACACAAATTCTTTGTTGTGTTAGGAGAGTATTTTTTATGTGCACAATAACATTATTAAGTCACAATTAGCTCAATTGTATTTAGAAAAAAACAAAATTTGAAAAACATTGGAATTTGAAGAACTAAAATAAAAAAACAAATTTAGTTTTCTCCAGAGCAAAACTTTAAAATTAATTTTGTTGTAATTATTAGCTAATTTAGGTGATGATGCATAAAACAATTCATGCATTTATATAAAAATAACAGTGCTTTTTTCCGCATAGTCATGATATATTTATGTTAAAGCATACACAAAAGTACTTACAAAATAAAAGAATGCTGTATAAAAAAGTGTCAAAGGAATAGTTTAGAGTCATTTTGGTCTTTAAGGTCTTGATCAAACACAAAAAACTTGAAAGGTTTGACAGGTCTTAAGCACCATGATATCATTTTCTTAGACATTATTACTTACAAAAGCAAATCAAATAATTGAAGTCTTAATACTGTAAACTTCAGATCCAGATTTCCTTAATTTACTTACTAACAGTCAAAGACCTGCTCAAGTATGTGTTTTATTCAAAGGTGGGGAATCAGACAGGTGATGGAGCTCGCAAAGAACTTGACAGAAGTGGATCTCCAAATACATTAGTGTACGAGGCTTTGAGAAACTGCACATAGTTCTGAAGGCTTCTGTTGGTTCCATCGGACTGCTCCAGGCGATCCTTCATGTCCTGCATCCGGCTCTGGTACCGCCTCTCTGCCTAAACATGGAAAAAAAATCTTTAAAGAAATGATCAGAGACCTACTTAAAGCATAACGTTTATCAATTTGAGTCCACACCTCCTCCTTGCTGCGTCTGAGTTGAGTTATTTCAGAGGTTATTCTGCTGAGCTGGGTCTCCAATTCCAAGATTTTGCTCTGCATGGAGCGTTCTTTGGTGGCAGCACGTTCTCTAGTCTCTGCAATCTGTAGAGAAGAGGATTATTTTCTCAAATAATGGTAACATTTTTTTTACATATTTGGCATATTCCTTAATTGCAACAGTACTACTCTATTATAAAAAAAACACACAAGCATTTTCAAAGGGCAAATACTTGAGAAAGATTTGCAGAACCTACGAAAAAAGTTCAATAAATTGTGAGAAAAGTTTTTCACTTTTAGAAAATCTGGAATGGTTTCTAGCCCACAGTCTGATGTTTGTTGCAACAACTGCTGTATTATACCTGTAGGAACACAGCAATGTATTACATTTGTAAAACATTTATGAGCACCATATATTTTTCTTTTCCTTCATGTAACCAACCTGCATTCAGTTTTTAAAACATTACAGATGCACTTAGTAAACTACAGCTGCATTACGGGAAACGCTTCTTCCTCAGTGACTGATATCTTTAGGTGTGTTTAACTTGTGAGCTCTAGTGGTGAATCTCGAGATTCACCTGCTGCCGAGCCTCGTCCACGGACTCTTCCAGCTTCCGGCTCAGCAGGGAACATTCTCTTGATTTTTCTTCCAAACAGAGCTGACTGCTGTGAAGTGTCTTTTCCCGTTTGCCAACGACTGCAATCAGGTCACTGTTTTGAGCTGCAGTCTCATCCATCCTTCTGATTGAGCACAAACGGAGAGACACCAGGGACAACAATGAGGAGTGGCTACCAATGGTTAAAAACATGGATGCCCACAGGTGCTGGTAGTTACTGTATTTCCTTATATATGCAATAGACTATATGAGAACTGGACTGAGTGACCTGTCTCCCCTCGCGTTCCAAACAGGAAGTACCCGCTGTCTTCAAGAAGCCAAAATCACATAGACTTCTATTGAGAAATAAACAGCTATTATTCAGTCATTCTATTTGTCAGAATGACCATTCTTGGTGTGCTAATCTTGTTCTTGCTAATCCTATTTTTCCCCCCATATTTTTTCTGGTTCTTCAATTTATAAACTGACCAAACAGATGTCTCCATGTTTGATTGACAGATTCTCCAGGGGATGCTTTTACGTGGTAGGGGTGTGGCCTTCCAACAAGCTCACTCCTGATTTGCCAGAGTGGTTTTCATATAAATAATGACTCAGACTGACTTAGACTAATCCCTACTTACTGACATCATCTGGCTCCAACATGGCGGCCTCAATATCGCGAGAACAATGACGACTGAATTGACTTCATTTTGTTGGAACCTGAAATAAACCATTTTCTATGGATGACGTCACGTACACTCGGTCCAGTTCTCATATACAGTCAATGATATACGCATGGGAAACATCTCATACTACTTGAATGCATGGCAGGTGCACATTGTCACTGTTCAGATGTAATGCTGCTACGACAGATGAAAAGAGAAAAGACATTTGTATAATATTTCATTGCATATTGGCCCAGTACTTAAACAGAGTTCCTCTCTGTCGTGTGACCATAAATATGTTCAATTATGACCACAAATGTGCTCTTCACTAACTGAAAGAGATCACTTCTAATTTTGTGAACATTGTAGTAGTGATGGGAATTCCGGCTCTTCTGTTGGATCGGCTCACTGAAAAGAGCCGGCTCTTTTGACTCCCAAACAGCTCTTCAGGTTGTTTTGTTATTTTATTCAAGTTATTAAACAACTATATAAACTTGCACACAAAATGACAAAATAACTACTGTGTTGTATTCATACAAGTTATAATATGTCTCCTTATATTTATTCCCTCTAGATAAAAACTACAAAAAAAGAGTTAAAAACAAAAGAACAGCTCAGTGGCCGTTTGGAGGAGTGTCTGCCCTGAGACTGGAAGGTTGTGAGTTCAAATCCGTAGCTGAGTTTACCAAAGACTGTAAATTCCTTCCTGCTTTACACTCAGCATTAGAGGTTGGATAGAGGGGTTAAACCACCAAATGATTCCCAATCGCGGCTGTGTCTGCAGCTCACTGCAATGCCAAGGTGTGGGTCAAATGAGGAGAACAAATGTAATATACGTAAGGGCTTGATAACTAATACGACTTTAACTGTAAACCATATATATATAGAGACATATTTATAGATAAATATAGAGATTTTTTTACTTTTTAAAACAAAGTTAAAGTGAAACAAAACAAAATACAAATTAAAAAAGTGTAAAACAAAAAAAGCGATTCTTTTTTCATGGTAAAGGTTGGCGCTTAATAAATAAATGTCAGCTTTGAGGAGCTGATCTGGTTTCTTCTGTCAGTGAAGATCTGCCCTGCTTTGGAGAAGATTTCAGTTTTCAGGTGTGCAGGTTGTTTGAGGAGCCGCTTCTAGAAGAAATTATTTTCTTGCAGACTCTACACTCGTCCTTTATATTATCAATGAAAAAAACTGGTTTTAGATTTTGCTTCTTCTTCCAATGTCACTCATTTCTCCTCTTGCTTCATCTCTCTGTCTCTCCTTCATACTTCATACTACAGCTTCTTCCCCAGAGCTGTAGTCTCCATCACCCCCCCACTTTCCGTCTCCCACTGACTTAATCTTATCCATCAGAGACACCCCTCAGTACAACACACAACTATATGTGCAATAAAACTGTTTCATTTATCATGACATCTTTATTTAAAGCTTCCTAACGTTTTTTACTGATTTTTTATATACTTATATTTTTCTTTATTTATTGATGTCTACTTCTTTTTGACTGAGTGTCAACGGAATTTCGATGTAGAAATACAAATAGAAGTAGAAATAAAAATCTTTGAATCTTTTTTGGTTTGTGCTGCTGCTGTGTGTGTAATGAGCTCAGTGCACGGCAAACACCTACTGACCAATCACGTGCAGTTTCAAAAGAAACAAAGTAAGAGAGGGTGAATTAAGTTAAAAAATAAACAAATAGCACAGCTCCCAGTGCGGAGCCGGCTGTTGTTCACTTCAAAGAGCCGGCTCTTTAAATCTACTTTATTTCAATGTCCAAGCTAGCAACATTTTAGTCCACAGAGTAAAAATAAACTGTATTTCACCTCAGTAAAAAACATTGTTTAGTAAATTTGAAGTTAAGATGTAAAACATTGTAGAAACAATTTCACTGAAAAAAACTCTGTGTTGACTCAATAATTTTAGAAAAAGTGAAAAAAAGAACAAATTAAAAGAAAACAGTGTATTAGATAAAAGTCATAACATGACATTGTGATCTGTGGGAAGTGGACTGACCTTTCCAAAGTTTCCACTTGTTGCTGAAGCTTTCTGTTCTCCTCCAAGAGAACCTGGTTCTTCTGTCTGAAATGTTCCACCTGGCTGCTTTTGGTCTCCATCTTACACAAAATCAAGAGAACATTTTTTTGGATAGCTTGACGGGGGAATCCAGCTTCCATTAGAATGCTTTTACATGAAAACTTGTAACACTTTAAGGATAAATTTGACTGATTTTACCTTCAACCGCAGATCTGTCAGGGTGGTGCTGAGCTCCAGGTTCTGCCTCTCCTGGGCATGCACCCTGTCCTGGGCCTCCTGAAGCTGGACCTGGGAGCGTTTAAGGGCCTCTGGAAGAGGCTCCAGCCCTTCCAGCTGGCCCAGGAGATCCCTGCGCACCTGCTCTATCTCCTGCTGCAGCTCCCTCCTCACCGCCTGGGCCCCCTGCTCTGCCTGAGCTAGCTTAGCACAATACTCATCAGCCTCCGCCCGGGTTTTAACAACCTGCACACAGTCGGTTCAGAAAGTAGAACAACTCTGGAGGAAGCGAGTGTTTCGCACCTGTCTCTCACTATGACCACAGTCAGAGTGGGAGTGGTTCAGTGACGGCTGGTGAGGCACTGACTGCTCTAGTCAGATTTACAATTGCAAGAACTGAATATTTCACCATTCATTCAACAGCAGGTAACAGCATAGAAGATACAAGAACATATGTGTCCTACAGAGAATATTCCTTTTATAGACATGGATAGAACATTCTTCTTGTTTATAAATTATTCATATATGCTTTACAAATTAAAGTATACAGCTGTGTCCAGCACACATTTCCTTTTGACCCTCAGAAACTATTTTGGTATTTTTCCAACTTCAAATTCTGCTTCTTAAATCAGTGTTATCAAATGTTGTCGTGAAAACAATCATAAAAATAATTCTTTTAGGCCTAAAATGTAGTTTTACTTACATTTTTTCCACTTACTCCCATGTTATTGTTACAAAACAAATATTGAAAACCATGTTTGGGCTTATTTTTTGAGTCCATGCGCCGATCCTTCTCCACAAAAAGCTCTATGATCTGTTGGAAAAGTATTCCTTATATTCTTTTTGTTTAAATTATGGCCAATGAAGAAAGACGTCCTCTGTCTGTTCTCAGCTCACGTCTGCCCCCTGCTGGCGAGGCTCGCCTCTCCAGCAGCATTTTCTCCGCAAATACAGCCAGCGCTCTGAACGCACGTCACTGTTAACATTGAGCCCTGCAGCCAGACATGAGACGAAGTGCTCCAGAGCCTCACTTGGAGATTCCGCTCCGTATGTGGTCACGCAACATTCAAATTAGGCAATTTTAACCTCAGAAACTGTGGAAAACATGTTGAGTTGACTGAAAATGTATCTTTAACACAGATCAGTGGAAAATAATATTTACTTAATGTACGTTTTTCTATTTTATCACAATGACGGGTGAGGCCGAGCCTCACTTGCCTCATCTGACCGCACGTCACTGAGGTGGTTTAATGTAGCTTCACATACCTGCACCTTGTAACTGTCCAGCAGACTTTCATATTGTTTGATGGAAGCTTTCACTTGCTGAATCTCCAATTGAGACTGGGCCAGCCTTTCCTCCACTGCAGACGCTGTGTCCTAAGATGAACAAACAACATCAGCTAATGTGTCATATCTAATTGGGTTAGAGGGACAGCCCATCTATTTGATCTAAAATAATTTAGTTAAGGAAAATAATGAAAGTAGGAAGGAGACTTTCATTTAAAAATTAAGCAGTGAGTTTTCCGTGTACTGTGCATACACCTCTATGCAGACTCTTTCACCTTGAGAGCCTGGTTCTCCAGTTTGATGGTGGTGTTCTCCGTGGTCACTAGATGCATCCGATCCAGGAGTGCATCTCTTTCTGCTCTATTCTTGTCCTCCATACTCTGCAGTTGCTCTGTCAGATCTGTTAAACGACTTATATGACACAAAACTTTTGATTTCAGGCATAATCTGTACAGTGAAATGCATGCAGGAAAGGCGATTAAAGTTCAGTTGCTATGACTCAACTTCAAGACAACGCTTCCAGGATGATTGAGGACCTTCACCGACATGCAGGAAAGGTTATTATTGTTAAAACACAGGGGGGCAAAAAAGTATTTATTCAGCCACCAATTGTGCTAGTTCTCCCACTTAAAGAGATTACAGAGGCCCGTCATTTCATCACAGGTATACCTCAACTATGAATAAATTTCAGAAAAATTAAACTGCCTGATTTTTAAAGAATTTATTTATAAGTTATGCAGGAAAATAAGTATTTGGTCACCTTCAAACAAGCAAGATTTCTGGCTCTCACAGTTTTGTAACTTCTTCTGTAAGAGGATCCTCTGTCCTCCACTCGTTAACTTCATTAATGGTACCAGTTTGAACTTGTCTATATAAAAGACACCTGTCTACCACCTCAAACAGTCACACTCCAAACTTCACTATGGGAAAGACCAAAGAGCTGTCTAAGGACACCAGAAACAATATTGTTGACCTGCACCAGTCTGGGAAGACTGAATCTGCAAAAGGTACACAGCTTGGTGTGAAAAAATCAACTGTGGGAATTATTAGGAAATGGAAAGATAGATACAAGAACACTGATAATCTCCCTCCATCTGGGGCTTCCTGCAAGATCTGTGGGGTCAAAATGATCACAAGAACGCTGAGCAAAACTCCCAGAACCATGCGGGGGGCCTAGTGAATGACCTGCAGAGAGCTGGGACCAAAGTAACAAAGGCTACCATCAGTAAGTCACTACACCACCAGGGACTCAAACCCTGCAGTGCCAGACGTGACCCCTGCTAAAGCCAGTACATGTGCAGGCCCATCTAAGGTTTGCTAGAGAGCATTTAGATGATCCGGAAGAGGATTGGGAGGATGTCCTATGGTCAGATGAAACCAAAATAGAACTTTTTGGTAAGAACTCTACTGTGTGGAGGAGAAAGAATGCTGGGTTGCATCCAAAGAACACCATACCTACAGTAAAGCATGGAGGCGGAAACATCATGCTTTGGGGCTGTTTTTCAGCAATGGACCGGGACGGCTGATCCATGTAAAGGAAAGAATGAATGGAGCCATGTATCATCAGATTTTGAGTGAAAACCTCCATCCATCAGAAAGGACATTGAAGATGGAAACAATCCCAATCACACTTCCAGGGTAACGAAGAAGCATTTCAAGGTCCTGGAGTGGCCTAGCCAGTCACCAAATCTCAACCCCATAGAAAATCTTTTGGAGATGGTTGAAAGCCCATGTTGCCCAGCGACAGCCCCAAAACATCACTGCTCTAGAGGAGATCTACATGGAAGAATGGGCCAAAATACCAGCAACAGTTTGTGAAGACTTATAGAAAAGGTTTGACTGCTGTCATTGTTAACAAAGGGGATCAAACACAGTACTGAGTTGAAATGTTGTTTTTGACCAAATACTTATTTTTCCACCATCGTTTACAAATAAATTCCTCTCATTGTTTTAAGTGGGAGAACTTGCACAATTGGTGGCTGACTACATACTTTTTTGCCCCCCTGTAACACTGAACGTCAGCAACACAGCTGTTTTTAAGAATCACTAAATCATTGACTTCCGGTCACTTTCAACTAAAAAATGTTAAAAGTACCGCTCCAATCATCTTTTTATGTCTGCTCCTGATTTACAATGATTTGAATAAAGAAATACTCAGGAATGACACGCCCTCCATCATCACAAAATGCTACAAGAACATGTTAAAAACATCTATTTCATTTCAGTGGGTCTTTAGATCCTCACTTGATGCCATTAGGAAAAACATATCTCAGAAATTGAGCTAAACATACAGTTAAGATGCAAAAATGACTTACCTGTTCAGCAGTGACAGTTCAACTTCAAGTTTCCTTTTTTCCTTTGCTTCCTCTGCATGCCGGCTTTGCCAGCTCTCAGCTGCTGATAAAGCCTCTGCTACCTGCTTCTCCTGTTAAAGATCATTTGATACATACTTTTTGTGAAATGGGCTTACAGACACAATCCGGGTGCCAAAGGAAAAACACATCTGTGTGACATAGCCAACCATGTCCAGCAACTGGACACTCAGCTGCCCTGCTGTGGCTTCGCTGTGCTCAGCTCGCTGTTTCTGGGCTCGTGTCGCTCGTTTCAGTGCCTCCCGGTCAGTGCAGGATTGCTGCTTCAGCTCTGCCAGCTGCTCTGTCAGCCGCTCCATCTCTACCTTCTGCTGGAGTGCTGCCCGCTCCAGGTTCTGCACCGTGGGTGGATGTCAGAGTGCACAGATAAATAGAACAAAAATGAAAAAGAAAAAAGTTTCAAAACATAAGTAAACTGACTAAAAACTGGAACTGACTAAAAGACATTTCTCAAGACAGACCTTTATCTGGACAGTAAGACGGTTGTTTTCGGCCTCTTTGCTGCGTAGCAATCTTTGCAGTTGAGCTCTTGTTGACTCCAAACTTTTGGTCAAACCAGCCGAGCTCCTGGCATTTTCCTGCATTTTTAGAACAGAGTTGGAAACTAATTCATTTACTACTGTTTTATCCCACGAACACAACTGAAACCCTCAATGCTTCCGAGACACACAGAAGTTAAAAGAAAGGGTCTCTAAAAGCAGCTGCATGTTGTACCTTTTCATCATCCAAAAGTTTCTTGAGCTGATGAACCTCCTCGTCTTTCTGCTGGAGCTTTTCCACAAGATGCTACGAAGGGAAAATGAGCCCAGCTCTGCTTATGCATCACATGTCACAGCCAGAATAAAAACATTTACAAACAAGCATACTTGCAGATACACATTTAAAAAGGGCCATTTGTATTTAAAAACACAGAAATTACAAGTACATGCATTCTTCCTTTTTCCAAAACAAAGGTTTTTCTGTAAATGCAGTCTGCTCACAACCAGTGTCATTAAGAGGAAGAGGATGAAGCTTTGAGGTTTAACTTAGAAAAAATCTCAAGAAAAAAAAGCATTTCTGTGATTTTTTTCCAAACCAAGTAAAAGCAAATTTCTTTCATTTCTTTTTTTTTGTGCCTTTTTGTTGCTTTTGGTTTATTTGTGAAAAGAAGAGAAAAACACCATTTTTGTAAAAAGCTCTTAGTTTTTAAATTCCTGCATCATTTAAGTTTGTGTTTGGATGTTTCTCATCTGAAGCAAAGATACTTATTGAGTATACAAATATCAGAGTTTTTTAAATTTGTAAAAAAAAGGAGAAAAAAAAAAGAACATTTTTTAAAACATTTTTCTCTTGCTACATCATTGTCCAGCGTAAACCACTTTGCGTGAGCTGAAGTAGATTTTGACAAAACTTACAGTGTTTTGAGCTTCTGTGTCCTCCAGCTTCTTTAGTAAGGCCTTTTTCTGCTGCGACTGCTGGATTGATTCCATCTGCTCAGGCACAGACACAGGAGGACGTCACAACACTCACTGTACCATACTGGTTAAAACCCAATCACTGTTGTCTTCATAAGTCTTTCAAAAAAAAAAAAGAATCATAAATTCCCTCCAAGACTTAATGGTTCCTTTCTTGGGTCTTTGTTGTATCTTTTTCTCTGATGACACCTTTCTGATCTGACCTCAAAAAGACACTCATGGGTGAGTAAATTGCAGAGATGGATCTTAACTTAAATCCCATCAACAAAAATTCATTAATATGAAAAAAGAGTTAACTAGTAACCTGTCCAAAATAAACCGTTTCTTAGCCCAAAAATAGCTAAGAAAGACATTAGCTGCCTCTGTTACACTACTCAAGATTTAGCAAGTATAGATAACAGATGAATAGATAGATAAATGGATGGACGGATGGAGGATTAATGAATGATTGATGCATGAACAGACAGAGTACCTGGGATAATCTCTGTTCTCTAAGAAGGTGGCGCAGCGTTCGGCTTGTTGCCTCAAATATCTGCAGTTTCTGGAGCAGCAATTCCTTCTGGTGGGCCAGCGTTGAAGACGCAGAACCAGAGAGCTTTTATAGCACAAAGCAAACGTAAAGTCAGTAAAGAAGCACTTCAGTCCAAGAGAAACTTGTTTTGTAAAATCACTCTACAACAAATTTGGTTGGTTAATACTCACCTCTCTGCCAGCAGAGCCTAGTTTAAAAAGCGATTCTCTCAGCTCTGACACCTGCTCAGCTGCTGCAGCTCCACTGAGCTCAGCTTCCCTCAGTTTCCTGAGCAGAGCATGTTTGTCCTGCTGCAGACTCTCTCTGTCTACCCTGCCAAAACAAGAAAGAGGCAAATGCTCAAGTTTTCTTTATTTTCACAAAAGTATTCACAGCTGTAAAACTGAATAATTTGAACTTTCATTTTTTTATCAGGATACTTTTATTGTCTTCTTAGCATGGTCTGAACACCGGTGTATTTATAGGCCTAGAAAACAAACGGCTCATAATTCACTCTTTAACTAACAGAAATGTAGAAAAATCTTTTTGTTGCAAAAACTTTTTTTCTTTTAGTTTATATTATAAGAATGTATTATTATTTTAGGTATTAAAATTAACAAATAGTAAATTATTAATCAAAATTGTTTTTCATATGCAAACAAAATTGATTGTAGAATAGAAATTTGACAAAAGATTATTTTTTTAAATCAAATTGTACTACATCTGAATTTCACTGGAATTGTGAAGTTGATTCAGTAGTTAGGCCCTGAAAGCAGCATTACTGGCTACTTCGTAGAAGAAATGCTTCTAGAGGATCAAGATGTTTTCAAAATTCATTTTACCAAACAATTTGTTGATTTTACTATGTTAGTTAAATATTGGCCCAAAAGGCTTTTTTTTCCTCAAACAGCAAACTCGTTTGCTAGTATAACCACCAGTTGTGCTCCGTCTCCTCCAGCATCTTCTCCATGGATTGGCGTAGTCGTGTGTTCTCCTTTTCAGTCTCCTCCAGCTGCTCGGTCACTTCAGCCAGCTCCTCCTCCTGCTCAGCAATCACACGCTGGGAGACGTTGAGCTGCTCAGTCTGACGCTCAAGCAGGTGATCCTTCTTCTGCAGTTCCACCTGTATGCACAGTTCACACGAGGACAAAAAACAAAACACAACCCGCAGATTACCGAGGACTTTGCTTTCTTTAGATCAAAAGATCAAATGAGAAGATGTTGTTTCAGTAAGTTCACTCCAGTATAACGTTGAAAACAAAACAGATTTACCCAAACACATACGTACAGATTAAAAAAAAAAACAACGAAATGTTTGACTTTCCTCTGTGACGCACCCAAAATATATTTTTTTTAGACAAAATAAAATAAAAAGCTATATTTTTAATTTGTTTTTTAAGAAGGATGTGAATATTAAAAAGAAGTTACAAAAAAATCTCCCCAGAATCTAATTTTCTTGTAATTACACTGAAGTTACACTAAGATCCAAATAAGAAATCTTGAAAAACTTAACAAATTTTGCATTATTTTAAGCATAAAAAAGATTGATTTTTTCACAGAAACAACTTTTCCAGCTTGGTTTATGAAACATTTTGCCTGAGATCAAATCTAGCTCTTGGATCATGTGTTGGTCAGATGCAAACTGAAATGTTTAGAAGGCCAGAAGCATACCTCATTTTTCAGAGAGCTGATTTCAGTCAGTAAGCTGTCAATCTTTCTCTCATACTGGCTGATTCGTCCTTGTAGATCTTCTTTCTCTGATGTAAGGTCAGCCAAACGCAGCACAGGCTGGCCGGGTTCTGGTTCCGGTTCCGGTTCGGCGACTGGTGGTGTGACCTCCAGGCAATGTGTTGGCCCCTTAATGCAAAACAGGGTCTTAACAAGTCTGACAGCCAACAAACAAACGTGTCATGAAGATGTTAAACTCACAGTGGATAGAACAGAGGTATCTTTTTGCCAATGGCCACACACTGATGGTAATAAAAACGTTAAAATACTTTTTTTTTTTTTAATAATTTTTAATTGAAGATAGTTTGTCAAAACAATATTTTTCCAAAGATATTCTGGTCTAGACTTGAACTACTGTTTTTGGATTTGGTTTATAATACTGTAAATGAAGATTTATGTATGCAGCCCCTCTTTGAACGTAGACTTTTATTTTTATGAACTCAGTTTACTAATATTACTAATGTTTATTGACTATTTTTTTTATCTTATTTTGATAATATGCAGTATGTGTTTGTATTCCTTTTAAATTATTTAAGTCACTGACATTTTGCGATGGTTTTTATTTTTATTAAATGAACAATGACAGGAAAGCAGTAGATGTTTCTGAGTGAGTATTCCTGCCAGTAAAGGAGAAAACACTTGAAGCCCTGTAAATAAATAATACTATAACCTGTAATACACTAAAATAAATGGTTAATATTGTTAATTAATGTATACCGTGGGGAATTATGTATTTTAAACCTTAATTTAATGTATGTTATGTTAATTTTAGGTCATTTTATTTCATGCAATTTCATGTTAATAATGTACTTTTTCATTTCATTCATTTTATTTTATCTACAGCCTCTTGGTGGCTGGACATGGTCAGCATGGGACAGAGGATGAAAACTAGCTAAGGCTACAATCCTGCATTATTTACAGTGTTTCTCTATTTTAGAGAACTCCACACTGTTTTTTTATGGATTTTCCCTTTAATAAATAAATACAAATACAAATATAAATAACATTGGGATAATAAAGGTTTTGGACAGAACTGATGCAGACAGAGAGTTTAAGTATATTCAAGACAAAAGTAGAGGACAGAATTTTGTTTGTTGTAGTTATGATCGGTTGCATGACAAAAGTGTTATTTTAAAGCAGGGGATGAAAATGGGCTGTTACCTCCCATTTGTATGAAATTCTCTTTGTGGATGTCTTTCCTGGTGGGATCCAAGGTACTCTGGTTTTGACGTTAACAGTGGGGCGAAGGGTTACTTTGTCATCCTTCACCGTTCCCTTTAAAAGACAAGATAGAAATCAAACAGATTGGTAAAAAAACAAACAAAAAAAAAACGTAACTGTACAAATGAAACAGACATATAAATTTTAAAAAGGATTTTCAAAAAGCATTTGTTTACTATAAACAGACTGGAACAGAGCAAACCTGTGGGATCAGAGTAAACTAGATTTTAACCTGAGGTCTCCTGGCAGGACTTTTCCTTTGGCTCTTCACGTGCACATGGACTGGAGTGGTTTCACTGACGTGCACATGAATTGGAGGTGAGCTTGAACGAGTTGGCATCGTCTTTCTCTGTGGAACAAGATTTATGTCTTCAAAGAATACGAGTACACAAAATATCACAAGAGAAAAGAACAAAAACACAAACACAAATGAGGGTTTAACCCTGCAAACAGGAAATATGTCTTTGAGCACTGAAAGAAAAATAAGGACAAGATATTGTTGGTACTACTTTGCAAAAAGTATTACACTTTAACTGTATTTTATTAAGTATACATTAGTATAAGTAGGCTTTAGCAAGTATACTAAGCAGCATGTACTTGTGCAGAAAGTAAACTAACTACATACTGCTTCAGACTAAATTGTAATATTTTAAGTTTATGATATATAGATAGTATATAAAAAGTAAACTTACTCGTAGTATAGACTAAGTATACTTGTAGTACACTAAATAGATTACTTTTTAATAACTGGTTGGTAACTATCGTTAAAAAAAAAAGCTTTTTAAGACACTTCGCTTCAAAGGTGCTTTCTTCTAACAAGAAATAAGACTACACATTAATACATAACTGTGTGTTATTTTAAAGCAAAAAAGCGTTATGAAAAAAAAGAAAATAAACTTTAAAGCTAATATCTTGAACAAATCATAGGATCAGCGGAAGTCTGCTATATTATCTACACAAAGTACACTCTATTTTTGAAGTTTTAATTTATGCAAACGCAACAAAAGCGCATTGCACACAGATTCTAGCATATTTTAAGGCTCTTGAAATGTGTTTCTGTCGATAGTGGATAACAAACATTATGACAAAGAAATAAACAGCGACTTGTTAACCGTTAGCACAGCCTCCTAACAGCGTTTATAGTTGTTCGAAGGAATAAAAGTTCAACTTACCATAGGCGAAACTAAATTGTGTTCATTGGAAGATAAATAGCTTTCATTAACCTATAATTTTTTGGTTTGTGTGTTTTTTTACACGCTTATCTGGTTGGATATCTTAATCATTCGGTTTGAGGAGAAGCTTCATTAACTTGGAGCAGTAAAGCTAAGTCTCGTGTGGTTGGCTAGTTTAAACCACGTGGTATGCATTTCGGCCAACGATTGGAGCAGAGACCGCATGCTATCGTTGCTAAGCGACAACGTCAACTGAACATCATCACGCGAGAAAGGAGAGAGACCGGCATGACTGGAAAAAATAAGACAATGAACACAAGTATATGCAGTCACCGACCACTTTATTAGGTACACATTGTTAGTTCCGACCCCCTTTCAAATAAGATAAGATAAGATAAGATAAGATAAGATAAGATAAGATAAGATAAGATAAGATAAGATAAGATAAGATAAGATAAGATAAGATAAGATAAGATAAGATAAGATAAGATAAGATAAGATAAGATAAGATAAGATAAGATAAGATAAGATAAAGCTTTATTGCCATTGTACAGTCACACTTAGTACAACAGTACAACAGAATTGCAAACAGTGCCACATTGGTGCAAAGAGAAAGAAGAAAACAACATTAAAAAATAGCTTACAATGATCTTTCAAACAAAAAGAGTGTCTCAAAAATATATACATAAAGAATAATATACATATGTACATATATATTACACAAAATAAATACCAATATACACATGCACACCAAGCGTATGTACAGAATATACATTCCTCTTTCTCCCAGAGAAACTAAACCATGTGTGTGTTCATGACGGCTATTGCTCTGTTGTAAAAACTGTCTCTGAGTCTGTTTGTTTGTGACCTCAGCACCCTTAGTCTTCTTCCAGAGGGCAACCATTTAAACACCCGGTGTCCTGGGTGTGTGCAGTCTTTCATGATGTTGCGTGCCCTCCCAAGACAGCGGGTGCTGTAGAGGTCCTTCAGTGAGGGAAGAGGGTAGCCAAGGATCTTTTGTTTATATGTGGAGTGTTTATGACCCTCTGTAGAACCTTCTTGTGTGCCATGGTGCAGCTTGAAAACCACACGGAGATGCAGTATGTTAGTACACTCTAGTACACAATGGAGCAACGGTAGAAGGCCATCAGCAGCTCTCTCTTCAGGTTGACCCTCCTGAGGATCCTGAGGAAGTGAAGACGCTGTTGGGCCTTTTTCATTACCTCCGTAGTGTTTGAGCTCCATCGGAGGTCATCATCAATGTGCACACCAAGGTACTTGAAGCTTTGCACTCTCTTCACACCCTCCACATTAATGACAATGGGCTGCAGATCTGACTTCTTCCTCCTGAAGTCCACGATCACTTTTCTTGTTTTTGAAGTGTTTAGGACAAAATTGTTGTCGTATTTTGGTCTAGGAGGCTTCTCCGCGGGAACAATGTTAACATCAGTAGTTAGGTGGAAAATTGCACATAAAGTCCAAGTTTCCACATTTGTGAAACTGAACAGCACCTACAGTTATCTGGGACAAACTGCAGGAGGTGGAGCCTCTCACATAGCGATAAACTGGCATTCTGACCCCGCCTTTAGTCAGCCTTCCAGTCTCAGTGTTAAGCTGCACCTCTGGCCAGTCTTGAATGCAGCTAAGGTGTCACGTCTGAATGCGCCAAATCTCCTTCATGCAGAGAGCATCTAGCAATGGGATGTCCAGGGTGTCAGTTCCTGCCGGGTCACTGAAGGTGTCCAAAAGGTTCTGAAAGAGGAATGTCAAGATGAACCACCAGCTGGTCCCACTCTTACCAGACAAGCATAAAGAGACCTATAAGACAGAACTGTGTCCAACATGTCAGCAGTAATAAAAACATGATGAATCTAAGTTTACAAGGCAGCTGTCCTGGACACACCATCTCTGGTGCAGCACTCATGGTCCACATATATAAGCTAGAAGGGAGGAAGGACCCATGGTAAGTTGACATTGCCTCATCAGCCTGGTTGCCATCCTGGACAGACCCTCATAGCCCTCAGAGCAGGCGAGCACGCTCATGAGGACCTGACCATGCTCCTTGCCAACATCGGTAACCCAGGTGGCCGAGTCAAAGGCAGCTCCGGCAAACTTCTTCGTCACCTGAATAGAGCTGTTTTCTAAGAACAGACTCAAACAGCTGTTTCAGAATCCACAAGAGAAAAACATCCCCAAACCTACTTGTTGAAGTTACGTGGGTTAAGAAAATAGTTAGCCCCTCAATCCCAGCTATGTGAAGCTCAGCCACAGGGTCAACCTTCTCCGTGATCCGTGAAGCCATCTAGCCGAGCAGAGATGCCATCATCAGGTGAAGGAGGTGGAGCCTCGACAAGAAAAGGAGGAGCCTGTACTTGTGAGGTTGAAACAGAAAGAACAGATTCCGAATAAAAAACAAACCTACATGCAGAAAGCATCCAGTGACTTACACGTGCTTAGACAACAAAAAGTAAATGGGAGAAGTTATAACAGTGAAATATGTCTAACACAAGAGGCTTTCAGCTCTCATCTGTTTGCTCAGCTGGACAAGTTAAAAAATAAAATCCTGAGAATACACACTTTATTCTTGTTATGTGTTCAGTTTAGGTCACTTTTTCGCAAAAAGTGCACTATTTGCTTCATGTTATCGTGACAACGCGCTCTGCCAAGCCGGCTGAGCCAGCACAAACCTCAACTGCAGTGGCAAAGGAAATCCTCATATATGCTGGTCAACACAATGGTTTAAATGGTTTAAATAAAGCATCAGTTCAGAGATAAAGTTCACCTCTTACCGCTTGTTTTTGTTCAGATGATGAAGCTAACATTTATTTTAAAGAACCCAGCACAGTGATATAGAACATTTAAGCTATGAGACAGGAACTTTTTTTTAGGCGTACATTATCACTGTTTAATGCACACCCATCAGCCAATCAGAATCGAGTATTCACCCAGACCATGGTATAATCATATTTTACACATATTTTAAAGTATTTTACATTGTTGTGTTTGATTTTAAGCTGGTTTGGCAAGGAAGTGGCAGCATCGTGAAATGTCAGATGACAAAGTTGCAGTTTGTAAAGTTTAAACAGAGCTGTGATGGGAAATTGAGGGGAACAGTTACATTACTTAAAGAATTATGGACCACGGACTTTCAAATCTCTATAAGGAAACATTAAAAAGTTAAACAGCACATCACGTATTGAGGTGATGGGGGGGGGGGGGGGGGGGGTCAGCCTGCGATGCACCTTGGCTTTACTTTTGCTAAAGCTTTGTGTTATTCAGCTTGAAAATAATTATTGATAAGAACTTCAGGACAACTGTATGAAACTAAATGCTTCTCTCTTCTGGTTAAAACACTGATTTGTTTTATTTTCATCTTCTGATTAACAAGCAAAAGTTTCTGACTGAGAGTTTTTGAAGTCTTTTGAAGAAATCTGCATGGCCGCAGCTCACCTGTCTTCTCTCCTGCGGCCGCATGGATAGATGGGTGGTTCCAAAATCTTTCTGAAGTTTGGTTTTCATTTCACAAACGCCGCTCAGCGTTTCCGTCTCCAAAATCACAGTAATGCTTCCAGAAGCTGCTGTTCCCCCACACACGTGTGCTTTTGACCACTCTCCTGTGTGAATGAATGAATGAATGAATGAATGAATGAATGAATGAATGAATGAGTGAATGATTGAATGAATGTGTAATGCAACCACAAGGGGGAACAATCCAGTGCTCTCTTGTGCCGGTCCCAAGTCCGGATAAATGCAGAGGGTTGTGTGAGAGAAAAAATGAAATTGAACATGTGAATCACAGAGAAGATTTAATGTGTGTGTGTGTACATACATATACATGTGTGTACAAAAATACATCTATGTGTGTACATACATATGTACAATATGTACAGGTATATACACACACAGGGCAAGGCACAGGGAGTGGATGAAGTCCACCTCGAGTACCCCCTGGTATTTTTCCAGTTTTTAATGTACCTTCTTCTTGATGGTTCCATCACTTGGTACTACCACATCCTCCACAACAGCTTTCCTCTGTTCTTTATCCACTGCAATGTCAATTTGGTTTACCATTACCATCCTGTCTGTTTGTAACTGGAAGTCCCACAGGATCTTTGCTCTCTCATTCTGTACCACTGTTGGAGCTGTTTGACACTCTGACTTGGGGTTTCCAGTCCATATTCTGCACACATGTTTCTGTATATTATTCCAGCCACTTGGGCTGCACGGTGGCGCAGTGGTTAGCGCTCTTGCCTCACAGCAAGAAGCCCCCCGGTTCAGTCCTGGCTTGGGGACATGAAAAACGCTACATCAATGGGGTACCTTTTTGTGTGGAGTTTGCATGTTCTCCCCTTGCATCCGTGGGTTCTCTTCCGTCCCACCGTCCAAAAAAAACCATGCTTCATAAGTTAGGGTTCGGGCTAGGTGTGAGAGTGAATGGGTGTGTGATTGTGGACATTCTACCCTGCGACAGACTGGCGACCTGTCCAGGGCATCCCCTGCCTTCGCCCACAAGTAGCCGGTAGGCTCCAGCAGCCCCGTGACCCAGAAATGGGAAAAGCGGAATAGAAAATGAATGAATTCCAGCCACTTGATTGTGGCGCTCCATGTATGATTTCCCTGCCAGCATCTTTACACCCTGCAGTTATGTGCTGGATTGTTTCAGGCGCCTCTTTGCACAGCCTACACCTTGGGTCTTGTCTGGTGTGGTAGATCTGAGCCTCTATCGCTCTGGTGCTCAGGGCTTGTTCCTGAGCTGCCAGGATGAGTGCTTCAGTGCTGTCCTGTAGGCCAGCCCTCTCTAGCCATTGGTAGGACTTCTTGATATCAGCCACTTCAGTTATGGTCCGGTGGTACATCCCATGCAGGGGTTTGTCCTCCCATGAGGATCTGTCTTCCAGCACTGTATCCTCTGCTCTCCATTGCCTGAGACATTCACTGAGCACACTGTCAGTTGGGGCCTTGAGCTTGGTGTAATCATGCATCAAGTCTAATAATCTTGGATGTTTCATCCAGGACAGTGGCTTCTGTGCTAACTAGTCCTCGTCCTCCTTCCTTGTGGCTGAAGGCTGATCTTCCTTCAGGGTTCACCTCCCCGTTAGAATCCTCAGAGCCTCCAGATCGGGTTAAGCAAAAAAAAAAAAAAGTGTCAGTTCTTTAAGATAAAATTTCCTAATTACTTTTTTTTCTTAACTCCTAAAACGGCGACTGACTGAATGTGTGCCACACACTCACCCCCCCCCCTTCCTGCAGTGTGCAAGATCAGACACCCTGGTTTCAACACACACACACACTCATCTCACAACACATGCATTTATCTATTCTTCAACAAATCTTATCACAGTTGCATAGAGAGGCAGATGTAGGTATCCAATCCGTACCGGTCACATGTTCAAAATCCCGGCGGCATTACCGTCTGTAGACATATTTACAATGCCCGAGAGGTGCAAAACACATTTACATTTCAGTTATAACCAACAACAACTCCTGGTACAAACTAACAAATCATGAAGCACTAAGAACAATCTCGGAACAGATGAACAAATACTGAAACACAAAAGCAAATCCGGGTGCGAATTACCAAATACCGAATTACGAAAACAATCTCGGTACCAATGAAGAAATCCAGAAACACAACAATGAAAGTGGAGAAACGGCTTCTAACAGAAAGGGAATGTCCTGAATACCGGAAGTGATGTAATATAAAACTAGTTGTGTATGATTTTTTACATTTATTTATTTTCATGCAAAAATTTAAAATACATGAAACAGTCCAAAAGCATTTTGAAATTGTATTACTGCATTAGAAATTACAAAAATGTTTAGCAAGGTAAAGTTTTTGCATCACTTCCGTATTAAGGGAATTCCATTTCCAATCAGCTTGCAAAACACCACAGCAGAAAAAGGAGAAAATTTTAACAAAAGCGAGCAGCTGCTAACGGAAAGGAAATACTCTTACTACCGGATGTGACGTGAAACGTTACCTTGCTAAACATTGTTGCAATTTTTATTGTAGTAATACAATAAAAAAGAATGATTTTGGACTGTTTCATGTATTTAAAATGTCTACATAAAGAAAACAGTATGACTTTAAAACATCATACATGATAGTTTTTTTATTACGTTCCCTTTCTGTTTGAAGCTGTGTCTCCACTTTCATTGCTGTGTTTCTGGTTTTGGTCGTTTGTAACTGGGTTGTTTTTTTGTAATTTTTTTTGTTTTTTGGTCATTTGCACCCGGAGTTGCTTTTGTGTTTCAGGACTGTGTAGTTTGTTTCATGATTTGTTCATATGTTTTGGGATTTGTTTTTGTATCTTAAATGTAAGCGTGTCTTGCACCTCTCGGCCACTGTACATAATTAATATTGTTCAATCAATCAATCAATCAATCAATCAATCAAACTTTATTAATTTATTTAAAAAAGTGCTTCTCATACATTGCGCAACTTGAAGCACTTTAACATTTCAAACAAAAGCACCACAATAACATACAAAAACACAATATTACAGTAAAAACCCAACCCACCCTTCCCACTCCCCTCCGTTAAAACATACGACCCATGACCCCACATACGACCCATGACCCCACAGTCCAATTCACAGCCGTGAGGCTGCAATGTTAAAGTCCAGCTGCCCCAGCAAGGGAGACAACTGCTGATGACACTCAACTGTATGTAGCTGTGTCTCTTGATGACACTGGACCCGTGGACAGGCTTTTAAACTGTATTTTAGAGATTAAGATGTGGATGGGAGAGAATATTTTGCAGCTCAACCAAGACAAAAGTCTTGGTAATCAGTTCTGAAGCTGAGAGAGATAAGGTCCAATTTTATCTGTCAACCAAACTTATGACCATATGTGACAGAAAGGAACCTCTGTGTGATTCTAGATGCAAATCTTAGCTTTCACCAACATGTGAATCAAGTAACTAACTGCTTTTTACCATCTGAGGAATATCGCCCGAGTGAGACCCTTTCTCTCTAGAGCCAGTGCTGAAATCTTAATTCAATGCGTTTATCACATCTAGAGTAGATTACTGTAATGCCGTTCTTTCTGGTGTAAAGAAAACCACTCTTAAGGCCCGTACACACCGGGACGAATATTCGCCAGGCGTTATTCGCCAGCGTTTTTCGCCACGTCTTTTGTGTTCACACCCAGGCGATTTTTGCTGACGATGAGCCGAGCCAGCATGCAATTTCATTCCCTGACATTAGATGGCGCTTAATGTCAAACAGAAATACTCCTGTACACAAGGTGGTTTTCACTCAGAAGAAGAGAGCCAGTATTTACACGCTTGTCAGAATCATACAAAGAAAACAGGAATATTTCAAGCACCAGTAGCTCCAGCTCCAGTTCCAATGATGAAGAAATTATTGTTTTGTTGAATGATGAAAGACGCCGGAAAAGACGCTGATTTTGTGTACATCCCATAGTTACGAGAAGAGAAGAACATGGTGAGTTTTATCGACTGGTACAAGAGCTGAAAATGTCTCACGAGCGTTTTCGGGGATATTTTAGAATGTCCGTCATTATTTCTTTGCGGCAGTGTAGCCGCGTCTATCTTCTTTGCTGGTATGTGTGCTCAGAAAGGCAGTTTTGTGTTTGAGCGCCCCCAAGTTGTGTTTTACTGTAACTTCAGAAGCTCCAGACACGTGAGCAAAAGCGCCATTCTCATTGGTCGAATAGATTTCGACGCGAGGCGTCAAAAAAAAAAAAACGAACCCGAGGCGTTTTTTTTTTTTGACGCTTTGACGCGTGGCGTTTTTTCGCGTCGGTGTGCACACTCTCATTGGTGCCCTTTGTTTAGTCAGGAGGCGAATTTCGCCGACGAAAATCGCCGGCGAAATTCGTCCCGGTGTGTACGGGCCTTTAATCGCCTGCAGCTAGTCCAGAACTCTGCTGCACGCCTTTTAACGAGAACCAGGAAGAGGGAGCTCATTACACTGATCTTAAAATCTCTGCACTGGTTCCCTTCAGGATTGATTTTAAGATTATTTTAATAGTTTATAAGAGTGTTCATGGTCTTGGTCCTTTTTTTATATCAGATTTGCTTTTAGCCTATGAACCTCCCAGAGTCCTTAGGTCCTCAGTCGCAGGCCTGCTGAAGGCTGAAGGTAGATTCCACGGGCGTCGTCTGTGGAACAGCCTGCCTGAGGATGTGAGGGCCTCATCCACTGTTGAGGTTTTTAAAAAGAAATTAAAGACACATCTATTTTATTCAGCTTTAAATTAGGTCTCCTACGTGGGATCTAGAATTTTTACTCTTATATTTTATGATATTTTATCACATATTTATTTGTTTAATGTTTTTTAGTCAAGTTGTCTTAACATCTTAACTTATTCTTATTTATATTTCAGGTGTTTTAGACTTTTTTATGCATTAACTTATTTTAATTTTTATATTTCAGCTTTTTTTATTTTATATTTACACTTTTCTATTTATCTATTTTACATTTTAGACTGTTTATGAGTGTTTTCTCACTCTTGGCTGGGGTGTTTGTGTCTATGCTGACACCCCAGGCAACATGAGGACAGGCCTTCTGGGTTCTCTCTTCTTTAGCTTTTTTTTCTTTAGTCATTTCTCTTTTATTTGTTTTTGTGTATTTTAAAATGAGGAGCTTATTTAATAATTTTATTGCATTAGTGGGGATGGGTGTTTTTGCATTCTTGTTTGTTTTTATGTGCATCACCTTGAGCTGTTTTTTTTACATGAAAGGTGCTATACAAATACAATAAATTTGAATTTAATCTGGTTCTGTCATAGTTACTAAGGTAATATTAGGTAAAGACATATACTGTGTTGTAATATTTTATAAATTATTATTTGTCCCACTAAAATAAGAACAAACTTCACAGTTTTGAAATCAAATTTTCTTAAACTCCAAACAAAATATGTTTTTGTTTGCAGTTTAGGACATTTTTATTTCCAATCTGTGACTTTTGTTCTTATTTCAGTGGCGCAAAATTTTACTTCTAATAAAACAAGAAAAAAGAACAATTAAAAAACTTCTCTGTTTGACCATAAAATAAGTCAGTTAAGCAAATTGATGTAGTAGAGGGCTGCAGACCAAAAGTGAAAGCTTTTGACCCTTTGTCTGATACTACCAGTGAGGAACAGAACAAGACTTATCAAAAACAATTAAAAGAAAATAACATTTAACGAGAATCCTGTTTAACATGTAGTTTTTTTGTAATATAATATTCTATCTGTATGTAAATATATTGAACAGTTTTGTCATTTTTAATGGTAAATTACTCCTTAAGCATTACTTTTCTCATAAAGTTGTTACAAAAGTGATGGTACTCTGCTTATTTAGGGATATATAAACGTATAATAGCAACTTATCCACGTAGTTTTTAGTTAAAGATGTTTCATTCCGTTTTTTACTGAAAGCAACGATAAAAATGTAAAAAGAATCGAAAGAACTCGAGGACGTGCAGCGCGTGTAACCTGTCACAGCACGTGACTGGGTTCGCCGCTGTCATTTCCAAAGTCTCGCGATACCATTTGAGAATTCCGAGAGAAATTTAACGGCATGTCGGCATCAGAATAAACAGCCGGCAGAGTAGAATAAACCCGGGACTTTTCGTCGCCAGCCGGGCCGAAGCTCTGCGTGAAAGCTACTCTGGATTAAGTTCGTTTTTGTTGGATGGTCTTTGTTTTGTTACGTAAGGAAATCTCGTTGCCGGCGGCTCGTTTTATCGCTATCTAGGTGATTCCGAAAATGCCAACGATCAGACTGACTTGCGTTACTGAGGATTGCCCGGATCAGGCGACACTGTAGAGCAAACCTCCTGCTTGCCGCTTTATTCTGGCTCAGGAGTGACGTGGATTATTTCGCCGTGGTCGGTTGTTTTCGCTTGTGCTCCGTTTGTCGTTTGTTTCGGTCCTGCCGGTGTTGCTGAGCATCGAGGATGCGTCAGCAGGGCTCCCTGATGCCCCGCTTGCGCAGCGACGTGTTCTGCCACTGCCGGTCAGCGGAAAGGCACCCGGGCGTGGACCCGGGCGGGGGCTGCGGCCACGCGGAGGACCCCTCTGCGGCTCCCCGGTCAGCCCAGAAGCCCGCAGCTGAAGACGGTCACCCCTCTGGCAGCCTCTCCCCGTGTGCCTCGTGTGGCGGGTCGGAACAGGAGCACAGAATGAAGGTCCTATTCCAGATCCTGGACGTGAACGGTGACGGAGGGATCTGTGTGAACGACCTAACCATCGGGCTGAAGAAGCTGGGCGTGCACCGCAGCGAGCACGACCTCATGGTGAGTCGACACTGCTGCAGCTGCAGCTCACTCACTCACTCACTCACTCACTCACTCACTCACTCACTCACTCACTCACTCACTCACTCACTCACTCACTCACTCACTCACTCCTCTGCTTTTGTCCCGCGGCATCACTTCACAACCGCCTCGCGCTCTGACCACCTTTATGTGCTGCCACGGCTCGCGTGCGAGGTGACGTAGCCATGCGGTCAGCCAATCACGGGGCAGCGGCTCCGTGCACTTGCACACGTACCACGAAGTGGACAGACAGCATCCGGGGGGGGGGGGGGGGGGGGTGTTCAGAAACGGCTTTAAACGCTGCTCGGTGGTCGCTGCCGAACAGAGAAGAAAGATCTAAAAAACTGATGAAAATCCTCTATTCTTTGCCAAGATGTTTTAAAATAAAAAAAGAAGGTTAAAAGAAAAAAAAAAGATGGACAGACTGACTACAAATAAGAGCACACCCAAATAACCAACAGTTGCTTAAAAGCAAACAAAAGAAGATTTTTAGCATGATTTTTGTTCGCTGAGGGAAAGAAACAGTTTACACGTTTACGTCTGCTGTCATCACTGCTGTCTGCATATATATAGTGTTAAGATGTAATATGTTTTACTTTTAAGTCTATTGGCAAGTTCTCTTTAGGTTATTATCAGCATTTGTTATGCCTGAAAGATCATATCAGATGAAAATTGTGTTTTTTAATATGCTCTCGTGGAATTTTTCTCATGATGGAGGACATATATCATAAAAGTTCAGATTAAAATGACATATCTTAGTATTTATTTATTCAAATTGCTGTGAGTTCGGAGCAGACACAAAATTGACGTTTGAAAATGATATTTGTGATGTGGAAAACACGCTGGACGGGCCTCAAGTTTCCTGCTCCGCTCCATTCTGATGCTTCCATTGTCAGACAAATAGATCCATGAACGTCTTTGTTTTCCTTGTCTGAGCTGGAATCTGGATCAGAACTGGACAACTGGACAGCTCCAATGTTGCTCGCCATTTTTGTTGCACTGCCAATGTTAGGTTGGGTGTGTGAGAGATTGCAAGAGTGTAAACAGAGAGCTCTCAGCAACTGGGAAGGGAGGGGCCGCTCAGGGTCTTTGATTTTCCCTAAAAACACTACAATCATTATTAAAAGACCACCTTTAAAATACATCAAAAATTAATAACGTTCTATTCTATTCAGTTATATTCTATTCAATTTTATTCTAGTCATACTTGCATTGCATTGTGACAGATAACCTAATAATGCCACTTTAAAATGTACAATTGACTTTAAACTGAAGTTCCAACAGTTTTGAAATAACTAAGAACCTCCTCCGGTTTTGCATTTGTTTGTATGCCTTTTATGGACAGCTCGGGTTATTTTTCAGGCTAAATAGGCAGATTTTTCATCTTCTGATGACTTTAAACAATCAAACATGTTCAAAGTACATCAGGCACCTCATTTTAATAAACACCCTCCGTTCCAACTAAAAGGGTGGTCCCAATAGGTGCAGAAAAATAGAAGCATAGCTGCAAAATTCAAGCCACAGCTGCAGACGCATCAGTGTTACTGTTGAACCAACATGTAATTACAGCTTTGAAGAGGCTTGATTCAGAATCAGGAGTCAGCACTCAGGATTCAAGGTTAAACCCACACTTTGGTTTCTCACAGATTTAGCCAAACAGCTAAGAATTTAGCACATTTTTATTCAACCGTAGCAGCTCTAACAATTTTATTGTGACAGAAGATGCAAAAAAAATCCAATCAATGGAGATTTTTCTGCTTTTCCTTTTGTTATGAAAACAAATGTTTTTTCCAGAAAGGTTTTTATTTGTCCATTTCCCATAGATGAAGTGTAAAGCTACTATAGGACCCATCAAAATTCGTGTCGAGACCATAAGGTTTCAGGAATAAAATCAAACTAACTTTTTTTCTTTGGGCTTTTCTTCAAAAAGATGTTCTGTGCTGAAGCCCTTTCAGTTAGCTCTACTTTATTACAACAATTACAATTAAATAGAATATTACATTTAAATGTAATCAATTGAGTGTGTTTTTTCTTAAGTGAGATGTAAAAAAAAACACGAATTTTTCTTTAAATGCTCGTTACTTTCTTCCAGATAACAATTTTATAAAATGATACAACTAAACATCTTAACAATCAGGAAAGTATTGAAATCAATCGCGAGCAAAGAAAAGCTTAAGCTACTAAATCCACTTGTGGTGCAAAACAACAGAGGAGTTCCTCTTACAAACTGCGGCTCAGAGCAAAAATTATGAAGAGAAAATCTTGTCTTGTCTTGTTTAACTTGACCTCCTTGCAATGACAAACAGTGTTAATGGAATCTGCTGAGGAAACGTTTTGGAAGATTTTTTGTTTTGTTATTGTTGAGCTATGCAGAACATGTACTAAATGAGGTTGTTCAGCTTTGTTTAAATTGTACTCAAACTGCTTTAAAGATTTGAACAAATCCGGTTGTACTTATTCAGGTCTGGATTTAGGGAATAGAAATGGAAGCAAAGACCTCCAGACCTAAATATCCACAGCCTTGTTCCTGTCTTGTTGGTAGGCCGACTGATACGCGATACAATATCTGCTGCACGTCAGGGATTTGCTGCAGACTCTCTCCTCATTTCCGTGTTTGGTTCATGTTCTAACCTCCTCAGCTGGCTTTTCTAAGTGCTGAGGAGCAGCAGCTCCCTCTGGACAAGTAAGCTCAAACTCCATTCCACAGGAAAACTCCAGGGAAGGAGCCTCATTAATGCCGCCCGCATCTATGATCTGATTTTGTTCACAACCTCTTGGTGATGGAGGGCGTGTGATGTCACTCATGAAATCTTCAGGTCTCCACACCCTCTGAACTAATTCAGAATCCTTGACTGTATATGAGAACTGGACTGAATGACCCCTTCACCCATGGCATTTCCCTGGCGTTCCAAACAGGAAGTACCTGCTGGCTCTAAGAAGACAAAATCCCATAAACTCCTAAAGAGACATAAACAGCTGTTACTCACTCATTCTATTCTTGCTCTGATACCATTTTAAAGGTAACGATTTGAAAAAAAATTCCTTTTTTTTTTCTTTATTGTAAGTTCTTCAAGTTATAAAACTACCACTCAGATTCCTCGATAAAAGTAGGTCGTCCCACGTCAAACTTTTCAAATGTTAGATTGACAGATCCCCTGTTGCCCACCTTCAAGTGGAAGGGGTGTGGCCTTCCAACCAGCTCACTTCTAATTGGTGAGTGTGGTTGCCGTAGAAATGTTGACTCAGACCGACTCGGATCAGCCACTGCTCTCTGACGTGGTCTGACTCCAACATGGCGCCAAACTTATGGTGAAAAAATGGCGACTGAATGGACGTCTTCGGTTGGAGCTGGAAGTGAGGCGTGTTCTGTGGGTGATGTCACACTCCCTCCATCCAGCTCTCTTTTCCATTTCTGATTGCTTTTCCAGAACACTTTTTTAACCAGAATTTATTTCTGCATCGTTGACAATTACAGAAATGTTAAAAACCATGGTGCATTTCTGCTTTAAAACGTGCGGTTTGTTGTTTCTTTTTTTTGCTGTATCTCAGACTTTTGTGGTGCACAGCTGAGTTTGCGTTTACGGGTAATATCAGCTCATTTGTCTGGAAAAACCAGCCGGAGCGTTTTGCTGTGTCACTGTGCCGGTGTCACGGTGAACTGCAGGAGAGCTGGAGGGAGGCGAGGCAGAGTGAACAGAACAACCAGGAGTTTAGCAAGAGAGGCAACACTCAGCAGATTTTCCCCTGAGGAGGAGGAGGGGGAGGAGGTGCACACTTGCGTTTCACCCAAACTCCACATTACCAACGGACAGATTTGGGCATCGGTCCGTCTGCGCCTCTGGCTCCTATTGGCGAGCGTCCCTGGCTCAGCAGTCTACCTGCCAGTGTGGGCTGCTGTGATTGGCTTGTCTGGGCTGCAGTGAGGATGCAGCTCTCTGGAGGATCTCTGTGCTGCACTTTCCTGCCTGCTGATGCTGAAAGCAGAAGGAGTCCTGTCTGTCTGCAGCGGATATCATTATAATGTTTCCCTTTCTGAAATGGGCAATGCCGTGACTCCTCTAAATTTTGTTTTTGACACTTTTATGCGGATGATCTCTGGACACCTTTCTGTGAAAAAGTTGCAGAAAGAGAATGGCATTTATCCGGAGAGCAGCGCTGAGTTTCCATCTGCTGGCTTTCCACAGTTGTGATACCGGCGCAGCTCTTCACCCTCAGCAGACACACGGACGGCGAGCATAATGACGCTGAAGGACTTCCCGGCTGTCCTCTTTCACAGACTTTTTGGCAGAGCTCAGTCTGAGTCCGCTGAGGAGAAAGGAGCTGAAAACTGCAGACGGCTGCAGACCGGTCTCCAGGAAAACCCGCCATGCTCTCCTGGAAATGAGGAAACGGTCAGAAAAACTGCTCTGCCAAAGAAGTCCACGGTTGTAATCATGGTGGCAGCACCTGCTGGTCTACAGCAGGTAGGATGTAAAGATAAAGACCAGCATGAGGACGGGAACATCCTGTGCAGGTTTCAGGTCTAATGCATCATTCTGTTGCCAGTACAGCTGTCTTTGGTTGTAATGTTCTCCTTCCAGCACAAACCTTCTATGTCAGTTTTACTCTTCTCCAAGAAAACTATTGTTAAGTTGATTTAATAACACTGAAATCATGAAGAAATCAGCAGCTAGTATGAAAAAAAAAATGAGGATCAGCTCTTCTAACAGGAAAAACACTGGATTGTTTGCCTTAAAGGAGAAGAGAGTAAAAAACTAGCAACTCCAATGGTGCTGTGTACAAATATAGAACGGAAAAAGAGCAAACTCATGGAGGCCCAAACTCAAACCTTATAGTGTGTCGTTAGAGAAAAACAAAGCTTTGTTGTCATAGTTACAGTTTTTTAGCTAAGCTTTTTCTAAATAAAATAAAGCTAAAGACAGTCAAGGAAAAGATGAACAGAAGACAAATATCCACAAATAGCAGTTGTTGTTGCTCACCTTTCAGCGTATCCCTTCAGAGGTCGCCACAGGGAATCAGCTTTTACCGATTTGGACAGGTGGTTTGGTAGAGACTTTCACACCGCTCAACCCTGCATTCTATCCCGGCTTAGGACTCTCACAGGGAGACCCAGACTTGGGCCCTCTTGCCCACGGACACTTCGAGCACTGAATAAAGCTTTTCCCCACCCCTGGGGTTCGAACCCTGCTTTCCCACGTGCCAGTCCTGTGCTTTGTACTGTAGAAGCCCTTAAATGTGGCGGTTTCAGGGATTCCACCACCTGTAGATTGAAAACTGTTCCTCCTCTTTGAGTGACTGTGGTTCTTGAAGAAGCTGCTGGATTGGTAACACTTCATAATAACTACCCGTTATAGCTAGTTAACAAAATACTAATCAACTATTGGTTAATGAGCTATAAATGATAAGAGTTGACAGTTTTTTTAAGGGTTTATTAACTTGCCTTTTAGAGAGACAGTAGATGACTGGTAAGCTGTACACTGATGAGCTCTAAATGATAACCTGTTAACCAGGCAGTGTATGAATCCATGATAAGGTTGGAAAAAAGTCATCTTTTCTCAACAGCTGCTGGACTTTGGATCATTTTTTTAGGAACGGCATCTGTGTGACTAGTTTTCTTTATTGTTTATGTTGTGTTATACATTTGTAGCTTTTTAATCTTTGATTTCTTACTGTTTTTATACGTAAAGCTAAACTAAGTTGAGACAATTCAAAACCAGTATAACAATCAGGGTTGGTGGTTCAACTCCAGCAGTGTCGTTGGTAGAAATAAGTTCCATTCAAAATAGTGAATCCGTTTGAATTGAGTTACAAAATGACAAATTCATGTGATGCATTTTGATTTCATGTTCAGTTGATCTTTCAAATGTTTGTTCAAACCCAATGATTGATGCTGAGAAACACTTTTCCCTTAACTCTTGAGCTAAATTCCATAAAGGCAGAAATTTCATTATGAATGTTGTGAATTTTTACTTTTAAAAATTACATTTAAAGCAAATTTTTGCCTGAAAAAAACCCCACCAAAAATTACAGAAGTTTAGTCATGAATTTGATGTGTCATAAAGATTTTCTAAATAGAGATCACTATCAATGGTATCAGTATCACTTCATGGATTTCTTGTATAAACTCATCAGTGCCTTCTCCTTTCATGTTGTTTGTTTTTATCTATATCTTCTTAAAGCCAGATAGAGTTGGAATCAAACGCACCGTCTTGTAGCCATGTCCCAGAGAAACTGCTATCTTCATCAGAGCTTCAAGCCCACTCATTCTGTGGACCAGAGATCTGTTGATCAAACCTTCTTTTCTCGTTTCCTCGGATTGTGCTGCATCTCCACATTATTCTGTATTGTTTGAATTTTCTTTAAAGTTGCTTTCCAGCCTTTCACTTAAACATTTCTTCTTGTCTGCTGATTTCTTGTAGAAAATCGTGAAAGCAGGAGACAAGGACCAGGATGGACAGCTGGACTTTGAGGAGTTTGTTTATTACCTCAGAGACCACGAGAAGAAGCTCCGCTTGGTCTTCATGAGTCTGGACAAAAAAAACGATGGTAGAAAACCTTTGAAATGACCTTAACTCCAGTTCTTCACCTGCATTGATGTTGTGGTTTTGAGATTGGTTTGAACCGAAACACAGAAAACATCAGAAGTGAATAGAAGATTTCTTCATGTCTTCTTTCATGTTTTTTTTTTGGTGTTGCTGTCTTCTTGTATTTCTACCTTTTGGTGTGTTTCCTGGCATGATGTGCACTCATTCCCACCTGTCTTTCCTGCGCTGTGCATTTTTGAGTTCTTGGACTTTGTTTCCTTTTTGTGCAGCAGTGTGGGTCTGATAAAAGCCCTGCCTTTGCACGAAAGAGGCTTTGTAAACAAAACTAGCAGATTTTTTAAACTGGTGAAATGACTAATCAATCTATCTATTGCAGGCCAGATCGACTCACAAGAGATCATGCAGTCGCTGCGGGACCTGGGAGTGAATATTTCTGAGGAACAGGCCGAGCAGATCCTCAGGAGGTGAGGTATTCTACTCAGGGAATGTTTCAAAATAAAAGTTCATCCCTTTAATAACCTTCGTATGGAATGTTGGCTTATCATAACACAATTTAAAATGTTAAACTGAAAGTAATCTTCCCTTTTTTGAGGCTGAAAGTATTTCCTTCTGTTAGTTTTTGTTCTGGAACTGCAGCTCAGCTTAGCGGAGATTTTCAGGTCTCTTCAGATTTATCTGCACTTTATTTTCATGCATCTGCTGTTTTCTAGAAATCTGTTCTCCTCTTCCTTTCTGGTTTTACTGATACCAGCTCATCATTTGTACAATTCACTGAATTTTAGTGGCAAGCAAATAAGGATCCATTTTTCTTTATATAATTTCATTTTGTTTTTTAGTACCATTTATCTTAAAATACCTTGACTGCAGGATGACTATGATTTCTAGTCTTATGTTGAAAATAAACCATTCCTATTAGCTTTAAACGTTGTATCAGTTTGAAGCTCTGGACAGTAATGTCACAAATGAATGAAAATGCACAAATGCCCCCCCCCATCAAGGTTGTTTGATGGGAACAATCAGCCCCCAGCACATCTGTTTCTGTACCTAAACACCCAACAATAATGCTCATGATTTTCTTGAGCATGCATGCACGGATATTAGCAAGAAGAATTCAACATTATGTTAGAGGAAAGGTGAAACTGTGAGAAACTTTTAGCTGCTTCTGGGATTTTCCATAGAGACCCATGAAAATGGTGTTTTTGGTATTTTTGACACGTTCTTGTGGAATTTTTTTCTGCTGATGGAGGATATTTTTAGAAAAAATTAAGCCAAACATTGCTGTTCTGCCTTTATATGAATTAAAATCATTGTGAATCAGGTGCAGACAAAAAAAGGCCGCTCCACAACCTCCCTGCTCCGCTTTATTCGGATGCATCCATTTATAGACAAATAGATCCATTAACGTCTTTGTTTTCCATTGCTGTTGCACCGCTAATGTTAGCTTAGCGGTGGGTAAGAGTGTAAACAGAGAGCTCTCAGTTATGGGTGACGGTAGGGGAGGCGGGGTTGCTCTTCGTTAACTGTCCAGTCCACAACTCAGAAGACGTGAATTTCTGATTAACTACTTCTGCTCTGCAAAAACTATGTCTTCAAAAAAGAACTGCAGTTTTGTTTTTTTTTTGCTAAACTTGGCATTATCACAACTAAAAGACTATGATTTTAAAATAGATCAAAAGAAAATGGGGGTGACTAATTAAATCAAAGCTGGGTATAAATTCTTCAGAGATCAAAGTGGGTCCAGATATTGAGTTTCAGAGACCTGCCGCACTTGAAGCTGAGCATCGGTCTGCCTTTGCATTTTGAACATTTGCAAGAATCAGTAGTGGTCTGTAAATTCCTGATAAAGATTCATTTATTTGTCTTTAGCTCTGATGTAGATGCTGCATGCTGATACCAGAAAAAAATGTTTTTACATTTATCCCTCACATTTGGAGACACATGTCTGACGTGCAAGTGAATCGCTGCTCATTCTGCAGTATTCAGACCTCACTCAAGGGGGCGCACTAATGCTGTGTACTTGGCTTTAAATAAATGGGGGGTTGGCGCATTTATAAAATAATTCATGACAAAAAGTTGTCCAGTTCGTCTATCATCCAAAGATCTGTGGCTTCAATTAGATTTTTTTCCAAGCAAATAGGAAACAAACATCGATTGTTGTTTGTTTTATCTGATGAGGAAGTAATCAGATGCGTTTGTTTGTTTCATGTTTGTTAAGTTTCCATCACCTTATAGTTTTAGTGTTTCATGACTGCAGGGCACCAGACAATTCTGAACATCGACAGTCAAAGCAATTTATACGATTTTTGGATTTAGCTCCATCATTTCTGTCCAGCTGTTTTGTCTGCTTCTCTCAGGCTTCCCATGTGAGGATTTTTCTGACTCCTGTTCGCAGACCCGTGTCATTTTTGTCCCTAATTTCTGTCTGTCTGTCCCCCCATTTTCACCATCTGGTCTCAGAATCAGGAAGGGCCAAATCTGGGCCCCTGTTCTGTCGTAAGTAGCAGCGTCTGCTTATTCAGCTCCTGCAGGTACCCGATGCTGCGCCTGAAGCCTTCTGCTTGCTAAGATTTCTTTTTTGGCTGCTTTTGAAAGACAAACAAAGCCGGCAAAAAAATAAATTGTAGGACATGACTGCCCTAAAAAATTGCCCCCCTTCATCCGACTGCACCTCCCGCAGGAGGGGGCCTTGAAAACACTTGTGTGTGCATGTGAGCGGCGTCTTGTGCTCGCCTGTACAGAGCCGCCTTGTCTGCTGACGAGCCTCCCCTCTGCTCTGACGTTTGCAGCATGGATAAAAACGGAACCATGACGATTGACTGGGACGAGTGGCGGGATTACCACCTGCTGCATCCAGCAGACAACATCCCTGAGATCATCCTGTACTGGAGGCACTCCACGGTACGTCTACCCGCTCCACGCTGCTGCAGCTGTAAGACACACGCAGGTTTAAAACCTCATTAAAAAAAAGACGCCTCATGAGTCTGTCTGGGAATCAGGAAATGCAGGATTAGGATAGAAGAATGTTTGTTCCGCTTGAAAAAAGGATCAAGAAATGAATCTGGAACGAAAGCAGTGTAGAGCTCAGATCTCCCAGCTTCCATGAACTCAGCCTTCCTATATAACAAAGTAAGAAAGGATCAGGAGGGAACCTACCAACATGAAATCTGATTTTGTTAACATTTATGAAAATCAAGCTCAAGCAAAGGCATTAATATCTGTAATGTATAGACATTTATAGATGGCACATATAGCAGAGAACCCTCAACACATCAAATAATCAGCGAGAGCTTGAGATGAATGTACTTTGGACAGATGAGATGTGGGAACATGCATGTCCTAACTGTTATGAAGAAATTGAAAAGTCAACTCTGGGGGGAGTTTGACTAGAAAGCAAAAGAAAAAAAAACAGACTCTTTAGATCTTTAATGGCTGAATGGCTCAGTTGGTTGGGTGTAGAGCTGGCATGAGGGGGCAGAGGGCGCAATGAGCTTCATCCAATGTGGGCCCTTGGGCAAGACCCTTCATGCTACTGCCTAAGTATTTAGCCACAAGTCTGGGTTCCCTGTGCCGGTCCCCAGCCCAGGCCGTGTCAGCCAGGGAAGGGCTCTGCCGTGAAATCAGTGATTCGCTGTGGCAACCCATAACACGATGTGCCGCAAGGGGAGCGACCATTAACAGATTCTTTAGATTTGGGTGATAAGATTGGAATACAACATTTGACTGTATACGAGAACTGGAGTGAGTGTGACGTCACCTATAGACAACGTCTCACTTCCAGCTCCAACCAATCACATCAATTCACTCGCCATATATTTTTTTTGCGATAGGTACGCCACCATGTTGGAGCCAGACGTTGTCAGTAAGCAGTGATTAGTCCCAGTCTGTCTGAGTCAACGTTTCTATGGCAACCACTCTTGCCAATCAGGAGTGAGCTCAGTGGAAGGCCACTCCCCTACTTAAAAGTGTGCTACACCAATTCTGTCAATCAAATATTTTGAACATTAGACCACATACTTATGTTGAGCTATCTGATTGGTCCGTTTATAACTTGAATTACTTAAAGAAAAAATATTATTTAAAAAAAGAGTAATGACAGACAGTAACAGCTGTTTATTTCTCTATAGAGGTCTACAGGATTTTAGCTTCTTGGAGCCAGCAGGTACTTCCTGTTTGGGACAGAAGGGGTAGGGGTCACTCAGTCCAGTTTTCTTAGTGGTTTCGATCCATCCAAATCCACATGTTTTTGTGCCATCACACTCTAGCAAAGTTCTAGTTTTTCTCAGTGAGGCGAATTCGTTCAACAGCCTAAACAGGACTCTTCTGTGTGTCACGCGACAGACACTTGGCTCTGCAGAGTGGGCTTTGTTAATTGGATCAAACTTCCTCTGCATCTCAGCTTCTATCCCCACTAATGCTATTACAGCACAGAGACCCGCACAGAATCGAACAGCAATCCACTTTTCTCACCCTTCACAGAACCGCAAGAAAACAACTGATTTGATCACTTTAGCAGCACTGGTTCAGTTCTCCTGAAACCTAAAAGACAATAACAGAACTGCCTATATACTATGTAATTTATTGCATGTGTCTCTGTCTCGTTTGATCTTGTTCAACTTTTTCAGTTGTTTTTTAACCCTTGTGCTATCTTGTGGGGTCCAGATGACCCCACTCCCAACGTTGGGAGTGGGGTCATCTGGACCCCACAAGATAGCACAAGAGTGAAGTACATAAAGAAACGAAGGGCATGTTTGTGCCATCTAAAAGCTGGGGGGAGGGGGGTCACTAAGTGAAATCCATAGACCGTATATGAGAACTGGACTGAGTGACCCCTCCCTCGTGGGTTCCAAACAGGAAGTACCCTTTGGCTCCAAGAAGCCAAAAATCCCTTAGACATCTAGAGAGTAATAAACACCTGTACTCCGTCTTTCTTATCGGTCAGAAGAACCATTCTTGCTCTGATACATTTTTTTAACATGTTCTTGATAATCATGATTTCTTTTCTGTAATGCGAGTTATTCAAGTTATTAATTAACCAGTCAGATGCCTCAATAAAAGTAGGTGGTATCCCATTAAAGTGGTTGGGGTGTGGACTTCCAACAAGCTCCCTCCTGATTGGTGGGAGTGGCTGCCATAGAAACGATGACTCAGACCAATTACCATTCACTGACGTGTGGCTCCAACACGGCTGCTTCCGTGTTGCGTAAAAATGGCAACTGACTTGACTTCATAGGTTGGAAGCAGTTTCTATGGGTGGCGTCACCCTCAGTCAGTCCAGTTCTCTTATTGTCAATGTTGACATCCTGCTGAATCAGCGCGACGCTCATTTTCAACCAGATGATTGGTAATGATGATCCAGCTGTTTAGGTTCTGGTTCTCAGAGGTCATCTGTGTTTAAACCCGTGTTTATAAGCAGCTGATTCCTCTATTCAGATGGCGGTGTTTGGTTGATTTAGTGTGGATGGTTTGATTTCCTTAATCTTAGAACACATGGAGGTCCACTGCTCCACAGCACTCCTGCTCAAACAGGTGACGACTGAGACTGCTGCTCGGGCTTCGGGTCAGAGACTGGGTTTAGACCAGGGCTTTGTTTGACTGAAAGCGGTTTGCACTCTGCACAGATCCTGGATGTTGGAGAGAGCATCATCGTTCCAGATGAGTTTACAGCCGAGGAGAAGAAAACCGGGATGTGGTGGAGACACCTCGTGGCTGGAGGAGGAGCCGGCGCCGCATCTCGAACTTGCACAGCACCACTAGACAGGCTGAAGGTGCTGATGCAGGTGAGACCAAAAACAGGCTTTTAGGAGAATGAGCCTCAGCTATTGGATTCTTTTCTCACATTCCTGACGGACATTTTTCACCCTCAGCGACTTTTTATCTGTCACCTAGGTCCACGCCTCGAAGAGCAACAGCATGCAGATTGTTGGAGGCTTTGGTCAGATGATCCGGGAGGGTGGCGTGAGATCGCTTTGGCGAGGAAACGGGATCAATGTCATCAAAATCGCTCCTGAGTCTGCCATCAAGTTCATGGCTTATGAACAGGTGTGCTGATGCCCTCGCCGTCTTGTTTCTCTCACATTCACCTTGAACTGAAATCATGTGGCTTGTTGCAGATTAAAAGGCTCATTGGAAGTAACCAGGAGACTTTGGGCATAATGGAAAGATTTGTGGCGGGCTCGCTGGCTGGCGCCATCGCTCAGAGCAGCATCTACCCCATGGAGGTGAGATCCTGCCAGATGCCATCAGAATGAAGCCAGAGCTCTGTCTCCTGCAAGTGCTAGAGTAACATTTGAGCTGCTCCATAAATGTTAAGCTATGTCAGAGCAGGTCGGCTCTCCAGGGCAGAGTTCAAATGTGACAGGAGACGACTGAGTATCAGTAGTACCAAATGATAGATGTCCTCTGAATCTTGCTGGAGGCGGTTTGTGAAGGAGCTAGGATCATCATCTCCTGTTCTGGTCTGGCAGGTTCTGAAGACACGGTTAGCCCTGAGAAGGACCGGCCAGTTTGCCGGGATCATGGACTGTGCCAAACATATCATCCAAAAGGAGGGTGTGGCGGCTTTCTACAAAGGTTACGTCCCCAACATGCTGGGCATCATCCCATACGCCGGCATCGACCTGGCTGTCTATGAGGTTTGTGGTTCTGTTCTACGGCACGTGGGTCACTTTTCTCATCAGTTGAAGACAGACTAGCCCTGAAAACGCCAGACTCCAGCTTCAGACGTGTGGGAATTCTCAGGAAAAAAAAAAAAAACAATTTCAAAAACTGAACACCATTTAAACAACCATGAAACCGCTCCCATGCATTTTTGTTTGCAGCATGAAAAGACTGTTTGTTTTGTTAAAGGTCTAGAGATTCCTGAAAAGAAGACTTGGAGACTTCAGAAAGGCTTCAGCTCTTCTGTATTTGAATAAATGAATGTCAAACCTGAGGTCAAAACCAGGAAATGGGATCTACATTTAACTCAGTTAGCAAAAGTGGTACAGTCCATGCACGGAGGCTTCCAGTACCAAGCTCAATTGTTTTTTTTAGGGTGATGGACTGCACAGTGAGAAGGCCCTGGTTCAGATCCCAGCTGGGACCTTTCTGTGTGGAGTTTGCATGTTCTCCTCATGCATGCATGCGTGGATTTTCACTGGGCACTCTGATTTCCTCTCACAGTCCAAAAACATGCTAACATGCTTCATGGCTTCATTGACGACTCTACATTGTCCCTAGGTGGGAATGTGAGTGTGTGGCCCTGTGGGGATGTGTTCAGGGTGGACCCTGTCTTTGCCCAATAGGAGCTGGGATAGGCTCCAGCAACCATGTGATCCCAAAAAGGTTCCAAAGAGGATTCTACTGGAAGTAGCAGGGACCTGTCAGTAACAGGAAGAGTTTATGAAACAATGTCACTTTCTTAAGCTTAAAACAGGAATAAAAGCTTTTTTTTCTGAACTTTTCTATGTCATTTTGAACATTTGCTGTTAGTTTATACATTCTAGTGTGACTTTTAACTCTATTTTAAGGATGGGAAATGACTATTCACTTCTAAAAAGATGTTTTATCATAAAATAAACTAATACATGTCCACATTTTAATGAGTCACTGTAGTCAGAGATGTGGTCTAGAGAAAAATGGAATAAAAACTAAGAGAAAATGAAATAATCGTTGTTAAACAGCAGCCACTGAAGGCTTCTTGCCCCCTCAGACCCTGAAAAACTGGTGGCTGCAGCGGTTTGCCACAGACAGCGCTAATCCTGGAGTCTTTGTGCTCTTGGCTTGTGGCACCACCTCCAGCACCTGTGGACAGCTCTCCAGCTACCCTCTGGCCCTGGTCAGGACCCGCATGCAGGCACAAGGTGGGTCACTGCAGAGCTCCACTCACTGGAAAAAATGTCAAATATAGAATAGAAGATGTTTTTTTTTATGTTACAGGTAAAAATTTCTGCCAGTAGAAGTAGTAGAATTTGTCTTGGTGAGGTTTCTTAAAATAGTTGTGATGTCGTGACCTTTTAAGACTAAATGCTAAATCCTGAAATCAGCATAAACCCTCATATTTAATCAAAATAAGACTCTAATTACACATTTGAAGTATGAGTATAAAAAACCTAGTTTATTGGGGATTTTCTATTATATATAAAGTTGTTTTCAAGATCTAATCACTCAACAAGATTTGTATTGTCTAAAAAAGCAGATACCTAATAATTGAAAATTACTATTACGTTAGTTTTTTCTGATATAAAGTGTAAAAGATATTTAAACTAGAAATTAGACAATAGTAATTGTGTTTTTGCAGTGAAAGCCTTTCTTTCTACACACTGATTCACACACTGCTATTGTGTGCTGCATGTATTTCATAGCTTATTGTCATTTTTACGATTTCTCTGTTATGTTTCAGTCAGTTTATTGATTTGCTTTTAGAGAAATCGCCGTGAATGTAATGCACGCACGTCTGATCCATCCAATGTGCAGCTGCACAGCGGAGCAGACAGTAACGGTGATGTTTGTTGGAGGGGCTCACCTGCAGATCTGCATTTCCTGTTTCTTCAGCTTCTCTGGAGGGAGGCCCTCAGATGACCATGACCGGGCTGTTCAAGCACATCGTTCGGACTGAGGGCCCGCTGGGACTTTACCGAGGTCTGGCCCCCAACTTCATGAAGGTCATACCGTCTGTGAGCATCAGCTACGTGGTTTACGAGTACCTGAAGATTGCACTGGGAGTGCAGTCAAAGTGAGGAACAGAAGCAGGACGTCAGAGGAGAGACCAGTTTCACCTTCTGGCTGCAGACTCTAAACGGTTTATTTAAATAGATCGACTCAAGCTGAGAGAAGAAGGTCGAGGATGGAGGGAAGCGCAGAACGGCTGCAGACCGTGGATTCTTGACTTCAGCGAAGTGTCTGTTGGTTTTCTTAGTTGAGGCGTTTGAGTCCAGCAGTGTCCCTTGAGTCTTATTCCAGCATGACAAAGTATACATTAGCTCCTCCCACAGCCAGCAGTGGTTGGTAGTCGCTGTGTTTAGAGACGTCTAGCTTGCAGGCCTTAATTACTGAAAGCTTAATCCCAAACAGAGAAACTAGAATCCTGAAAAAACTGGATTTAAGCAGCCTATAGGTGAGATGTACGATCTAGATTTAGAAACCTTCACTCCATTGCTTTTGTAACTGTTGCTTTCATTCAAACAGAGCTCAGCAGAGGCCGAGCTGTACAGAAATGGATTCACGGGCAGCTAGAACAGCTGAGAAGCTGTGTCAGTGTCCTTCAGATGCTCCTGGAGACGAGGCCTCAGTGCTGAGCCCCCAGGCCTCTGTGGGACACTGACTCCTCCTGAACACTTGAAGGCAGCAGCCTGTGCGCACAGGACAGCTGCTCAGACACTAACGCTTTACTAAAATGTCTTCAAATTGATTGAGCAGAACCAAAGAGGAGATGCAGAAGCAGAGGTCTTCTGGGAAAATGCTCTGAGCTTAACGGTTTGCTGTCAGATCGATGGTCAAAACCAAACCTGGATCCTGACTGAACGTCTTTTTGGGTTCATCCATCATGGTTCTCCGATCTCCACTTCTTCTGCGGACTCCTGAACTGTTCCAGGCTCTGCTGAGGAACAGAAAGCTCCTCTATTTGCTGGGAAGTCCTGAATGTTTTCATATTTTCTTCCATAGAGAAGAATTCCAGGAGTTTTGGAAAAAACTGAGGAGACGTCTGAGCGCTCCAGGCCAGAAACCTTTGATGAGGTTCTATGTTAAACATTAAAGGGGGTACTTGATGTCCCCTCACCCTTTATTCTTAGGAATTCTTCAGTAATAATAGTTTCTGTGTCGATGCTGCCTAAAACCCTGAAAAAGATGGGATGACTTGTTCACGTGTTTTGATGCATAAGCTGCAAAAAGCTTTTGCGTTTTTCTGCCGCACACCGCCCCGTGTCTCATAGCTCCTCCCCCATGTAAAGGCAGCTCAGTGCTCTACAGATTTTGTGAGAGTCTCCTCCTTATTTTTGATCTCCGTCCGTCACTCCGTCACAGTCCCCCCCCTCTGATGGTTTTCCCTCACAGGGGGGTTGTTACTTGAGTTTTTGTCCTTTTACATTCGTGCTGTGGGATTTTCTTTTGTCTCTTGGACTTTTCACTGAAGCTGAAATCCTCCTGCTGTCATCTGATGACCTCATCAGAAGATGCTGATTTTAACAGAAGCAGAAAAAAACTGAAGCAATGCATGCTGGACTTGGCCTGATTAAAAATCAGGAGGTAACACAAAGTAATATTCCATTTTAGTTTTTACATTTTGGGGTATTTTATGTAGTAGTGTGTGAATGTTTAACATGTGTATATTTTGCTGACTGAGGTTCCTGCCTGTGTTTGCTAAAAAAAGATTTAAATTTCTAAAGTTTATGGTGGTCTAATAAATAAAAAAAAGAAGCAAGATGTAATGGAATTTATGTGTCAATATAAAGACATCTACTAATAAAACAGAGCATTCATACAATCTTAGATATTTCAAACATTTTTTTTTTTTACTTTTTAGCTTCATAGAAGAATTCCAGTTCACTCGGTAGGAAAAACAGTCCTGATGGATCAAAGGTTCTGTCAGTTGCATCTAATATTGATCCAAGATTCTTGACACCTGAATTTATTTCTAGCTATGAAAAAAAAATCACGTTTTTGCTTTCGAATAAAGTCTAAATTAAGGTAATTTTGGAACCGAAGTGGTTTGATGCATATTTGTATCAACGCGTCTGTGGACTTGAAGACATTTGAACACCCTGATGTGTGACCCAGCTTAAGTTGTGATGATCTACTTCCATGGGGATCTCACACATCAAACTTTGTCTTCACATTTTTTCAGATGTGCGTTGTCATTGTTGAGATTCCTTGAATGCGACGTATCTGCATCCAGTCTAGAGCAGACAGTAACTGTCAGCACGTATGAAGTTTGGGTCAAAAACACAAACGTGGAGGATGGAAGAGCCTCTTCATAAGAGATGTTCTTCCATTTGCTCTTTCCTGATGTTTTCCCTCTTTAGCAAAATAGAAGCAGCAGCTGAGAGCAGCAAACAGACACAAATCTGTGAAGGATTCAAAGAGGGTTCATGAAAATCCATCAACACACTGCAAAAAGTTAATCTGAAGAAAGTAAAAAGACTTGTTTGAGGAAAAAGTGCATGAAAAATTATCATATCAACAAAATAATGGCCAAAATAATAATAATTTAAGAAAATTGTTTTTACCCCATTGACAGATTTGAAGAAAATCTGCCAATGGGGTAAAAATTTGAGACTAATTTCTACGGAGCCTGTTTTTACAGTGCAGGAGAGCGGACCATAGTTCAGGTGTTACAATGCCATCCTGGTCTTCTAGAACTACATCTAATCTCTGTGAGATCAAACTAACACTCTTTTTCTGTCAGGTTTGCTTTTAAAACGGAGCCTACTTCCTTTGTCATTACTGTCTTTATTTATTGCACAGGAAAAAAAAACAGTTTGTGGTGATATTTGTGATATTTTGGAGTGCTGAATGAGTTGCCTTTAAATTAATTACTGGATCACTAAATGCTTTTAGCTTCATGATTAACTCAACATGCTCATATTCTAATAAGCTACAAGTAGAGAAACAGGACCAGTGCAAACATTTCTTTACAGCTCTGAGAAACATTAAAATGTAAAAATCTCATTTGTTTTTTTAATTATTCACTGTTCTTCTGGCAGACAGAATGTGCTCTTATCAACATGCTATCAAAAAATAAAATATTTTCTGATATCTAACCCACATTTGTCTTCTTGTTTACAAAATCTGCTTTTTTTCTCACTTTTTTTTCATCATTTGACTAAAAAGACCTGCTGTGAGTTTGTCCAAACCGGACTCTGGACCTTTATTGTTATTGTCTGAACCTGCTTTAATCTGAGATTAACTGAGTCAAATCTACAGTTTACGCAAACCTCACATGGTAAACATTTGATGAGATGAAGGTTTACTGATCACAGACAGAAAAGGACAACATGAGATCTGTGAACTGCTCAAAAATCACTTTATCTAGAACAATTTGTCTGAAATGAAGCCTTATCAGCTGATAGCACTTGAATGGACGTCAATACGCAGGACTTTTGTAACCATCATCCCTTAATAAAGGAGATTTTTTTAGAAACAAAACCTTAAATTCTAAGCATGAAGAGGACATCCAATCAAACTTGATTGGTTTATAATTAAACTTTACTTATAAAATGTGCGCCTCACGGTTTGCTTGAAGCGCTTTACAATTTAAACATAAACACAAAAAAATAAAGTAAAAACCCAAACCAGCAAGCCCTACCACAAAGGATCCCCACAGGGAAACACCAGGCCTGAAATGATAAGAACGAGGTTAAAAGTAAATACACACGAGATTTATGCAAAAACATGAAAAGGAACATTTAAATTTAATACGTCGTAAAGTAATATAAAATAATAAATGAGCAGGTTAGATCATGTAAAATCACAATTAAAAGGAAGGGTTGAGACTCTTCTAAAAACCTCTGGTGTTCTCCAGCAGAATGTTCCAGAGGTGAGGACCGTAGTGGCAAATCCAGGCCTTCTTTAAGAGGTCACAAAGTCAAGCAGATGAAGAAGATCCAGCGAGTCTGACCTCCAGGGAGTTTTAAATATATGCACTGTAAATATGTCTGACTCCAGAAAAGCTGTTTCCTCTGTGCTAAACACACACAGTGTGATGATTGTGCAGATTGTGCAATCTGCAGATGATTGTGTTTGGCTGTTCCTTAAAGAGCAGCCACAGCTGATAAACATGCAGGGTAAAACCCAGAACAATAAAACATACTTCTCTGTTTCTATGCTCAAGAAAACAATAGAAACAACTCCACTCAAGGAAGAAAATCATATCAAAATGAATAACATTTATACTTTATTATCAATGCACATACATAAAAATGAAAATGGTGAACATTACTAAAGCAGTGTAGGTGCATAAAAAACAAAGATTTAATTATAATAATTAATGTTAAAAATGATTTAAAATTCTGTAAATATCATGAATAGAAAAAGAAAGTACCTTCTAGTTAAAAGGGAAAGTTTTGAGCCTCTTTTATAGGTTTTCACCGACTCTTAAACCCTCTGTGAGACCGTTCCATTGCATGGGTTTCATTGAGCATGAACTTTTATTTTGAATTCTGAGATTCAATTTAGCTTGGGACAATCAAAACAAATAAAAATCTTTTTATTTAAAAAAAAAGACCAGATTAGAGTGCAGAGTTGTGTCAGGAAGAGCATCTGCTGCCAAACCACCTGTTTGAATCAGTGAAAGCTGGTTTGCTGTGGCAACCCTGAAAGGAAAGGCCGATTTCAAAGAAAAAAATAAAAACAATTTCAGGTAAAGAGTGAACTGCAAAACTAAATGTACGTAAAAAAAAAACCACTGCGACAACAGTTTCTTCCTTTTAAAGTTTAAACCAAAAACACTTTTAAAAACCCAGTAAAGACGTAGCTTTTGTTTAGTCATGTGGATGTTTTTCTTCCTCAGGTGCTTCATCTTTTCAGTCCTTCCTCTGCAGAAGCAAAGTTTGGTTTTGTGTTTGTACAGGAATTGTACAGTGGAGCAGTGGGGTGACTCTGTGCAGATCAGATGAACAAAGCTGGGCCCGCCTCCCTCCCAGCTGATTGGATGACAAATGTGACACGTTAATCTGTTCAAGGAGGGAGAACCTGCTGATCTTTTTTCAGAGAGCATGTGTGGGCAGTCCCAGAGGTGATTGGACATGGTCTCACTCCAATGATGACAAAACATCAGAAATGGGACTTAGTGCTCACAGGTTTTTGGCAACATAGGGGAAAAAAAACTAAAACTAACTATATTTATTCTAATCGGATGTGTTTCTTTCAATGTCCGCTAAAGGTTCTGCCTCCAGTTCTCCTTATGGGAACTAAAGGAACGATTAATAATCCAGCAGAGCAAAAGCATTATCTGAGAGAGAGAAAAATACTCACTAAAATACACTGGATGTGGTGGGATTTTGTCGTCCTCTGCTTTAAATGCTGGTACAAAAAATGAAAAAAACCAAAGAAGCTCACTGCACTCATATGTCCCATCTGAAGTCGAACTACAGCATTTTTCCTCAGATTGGATTTTTTTTAAAATGTGAATTCTGTGAAAAATGTGTGGAAAATGTGGAGCGACAGCAACAAAATGATCATGGGTGGTTTAATCTGCGTCCGTCCATCCATTTTCAGGACCTGCTGAATCCCCTTTGGGGTCACAGGGCTGCTGTTGGGCGAAGGCGGGGGTCACCCTAAACAGGTCTCCAGTCTGCTGCAGTACCCATCTGCATGGAAATCTTAGTTAAAGTTTGACATGCACTGATGAAAGCATCACGTGTTTCCAGCAGGACGTAACACTGAGGTGATGCCAGCAAACGCAGGACAATAATTCAAGAGGGGATCCGCTTGAAAAAACAGCCTTTATCTGTCTAGAATTCATCAAGACAATGAGAGGGTTTGTAAATGATAAATACTTGTTTAGCATTTTTCTACCTTCCTCGAAGGGCCAAAGCGCTTTACAGTCACAGTCCCATTCACACACATTCACACACTGATGGATCTATTTGTCTACAAGTCCTTCTACGTATCATCTACAAGGTTTTTATTCATCTGCTCCTGATTCACAACAGTTTGAATAACAAAATGCTCACAAATGCAGTTTTACTCTCTTGAGACTCGAGCTCTTGTTTGATATGCCTTTCTGTTTAGGGCCCAAGGTCATCAGAATTAACTACAGTGGTAATAAAACCCACAATGTAATGTCCTTGTATGTGGTCTCAAGAGGTTAATTCTACTTTGTTCAATATATGTCCTCTATCATGACAAAAATGCTCCAAGAACATGTTAAAAACACGATTTTCATTGGAGGGGTCTTTAAGATTATTTTTTTGTTCTTGGAAAATTTGTAATACTGCTGTTTAATCCAGTTTTTCCTTTTATTTAGCAGAATTTGGGTTTTTCATTTCTAAGTGAAGTATAAAAGAGAAAATAGAAAAACACCAACTTGTCAAAAAAAATTAACTTGTTTTTCTGTCCATATCTACAACATCTTCTGTTCACTATATCTCTACATAATATTTAAAGCTTTCTTTCACATTTATTTTTCTTGCTTGTATAAACTCTTGTGTTCTCCTTTTGATTTATTTAATATCTGTGTATACTTTAATTGTTATTTGTATTTATTTTCTATCTTTATGGTCATTTTGTGCAGTTTAAAAGATGATATTTTGAAATCATAAAGCTCTTAACCAGAAAGTACATATTGATCCAAAACCAAACATGGCAAATAACCCAGTTTTGTTACTTAAGTGAACACAGCAGTACTGGGAGGCTTGAAGTAAAAGTAAATTTTCCTCTCAGAAAAGTGAAATGAAAAAGCCATGTTCTGCTATAGTGGCTGAAACTGAAAAACATTGAGAAGTTATCATCTATTTATGAGTTATTTTATTCTGGATTATGGTTGTGGGTTAGATTAGGTTCATTCTGATGGCTGCTGTCCTCATCTCTCTAAGCTAGTATGAATAATAATAAGTAAAATCCACAAGAGAAGACCAAAGCTCATACAGAAATACAAAAAAAAAAATATCGAAAGTTACATTAAATGGCATAAAAGAGGCCCAAAAAAGCAAGAAAAGTCACGTGGTTAAGGACACAAAAAAGATCTAAAAGTTAAAAAGTTTTAATTAGACTGGTTTGTTAAAATATCTGCCATCTTCTTGTTATTTCTTCTAGATTGACCATATTTGTGGCCTTGAAGGTAGTCGTGGTCCTGACCGGGAAGCTGTTAGAAGCCGCCATCCCTGTCTGTTACCTTGGTTACGCTTTGATACACACCGCTGGCCACTGCGCACGTCTGTGGCGACACCAACTATTTGTACAATCCTATTGGTTCCCGTTATCTCACCAGACATCGTACACTGGCTGTCATTGGTCAGCCGGTTCGTGGCTGTGTTTCCTGACCTGCTATTGGACAGCAGCTCATGGGGCTCCCGGCGCCGCATGGTGCGCGTGAGCTGCGATTGGCCACGTGGGCGGGTACGTGAGCAAAGAGGGCCCGCTTAGCTGTCAACTCCATATATAAATACTTTGCAGGTAGAAGGGGGTTAAGCGGAGAATTAACAATATTGATACCTCGCGGTTACCTGTAGCTGACGTCACAGACAGGTAAGGAGGATTTCTGAAGATTTTCTCTTATTTTTATTACTCTTGAAAAGTTTTAAGGGGCCCAAAACAGACAAAAAACGACGCTGTGATTAAAATAGATGTATTACTAGTTAATAGAGAGAAGCTAGGTAGAAAAATCCGTATCTGTTCGGTTAGGATTAGTAGTTTGATATCACTTTCCACTTAAGAGAAATGAGTAAGAGACGGTCCGTCACCTAAATTGTTCCGTGCAACACAAATTTTCAAATACAATGATAGCCTAGACTTTTGTCTAAAATAATGTAACTAAATGGACGTTTTGCTGACTACATTTATCTTTATTAATACGCCACAAGCCAGCCTTTTTCCTGTACCAATCCATCAGTGTGACCTTGTACAGCCCGGCAGCCCTAACCTGCTTAAGTCGAAGAAAATCCCGTTGACCTTTCACCCACTGGGTTCTCCTCTGTACACATCTGGGTCCCTTTCTCTGCCGGAACGCGCCGTTCCCACCTGGGCCGGTCTGAGTAAACCTAATGATAGTTTACGGCTGCTGTTCGGGTCAAACGGTAGCGGAGTTTGACATCACATCTATTCTGTGCTAGCTCAGCTAATAATCTGCTAACACGTCCTTATAATGAGTCGTTAGGTCCGGTTCGTGAGCGGTGACCGTCAATTTGATTACTCAGCTTGACCACTTAAGTGCAGAGACCGGGTAAGTAGCTGTTGTTACGATGAAGCTAACTGGTCAGCAGTCATCTGTCCTGCTATCTGCAAGTGCAAATAGCCGCCCATATATTCCTATGGACCTTCTGAATAACTGTCACCGTCGTCTCTACCCATCAGTCATTGCGTTTCTGGTAGTTTTTTTTTTCCACATTTTTGTCTATCTTTTAGAGCTGTGTAATCCTGCACTTTTAAACCCACTCCAATGAAAATTGTGTTTTTGTTGTTGGATATGGTGTAAGAGTAAAACTGCATTTCTCAGTATTTCTTTATTCAAATCGATGGGAATCAGAAGCGGATGAAAAAAAAAAATCTGTTTGATAGAGCTCGTAGTTGTTTTGTAAAATCTACAAAGCTCCCTGCTCTGCTCCATTCTGATGGATCCACCGTCAGACAAATAGATCCATGTGCGTCTTTGTTTTCCTGGTATGAGCTGGAATCTAGATCCAAACTGTACGGCTGGATAGCTCAAATATTGCTCCCCATTTTTGTTGCCCTGCTAATGTTAGGTTGGGTTGTGGCGGGCTGTAAACCGATGGATGATGGGAAGTGGAGCTGGGCTTATGTCTCATGTACAACTCAGAGGCAAATTTCTAATGAACCCCTGTTGCTCTGCAGAAATTATGTTCTAGGAAAAAAACATTTTTTTTAATTTTCTTTTTTTGTGGCTAAAAGTGGCATAATCATAATTAAGGGACCACCAGGAATGCTTAAAAAATAGATTTTAAGAATTGACCGGAGTGGGACTTTTAAATGCTTTGTCAACTTTTCAGGATGCCTGGTTCAGCCCAGATTAGCTACATGGGACCGTGGCCCAAAGATGTCGGTATCATTGCCTTGGAGCTGTACTTCCCTTCCCATTTTGTGGACCAAGCGGAGTTGGAGCAGTACGACAGTGTGGCTGCTGGGAAATACACCGTAGGCTTGGGCCAGGCTCGTATGGGGTTCTGCTCAGACCGAGAGGACATCAACTCTCTGTGCCTGACCGTCGTCCAGCGGCTCATGGAGAGGAACGGCTTGTCCTACGACAGCATCGGCCGCCTAGAGGTTGGCACCGAGACCATCATCGACAAGTCCAAATCTGTCAAGACGGTGATAATGCAGCTGTTTGAGGACTCTGGCAACACAGACGTGGAGGGCATCGACACCACAAACGCCTGCTACGGTGGAACGGCCGCGCTCTTCAACGCTGTAAACTGGGTGGAGTCCAGCTCATGGGACGGTGAGCGAGCTTTATAGATCTGAAAAAAGTAGATAACTAAAGTGGCATTCAGCAGTAGTTTTGGTAGTACATTAGTGATTAAAGCTTTAGTAATAATTTGTAGATGTGTTTTTTTTTTTTTTTTTGTTCAAGGTCTACCTTAAAACAAAGGGTTTCTATCTATTCTTCTTTCTATCTCTTAAGTTTTGGTCTGGTTTTGTGTTTGACGTTTGTTGATGTTAGTCAACAAATATTGTATGCATCTTGTTAATAACCTGCGCATTATTGGGCGTTTTCTTTTTGTTTCCTCTTTTGGTACCCTGCCTTTTACTCCAAACAAGGAGGGATAGGCTCCAGCAAATTCACATCCATTTCCAATGTAACATCTGTGTTTCAGTGTCTCGGTCAAGGACTCATTTGCATGTAGGCGGTCATGGTAGGGAAATCTTTCCTAAATCAAGCCACCTACTTGCTGCCTTATGACCTGCACTTCAATCTGCATTGTATTCCTTTTCTAAACGGAGGTGGTTAAGGTGTAGTGCTGTAGATCAGAGGTACCCCCTCTTCTCTGAAGCGTCTTTTCTTTTTTTAGACGGCACCTGTATGGTGGGGACGGCGAATTTCTAATTAACTCCTGCCGCTCTGCAGAATCTATGTCCTAGATAATGACACAGGTTTTTTTATTTTAGCTAAAAACAGCAGAATCATGATGAAAAGACCAATGAGAAGGCTTTTGCAAAAGAACAACAGATGATCAGAGCGAGACTTTAAAGCTCTGACTGATCTGCTGCATTTTGCTGGTCTCCTTGCCCTCTATATTCATATTTCAGTCAAACATGCAGAAACCAGGAGGGAAATCTCTTTAACATTCCCAGTGAATGTAAATAGATTCCTTCATTTGTTAATGCTGAAAGTTTTTGTGCTACAAACTGAGTATAGATATGGGGAACCAACAAACCAGCATTTTGTTTCCAGCGGGGCGCCGCCACTCTTTTGAAGATGGTATGAAATATGTTTGCAGAGATGCTGATGAGACTTTTCTCCTCACGTTTGCGCTGCTGTTCAGTCTCGGTCTCTTCTTGAACATCCTCTGTGCAGGACGCTACGCCTTGGTAGTCGCAGGGGACATTGCCGTCTACGCCACAGGGAGTGCCCGGCCCACAGGGGGCGCTGGTGCAGTGGCCATGCTGGTGGGGCCTAATGCTCCATTAGCCTTTGAACGAGGTGAGTTTGTACTCTGAAGGCTCTCGTTGCTTCAGGTCTCTGAGATTCAGCTAGACTGAGCAAAACTCAGCTAAAGTGTTTGTTAGCGTCACGTTTTTAATTGTTAATATAAGAAACTACGTTGGCTCAGTTTCAGTAATTAACATTACAGATTATGCATTTGATTCAGACTAAATAATTGCTGTACAACAGAACTTAAGAGCTGCAGTGAAGAATTGGATAACCCGGGTCAGCTGAGGTCTGATTGTGAAACACAGTCCTTAGAATCCGTTGAGCTGGAACAGAAAAAAATCAAACTTGCATGAATACCGAGATTGCAAAACAGCGTTAAACCCACAAGTCTCGTCGCAGGAATGTAGCTCTCGATCAGGAAAAGGAAACAAAACCACTCCAGCCTGAACAAAAGACATCCGAGTTGTGAAAAAATAAAGACGTCTGAACCTTTCAGGTCTGCGAGGAACACACATGCAACACGCCTACGACTTCTACAAACCGGACCTGATGTCCGAATACCCTGTGGTGGACGGCAAGCTGTCCATCGAGTGCTACCTCAGTGCCTTGGATCGCTGCTACTCGGTGTACCGCAACAAGATCCACACACAATGGCAGAGAGGTGGGTACACACAGATAAACACAGTGACACTCAGCTGTATCTACAACTACAGGAGAGACGTTTTGTCCGTACTGAAGGTGTAGTTTCATGCAGAGGCTAAGGTTCAGGGTAATTTGGCTTTTGACCAGACGGTGTGGCCGCAGATCCTTTCAAAGGCTACTAATATACTAATATAAGGCTTTAAAAAGCGATTTGACTTCCTGTCACTAAAAAAACAAAACATTTCCAGGATGCGCTGTGCCAAAAGGTTGTAAGCTGGTTATAAATCATAAAGACTGACTGTTCGTGGTCCTCGGTGTGGGAAAAGTGCCTCTAAATCACGGATTACTTGTGGTGGTTAAAACTGGCCAGTAGAAATCCTCATGTGGAAACGCCACGATTTGCTGAAAGACAATTAAAGTTGGCACAACGGGGATCAAATCACACTCCAGCTGGTTTTTTTCTCCCCATTTAACTATATTCATGGTCTTAAAGTAGAATTTATGTTTTTAAAAACTGTAGACACCCTGCAAGAGCATGTTAATAATGTTTAGAGAGCTAAGTGCAGAAGCTGCAAGCTGTGAAGATAAACACCTTCATCTTGTGACCAGAAGCCGTTTTCTGTGTGTTTATGTCACAGAGGGTTCAGATCAGCGCTTCAGTCTGGAAGATTTCGGCTTTTTGGTCTTCCACTCTCCGTACTGCAAGCTGGTGCAGAAGTCGGTGGCTCGGCTGATGCTCAACGACTTCCTGAACCATCCCAACCCCAACACGGAGACCGGGCCCTTCACCGGCCTGGATGCCTTCAGGTACCAGAAGAGCATCATGCATGGTTTTGTAGAACGGGCACGTCTCACAGTAGATGCTTCCATCTGCATCAGTTTCATGGATGAAGGTCACCAGGTCTTGTCTTACTGTTTCCTGCTCTTGTCTTAAAGAGACGTGAAGCCAGAGGAAACCTACTTCGACAGGGACGTGGAGAAGGCCTTCATGAAGGCCAGCGCAGATCTGTTTGAGAGGAAGACAAAGGCGTCACTTTTGATCTCCAACCAGAATGGAAACATGTACACGCCCTCGGTTTACGGCTGCCTGGCCTCCGTCATTGCAGAGTACGTATCCTGCTCCTCACTAGCATGAAGCTGAAGGTGCAGGGAGTCAGTTCACAGTCCATTCTGAGTCTCCAGGAGCCCTGAAACCTGATCTTAGGATGATCAGCCCTCTGATCTAAATAATGCATATCAGCAGATGGACTGGGCTATAAAAGTGCTCATCTAGTTGGCTGTTTGCTGTAAGATAAGGATCTTTTAAAAAGACTTGTGGGCTGTAAGGCCTGGAATTGATTCCAGACTTGTGTTCTGTAGCCATCTGTGTCACATTGTGTCTACAGCTTTTTGACATAAAGTGCCGCAGTAAAGACTCGTGGTGTTGTTGGTGTTTGCTTGCATATTCTAGTGTTGTGTGTCTTTGTGGTTTTTTTGTGTTGCGTGTCAACAGATTGTGTCTTGTGTCTTGACGCAGGCACAGCCCCTCACAGCTGGCAGGACAGAGGATCGGAGTCTTCTCCTACGGCTCAGGCTTTGCTGCTTCTCTGTACTCCCTCAAGGTCACACAGGACCACACCCCGGGTGAGTTTAGAGGCATGCTGGGAAGGAGGCTGGAGGCTGGAGTCTGGGAGATGACAGTGGTGTGATGTGTTCTGGTGACAGGATCAGCTTTGGATAAACTGGTTTCCAGCTTGAGTGACCTGGGAGTCAGACTGGACTCCAGGAAGAAGGTTGCTCCTGCAGTCTTCTCTGACAGCATGAAGCTGAGAGAAGACACTCACCACTTAGGTACGTTCACTTCACCGCAAACGTTCAGGTTTCATGAAGCGCACTTTTGTTTTGACCAAAATACTGTGATAATGTACTGCATGAATTGTTGGCTAAAGCTGAACAAAGCCATAAAACCTACAATATTAGGAATGTGGCACAGTCAACAAAAAAAAACATCTGTTGCCAAGGAAATTTAAAAATGTACTTTTACCGATTCTTTTAAAAAGGACATAGACCTTTTTGTCCCCTTCAGGCAACCAAAGCATACAATGGTTCCTATGGAGATAAAATCAACCAAAAAGCTGCCACACTGAAAAAGGTTTTTTAATGACAGCTATGACCAGGGGTAGAAGGGGAAAGTGAGGGGCTTGTAGCAGCTGCTCAGCCAGAGAGGGCGGGTCATGGGGGGGTGGCGAGGGTGAGTTGCCCCTGTGGGCCATACAACGCAGCTCGCAGCTTAAATCAATATTCTAACTCGGTCCACACATGATGTTCCCTGAAATGTAGATGGTGGAGCTTAGAGCGGCAGTGAACAAAAATAATTCAGACGTTTCAGGTACTGTGACATCAAACGCTGGCGTCGGTAGCTGAACTGAGTCTGTTTTCCTTGACGCTTTAGACCGGAGGTGATAAATATGCAGAAACAGCTCACGTCGTTTCACAGACTAAAGTCTTCATGTCTCGACTCAGACATTTTTGTTTTCACTCCATTTATCTTACATGTTCAGGATTATCTTTGTTGTTTGTTCCCCCACCCACCACATTGATAAAGGATCAATGATGAAAGGCAATTACCCCCCAAGCAATAAATTACTGTTGTGTCTTCAGTGGATGATTTACTCAATATGAAATCTTTTAAAACAAAAGACTGGATTAGAAATAGATTTTTAAAGAAGATGCCAAATATATTATTATGTAACTGTAGTTTTCCGACTAGAAGTGGCTCCTGAGCATAAGCTGCAGACACAAAAAGCCTAATGGAGAGTAAAAAGAATAAAAAAAACAGATACAAAATACATAAAAAAAACTCCACTCAGATGCGTAAACAAGAGCAGTAAAGGAATTGCATCTGATTGCTGAAAGCAATCAGGATTTTAAACATTTTAAAGCTGTTGCTATCAAATGCCAAAAAATACCACCTTAAAATATGGATGCAGCTTAAAGTTTCACAAATCTAGTGAAATGGCTGTTAAAACCTTCTTGAAACCACCACTAACGATTTTAATCTATCACTTATGTGATAGAAATGTCTTTATTTTGTATTTTATCCACAGTAGTTTCCGAGATCTCAGCTCACCTGCAGTAACAGTAATCACAGAATCATCTGCGTCTGCGACAACTTCACATCTGGCTTAAAGGACACTGCCTTTCTAATAATATTCCATATGTTGATAATTTCACCACCTTCCTCAATAGACCAAATCTCTTTAAACCAGACGGCATCCACCCAAACCAAACAGGATCTCAACTTCTGTCCATGAATATTGAACTCACACTCCGCTCTGTTAAACTGCTCTCTGACTGACTGGACCACTGGCATCCATCCTCAGTTAAAACCATGGTTATCACACAACAAATTCCAGTTCACATAACAAGCAGATCTCACAAACATCCCCAGATCAGATCCACCAGATCCACAATTAGATATCTTCATCACATTCACACATTACCGGACAAAAAAGATAAATCAATTCATCTGCACACACACACTGTTTTAAACTTTGCTGTTTTAAACATTCGCTCTCTTTTAAACAAATCTTTTATCGTGAATGAGCTCATTTTAGACAACAATTTAGATTGCCTTCTTTTAACAGAGACCTGGCTGGGTGCTGATGCTCCTGTTGTTCTCACTGAAGCTTCCCCACTAAATTTTAACTTTTTATTTTCTACCAGGGGAGATAAAAAAGGCGGTGGCACTGCATCGATTGCTCGTGGCTCATTTGCAACCAAAACAATCACGCTACATAGCTACTCCTCATTTGAGCATCATGCATTTTCTTTTAACAGCCCGTCTATTTTATGTGTTACTGTTTACAGACCACCAAAGCCTTCCTCCTGTTTTATTCAAGAATTTTCTGAATTTTTATCTGTAATACACTCCAAATATTGTAGAGTTTTAATAACTGGTGATTTTAACCTACATGTTGATAAAGATAGTGATGCTCATGCAAAGGAGTTTCTCAACCTCCTGCATTGTATGGATTTCACACAGCATGTCACACAGCCTACTCACAGCAGGGGGCGCACTCTAGACTTGGTGATAACCTATGGCCTGTCCTGCAGTGTGTCCTCTGTTGTTGACATGGCTGTGTCAGATCACTATTGTGTATTTTTTAATATCACCAGTTTTACTCGACAGGAAGCTCCAGCGAGAACTGTGAGGAAACGATACATAACTCCTGATGTGGCTGCAAATTTTATCAATATTTTACATCAAACTCCCGCTCAGATTCTACCTGTATCATGTGATTTTATGGTTGAACATTTTAACAACAAACTACAGTCAGCCATTGATGCTGTAGCTCCACTTAAAACTAAAACGTTAAAAACTAAAGCTACAGCACCATGGAAAAACGAACCAATCAGAGCCTTGAAACGCGAATGCAGGAGAGCGGAGAGGAAGTGGAGAAAAACGAAGTTAACTGTACATCGCGAAATTTTTAAAGAACAGCAAACGAGGTACAGTCATGCAATAAAAAAAGCCAGAACCCTCCACTTCTCAAACTTAATTTTACAAAACAAAAATGATCCTAGAGTTCTCTTTAAAACAATAGACAGTTTAACTAAAAGAGACTCTCAAAGGTCCTCTATAGCAGCCTCAGATGCTGTATGTGAGAGTTTTGCAGACCACTTCAGGAGTAAAATCAATGCTATTAGATCTACTCTTTTAATTCAAAAAGGTGTTGCTTTTAATGAATCTATAGCATTGTATTTATCAGAGGAAACACTGGAAAGTTTTGTCCTGGTTGATGCTGTGGGACTTGGTCAGGTTTTCTCCCAGTTAAAGCCAACCACCTGCCTTTTAGACCCAATCCCCACATCGTTGTTGAAAACATTTTATGACTTCTTTGAGTTTGAGCTTTTAAATATAGTAAATTACTCTCTTCAGACAGGTGTCTTCCCTGCTGCCTTTAAAACGGCAGTGGTGAGGCCTCTTCTGAAGAAGAGTAATTTAGATCCAAACAACTATAACAATTATCGTCCAGTATCCAACTTGCCATTTTTAAGTAAAATGATTGAAAAAACTGTTTTAATCCAATTTAATGAGTTTTTAATTAGAAATAACATATTTGAAAAATATCAATCTGGTTTTAGGACGAACCACAGCACAGAGACGGCCCTTGTTAAAATAGTAAATGATATTAGATGTAACCTGGATTGTCAGAAACTCTCAGTTCTGGTACTACTGGATCTCAGTGCAGCTTTCGACACTGTAGATCACAGTATTTTACTCAACAGACTGAGAGGTCTGGGCATCTCTGGTACCGTACTAAAATGGTTTTATTCCTATCTCACAGATCGAAGTTTTTACGTAAGTATGGATACTTGCTCCTCAAGGGTCTTCGACATCAACTGTGGGGTCCCCCAAGGTTCAATTTTAGGCCCACTACTTTTTAATCTATATATGTTGCCACTGGGGGACGTCATCAGGAGGCATGGCGTTTGTTTCCACAGCTATGCTGATGACACTCAACTCTACATCGCTGTGTCTCCTGATGATGAAGAGTCGGTCAACACACTCTTAAAATGCATTTTAGACATTGAGTCATGGATGGCAGAGAACTTCCTACAGCTAAACCAGGACAAAACAGAAGTTTTAGTGATCGGTCCTGAAGACAAGAGAGAGATAGTTTTATCTAAACTAAAGAATTACAAAACTTCTCAGTGTGTGAGAAACCTGGGTGTCATTTTTGACTCTGAGTTGAATTTTATCCCACAAATTAAAAACATCACAAAAACAGGATTTTATCATCTAAAAAATATATCCAGAGTCCGCCCATTTCTCTCTCTTGCCAGTACAGAGGTGCTAATGCATGCTTTTATTACCAGCAGATTGGATTATTGTAATGCCCTGCTCTCTGGTCTTCCCAGAACAAGAATAGCAAATCTTCAACTGCTGCAAAATTCAGCAGCACGCGTTCTGACGAGGACCAGGGGGCGGGAACATATTACACCAGTTTTAAGATCGCTGCATTGGCTCCCTGTGCAATTCAGGATTGATTTTAAAGTTCTTTTATTGGTTTACAAATGTTTTTATGGTCTCGGGCCTTCATATTTATCTGACATGATTTTAAAGTATGAGCCTTCGCGGACCCTGAGGTCCTCTGATACAGGCCTTTTGATTATCCCAAAAGTTAGAACAAAAACGTACGGCGAGGCCTCATTCAGTTTTTATGGACCTCGCCTGTGGAACAGCCTCCCAGAGAGCCTCAGGGCTGCAGAGACTGTTCATGTTTTTAAAGGAAGGCTTAAGACCTACCTTTTTAATTTAGCTTTTAGTTGAATTTAAGGATTTTTAATTTTGTTATTTATTTATTTATTTATTTGTTATTATTATTAGTATTATTTTTTAATTTATTATTATTATTATTTTTAAATATTTTAATTCATTTATTTTTCTTTTAACTAGTTTTATATGTGTATGTAAATACATTTATTTATTTACTCTTTTAATTTTTAAGACGCTCTTACTATTTCATATGCCTATTAAGGTTTATGTAATTATTTGTTTTTTACTCCATGTTTTATATATATTTTAAATTTGTTCGTTTTACATTTTATTACACTCCAGTGTTTTCCTCTGAGGGATCCTCCACATCGGTGACTGACCCTTCTCAGTGAGCGGGGTCGCTGCAGTGGGATCTCCTGGGTCTGACACTTTTGATCGGATCTGGGGGGTTCTGTGGTGGTGTACTCCGTGAACTTGGGTTGGGGGGTCGCTGGTGTGGACATGTCCCCAAAGTATCGTTTTCCCACCTCAGGACAAAGCCAGGTCTCTACATTCTATCACTTTTTTATTTTATCTATTTATTTATTTATTTATTGATGTGTGTGTGTGGGGGGGGGGGGGGTTGCGGGGGGGGTGGGGGATTGTCGCACGGTTTGTCTTGTCATCTTGTTTTTAAATTTTATTGTATTTTATGCACAGCACTTTGTGTGACATCTGTTGTCGAAAAAGTGCTATATAAATAAAGGTTGATTTGATTTGATTTGATTTGATCTGCAGCCTTTATAGCCAATATTGACACACACAAAGCAACTACAACGCCCTCTAGCGGTTGTTGCTTCTTTGTTTAATCACATCTAAGTTGCAGAATAAGTCCCACCCCCCCGCCAAACTGGGAAAAAACGCCCGTCATAGGCAGAAAAAATATGCTATATTATTAATTTAACTAACTAACTACATTACTCTTTGGTGCTGCAGTCACTGTTCTAAAAAGATTCAGTTATTTTTATTTAAATGGATACATAAAAAGGTGATTTTGTTAAAAACTGTAGGTTATTTGACAGTGAAGAGCTTGTTTTATCTGTAATTGATGCGTTTCATGTATCTGTCATCACTACAGAGAAATCTGGACATTTATCATAAGGAGTGACATCAGGGTGTTTTGAATAAGGAAAGCGCTTTAGACCTGCAGCCTTTGTATTAAAAACATGCAGTGTTAGTCCAGTTGTAGGACAATGAGACTGTTCCATGCAGACCAGCTGCTTCTGGAAGGTTGTTTGGATGTTGGACACATTTGTCTCTGTATGCATTTCAGCTAAACTGAAGCTTTCTCTTTTTTTCCTTGTTTTTCACAGCCAGCTATGTCCCTCGAGGCTCTGTGGACGATCTGTTCCCCGGAACGTGGTACTTGACCAGAGTGGATGAAAAGCATCGCAGGGAATATGCCCGTAGACCTCTGGATGACGACCTGCCTGCAGAGCCAGAGCTGGTGTGCTTGGGAGCTGCTGCTCAGGTTGGAGAATAACTGAGATGATGCTGTTGTTGTGGCCACCGGGACTGGCTTCTGGCCCTGTGGTAGAGTGTTATGCTGCGTTCACACTGGGCATGTGACACATTTATGCACATGGTGTTCCCACTGGACTATCACTGTCCAATACAAGCGCAGGTCCAACACTCACAGCTGGAAGAGGCTTGGTGTAAATCTCCTGAATCTTGCTCCAGGCTTTTTCTTTCTCAGTTCTATTCTGATAAACAACTTGCTGTCATGGAATTCCAGTCGGGCACCAACTGCAATTATTAATTTCTCATCCATGATCAATTCTTACACATTTGGCGTTTCCATGAATTAAAAAGGACACCATCCATACATCACTACCAAATCCAAGTCCTCGAATGGTCAAAGTTCGACCTGGTTGGACTTTCAACGCGTGTTCAGTGGTGCGTCTTGTACGTAGAACTCGAAAACGGACTTAAAGACCGTAAAAAAGCGCTTTTGAAAAATCTGTGACACAGCCACTGGGATGGGGGGGCCAGAATGTTCTCGCTCCGCTCCATTCTGATACTTGCAGATGAATAGATCCATGTACATCTTTGTTTTCCTCGTCTGAGCTGGAATCTGGATCAGAACTGTACGGCTGGATGGCTCCAATATTGCTCGCCATTTTTGTTGCATCGCAATTGTTAGCTTAGGGTATGGAGGGCTGTAAGCTAGTGGGAGAGAGTGTAAATAGAGGGATAATGGGAAGTCAGCAGAGGCTTACTTCTGAGCCAACAGTGGTACGCCTATGTTACACGTTTTTTTTTATTTAGGCTAAAAACGGCTTAATTTGAATTAAAAGGCAGCTGGGAACACTTGTACAATAGAAAATACCTTTGGTATTTGGAGGGGGACTTTAAAAGCTTGCATAGCAATGCGTGAAGGCAAGAGTTTTACATTTGTGTGGGCGGGACTGTTGGTTCATAGCAACACTGCTCTCCTTTCCCCTCCCTGTTGCTTAGAGTTGTCCATGTATATGCTTATATTCCTAGCTTACAGCCCCAAGCTAACATTACCAGTGCAACAAAAAATGGCGCCTAGTTTTAAGCCAGATGCCAACTTGGACAAGGAAAGCAAAGACTAACATGGATCTAGTCTTCTACAGATGGATGCATCATAATCGAGTGGAGCAGGAAGTTTCTGCCCCCCCCCGCCGCCTATTTTCTACGTCACAACTATGATCTTGTCAAACGGCATTTTTTTCGTCTGCTTCTTATTCACAAAGATTTGAATAAAGAAATACCGCACAAAGTGCAATTTGGAGCTTAGTTTTCTTTCTATTTGTCCTCCATAATGAGAAAGGCACCAGAAGAACATGTTGTAACGTTGATTGAGGAAGCACTTCACTATTGTTGCATGTCAGCACCGGACTGCTTTTCTCCCTCTTCTCAAGCTGCTGGACTTGGCCAAACTGCGTAAACGTTTGTAGAAAGAACGCCAACACTGGAGCTAAAGCTCGGGTGTTTAAAGGTCAAATGTCAGTCCCTGTTCCATCTGCTGTTGTCACTGCGAAACAGGAATCCCTCAGCTCAGGTTCAGGATGACTTGCTTCTGTCTTGCAGCACATCCCAAGTCCAGTCAAGAAGATGCCGCGCATCCCTGCCACCACCACAGCTCCTGAGGCCAGCAGCTAGGAGAGCGTCCAGATTTCCTCTGAGTCATCTTGGTCCAGCAGCGTAAAGGTCCAGCAACAACCCAGATGAGAAACCAGCTCCTCCACAGCCCCGAAATTGTAGCAGAAGAGGGAGACCCAAAAGTATTCCCCTCTGCCCCCCCACATCTACCATAAGGATTTAGCAGAGCTTGTCTGAAATGCTGCATGTGACCGTATTTTAGAACTTTGTCCTTTTAAATCATGAGTTTGGTGGGCGGCTATAGGCCCATACAAAGAAAAGAGCCTCACTGAGGCATGACTTGGCCATTCAACACCAGGGGGCGACGCCCTGTGCTGCCCAGCTCCAGGCTTCAGCTGCTTACAGACTGCTGCTCCTCAACATCTTCATGTTGCTCTTTCTGGGATCTAGGAACCCGCTTTGTGAGCTGCAGCTTCCGTCAGTCAGTTTGTCCACATTTCATTTGCCAAACGATCACAAGAGTGCATCAAGTTCTGTCAGCGAGACCCCCGGTATTCCAGAGCTGCCCGCTTCGATCCATTTGTCAGACTGGAACTGATCAGGATTTTCGTCGTCAGGTATCTCACTCTGAATGACAGTGGAACCTGAATGCGTTTCAGAGTGATGCCTCTCTAAAACACTAGTTATACATGGGCGTCCTGTCATGTCAAAGGGGGTTTGAGCCTAGTTAGTCGCCTGTTGTACGAGAACAAGCATGTATTTATGAAATTTAGAAGCTGGAACTAAAAAGACCCTCAAAGGTTTGAAACCTGTCTGCCAGAAACCATCAGCCCTTGCAGCACTGTGACTTCCTGCTGGCGGCGGCGGCGGCTCTGGGGAGCTGGATTGTTTAGTATAAAGCTGAGCTCCTTGAGGAGAAGCCTTGCAGAGTGTAGATAAAGCGTTTCGTCAGACAATGTACAGATCTATTCTTTTAAATTGTAGAGTCATCCGGTTGCTGTGATGCTGGGCTGTGTGGTCATACCGGCTTCAGTGTCGCTGGTATGTCTGAGTGCGGCTGGTCTCAGAGCTCAAACCGACCTTTTCTAGCATCAGTGATCATGTACAGAACAAAGTCAGATTATTTATGTGATGTAGATATGAGTGTGTTCGGATCTGCTGAATCGTGTAAAGGCATGAATAAAGGGATTCTGAACGTGAGCGGTGTTCTGATGTGTTCTTCACAGCTGGTAATCAACTGAACTTCAGGAGTGGATCCAACAGAACACTTGAGTTTCTCCATCGCCCACCACATACAACTAACAATAGGTAATCTTTGACTGGAACTAGAATGCAGAATAGGAGCCACGTTGCGTTTTGAGGACCAACACTGCCACCTTGTGTTTTGTTGGTGAAAAGCAGTAAGTTTTTTTTTTTCCTGTATGCATGTCACTCATGAATGTTTGCTTCAAGTAGAAGTAAAAATTGTTTGTCCCACCAGAGAAAAGACTGTTTTCAACAAAACACTGACATGACAATCAATGTCAAACCAGAATTCACATCAGTCCTCTCTGAGGCAGACAAATAGAGTGCAGTATAAACCGATTCACTGACCTAAAACCAATCCAGGACATCTTTAACCAAAACTTCTACCAGTGTGACTCAGATAAAAACCTGGTACTGAACAGTGAAGGTGACGTTTTCCAGATTCCTTGTATTTCTTGCAAGATAAATGAAATATGTGTACAAGCAATCAAGTAAACAAGAATGAATGTCAAATCCATTCACATTTTTTGTTTCCTAAAGTTCAGCCCACTGTTGTTTTATCCACATCCAAACAATCCCAAGGGAACAGTATTAGAACATTCTAGCACACTGTTTGGTCACGTGACTTTGCTAAATTCAAAGTGTTTCCACACATTGGACTAGAATGACGGACTGATCGATTTTTGCTGCCATCGTGTGTGTTGTCTGCTGTGATGCACTTGGTTGTTTTGCTTTTTAATAAAGTAAACAAACGTACCTCAAGAATTCTCCAAGATCAATTTATTCCACTTTGACACGATTTTATAATAGCACAGATTCAATTGGATTAACAACTGGCCTCTGACAGATCGATCTGGTTGGATTGTAGGAATCAAATCATCGTTTAATTGCTACACCCCAACAAGTAAGCATAAAATTGCATTTCTGAGTATTTCTTTATTAAATTCTTGGGAATCAGAGACAGAAGAAAGAATGTCGTTTGTTAAACATTGTAGCATTGATGTAGGTGCCACAACCTCCCTGCTCCGCTCCCTTCCGATGCATCCACAAATAGATTTGACAGTTTTCCTTGTCTGAGCTGGAACCTGGATGTAAACTGTACGGCTGGATAGATTCAATATTGCTCACCATTTTTGTCGCACCGCTAATGCTAGCCTGGGGTTGTGAAGGACTGTTAGCTAGTGGGAGAGGGTGTAAACAAAGGGATGAGGGGAAGTGAGGGCAGGCTTACTCCACACCAACGGTCCCACCCACAACTTAGAAGTGAATTTCTTTTTCTTTCTTTATTTTTTTTGTCCTTTCCAGGAAATAAACACACATATTACAGCTGAGTGCCTCTGGTGCTAGACATGTTTTGCTTTTACAACCGGGGCTGTTTGTTATTCTTCGAGTGCGTTAACATAAACCCCTTTTGTAACAGATGTGAACTTTATTGAGTTTAAGACTCTCTGATGTGAATTTCTAATGAACTCCCACCTGCTCTGCAGAAACTATGCTATAGAAAACAACAGATTTGCTTTTATTTTGACTAAAACAGCATAAGCATCCTTAATAATTTTAATTGCACTAAATCCATTCAAAAATCTTTAGTTGAATGTCTTGATAGGGTACACCTCTCTCCACTGCAGGCGGCTTCCCTGTAACTGCTCTACAGTCTGAGCAATATTAATAAAAAGTTGGAAATGCCTTACATAAGTCAGCCAAACAGGCTGGTGTGTTGCATAAAGGGTTAAAAAACTGAAGGAAAAGTAGGAATGTGGACCTCACACCTGTCTAATAATCATCTTTTTTGGGGATTGAAGTGACTTTGAATGTGACATGGTTGATTGTGCCAGACGGGCTGGTCTGGGTATTTCAGAAACTGCTGATCTACTGGGATTTTCACCCACAACCATCTGTAGTGTTTACAGAGAATGGTCCAAAAAAGAGAAAATATCCAGTGAACGGCAGTTCTGTAGACAGAAATGCCTTGTTGAAGGTCAGAGGAGAATGGTCACACTGGTTCCAGCTGATAGAAAGACAACAGTGACTCAAAACCACTGGTTCCAACCGAGGTTTGCAGAAGAGCATCTCTGAACGCACAACATGTCCAACCTTGACGCAGATGGACTACAGCAGCAGAAGACCACACCGGGGGCCTCTCCTGTCAGCTAAGAACAGGAATCTGAGGCTACAATTCACAAAGCCTACCTGATTATTGTTGCCTACCATGTCCATCCCTTTCTGACCACAGTGTCACATCTTCTGATGGCTACTTCCAGCAGGATAAGGCGCCATGTCATGAAGCTGGAATCATCTCAGGCTGGTTTCTTGAACATGACAATGAGTTCTCTGGACTCAAATGGTCTCCAGTGACCCAATAGATCACCACATAGAGGATGTTGGGGAAAGGGGGGTGTGTCATCATGGAAGTGCAGCCGACAAATCTGCAGTAATGCTGTCATGTCAAAATGAACCAACCTTTCTGAGAAATGTTTCCAGTACTTGTTGAATCTATGCCACCAATGATTTAGGCAGTTCTGAAGGAAAAGTGGGTCCAACATGGCACTAGCAAGGAGGACCTAATAAAGTGGCTGGTGACTGTATTTCAAGTGATGGCTCTCGCTGTCACCCTTTCTTTTTTATTTACAATCGACATTTTTCAAAAGGAGCTTGTCAGTGTCACAGAATGGTCATACGACAGTGTTGTCAAAGGTTTGTAACGGCTTGAAATGTAATTTAGCCAACCACAATCAAGAAACTGTACACAGGTGTTAGAAAATGCTGGGGGCACAGCTTACTGATCTCTTGAAAGGAGCTTGGACGCCCGTGAAAATTTGAACAGAAGGCTGCATTTGGCCCAGGGGTCAAACTTTGGACAGTTCATAAGAAATTTGCCTTTGAGCTGTGGATGGGATTATTGGTGTGGAAAAGACCTTCCCTCATTTTCTTTCATCCCTTTGTTTGCACTCTCTCTACCCTATCTTACAGCCCCTCACACCCTCTAATCTAAAATTACTGGCTCTTGTGGCTATCCAGCTGTATGGTTTGAAGCCAGATACCAGCTCAGAGGAGAGAAAAAACACAGACATACAGTACAGAGCAAAAGTTTGGACAGACCTTCTCATTCAGAGTTTTCTTTATTTTCATGACTATGAAAAATGTAGATTCAGACTGAAGGCATCAAAACTGTGAATTAACACATGTGGAATTATATACATAACAAAAAGTGTGAAACAACTGAAAATGTCATATTGTAGGTTCTTCATAGTTGCCACCTTTTGCTTTGATTACTGCTTTGCACACTCTTGGCATTCTCTTGATGAGCTTCTAGAGGTAGTCACCTGAAATGTTTTTCACTTCACTGGTGTGCCCTGTCAGGTTTAATACGTGTGATTTCTTGCCTTATAAATGGGGTTGGGACCATCAGTTGTGTTGTGTAGAAGTCAATCTTTATTTATATGTTTTATCTCCTCCTGAGTCCTTAACGATTTGATAAAAAAAAACACTCAGCCAGTTTTCTTAATATGTTTTCTATCAAGAAAAAAAATGCAACAAGAACACGTTAGAGTTTAAAGCGCCCCATTTTTGTTGCAGTGGGTTTTAAAGGCCGCGTGTACTTGATCAGCGCGCGCCGGTCCCGCACTGTCCATAGCAGCAGCGGTGGCATGACCTGAAGCTGTCCAGCTGCGGGCGGGGACCGCCGCTGTCTACACGCACACAGACCGGTTCGCAGTGCTGCAGCTGGGCTCAGAGGCTGCTGCGCAAACTCCACCCTCGCGCCTCGTCAGGGTGGAGTTTGAGCAGCACCGCAACTCCTAGCAGACAGGGAGGGGAGCGAAGGAAAAGCAGCGTTTGGCCTCTTCCGTCATTAAAAAACGGATTTTGTTCTGGAATTAAAAGCGGAGAAAAGTTCGACGAGGCGGGTCCCACTGCTGGAAGCGCCGCCGTCGACGGAATCGGATTCACGAGCGCAGGTCAGACCTTTAGAGTTTTTACCAACTTCGAAAGTTTCGAGTTTGTGACCTGGGGTCTGTGACGTCACCAGAACGATCAGAAGAACCCGAGCGAAGTGACGTGTTTACGGCTAACGGCTGCGCGCGAGGCACAGTTAAGATTACACGAAGAGGAAACGAGTTTGAAGTTACACGCGCCACATAGACATTGACCCCCCCCCCCCTCCTCACAACACTCACACACGCAGCTGAACCGCCGTGTCAGTGGGACACACACACACACACACACACCTACACACACACACCTACACACACGCACAGTGTGTCGACAGTGTGAGTGTGTCTGCCGCTGCGCCCTAGAGGTTACACGAAAGCCCGTCGGGTCGCGCGGCTCGTGTTTCGGACAGGCTCCCATCAGGAGGCCCCGCGGGCCGCACCGCGCCGCTCCTGGGCGTGTTCCTCCGCGCTCTCAACCTGTAGCCTCGGGCTGCACATTCTTCCTGCACGCGGACGAGCCGCCGCGCGGCTTCGCTTTGTAGTCGTTCGTTGACATTCCCGTTTGGATGCGGCCGGAATCACACTACTACACACCGCTAATGATGATCTGAGTGCGACCGACGCGACTGTCTATTTCAGTTTGACGGTCGGAACTGAAGAGGAATTCTGGCGAACACAAAAGAGAGATGGGGATGTTGTAGATCAAAATAACCACCGTTGAAAACATGCGACAAACACGAATCACATCCTTTCGTTTCACTTTAGACTCTCATCTTTTCTTTATTGATGGACTGAAAACACGCTCAGTATTTCCTCAGCTGATTTACATTTGAGAAAAAAACTTTTTGGAGGGGGTTTAAAAGTTCATATAAAAAAAAACTCCATGTTTAACCCTAAAGTAAATGAAAACAAATAAATGTATGCACTTCAGTTAGTAATTTAGTAAAAGCTGATGTACATTTACATCTAAAATGTTTTAAAAATATTCCTGGACACGAACAAGAACATGAAGAGAAAAGGGACAAACTTCTGTGGTTCTGCTGTTTCTTATATTTTCACAGGGATATCAATTTTTTCACAGAAATCACTCTGTTCAGTCAATGTTTGGGGGGGGGGGGGGTTACTGTACATGAAATCGGCATGACCTCCCTGCTCTTCATTCTGATGTGCGTCTCATGTACGTCTTGGTTTTCCTCGTCTGTAATCTGGTTCTAAAACTGTACTGCTGGATAAATAGCTACAAGATTGCTTATCATTTTTGCTGCGCCCGTAATGTTGGGTTGGGGATGTAATGGTGGGAGAGTGCAAGCTGAGAGCTCTCAGTTGTGGGTGACGGGTAGGGGGATTGGGGTTGCTCTGTGCCAGGGGTCCCACCTGGAGAAATTCTGATGAACGTCTGCTGCTCTGCAGAGACTATGTCCTAAAAATTTGGCTAAAAAACGGCATAATCATAATTAAAAGACCACTGGGAACACTTTACACTAGATAAAAAGATGATGGAGTGGGACTTTAACGTATAGAGGAAATCAATGATGAGACCAAACAAAGGTTTATAATGGCTTTTTTTTTTCTATGCACGCATAATTTCTGGGAACCTTTAGGTGTGAACCAGAAATGATCATTTTTTTTTAACTCCTCCTCTCAAAAATCTTCAAATCTAAATATAACTTTAAAAAGAACGCTTCAGAAGATAAGAGGAAGTCTAAATGTATGCTTTATCATTTAACTTTGTCTTAAAAAACAGCACAGGGGTGTCTGGTGTTGTGGGACCAGATGCGCTGGTATTAATTATAACCTCCTGGGGAGAATGACTGACCACTAACCAGAGAATCATGACCTTTTGTCTTTGGTGGAAAGGTGGCCCGGCAGTGTGTAAGGTCTCCGTCTCGCCTTGGTGACCCTTTTGTGGCGCTGTGTGCTGCACCTATGGAGTCAATATGAATGTCTAATAAAAGATGTTTGCTGTTCAATCTTCTCCTGCAATTAAACACATTTCACATGAAAAGTAATCAGTCAGAAAATATTGGGGCAGTACCTGCTGGTAATATAAAAAATAAAAATCTCTCTATAACAGATCATTCATTGTCTGTCTGCAGCTTCATGTTGTGACTTACCTGTTTCAAGGTGCACCTCTGGAGCGGAGCAGAGACCGAGTGGGTCAGTTCAGGTGAGAAAAAGCCGCCTTACAGGCAGAAAGGAAACGGCATGTTAAAAGGGCCTATTTTATGTGATTTCAGTGGTCTAGTGGAGCAACGTTCGTCCTGTGACTGGAAGGTCACAAGTTCAAATCTATGGTGGCGTCATACCAAAGACTAAAAATGGGACCCAGTGCATCCCTGCCTGACACTCAGCATGAAGGGGTTGGATTGAGGGGTTAAAACACCAAATGGTTCAATAGGGACCTGGCTGCAGATGGCGCCTAACAGCATTGGCTGGAACCGAAACCCCACCCCAAAAAGGGTTCAGTTAAAAAAAACAAAAACGTCAAGCTTCAAGTTTGAAATGGGGATTTTTTTTTCCCCTCTAAACAATGTTGGGGGACTTCCGCTTCTGGCCGTTGATGTCCGCAGCCAAGTCTTGTATGGTTCCGTCCTCCCCAGAAGATGGGTTAAATGTGGAAAACCAAATATGTGTGGAGCTAATGAGACTTTAGCTGAACTTGTAACCATTGGTCTGTTTTGAGCCGCTTTGGGTAATACTTTTGGGCGATTGGGCCCTCCTTTGTGAACATTGATCCTGCCAGCTGTTGCAACATGACTATTGAGACCATAGGGGTGACTTTTACCTGTCAATCAAAACACCTTGTCTCAATTTTGGAGCACTTTTGAGGTTCTCTATGAAATAAAGAATGATGATTAAAAAGCCTACAAGAAATCCCCAAAACTATACAATGTAGCAGTATTGATTAAAAAAAAAAGGTTCTTTGAAATCCCGTTTGGTTGAAACACAAACAGTTGTTCAAGATTATGGAGAGCAGAAACATGAAAGAATATGTTAGGAATTACTGGAATTTCATCATCCTCCAGTTGGACGGAAGAGGGGCTGGCAGAGGGAGGATGAAGGAGCTCCCATGAGTCAACGCTCCACACCCCCCCGTTTTCACAGAAAGAGTGATGAAGTAACACCTGGGTGGTGCTTGTTCAGAGAAGTCAGTGTTCGCAGACCTCTGTTGGTGTCAGCTCAAAATCCACATTGCAAACAAGACAGCTTAGCACCGTAGCTGTGTGTGCTCCTAAATAGCACAGTGGCATGACAGAAATAGAAGGTGACAGCAGTGTAGGTGTGCAGAGCAGCATGCTTAACGTGCTCCGCTTTGGGCACATTTGCATTGAATTGAAGCGCTTTTGAAAGAAAACATGATGCTGAAACCTTTGACTGCTAAAGGCGCTGTGCAGTCAGTCCTGATGCTGCAGCGAAACTTTTTCCCAGAGTTGCATCACTTGGAAGTTTGCCTATACGGATTATTATTTATTTATTTTTTACGTTTGTGAAGAGTCTCCCCTCAGAGCAAAGGGTGCTGCAAACCTTTTAGGAAACACATGAACATATTGACTCCACCAGCAAACAGTGAGAATCTCAGTGGCATTAAAAAAGGAGTCTGAAACAAAATGTTCTGTCTCAAGGGTTCCTTTGTTTTCTGCTGTCTGCTCAGTTTGACTAAAAAGTTTATAGTCATTAAAAAGTCGTTTAAAAAAAGCTAAAATTGCCAAATCCAAGTTAATTTCCATGCCCAGTAATGGAAAACTGAGTGTTTGTAAGCAAGTTTTAGATCTGCAAGTCATTTTTCTTTAGTTTGGTAGAAATATGAAAGACAGACTTTTATGACACAAACTGAAAATCCTCAAAATTATTTTTTCTATTTTTAGTTATTGTCAAAAAAATACCTGCAATTCTACAAAACTGATCTAAAAAAATGTAAGTTAGTTTTATGCAAGCAAATCTTGTAGCATTTTTCTAACAATTGAGGACATATCAATGAAGGAAACTAAAAATGACATTTTTAAATATTTCTTTATCCAAATTGTGATGAATCAGAAACAAATTTAAAAAAGCCCATTGTAGAAATAGAAGAGCTTTCTTGTGATGAAGAAAACACTGGGCAGGGCCTAAGCTGCCTGCTCTGCTCCATTCTGATGCATCCACCTGCAGACAAATAGATCCATGAACGTCTTTGTTTTCCTCGTCTGAGCTGGAATCTGGATCAGAACTGTACGGCAGGATAGCTCCAATATTGCTCACCATTTTTTTTTTGCACTGCTAATGTTAGGTTGGGGGTGTGAGGGGCTGTAAGCTAGCTGGAGAGAGTGTAAACAGAGAGCTCTCAGTTATGGGTAACAGTATTGGAGGGGAAGTTGCTCCAACAGTCTCACTCACATCCTAGAGCTGAATTTCTAATGAACTACAGGCAGCCGCTCTGCAGAAACGATGTTCTATAAAATGTTTCTATAAGGTTGATTTTGTCTGTAAACAGCATAATCAATATTAAAAGACCAGCAGGAAGGCTTTGAAAATAGATTAAAAGATGATCAGAGTGGGATTTAAGTGGAGCTACTTGTGGTATTAATATTGATTTTGATTCTTGGTCACCTGGTTCAGATGTGGCAGATTGTTCTGCAGCAGAAGACTCTGGTTGTCCAGTCACTCTGTGCAGATGTGGTGATGCTCCTAGACAAGCTTCTGTTGAACACTTTGTCGTGAGGAAAGCTGTTGAATCAACATTTCTTGTGGAACAATTTTACCAAGAAACATTTCTATGAAGCAGCTAATATTTCTTTTTTTAAATTTTTTTTTTTGAAGCGTGGTTCTCAAAATCCTGTGTTATTTGTAAAATGTTTGTCATCACTTGAGTGAAGGAAACCTGCTTTTCATTCCAGGCTTGCACACAGAATGAAGTGCAGCATTTGAGCTCAGCCATATTTGGCCATAATGGCACATGGTCCTGCTGCTGCACAGACTGATGCCTTCAGACTGTGTCAGACGTCTGGATAGTTCCGTCACAGCTGGGGCGGGAAATGTTATGATGTTATTCTATGAGGGTGTTACATTCTATTCCACACAAGAAGCCATTATGTTACGCTTTTTTTCAGTCATATGGATTTTACACGGCAGTATAATGGCTAATCGATTCATCAATTTCCTATAATCAAAGCGATCGATCTGTCTGAGGCAAGTTGTTAATCAAACCAAATCGAATTGGCCTTAAACCTTTAAAAAAATAATTTGTTTTAATTGAGGTATAGTAGGTAGAATGTTCTAATAATGTTCTCTTTGGATTATTTGGATGTGGAAGAACAACGGTGGGCTGAGCTTTAGGAAACTAAAATGTGAATGGTTTTGACATTAATGAGCTTCCTCTGTAGGGTGGCTGGGCGGTCCCCTAGAGATAGGCTGAGAAGATTGGTCACCCAGAGAGAGCTCAGCGTAGCTCCTCCACATCGAGAGGAACCTGTTGAGGGGGCCTCCTGGGCGCCTCCCTGGGGAGCTGTTCCAGGCATGTGCCACTGGGAAGGATGCCTTGGGGAAGACCCAGGACACACTGGAGAGACTACGTCTCTCGGCTGGGCTGTGAATGTCCAGGGTCCCCCAGAGCAGTGGTCCCCAACCACCGGGCCGCGGACCGATACCGGGCCGCGGGACACTTGGCACCGGGCCGCGGAGCGGTTCCAGGCCGCGGGAAATTTTGGCACCGGGACGCACAGAAAGAAAAAATAGTATCCATTTTATTGTTTTTTTTTCCGACAAAAACGTTTTATTTTGAAAAGTGACCGGATTAACTTTGTTACATCTGTCACACTTAACGCACGTCAAGGTCGCGACACCAAACATCAGGTGATACACCCCACTAAAATTAAACCCAAACAACCAAAATGAGCAAAAAACAAACTTCTTTAGAAAGTCTGGAAAACGTCACCACTGTTATCGCTGAGACTGGAAAAATCCTTTTGTTCCCGATCGAGTCTGCTTCACACACGGTTTGAGTCTGAACCATGTGTTTGGTCTGTATTCAGACTGCCATCAAGTGGCCAATTTGTTACGGAACAAAGCTAGTAAACAGAACCACATGACTAAAGATCTCGTCAGTCATTGGCCAGGAATTACGATGGTGGGTCAAAACAACAAGAGAAAGACGGATATGCTGCACTTTACAATTATTATCAGGACTGTTAACTTTTTAAAACTTTATAAACATGTGCTTTAAGTCAGAGGATGCTAGCAACTGCAGTGCTGAGGAGACATCGGGTAAGAAGGTACGCTGCTAAGTGTTCATGACATATAGATTGTCGGGAAAACCGTGTAAGAAGCAATGTGTGTCTAGTTCAAAGTTGTTTTAATGAGCCTGAATTAATCCAACCACAGTTCAGTGAGTTGCTGTGTCTCATCATTGTGGTGTTATGGCATATTTTTAAAGAGAATTAATAAGGAGCAGAACCACAATGTAGCAATTATGGTAACGTCACAGCAGCGTGTGTTGCATAACGACGCAGTGTGTAAGAAGCGTTTTCAGCTGTGTTAAAATAAATGTTCTACCAAACAAACAGTTGGACCCTATTTTTCTGTTTGATAACACAACAATCGTTGCTTTACATTTGTCCGCGGTTCATCTGTTGCTTCATTTCTATTCTGTTTACGTCGGCTACGGTGGCCGTTTAGGTTCAGTTGTTCCGCTCTGGAAATGGACCACCTCGAAAGATGGGTCAGAGAGCGGTTCCTGGTCCTGGACCAGGGTCCACTTGGGTGTATTCAGACTGATAATTGGTTCTGGATTATCGAGAGAAACAAACTCTGGTTCACTTTAAGCAAACTAAATGTGTCCAGTCTGAATACAGCCTGAGACACACTGGTTGATTATTTGGCTAAAGATGATCAATTTTAGGTCAGTGAATTGGATTGTTCAAAATGAACCATTCAGAACCACAAAGTATGATATAAATCAAATTGCTGTTAAAATGAATCGTTACACCCCTAGATTTGACAAAACAGCTGGGGGGTCCACAAGCTGCCTGGTCCGCTTCAGTCTAATGCATCCACCATGCAGACAAATAGATCCATGAACGTCTTTGTTTTCCTCGTCTGAGCTGGAATCTGGATCAGAACTGTACGGCTGGACAGCTCCAATGTTGCTCAGCATTATTGTTGCACTGCGATTGTTAGGTTGGGGGTGTGAGGGGCTGTAAGCTAGCAGGAGAGAGTGTAAACAAAGGGATGATGGGATATCAGCAGTGGCTTACTTCCATGTCAACAATCCCGCCCACAATTCAGATTCTGATTAACTTTTGTCGGAGAAAACAACACAGATGTTTTGATTTAGCCAAAAATGGAATGGAATGCTTTCAATTTCATCATGCTACCTGAAGCATAATGACATGCTTCTGGTAGCATGATGAAATTGAAATCAGCCAGCATGCTAAAGTGCATTAAAATCTTAAGTTTTAAGTGAAAGAATATTAAAAAAACAACACAAAAGCATATAAATGTTCATGTAAAAAGAGTGACTAAGGTTCACAGAGTATCATTATGGATTCTGATGCACCATGGGTAAAACTGTTCTGAAGTTGATTAGTCCTGGTTCTGTGGGACCTGTATCTCCTTCCAGATGGTAGCAGTTTGTAAAAGAGGTGGCCAGGATGAAAACCGCCAAAAAACATCATAATTATAATTAAAAGACCAGTGGGACCAATTTTGCAAATATGACTGAAGTGGGACTTCAAGATGTAAAATTATTTAGAGTTTTCAGGGAAAAAAATCACCTTATTTACCAACTGTCTCGAAAGTGATTAACACATTCTTTACATGGAACCACTGACTTACAAAGATTCATGCCCTCTTTCTTTCTCCATTTTGACACTGCCTCCACATTCATTCTCTGTGTATGGGTGAAATAACAATTTAGCATATCGCATGGACTTTTTTATATTTCACTTTAATGTTGTGACAGATTCACCATGTGACACATTTGCTTTCATAGATTTTTCTTATGTGAATTAGTCATGTTTTGTACATGAGCATAAAAAATGAAACATAATCTATAAAAAAAATGTCGTTTTGGTTCCTAAAAATGAGTTGATTATCAACAAATTTAGCATTTTTTTAAATACAGCAAATGGTCATTAAAAAAAGAATAACAATGGATTAGTTATTGTCACCATAAAGTTTGGAAAAAGTGCAAAAAAATTGATTTAATTGTAGTAGTCCTTTTAAAATGAGCAGGAAAAGTCTTAGTTCTACTGCCTCTAGTGGAGTGATGATGAACTACAGGGCAGAACACCTGGACCAAGTTTTATTTAGTGGGGGTCCTACCTGATTGTTTGAAACGACCCCTGAAGACAGCAGTCAGGTTTGGTCACATCTGCGCTCTAGAAGCATTTGCTGGTTTAATAGAGCATTTGATGACAGAGGAAGGGTTGTTTTACTAGCAGATTATAAGAAGATAAAAATAAGAAATTGAAACTGTGTGATTGTGATCAAAGTAGTGGCCTTTGAGCAAAAACGAGATTTAGACCAAATAGTAACAGAGCAAGAATCCTGTGATGAAGGCGGCTGCACGTTTTATTCGTGTGTGACGCACTCAGAGCTACTCTGGATCAGAGGATATTCCTGCAGCAGACAGATTTATTTGAGAAGGTGGATGTGAAGTGCTTCTGTTTTAGGTTGGAGGAGCTCCTCAAACAAACCTTCTGACAATTCCTTTTGAGTCTTTTTGGGTTAGTTTGGAAGAAATGCAGAAATGCGCAGCAGTTGGATGGGTTCGACGAGTAGGAAGCTTCCCATGACCTTTGCCCTGATATCGCACACAAGCAAACGGTTCTCAGCATCTTCCGTTGCTGCTGAGCTGGTTCCTTTGGTTGTGGCTGCACCGCGGTGCCGAGGTAGAGTCAGAGGGGCTGCAGAAGGCCACAAACTCTCACAGGATGGATGTGAAAGCAAACAGCTTTATGCTTTTGTGCATGCAGGGTTCTGTGAACAGGAGGCTGGGAAACCTAGAATGCTGGTTTTTAACTATCAGAGGCTGCAGGACGTTGACTCATGTGTTAAATGTGTTTATTTTTTCTCCTTCGATTGGTTTACCGTCAGAGGTTGGACATTTTGGCTTCTCAGAGTTGCAGCATGGCAGGGAAGTAGATGAAAAGGCTCGAAATAAGATTTAGTTTAGGGTGACATTACTTCAGAGAAACTGTTGGCTCACTGCAAAACATCATAACATTATCAAGAAATATTAGCAGAAGAACTGAGAGAATACCTCATGTGCTGCCGGCATCTCTGTGTTCATTTATGATGTTTGACCTGGAAACGGGGAAACACTGAAAAACCTACTGCAATTGTCAGAAGTCATTTCAGTAAATGAGCGATACTAAAAATTAATCACACAGGTTATCAAAGCTGCAGCTACATGAAGTTTTTACCAAGTAAAATGGGAAGAGGAACCTTTTGTCCTCATAATTTATCAACAAGTTTAGCTCAAATTGTTAACTGCTCAGCAGGAAACTGCAGGCACGTCTGCATCTGTGGATGGATTCTGCAGAGCTGTCAGTGTCTGCGCAGTCGGGGCAGTCCTGGACAACAGGAGATAGAGATTCTGACGTGTGGTTTCTGACTGGACGAGCTGGGTGGGGTGTGTGGTTTGATGACTGCCGGCTGCCATCATTGCTCCGGAAATTTCGAGTTGATGGACAGGATGTTCAGACAGCGCTGGGAGGCCGTCCCGCTCCCGCTCCAGCTCCTGCTCCGTTCTGGTCCCCCTCAATGAGTGGTGGTCTGTCTGAGGCTCCTCTGGTTCTGCTCGCTGGGTTCAGGCACGCTCAGCTCTTTCGGCGCCCTCTTCCTCATTCCTGAGCAGCTGCAGTAATTACTGTTGTGACTCTGCACTTCCTTTGGGCGGACTGAGAAGCACAACAGTGTCAGAAGTTTGCACACTGAGTGGAAAGAAGAGTTGACATGAAGTGAACAGGAAGTTGGGTCGAGCAGCTCTGGATTCAAAACCCCCCACCCCCCAGCCCCCACCCAGAGGTCTCGAACCACAATGTGACATCATTAACGAGGACGGATCTCATAAAGGAAAGCTTTGTGTTGAACATCAGAGGCGCGACTGAGCCTGCTGGTTTGGTTGAGCTCCCGCTCAGCGCAGACACGACTCCTTGCTCCGGGCTTAATCATAGCTGGAGCACGCTCACGTCTCAAATGCCCTTTTATGGAAGTGAAGGGCTGTGAAAAAACAGGAAATAGGTATCAGGACATGTGATCTCACGAGAACCCTGTCATTTTAGAGAAGTGGAAGATCCAAGTTAGTCTGGAGGAGAAGCTCTGACGCCTTGGCCAACTTCTGCTTGAAGAAAATGACCAAACTTGAAGAGAATAAAACAAGTACAGAGCAGGAGGAGGCGAGCAGCACAGCAGCGTGTGGAAATCGACAAGACAAAGTGTGCAACAGCTTCATGTTGTGCAGGATGCGCATATTTGAGACACGTTTATAGTTATAGTGTTGAGTTTCTCTTCTTTGCACACCTTTTATAGACATGTGTGAAGCATTACTGGGTTTTTAGAGGCACAAGGTAATGAACAAACCTGTACAGAGAGCTCACAGCCTCTCCTCTCCAGTCCAGACCTCAGGAACAAACACCAGAAACTCACCTTTTGAGTCAGACCTTCATTTCTCTCTGGGAAGCAAACATTCAGACTTTCATGTGGTCTCCTGTGGTGGTATGTTCATTCAAAACTCATTTTTTATTACTCACATTTGTTTGTCTGTGAACGGAGTCATACTAAAGGTCAAAGGTTAAAGACAGTCCTGGGACTTTCCCTTGACTATATATAAAAACTGGAGTGAGTGACCGCACCCTCCTCGCATTCCAACAGGAAGTATCCCATAGAATTTTATAGAGAAAGAACCAGTTATTACTCAGTCTTTCTGTTGGTCAGAGTAACCATTCTTGATCTGATACCTTTTCAAAACTGTTCTTACTACTATATTTTTTTAGAGTATGATTCGCGTTTTTAGCATAGTTTGGTCGATGGTGTGACTTATATGCGATTAAAAAAAGGCAAAAACCACTAGATGGCGCTGTAGATGTTTGTATTAGTATTTGCTACTGACGGCAATACAGAAGAAGAAGTGCCGCTCAGTCCTATGGTCTTAAGTCAGACTTGGCGGAATTGTTCCAAAGAGACACAGAGGATGAAGAATTAAACAGATTTAGTGGTTATAGTGATATAAAGAGTTTAGTTGACTTATTAGCATGTTCTTTATTCTATGGTTATCTGAATAATTGTTCATATTTTGTTGTAGTAGGTATTGGATGTCATCTGGACTTGGTTTTTAAAGTTAGAAGACATTTCGTCTCTTATCCAAGAGGCTTTGTCAATTCTGAATTAGCTGGTCTAAGAGCTGCTTTACCAACATTGCAGAGCCAACCCAAGTGGACCTGAGTCTGCAGTGCACCTCTACTTGAAGGCCACAAACCACTCTTTCGAGGACAGTGAAGTCCGAATTCTAGCCAGAGAGAAAGGATGGTTTGAGCGAGGAGTGAAAGAAGCCATCTTTGTCAAGAAGGATAAACCTTCTCTTAATAAGAATGGTGGTCTCAGGTTTATTCTTCCATCCATCTACAGCAGTGTTTCGAAACCCAAACAAACCAAACCAGTTCCACCTGAGTCGTTAACCACTGAAAGAGATGACCAGTTTGGAGAGGGAGTCACTGGCTCCCCAACCCCCAGCTGAGGACAAAGGACTCTTAACGACCCGAAAACCATGTAGGCTAAGTGGACAATACCTTCCATGTTTCAGGTCTGACTCCTCCCTCATGAGCACATATATACCAGCTCTTCTACAAGCTAATTCAGAATTGACGAAGCCTCTTCGATAAGAGGCGAAACGTCTTCTAACTTTAAAAACTAAGTCCAGATGACATCCCCTAAACCTACGACAATGGAACCAACCTGGATGAATGAGAGTCTTCATAGACATGTTCATATGTTGCGCTAATATACTAGATTCCTCCTTTGTTCCATAAAGTTAAATAAACATCAGCGTGTTACGGTAGCAAAGTGTGCAGATATTCAGTCAATTATAGTTATCTATTTTGTTATTATGATTTTCCTTTAAAGATAAAAATGTCTGTTCTTGTTCCTGTGTTTAGTTAAATACATTTCTCTTGAAAGAGCAACTTTTACTCCAGTGCAAAAAATACAGTCATCCTTTTTGTTTTTGTCATAGGTTAAAAGTGCTCAAGTTATGAACTGACCAATCAGATGCCTCAATAAAAGTATGTGGTCTCATGTCGAACGTTTAAAGCATGACTGACAGATTCTGTGTGGCCTTCCAACAAGCTCACTCCTGATTGGTGTGAGTGATTGCCATAGAAATGTTGACTCAGACGACTCTGACCAGTCATTGCCTTTTGACCAGTCATTGACTTTGTCAGGAAAAAAATGGCACCTTGAATTGACTGAAGTAAGTCATTTTCTATGGGTCATGTCACAGTCACTCGGTCCAGGTCTCTCATGGAGTCAGTGGGCTCTCCCCTCCTTATTGGAAAAATACTTTTAACCCTTTGTGACTGTAGAAAAGCTGGACATGGAATGTGTTCCTGTGAGCCACATCCACTGTGTGAAGCCAGCATTGACGCTGTGGCGGATGTGACGGCCTTGAACTGTGGCCTTCCTGAAGGGAATCACACACACATTCACACTCACACCTAGTGGCAATTTACAGTTGCCAGTTGACCTACGAAGCATGTTTTTGGATGGTGGGAGGAAGTCTGAGACACGGGGAGAGCATGCAAACTCCACACAGAAAGGTCCCCCATTGATGTTCTGGTTCAAGTCCGCCAGCTGGGACTTGAACCGGGTGCCGGGTGCCTTCTTCTGCTCCACCGTGCAGCCCAAAAAAAACAACAGCAAAACGTTAATGTTTCTTTGAATTGTAAACTTGTGATTTAAATTCAAATCAGTTGAGCATTCTGACAGTGATGCCCAGCCATGTGTCTCATTAAAATACCTTTTAACACGTCAAATACAGCAGCAAATCAACTTAGCAGCTCTCATCTTTGTGAGATGGACTGACTCAAAAGTCATTCATGGTTTATTAACCTAGAATCACCCCCGTTGTGTATTTATACACTAATTTAGCCTCATATGTGTTTTTGTGAGGCAGATGAAAAGACTTGTCCTTGTTTGTAGACTCTCTGTCTTCCTCTGAGTGATGTTTTTCTGCACACATGTTCAGCAATTGTTTATGATGGTCTGCAGGTACAACATGGTGTCTCCTCATCTAAACTTTTTCTTGGTCACAGACCCACAACGATTTCATAAAATTGATATTTAGCAGATCTAAAAACATGAACGCACAGGTCCTGGAAGTCTTCGTAAATGATTGGATGCTGGGTTTTTAAGGTTTCAGGCATTTTGCTGTGATACTTATCTTATACGCAAAAATGAGAGTATGATGGGTGAAGCGGTGAAAGAAGCAGGCAGGAAGGAAGAGGAAGAGGGTTAACCGCGCTGACCAGCTGCAGAATGTTGTCGCTTCAAAATCCCACTCTGATCCTCTCCTGATGTATTGTAAAAAGTGTTCCCAGTGGTCTTTTAATTATGATGATGGTGTATTTAGCCAAAATCAAAGCGATAGTAGCTCATTAGAAATTCGCCTCCGAGTGTGGGCGGGATCGTTGGGGCAGAGCAACCCCACCCATCCTTCCCCTCCCTGTCGCTGAGAGAGTTCTGTTTACACTTTCTTCTGCCCGCTTACAACCCCAACCTAACATTAACGGTGCAACAAAAACGGTGTGCAATATTTCAGCCAGATTCCAGCTCAGACGAGGAAAACAAAGACGTTCATGGATCTACTTGTCTGTGGATGGATGCATCAGAATGGGGCGGAGCAGGGAGCGTATTTTCTACATCACAAATAACATTTTGAACAGCATTGTTTTCGTTTGCTTTTTCAATGAAGAAATACTCAGAAATGCAATTTTGAGCTGAATTTTCTTTAAATGCTGTTTGTCCTCCATCGTGACAAACATGCTACTAGAACAAGTTAAAAACATCATTTCATTAGAGTGGGTCTTCACGTGCGTGTGATTATATTTTATTTCTCATAGTAGTACATGAAATACTTTACCCTAAATACTTTTAAGTCATCGTCTCATACTGCATTTGTAGCATTTATTATGCACCGTTCTCAGGTCATTTCAACAAAAGCACATAGCAGGAGTGATGTTTGAGAACATCATTCTAATTTTTTTTAAACATTTTCTTCAACCAGGACATCTTTGAGGCAGACTTGCTCCTCTGACGGGACAGGAGGCTGACAGGAGGACACCACTTTCCAGCAGGTACCTGCTTGTCTTCAGGCTCTTCCAGACATCATATCTGGATGATGGACACTGTGTTTACATCAGTCTCTGGGTTGATTTAACCAACATTTCCGGCTGTAGCTCTTAGGGTCTGAACCCCCTTCCTGTCATTGTGGGTAGCTGACTCTCCTTTAATAAACAAACTCTTCTTTGGTTTGTTTTTGTTTTTGTTTTTTTAAATCAACAGTGATTTTTATTGGTTTTATCTTTCTAAATCTGCGTTTGCATTTTCCCATTGGTTCTAGATCAATGACTTTAGGATTGTCATCTGTAAATGTGCTAAATAACCAGAAGTTATTTACTTTCTAAGTTTCTACTCCAGTCGGTTGGTGACATTTCTGAACATTTGGCAGGAATTATTTTTATAAAAACCAGGCTGACACAAAGAAATGACAGTAAAACCATGAAAGAGGAAACATTACAAATATGAAAAAGTCCTAAAAAAAAATAAATCACGAGAAGACAGAAAACTGTTGCTGAGAATAGGCCACATAATGAAGGACCAAAGGAAAACAGCCTAATGCAGTCCCATGAACCAACTGGTTTGAACAAAAACGTTTTTCAAAATAGCATTTCAGATGCAGGGCTACTAAAATGATTTTTCATCTAGTTAAAAACCTTATATAAACCATTTGATTAATCAAATGTCTCGAATCAAATGAGTGCAATATGATATTGATACCGGTACTTGTTTTGTTTTTAGCCCTGACCTAATGGCTAGAACAGGTCACAACTGGTCCCATGACCATGATGAGGAAGAATAATGACAGATAAAAGGATATACTGTACAAAAACTATTATTTAAGTAATTGTCAAAATCCGATTTTAGTATAATTTTCCATAAATTGAACATAAAATGAAACCGACACTAGCCCGAGTTCTAAAGGCAGACCCAGAACCCACCTACATATTGGACTCAGGAACTGTTTGCTCTTCATCCACAGTCATGTGACAAGTTTGATTTTTGATCACAATCATTAATATAGATATTTCCATCTCCAAACTGTTTAAACTTAAACACTTAGATTTTATGTATTTATCAGATTTGTTATATTTTAAGACCCTCTCCAATGAAATCCATGTTTTTGATGTTTTTAACATGTCCCTGTAACATTTTCTCTTCATCGAGTACATACCACATTACACCGGCCCCTTTTGAGCTGTCCTACAGGTGGTTGACCCACAATAGTCATTCCTTCGGGCTGGCCTGCGAGCCCTAACCCCAGGCCTGGCTCCAGAGTGGGGGCGTCTTATTTTAACCTTGTACAGTGACCTTAGGTGACCTGAAAGCCGCTTGAAATAAAATGTATTATTATTATTACTAAAAACCCAACCCACCCTTCACCCTTCCCCCTCTCCCCCGGTAATGAGTATGGATGGATGAATGGATGGATGGAGTGGGACTTTAAGATCACTTTCACTGAACATTATTATTAATGTTCCTAATTATTCGCTAGGGCACCTTTGGAACATACTGTCATCTTAAAACTTTAGGCACTTGTCTTTTTATGATATATAGCTCAGAGCAGACTCTTTCATCCAAAGTGACCTTTTTACTTTGGTCGCTGGATTTGCCGTTTTGCTCAAGCAAACTGGCAAAAAGTCTGCTGCACTCGGTCATGATGCTGTCTGCTCATAAGCAGCATTGGACGTCTGCTGGGACAGAGGGATTTTCTCAATATTTGAACATCTACTTTAAGACGCTTCTTTCTGCTCTCTTTGGACCATTGCAGCCTATTTATTTATTTATTTATTTATTTAATCAGGTAAGCTACTAAGAACATGTACAATAACAAGCCTAAACTAACAGAATCCAGCCACTTTAAACCCTGACTACAGAGGAATGTACTGTTTGTGGTTTCCTTCCTCTCTTGCAATAGGCTTAAACATCACACAAAAATCACTACTTTATCGAAAAAAATGTCGTTTGTTGAACTAGCCTGACACTTATTGGGATGAAGGTATCTGTAATCCAGCTGCCGCTATATGGCTGAGGGTCCTGGATTTCAGCACTAAGCTGTTTGTGTGTGTGTGTGTGTGTGTATGTGTGTTATGATGCACAACATCCGTGATGTTTTCACATGCAACAACCAAAATAAAAGTCCGACACGGAATCAGCCTTCCGCAAGTAAAGATGGTAACACGTTAATGTCGCATAAACAGTTAATTTGTTATAATAGCAGTAGTATCACTGTAAGGTGTTTTGAGTAAAGGCATTACTGAGCAATTCTGCTTATAACTGAAGCACATTAAAGACAATTGTCTGTTTTTAAAGTGTCTTTTAATATTGATTATGCTGTTTTAGCCATAATTAAAAAAAAAACTGTTGTTGTCTTAGACATAAATTCTGCAGAGCGGCAATGGTTCATTAGGAAGTAAATTGTGGGCGGGACCATTGGCATGGAGGACCCCCTCCCACCCCACACACACACACTTCCTCTCTCCATTTCTCAGAGATGGGAGCAGGGAGCTTGTGGCCCAGTTGGTGTGTTTTTAAACTGCATTTTTTTCATTTGCTCACGATTCACGACAGTTTGAATGAAGAAAAGAACTCTAAAAAGCCTATTTTTAAGCAAAATCTATGTCCTCCATCATCATAAAAATGCCTCAAGAACATTTTAATAACATCATTGGAGTGGGTCTTAAAGTCAAAAGAGTTTGGAAACATTGAAATAATTCTGTGATTCTTTGATTGAACTCACTGATTCTGTGCTGATGTCGTCAGCCGTGAATCAGTGCTGCTCAAGAACTGACGTGACAAACTGTACTTAGTGTAGAGATAATATTAGGGCTGCACGATATGAGGAAAACTCGCGATATGTGATATTAGTGAACAATATTGCGAGAAAGATATAATTTGCGGTATATAAACACATAGCAAAACAACCAAAAACATCATTCCCATTTCATTGCAACAGTTTAAAAATTATACTCCAAATGACCCTCATCGACATAGGCGACAAACATCTAACATAATAGGCCTCCATCTGATTGGTCAACAATGTGAAGGGGTCATCCGATTGGTCAAATGCATAAAAGGATTTATTTGATTTGTTAAATTCTTCAAGTTGTCATAAGATTGTTTTAGCACATTTAAGGTAACCATCTATTGCAATTTTTGCTAACTTTTGCGATATGCATATTGCACAGCTTGAAATTGCGATAACGATAAATTTGTGGTATATTGTGCAGGCCTAGACAATACATAGATGTAGTAACTAAATTTGGTGTGTTTATTTGGTAGACGCGTGCAGGAAGTTGTCCTCAGGTGTCTTGGTTTAGTAAAACTGTGGCTCCTCATTTTAAAATGACCTCTTCTGCTTTTGTGCAGGTGTGAGTCGGGCGGAGGTGCAGAGCAGCAATCATGGTTGCCCTGTCGCTTAAGATCGGTGTGGGAAATGTAGTGAAGACCATGCAGTTTGAGCCCTCCACCATGGTCTACGACGCCTGTCGCATCATCAGGGAACGGGTTCCCGAGGCCCAACTGGGACAGCGTGAGTTTCCTCTGCTATGTGTACACGCATATCAACTCCAGCATCACGCACAAACACACACACAGGACTTAATCAAAGAAACAGTTGCATCAAAATTGTGATGGTTCTCTGAAATATCTGGACATTGAGTAGACGCATTGATGCCATGGCAGGTGGTTCATGGGCCTCCATTCTTCTTCCTCACATCGTGCTCTCTAACATCTTCTGTTCCACATCCTGCTGTCAAACACCCTTTGAGAAATGTTTCTTTCAATCTGTTACTTTTTCCCTTTTTAGGTGTGGTTTTCCTCTGAAATGACTGAGTGATCTCCTCTCTCCCTTTCTGTCCTCCTCATCCTCAGAGAGTGAATTTTCTGTGGACTAAGGAGTGGCTAAAACCTCACCTGTGTTGCAATGCCGTATTATTCCAGTTTTTTGTACTCAGTTGGAATGAGCGTGCACAGCTTGAGCCTAGAAACTGTCCGTGTCGAGTTGGAGCTGTTAAACAGCAGATTTTGGTCCCTATACTAAAGTGCTTCTAAGCATAAACAGATACCTGTGGGATTTCAGAAACGCTAAATACTTTTCTTTTACCCCTGGCTATGTAAATCATGCCTTTTGACAGCTGCTATTTCAACACAAAAAGTATGCTTTACCTGTTCCAGCACGCTCCTCATTTCATATCTGCAGAGCAAGAAGCCCAAATGCACAACTCTTTGTCTTTGTTTGTGGGAATCACTCATTTTCTACTGATTAAATAAACACATTCTTTGTTTTTCCTATAGTTTTTTTTTTTTGTTTCAAACTAGAATTATCAGTACTAGATGCAATCAAAAATACTTCTTTTCTGAACTCTGAACTGCTTTTGTTCTGAGAAGTGCATACTTTGTGATCGCCTTTCTACCAGAGAGACTGTTTTGTGTTAAACCAGCATAAATCTTGATGTGATGGCTGAATGTTTTTGTCTTTAGCTCCACACTAACTTCTGCTTGTTCTTGTAGCCAATGACTATGGCCTGTTTCTGTCTGATGAAGACCCAAAGAAAGGCATCTGGTTGGAAGCAGGAAAGGCTCTGGACTACTACATGTTAAGGAACGGGGTATGTCACGCTGAGAAGCATTCAGACTGGCTCCAAACGAGAACGGATTTGAATTAACTTAGTGTTTCATGTTTTATATGTGAGATACAGGACTGTGCAAACGTCTTATGCGGCTTGTGACACAGGCAGATAGATTCCGCTAAACTGAGACCGCTAAAACAAACGTTACTGTGACTATGCTAACTCCTGACTTTGTTAATAACATGTAAAAAAAACAGTCTGCTACTCTTTAGCTGCATTATTCATAATATCCCCAACCAAACTTCATGATGTGGCTTCAACATCAGTGAGCACACCCAGAATGAAGCGCACTGTTGCTCTTTTTTTTTTTTTTTTAATTAGGGCTTTCAAGTGCACCTTCTAAAGCGGAAAATATGGTATTAAAGTTAGGTGATAAGCAAACAACAAAATACCCTTAAATGGAGTTCTATTCATGCCAAATCTTTTAAGCAATCCTTCCTGTATTTCAGGGAAAAGAAAAAAACTTGCAAGAGAAACAATTTCCAGTGGCGCAAACAATACATGTATCTGCGAATGCAACCTTTAAAGACTTTGGCACAGCTATAACTCCTTCCCCCTAAAGCACCAGTCAGGAAAAAGGGCTGGAGTTCCAGGTTTAACTAAACCTGCATGTTTATGCTCATCAGCTCTGCAGATATCTGATAGTCACACATTTGAATCCATTGTGGGAGCAGGAAAATGAGTAAACCAGGTCCTGCAGGAGTGAAAGACTGCTTTAGATGACTTCACGTGATTAAAAGTCCTACTACAGCAGGATTCACCAGGATGTGGGGAAACAAGAGGGCTGACGGAGGCCAACAAAAACGTGACCCTGTTCTCCTCACAGTTGGATTGATTACATTTTTTTTTATCTTTGACACTTCAAATTCCTTTAAACATGAATTTACCAATAAAATAACGGATTTTAAATAACCAAACTGTCAATAGAGCTGTGTATATAAATGCTGATTAAAGGCGGAGCAATAGTGGAGATATATGAAAGAAGTTCCCGGTTCAAATCCCGGCTGGGTCTTTTCTGTGTGGAGTTTGTGTGTGTGTGTGTGGGGGTGGGGGTGGGGGGTGGGGTGGGGGATGTCGGGCACTCCAGCTTCCTCCCACAGTCCAAAAACATGCCATTCATAGTTTCAACAGGAAAGATCTTGTATCTATTCGCTAAGGTACTGGACAGGACAAAATAAAATAAAATAAATAAAGACATTGTAACATTTTCATGTATTAATGGACATTTTATGCAGTTTTTGCTGGAAAGCGGGAGGCTGGTTGCATAAACCTCACGCTGACACGAAAGAGCTAAAAACAAACCAGAAAGCAGTTCAGCTTCTAGCAAAAAGTAGTCTATTTAAATATACTACAAGTGTACTTATGATCAATGCTAAAAGTGACACAGTATACTTGGAAGTTTACTTTTTAATGTACTATGTAGGGGATCAGCACAGGCCTACGTGTGGCTAGATAGTTCGGTAGTAGTGTTGCCTCAGGATCTACACTGGATTAAACTCATTGTGCCCCTGGGAGGTCCTCCACCCAGCCTACTGAGCCATCCACATTTAGTCTGAAAAAGTATTCAGTTAGTACACGTCCTACACTACACATGCATAGTCTATAGTAGACTTACTTCTAATCAAGTATCTGTAGTAAAATAAACTTCAAGTGTGCTACTTTCTGCTAAGGGAGCTTTTGAATGTGAGCTTGATCTACTCTCCTCTGATAGGACACTTTGGACTACAAGAAGAAGCAGAGGCCTCTGAAGATCCGAATGCTGGATGGCACAGTGAAGACCGTCATGGTGGACGACTCCAAGATCGTCAGTGACATGCTCATGACCATCTGTGCCCGGATCGGTCAGTCTGTGTTGCTCAGTCTTTTCCTGAGCTCTGAATGTCTGTTAACCCTTCCCAAACTACGATTTTGTTGCCCATTATGCAGTTTTTTTTGTTAAATTTTGTTTTTACTTTGACCCCGTATGTGATGTAAATAGATAGTGTGACCTGCACTCACGATGATCTGTGCGCTACAGGCATCACAAACTATGATGAATACTCGCTGGTGCACGACATTGGTGAGGAGAAGAAAGAAGAGACCACGGGAACGCTGAAGAGGGACAAGACTCTGCTGAGAGATGACAAGAAGATGGAGAAGCTGAAGCAGAAGCTCCACACAGACGACGAGCGTGAGTGACCAGAGTTCGGCCTCCTCGTCTGCTGCAGTCCCCGACAGTCATGTCTGCAAAGCTCACATGACATGACACGTCTGACACCTGACAGAAACACCAAAACCAGTGGGAGACTTTAAGCTAATGACATAAAAACTGAAGCAGCCGTTATGCAGACGGAGCATTTTCATCAATTTAGGAGACAAAAGGGACAATTTCTTTTTAGACAACACAGGAATACATTTCATTGCAAAATAGAAAATGTTGTCAAAAATCAGCTGTTCTAGCAGCTGAAACTACAGTGCTGTGACTTTTTGACGTTTCCCTCCTGTTTATACTACAGACGTAAAGTTGTAGATCCTAGGAAATGCGTATTTAAAACATTTGCTGATTTTGTAGGTTTGCTCACTTAAAAACAAACGGGCAGTCTGTCATCCTAATGGTAGATTCATTTGAACATCAAAAAAGAAAATCAAGAAATTGACTTTAAATAATGTATGTAAATCTATTTGCACTACAGTGACAGACACAAGTATTTGATCCCCCAGAAACCATTAAGAGTTCTGGTTCACACAGACCAGTTAGACTCTCCTGATCAACCTGTCACCTGAATTAAAGATATCTAGCCACAGAATCAGTCCAGCAGTTGGATTCCAAACTCTCACACATGAAGAGACGAAAGAGCCTTCAGTGGATGTTAGGGAGAAGATTGTAGACCTGCACAAGACCGGAATGAACTACAAAACCATCAGCAAGAATCTGTAGGTTAAGGGGACAACTGTTGGTACAACATGACCATCAATCCACCTTTAGGTCTGGGACTCCAAACCAGATCTGACCTGGTGGGGTTTCCATGATCATGACAACAGTGAGAAATCAGCCTAAAACAACACGGCAGGAGTTAGTTGATGATCTCAAAGCAGCTGGAACCACAGTCACTAAGAAAACCTTTGGAAATACTTTACAACGCAACGGTTTAGCATCTTTCAGAACTCGCAAAGTCCGCCTGCTTAGAAAGACACATGTGCAGACCTGCCTGAAGTTTACCAATGAGCACCTTCATGATTAGAGAGAGATTGGGAGAAGGTGCTGTGGTCGGATGAGACCAAATCTGAGCTCTTTGGCATCAACTCAACACGTCGTTTTTGGAGGAAGAGAAATGCTGCAGATGACCCCAAGAACACCATCCCCACTGTCAAGCATGGAGGTGGAGACTTTATGATTTGGGGGTGTTTTTCTGCAAAGACTACTTCATCGTATGGATGGGAGGATGGGTGGAGCCATGTACCGTCAAATCCTGAGTGAGAACCTCCTTCCCCCATCCAGGAGGCTTAAAATGGGTGGTGGATGGTTCTTCCAACAGGATCATGACCCAAAACAATCAGCTGAGACAACCAAGGCATGGCTGAAGAAGATGAGACATGTCAAGGTCATGGAGTGGTCAGTCAGTCTCCAGACTTCAATCCTATAGAAAACCTCTGGAGGGAGCTGAATCTCAGAGTTGCTAAGCAACAGCCACCAAATCTGAATGATTTGGAAGTCATTTTTAAAGAAGAGAGTGGAGCAAAACTCCTCCTGAAACCTGCTCATCAGCTATGAGAAACGTCTGACCTTTGTGCTGCTAATAAGGGTTTTGCCACGAAGTGCTAAGTCTTTCCAGCAAGAGGGTTCAAATACTTATTTCCATCAATGAAATGCAAATAAATGTATACAAATTCTGTACAGTGGATTTCTTCATTTTCTTTGTAATTTTCTATCTCTCACTGTTCAAATGATCCTACCATCAGGATGACAGACTGGCAGTTAGTTTTAAGTGGGCAAACCTACAAAATCAGCAGGGATCTTCACTATATGTGTATTTGCACATGCCAGAACACAGTTTGATTGGTGACCTACATATACAGTAAATGTCATTGGTGAGCTCTTCTCACTGCTGTTTCTCCTTCAGTAAACTGGTTGGACCATGGCAGGACGCTGAGGGAGCAGGGTGTGGAGGAGACAGAGATGTTGTTACTCAGGAGAAAGTTCTTCTACTCAGACCAGAACGTGGACTCAAGAGATCCTGTCCAGCTGAACCTGCTTTATGTTCAGGTTGTTCTTGTTGGCTGTGTGCTTGTAGAAGTTCACACCTTCTAAGAAATCCTAAAATACTTGTTTAGTAATGCTTCATTCTCCTTGTGAATTTACTTTGATCCTCTAACTTTTCGTTGTCTTCTGCTGTTTCTCCAGGCTCGAGATGACATTCTGAACGGCTCTCATCCAGTATCTTTTGACAAGGCCTGTGAGTTTGCAGGCTACCAGTGTCAAATCCAGTTTGGTGACCACAATGAGTCCAAACATAAGTCTGGATTCTTGGAGTAAGCTTCCACTTCACATTTGCTGTCTTTGGTCCCACCTGGCATTCAGGGTTCAACCACATTTGTCTTTTTCAGCCTAAAAGAGTTTCTTCCCAAAGAGTACATCAAGAACAAGGGAGAGAAAAGGATCTTCCAGGTGAGAGAAGTGTCCCTGTTGCGTCTCATTGCTTTAATTCTTTCAATTTTTTTCAAGTTGAAGGCATTCAAGTACAAACAGATTAGAAGGTTTTTACATGCTGCTGCAGCTGCACAGCCACATTTAAACTCATTTATTTATTTCTTTAGCCCCTTTATAATATCATGGCATAAACCAAAAAGAAGAAAACGGAGAATAAAACTATGGTATTTACACTATAAACAACAGTTAAACCTGTAGGGAGGTGGAAGAACCCAAAGGCATTGTGTAGTTTTGAGAGTAAAACCTTGTGACTGACGGTATCAAAGGCTTTGGAGAGATGCAGAAATCCTCCTATTGCAAATTCATTATTATTATAATAAATCAGAGCAGACAGGATGTTGTCAGGATGCAGGGATCTGATTTGTGTCTGTTCTTTCTGTCCTCCAGGCGCATAAAAACTGTCAGAATATGACAGAGATAGAGGCCAAAGTCAGCTATGTGAAGCTGGCCCGCTCCCTGAAAACCTACGGTGTGTCGTTTTTTCTGGTGAAGGTAAGAGGAGCTTCATCATTAGACTGCTGACTAAATGAAGAGGGTGAAGCACAGAGGACAGAGGATTTTCTCTTTTTAGTTGTGTTGCTTTGATTGTGGGATTTTGACATTTTTCTTCATCTGAAGACTAACATTATCTGTCTCACAGCTGATTGCCTTCCGTAAATCGGCTGTAATGTTTTATTTTGAAAGGAATTACCGCATATATAAATATATTTCACTTTGTGAAAGAAAAGTAAAAGTTCTCAAGTTTAAAAGTCTTCTAAAATTATAGTTCTTCTAAAAGTAAAACATTTCCCGTCTTCGCTTTGATCAAACCTCCTGTGGTTTTTTTCATTTTTACCAGATGACCTCTTAACCATCAGATAGTCATTAAAGATGCGTTTTTAGCTCTTTTAGTTGTGATTTCCTCAACAGAAACTGCTGATGCTGTGACAGTCAACTGCATTTTGCTGTCACGCTCAGAGGCTTTCCTGTTATCTAGTTCCTTCCAGACAAACACACCCATTTCCACAGTGTTTTCTGCGTTAAATGTATTTTAATACCAAATGCAGACACCGTTTCCTCTTTATCAAGAAAGAGTCTGCTGTGAAATTCTGTTGTTAAAATTAATCTTTCTGTTGCAATGTGCTGTGTGGAGTTGGAGATAGGGAGTCTCTGCTTCCTCTTTGCGACTCTGATGTGATGAGTGACAGTCTTTTTAACATGCCAATTTAAGTAGAAAGACTGAATTTGAGAACCGCTTCACTTTATTGCTGTAGTTCAATTGTTACTAAATGGAGACCTTTGACTCCATAAATCAGATTGAGAAAAATGTGTTTCAATAGAATTTTTATTAGGTTTTTCTGCAGCCCTCTTTACATTCCTGCTCATTGTAAAGTGAGATATTTATTTTAGACCATTTGAAAATAACACAAAGAATGCGTATGTCAAGCTTTATTGTCATGTTGCAACATTCACGCCATTTTGTTGAAAAACTGTCCATGTTATAAAGATTCTGGTGCATTTTAGGTCCAACACAAATCTTACTAAAGACGTGAACAAAATCACGAAAACTGACAAAACTGTGCCAGAGGGCAGAAAACAGAGGCCAGAGCGGCTTCCGGCAAAGCTTGAGCAGCATGGCAGCAACTATGGAAGGTTTCACATGTTGGACTGGAAAGAACATGATGGAACAGCTGACAAGCTTTCAGAAACAGATCAGCATCATTTTTAAGGTTAAGGATGGAAGACTGTCATGGAGGCTCAATGCATTCTGGGAAAGGCCATCTCTAAAACATAAAATCATATCAGGTTAGGCTGACATTTTGGATTTGAAGTGGATGCTCCTTGAACCCAGTGAAGCCCAATACATCAAAGAATTGACAGAAATTTTACATTTTCTGGATTAAAATGTTTCAAATTCAAATCCCAAAAAAGTATCTCCTTTTATGAGAAATAGTATCACTTATTATACGTCACCTGATTTATACGTTTTTGCTCACAACAACGTTACATTAAGATGAAAAAATATATTGACATGAGTGTTCAAGAAAAAAGCAACTTATTCAGTAAAACTTTTCCCGCCAAAAGTGTGGAGGTTTCATGGAGGCAACCATTTTGAAAAGAGCAGGAAAAGCTGTTCTACTGCCCCTAGTGGAATGGTAATGGACTACATGGCAGAAAACATGGACCATGTTATATTCAGTCGGTCATAAGAAAAGTTTGGATCATGCTAATGAGATAGGGCTTTTAGAAATGTATGTATCTAGTATCATAAAAATGGTGATAGGGTTAAATAACCTTTTTCACATGTTTGGGTTTATTTTAGATATATACAGTTGCATAAGGCTTTGAGGAGCACAGTCTTTGGGTATTTGAGGCAGCTGGAACTATTCTGTGGTTTTACTTTGCTGACAAAAACGTTTTTCCTTTTTAGTAAACAAAGAATAGCTCGCAGAAAATGCACCAGCATAGCACTGAAGATCCATCTAGCACACAACGCAAAGCTGTTACAGAAAGCCTGAGTTTAATTTTGGCATTACAACCGTCCCTCTTCCTCATCCCTGTAGGAAAAGATGAAGGGTAAGAACAAGCTGGTGCCTCGTCTGCTGGGAATCACCAAGGAGTGCGTGATGAGGGTTGATGAAAAGACCAAGGAGGTGATCCAGGAGTGGAACTTGACCAACATCAAGCGCTGGGCAGCATCACCTAAGAGCTTCACTCTGGTAAGTTCCTCATCAGCTCTGAACCTCTGTAATGCTGTCAATGGAACAAGTGGTGTTTGAAATGAAGCTGCTTAAAGATCGGCTGGCGTCTAGCTGTTCATTTTTGTTTCGTAGGCCATAACTAACCACATGCATCATTTTAGAGCGTGAGATGCAGTCATGGTGCTACTGATCAGCAGGTCTTAATAACAACTGTCCTGTCAGCCTGTTTCTCCTGGAGGATTTAGACGCCAGTGTTAAAAGAAATCAACTAATTTGATTTCTGTTTGAAAATCAAACTTGTAAGCACACCTCCATCTCAACAGAACATCTGTTGGTACTAGGGATTCAATGCTTCCCTGGACAGAATTACAATGCAATAGCTTTTAAGTTACTTTAAAATGAGTTTAAGGCAAACAATGCATTGAGATGTCATTTTTTAAATATTATATAGTGATTTGGAACATAAATTTGCAAACTGAATAGTCAAATTGCATATTAAATTGTAAATTGCAAATTGTATTGCCATTAGAATGATTGCAGCAATTAAAAATGCAAATGATTTTGTTTTTATTTAATGTTTTCTTTTTAAAATTGTCATATTGAATTGTAATTTTTAATATTGAATTCTGAATTGCAAATGAGGAGATGAAAATTTGGGTAGAAAGGATTTTTGTTTACGGCAGTTACACACGATGCTTTTGTTTATTTTTACAAATTCTCAAGTGTGCATGTTTTTTCCATCAAACAACAGAAGCTCCTGTATTCGTTCCACTTCAAATGAATCAAACATGCTTAAAACCAGACGGATTGTACCTTATCTTGACGAGTGGCAGCACGCCATGCAGCGGCTCCGACAATGAGGCACTGCTTCTATGAGGGAATAGTTGTCTCTCATGTTACTATGGCCCGCAGCAAGGTTTTTGGATTTTTTTCTTACTTTACATTATTTTATTAGGTGTAACTTCATGTTGAAGAGGTTGAGGTATAAGTTAAGATTCTTCTTCATGCTGACAGGGTCATGGTAACCAGCAGTGACAACAATTGTTTAAATGAAAAACATATTCTCTGTATAGATGTGCTTACATGAGTTGCAGAAACATAAACCTTCCTGTTTCGTGTTGATGAGTGTATTCTGTGGCAGAGCAGCTTATGACAGCACAGCTGTCATCTCACTTTCTGAACTGTCTGAACTTGATGGGGCTTGAACTCTTTTTTTTGTCAGGACTTTGGAGACTACCAGGATGGTTACTACTCCGTGCAGACCACTGAGGGAGAGCAGATTGCTCAGCTTATTGCCGGTTACATTGACATCATCCTCAAAAAGGTCAGCCTCTGTACCAAACTTAAGGATTTAAAGGCTCTTCAAAAAAGATTGCTCAAGCATTCTGTAAATGTGTCAAATTTGGTGGTAAACTGTAAGAGGATTTCTGTTCTGTAAAGCCTGCAGTCATATTCTTCTAAAGGCCGTGTCACACTCCCACTACATACAATTTGCGCAAAATTGGTTGTACGTGAATATACGTGTAAGAAGTAAGAAAAGTTGTGGTTCTTTACGTGAAATTTTGACAGAATTAACAAAAATAAACCACAATAAAACCACAGTGGAAGTATGAATGAGCCACGCAAAGAACAGGTGCTTCATTGAATTTCTTCACTAGGACATTCAGAGCACTGAGCAGAAACGCATTGCGTCAGCACCATGGTCAGCGCCTGTCGCGGGCCCTCGCGAAGCTTTGTTTTGATTCAACAGGTGGATTCCCCTGGTCCGCACCAGTTCTAAGTCAGCTGCTAGGTGCTGGCCGAGGCTGTACTCGGTCCCCTCCCGCACCCTGCGCCGGACACCACCCTGCGAGAGACCTGACCCCCCGTCCGAGCGCAGCAGACCCTCACTCAGTATAGACAGCTGCAGGGGTAAAAGGTCGTCACACAATATGCCAATTGTGCATGAACCGTGTGTGATCATTGCGCTGTTTATATGCAATGTATTAGTGATTCATGCGTCAATCACGTAACTTTAACGTGATATGTGCGCCGTTTACGTGACATGAAAGTTGTACATCAGGAGTACATGCGTAAAAAGTCCTTCAGACATACATGGAACGGTCAAGGAAAGTCACAAATTTGCATAGGCATCTTGAAAGAATCGCACACAACTGCGTGTAATGCTCAAAACAATTACACATAAACTATGTAAAATACGCACAAACTGCGTAAGTCTCAACCGACCAAAATTTTGGAACAGCTCAAAACTGACTTCAAATAAAGACAAATGACAAAACCAAGATACACTTACGCATTATGTAAATAACATATCTGTCATGAAAGACCCAAATGTCATCATCAGTGGACAATGCACAGATTATAGGTAGCAGCAGTGGGACACGGCCTTAGATTTTCTTCTGTGTGGTGAATCCCAACTCTGCTTTTTTTTAACACAGAAAAAGAGCAAAGACCACTTCGGCATGGAGGGAGATGAAGAGTCAACCATGCTGGAAGACTCTGTGTCACCCAAAAAGTGAGAGCATCCCTGAAGCCCTGAGCCATTCTGTCATAAAAGCATTTTTTTTCTGTTTTGTCTGATACAATTCAAGGGAATACAGGGAGTTCACATGCATAATTCAACTCCCATGTGGTCACTCCACAAGGATTTAATGACCTCCGGAAATGATCAAAATATTTAGCCTTTTTCAACCAGAGGGGAAGCAGTGAGGATACGTTAACAGTGACAGGCGTGTTCATTTGGGTCTACTTTGTTTAAACAGATGATCTATTTCTTTTTAGAGTCAGTGTTTTCCTGCTGAAAGCTCTTTATGCACATGCCAAACATTTGAATGGGTCTTCTGGGAATATACAGTTGGTTTCACAAATATTTACCTTTCTTTGTTTCATTACACATGCCGCACTTCTAAAATAATCCTACCGGCCTTCAGAATCAGCTGTTATTTATAACGTAGCTGCATGTCTTGTTTCCATCAGCCAGAAGGGATGACACATTGGTCAAAATCAGATCTAGAGATGTTCTCTCTGACTTCACTGACTTCCTTTGGCTCCATGCATCAGATCCACAGCCCTCCACAATCCCCGTCTCTGCATTCTATAACCACAGGGGTTGATGGTTAATGCCGTAAAGGATCACAAGCTAATGCCCGAATCACAACTGACCATTACGGGTGCGTACAGGCTGTCTGCAGGCAAAAAGTTGGCAAACTCATGTGGCGCATGCCGGTGATCTGTAAGAAAAAGCCAGATTGTTGACCGCCAGAGAACCCGTGGAGCCAAAATGTTCATGAACTCCTTTTCTTAAGGTGTGCAGCGGGGAATCGGATGAGATTTTTTTCATAACCCCTCCTGAACCCTGCACAATTTGCTGGGGGCACGTTAGTGCTGTTTAAGGGGTAAGTGCACGCCCGTTGTGCGCTCCTTGGAGTCTGACTGTTAGAAATGAGGAAATTAGACAGAGTGGAGTTTGTGTGGGCGTACTGCAGGTGTCCTATGTTTACTTACGTGTCACGTGTACACCCCGTGCGTGCAGCATTTGCATGCGATCAGCAAGGAGACTGGCGTGCTGTTGAAATGGCACCATACAACACCATCACACAACACAAAACTTGTATTATCCTTACAAATCGTTCACGACACACTTCCCACAAGCACAACAATGGTACGTTCCATTTTCACGATGTCCCTTAAGGTGGCCGCATCAGGAACTGCCAGACACACCTGCAGTGCCTTTAAGATGCAGCTGCTCCTCTTTATGACCTGCCCCTCCACGGGCCAGGACAACCCAAAAACCCGCAGCACCCGTACAGGTATGCACTCATAATGGGTGGATGTAACTAAGGTAAACTCCGCCATGCCCAAACGGTGGAAGAAACCACTCGCCTCCCTTCAAATTTAACTTTCTGAGCTTTTTCCAAACACCATCACGGGACATTTCTGGCAGCAGAAACCTAGACTTAACTTAGAATGTGTGACTCACATCATTTTGGATGAAGGCATCTGCTAAATAACTAGATCTAATGGTCTAAAATAATCACTTTTATGGTGCACAACTTTAAAACACATTTCAAAGTGTTACATAAGAGACTCTTAAGCATAACACACTATTAAAACAGAAGAGGACATCTCCTATGTTTGAAGAAGGAAAAGAAATATTGTCTTCTGCTTTTCAAGGTGGAAGCTTTGTTGCAATTTTCCCAATGACATTTTTTTTCCAGGTCCACTGTTCTGCAGCAGCAATTCAACAAGATGGGTAAGGTGGAGACGGGCTCGGTTGCTTTGCCGGCCATCATGCGTTCAGGAGCGGGAGGGCCAGAGAGCTTTCAGATGGGCTCCATGCCTCAAGCCAAGCAGCACATCACAAGTGGACAGATGCACAGAGGACACATGCCTCCACTGGTACCACACGTCCATCCCACAGCCTAACATGCTGCATGTGTTCATGTTAGATTTCATTCTTCAGAAAACACTTTGGCCTGATATAGTTCTGGAGATCAGACCAGCATCTGTTGGTTTGTGCTGTTTTTCCCCCAGATGTTGCTTCAGATCAGATAACTCTGAAGTGTAAATGGGCCGAACAAAACCCGACAAAGTGATCTAAAAAGGAAAACATGGCTACTCTTTCAAAACAAAGCATTGAGTTTTCTTCAGAAATCCTGGTGTGACTGCAGTGAGATCCAACACACATGACTGATGGATTTGTGTGTGTCCACAGACATCCGCGCAGCAGGCCCTCACTGGCACCATAAACTCCAGCATGCAGGCGGTCCAGGCTGCGCAGGCATCCCTCGAGGACTTCGACACTCTGCCTCCGCTAGGAACAGATGCGGTGAGGCATCACAAACATTTTCCTCTCAGAAGTGTTCCCAGTGGTCTTACAATTGGAATTAGGCTGTTTATAGCCCAAATCAAACTGTTTAAACTGAAGTGCTGTTTCTGTTTCAGGCATCCCAAGCCTGGCGCAAAAACAAGATGGACGAGTCCAAACACGAGATCCACTCTCAAGTAGACGCCATCACAGCGGGCACGGCCTCCATGGTCAACCTGACTGCAGGTACAGAAAGCACACGGGCTTCTTTTCACACACCTGGACTGTCTCGCCTTGTGGGAGTGAAAATGCTGTTGGCATGATCCTCATGATTAAGAAGCTGGAGTAGGAGCTCTGACCCAAAGACTGCAGGCAGACCAAGACCAAAGATCTGGGAGGGAAAAGCCCTTCTTTACAGTTTTTACTCAGACAGAGATAGATATCAGCTGCTAGAATGGCTGGGTTTCCTTTTCGGTTTTTGCTCAGTTAGTTTGGAGTCAAAATTTCAAATTCTCTCATAACCTTTCTTTTTGCTTTCAAAAACGCACTGTGGTTATATTTCCGATGAACCAAAGAGTAAAAAACTAAACCAACTGTCTTTCATTTGCTCAGGTGATCCGGCAGAGACGGACTACACAGCGGTGGGCTGTGCCGTTACCACCATCTCCTCCAACCTGACAGAGATGTCAAAGGGCGTTAAGCTGCTGGCCGCCCTCATGGACGATGAAGGGGGCAACGGGCAGCTGCTTCTCGGTGCAGCCAAGAACCTGGCCTGCGCCGTCTCTGAGATGTTGAAGACCGCGCAGCCTGCAAACACCGAGGTAGACATCCAGTCTGCGAGGAAGCTGCTGTGGTACCCATGACGGCTTTACAGCAGCGATCTCTTTTGGTTTTAGCCTCGTCAGAACTTGCTGCAAGCTGCCGGGAACGTAGGTCAGACCAGTGGAGAGCTGCTGTCCCACATCGGAGAGACGGACACGGATCCACAGTTCCAGGTGTGTGTCCGTCCCTGAGGTGGCTCAAGTCTCTGCCTTGACATGAAGCTGAATCACTGTTGATGTCAGAGAATCTCCCACTTTCCATGTGAGAGAGCCTTAATGTGTTGTCAGAACTCAAACATTTTGCTGCATTAATGCCGTTTTGGTGTGATCATGATGTGTTTAACAGCTTGGACTTAAAGGATGTTTCAGGGCAGCTTCCAGGAGAATGTCCTCTAATTACCAAATGCCGGTAAACAAGCGTGTCCTCCCGATGCTTCTATGGGGTCAATCACAAAGCACTGATGCATCTCAAAAACGAAATTGTGGAATATTTTCTTTCTTCCTATAATTTCAATTACAGAAAAAGACTTGTATATATGACATCCATCCTCCGGGATTACATTGTTTTCTGTTAAATTGTTTCAATTTTTTAGCCGATTTTAAATAAATTATTCCTTTGATTGGTGGTCCCCAACGCTCAGGCTGCAGACCGTTAGCATCAAGAAAACACACAGAGAAAAAACACAACCTATTTTTTTCATTTATTTCTTTCTAATCTGATTTTGTAGGAAGTTTAATTTGGAAAACTGCTGGAAGCAACTTTTTGAAGCATGTGAAGTCGCTCGTTCACGTCTGGAAAATGCATCCGCTACTTTGCTAAAGCGACTCCTTCCACCACAACATTAAAACCCCCAAAGTGGCAAAGTTACGAAAAAACAAACTTATTTTTGAAAGTCACAGGAAAGGGCCAGAGAGGAAACTGAAGGAGATCCTTCAACTTCAAAATAAAAGACAAAATCCCAGAGTCTTTACTCCAAATCTGGATTTAGTGCATCAGTTGTTCCCACAGACCATCATAGTTATGCAGAATAATATTGTCGCACCAGCTGTCTGATGTTACAAGGATGCTGCTAATAAAGTTCCTCAAACTGTCATGTTTATATTTATATTTAGAAAATTCCAGTTTTATTGAACTTTTTTGTATTTATATTCATGTGGATGAGGCTGAAGTTGATGTCGTATTTTTGAATCGTTTTAGCTTCCACTGTGACAGTTATGGCTTAAAGGAAAATCAATATCACATATTAATGCTTCCTTTATAAAATTGAATAAACTTATGAAGCAGACTTTTTACAGATGATGAAAAAAAAACATGGAAGCGTAAGCTAACTTCAACCTTGCAAAGGCTGATCTCTGAAAATATTACATTAAACTGCTCTGTGGCCTAAAAACGGTTGGGGAGCACTGTCTTAGAAGACTGTATATGACATAAATCGATGATTTTGTTATTTTTCCTGGCTTTTATCTTGACACTTGGGTTTAAAACCTTTTTACTGATGGACCGGAACAAGTCTAATCAAAATCAGGCTTTATCCTTGCTATGAGTGACTAGGTTTTTTGTCAATCGGTCAACAGTTTTTCCAATTATTGCAGATCTGTTCTCCAAACCTGAAGAACATAATTATTAGCATTCAAATCGAACTGGAAACTACAGATTTTTCCATTAGGTTTAATTCCCTTTGGCCCTTTCAAGTTGTATTACCATCCATTCACAAATGTTTCGTTTGTCAGAAGTCTGCAGTTTTTACATGATAAAAATCTCCACAGTCTTTACGTTTTTGAGATGCACCTTTGTCTCGAGGTTTAATTACTTATAGTTTGGATCCTATTTGTTGGTTTTCCTTGAATCATCAGTCTGAAGGTGAAGGCTATTTCTCCTATTCATTGATTATGAAAGACTAAGATGATGAGACAAAAATCAGAAGGAGAATCATTTCCACAAACGTCCAGTCTTTGAGATTTGTAGAGGCTGGACATGATTTGGAACCAATTATGTAAGGTTCAGTGCTCTCCCTGGCTGGTAAAAGTGATGCTGTCTGTGTTTCCTGCCGTCAGGAAATGTTGATGCAGTTGGCGAAAGCTGTGGCCAATGCTGCTGCAGCTCTGGTGCTCAAAGCCAAGAACGTGGCCCAAAAGACGGAGGATTCAGCCCAGCAGAACCGAGTGATCGCTGCAGCCACCCAGTGTGCTCTGTCCACATCCCAGCTGGTCGCCTGTACGAGGGTGAGTGCTCGGCTCGCCTTCAATTACAAGTTCCCAATTTCCTAACACTCTCAGAAGTTATTCAACATTCGGCTGATAAAACTGTAGGAAAGGCAGCTCAGATTTCAGAACTCTCAAATTGTTGCTTCTCTCTTCAACCAACTAATAACATCAGTCTGTTGATGATGATGTTGTGAGAGGTTTTCTCTGACACCAGAAGCATCAACTGTGATTTTGATGCTCAGAAATTCAGTTCTTTCATTTTTTTGAAACCCGTTATGATTTCTTTTTAGGTGGTTGCTCCAACCATCAGCTCTCCGGTGTGCCAGGAGCAGCTGATAGAGGCCAGCAAGCTGGTGGCCAAGTCCGTTGAGGGCTGTGTTGGTGCGTCACAGTCTGCCACCAATGATGAAGGCCTGCTGAAGCAAGTGGGCGTGGCCGCCACAGGCGTCACTCAGGCCCTCAACGAGCTACTTCAGCACATCAAGCAGTACGCCAGTGGCGGGCATCCCATCGGTCGGCACGGGGAGGCCACCGACCGCATCCTGAATGTCACAGAGAACATCTTCAGTTCAATGGGAGACGCTGGTTAGTGAACGGGGTCCTGGGAAGCTTTGATTGGACCGATGAAGCATTATATGAACTAGAAAAACTTTTGTTTGTTAGGCAAAACAGACCAAACATATATTTTCTTGACATCCTAGTCTCACTCTGATCATCTTTTGATCTGTTTTCAAAGTGTTTCCAGTGGTCTTTAAATGATCATTATGCCGTTTTTAGCCAAAATCCCCAAATCTGTCTTGTTTTCTAGGACATAGTTTCTGCAGATGGGCAGGAATTTGCCTCTACGTTGGAGGCATTTTTCATCTGCTCCTGATTCACAGCAATTTGAATAAAGAAATACTCAGAAGTGCTAATTTAATCTAGATTTTCTTTATAAATGACCATCATCATCAGAAAAATGCCACAAAAAAAGCAAAAACACAATTTTCATCGGAGTGGGTTTTGAAAATATGTCGTATTTTTTACTTTTTAGTTTTTTATCAAAAAATAGTTCCTCTGTGAAGAAATTCCTTTATGGTGATTGTGATTTGACTAAAGAAAACCCCATGATCAGGTGTTTTTTTTACATGTTTTTATCTAAAGAGTAAAGAAAACCACAGGAATCGAAGGGAATTGAATCACTGATCACCGCTTCAGTTTGCTAGTGGGGATCAGACTAATACCTTGGCAGTTTTCCACAGCTCTTTTCATTTATTGTCCTTTGTAACTCCAGGTGAGATGGTCCGTCAGGCGCGGATCCTTGCCCAGGCCACCTCCGATCTGGTCAACGCCATCAAGATGGATGCAGAAGGCGAGTCCGATCTGGAGAACTCCCGCAAGCTCCTGTCTGCTGCCAAGCTGCTAGCTGATGCCACTGCCAAGATGGTGGAAGCTGCGAAGGTCTACCTTTTTGAGCGTTTTTGAGCCACGTTTTCATCTGCCAGCTGTGTGAATGTAGGTGTTGTTGTTTCCCTCCAGGGTGCAGCTGCAAACCCAGACAGTGAGGAGCAACAGCAGAAGCTGCGAGAGGCTGCTGAAGGTCTCCGCATGGCCACCAACGCCGCAGCTCAGAACGCCATCAAGAAACGCCTGGTCAACAAGCTGGAGGTACAGCGGGAGGGGGGGAGGGGCTTGAACGCTCTGATGAAGATCAGTTTGTATGATCTTCATCTTTACTCACCGCATCAGTCTATCTGCTTGTTCCAGCACAGCTGCATACCTCCACCAAAGACTCTGAAGAGATTAATCCAGTGTAAAAACCCTCATTTTTCACATGTTTTTTTTTATAAAATTGTTTTTTGGATCTTCTTTTTCTTGTTATTGCTCCAACAATTTTGAGGAAATAACTTTTTGGTAAAAGTTCAATTCCTCCAAAACCAGTTTTGTAGTACGGAGACCTGCAGGATTTCTGGCGCAAATCTCTTTCCTTGAATTTTTCAGAAGGGGAAACGATAGTCAGCTTAAATGTTCACACAGCATCTCGTCCAGTTCAGTTATTTCCAAGCGTGTTGGTGGCTGATGCGTCTCTGCCCTGTTTCATGACAGAATGCAGCCAAGCAGGCAGCAGCAGCTGCCACTCAGACCATCGCTGCAGCGCAGCACGCCGCCTCCACCAATAAGAACCAGGCGGCCCAGCAACAGCTGGTCCAGAGCTGCAAGGTGAGACTTCGCTTCCCCTTCTGTCGTCTCAGCTCGTGCTGATCATTGATTGAAGTCTTATAGCATGTGACGTTAGTTTGAAAAACCTGCACATTTCCTTGTCTTGAAGTGCTTTATATCAAAGGATTGTCATTTTTTTGTTTTTGTTTGGACTACAATGTAAACTGAATTGATGTGCTGGCACAGATGAGCACTTATGGCTTTAGGTTCCTCTTTTATTGTGCAGTGAAAGAGTTTTAAATGAAAATGTTCACTCTGTGTCAGTGGTCGACTGACTATCGGTGTCAATTTTTGTTATTTTTACGTAAATCAGTATCTGTCTTTTATTTTATTGAACTGGTTATTTTGGCTCAGATGCAGCCGCGTCTCTCTGTCTCCAACGTTGTCCCGCCCACGGCGCAATCTGAATGGTTACATGAACCACGCAATCAGTCCTCTGCATGTCACACTACTAGCAACTAGGGCTCTCACGTTTAACGCTGTTAATGGCATGTTAAAAATGTTTGTCCCACCCGTACTGAGAAAAGCTCCTCAGCTTCGCTGTGCACAAGTAAAACTACGGCCCCCTCCCAAGAAAGTGTCTTTGTGCACCACCCTCATCAGTCCTAAATGAGCACATCTACGGCGGGGTCTCAGCAATGTACAAGCCCAAGAGAAGCCGTTTGGTTGGAGGACATGCCGAACAACTTTGACTTTTTCCACCAGAATCTCGCTCGCACTCCTTAACTGGGACTTTTGACAATTTGACGTTTGTCACGTTTTCTTAAATAATATTTTAATTTTTTTTTTATTGACTTTTTAAAACTTCAGGGAAGCTATTTATTTATTTACATTTTTATTTGACCCTATAAGACCCAATAGTGCCAAGGAACTCCCTCCCTTTGTTTTTGTTATAACCTTTTACCAAATAAAAACATTTAATTTATGTTGAAGTTTTTTTTATTTACTATGAAAACTTTCAGGGAAATGTTTATTTAACATAAAAAATGACTAAAAGTTTCTGCTGAGCTCGTTACTCCCTGTATTTCTAGGCACTATTTTTCTGCTTTGTTCATTTGTTTTCTTAAATAGAGTTAATGGCTGGTGTTAATAATATTCTAAGTTTTGATGACAATATTTTCACTTTTAACGCAAATGATTTTTGGCTCCAAATATCGGTTATCTGCCTTTTTGGTTGCTAATAATTGGTATTTGCCCTGAAAAAAAAACCAAAAAAACATTGGTTGATCTCTTTTCACTGGAAAAAAATGGCATTCTTGTTTTATGAAGCCTAAAATAACCTTGCTGTACATTTGGAACTGCATTTTCATCAAGCAGTCCGGGCTGCCGTGGTTTCTCACCGTTTCTTCTTTCAGAGGGAGCTTTTCTCTCCACAGTCGCACTGTTTTCACTCAGAACAGGAAATGCAATGAAAATCTTTGAATATTATTTGTTGATCACCTGTCTAAATATTTTTAGAATACATGTAAGATCATTTGGCATCTCTGGAATGTGTTACACCTTGAACTAATCTCGTTTGTAATCTAAGTAACAGAATTGAAGTGAGCAGAATTATAAATTGGACAAACAGATGTGCATAAGTGAGTTAGAAGTTTTCTTTTGTAACTATTGACGCTGTTTTTGTGTGAGCAGGTCGTGGCAGAGCAGATTCCTCAGCTGGTTCAAGGCGTTCGAGGCAGCCAGTCTCAGCCTGACAGTCCCAGCGCTCAGCTCGCCCTCATCAATGCCAGCCAGAACTTCCTGCAGGTGATTCCGACACCGTCACTCCTGAGCTGAAGCTGCACATCTTCAAGAAGAAGCAGAGTGTTTTGAATCCAGCTTCTGGTTTGTCTTTTTCTAATACTGTTCCTCTCCTCCTTCAGCCAGGAGCAAAGATGGTCACGGCCGCCAAAGCCACGGTTCCCACCATCAGTGACCAGGCCTCAGCCATGCAACTCAGTCAGTGTGCCAAGAACCTGGCCAGCGCCCTAGCAGAGCTGCGCACCGCCTCCCAGAAGGTAATGCTCTCTGTGGACCAGTGCTGGTTTGTGGTGAATCCGTCTAGTACGCAGTGCTGATTTTAGGTTTGGAAGAACATCAAGCTTAATGATCATTTATCTGCTGCACCTTCAGCAGCCAAAGGAGTTCATGTGCAACAGCGGATATGGGACTCTGCAGCCCATAAAGCAGGAAAACAAACCCTAAACATGCGCTGATGAGGAGTGAGATCCTCTCAAACGCTTTCACCACACGTCTGCATGTGAATTTATGACATGAATCCTTCATTAACGTCAGGAATGAACCCAAACTGAAACTTCAGACAAAAAAATCCAGAAATAATTGTACACGACTGTCATTTCAGTCTAATCGTTATTGACAACTAGTCCCTCTTTGTGTGGATATTAGTGTTAAAGCTTAATATCTTTAAATACACTCTAAAATGACTGAATGATATGTAAATTGATGAGCTAACATCTTCAATAAAAAAGATCAAAGTTTAGAATTAAAAATCCAAACTACCCAACAGGTAAAATCAGGTGATTTTTCAAACAATCGAAACATTAATGCTGTGTTTGTCACAGAGAAAACAGTTGTCACTGACTTGGTGGTGTGTTTGTGTTGATGCAGGCTCAGGATGCTTGTGGTCAGCTGGAGATTGACAACGCTCTGGTGATGGTCAGAGATCTGGAGAAAGACATCCAAGAGGCAAAAGCTTCTGCTCGGGAAGGCAAACTGAAGCCGCTGCCAGGAGAGACGGTAAAGCGTGTGCCGTCTCATCGGCCGCCTAACCTGTAGATTTGATTTAGTCCTCCATCAATGGACAGAACGTCAGAGGCAGTGGTGCAGAGCATCAGTAACACCTGTTTGTTGTTTCTGTGCTGCTCAGCTTGGGAAATGCTCCCAGGATCTGAGCACCAACACCAAGGCAGTGACCTCGGCTATCGCACAACTGCTGAGTGAAGCCACGCAGGGAGACGAGAACTATGCAGGTGGGCCCAACAGAACCAGCTTAACTAGATGCAGCTCAGGTTGTTCTGGAGTCTGTGCAGCTCACCATTATGGGTTCAGTCTGTTTTTTAGTTTGCGGTCATTTTTCTCAAAATTCAGTGTAATACAGTACAGAACAGGAAAACTAGTTGATTGGCTGTCACAGGAAGATTTCTGTCACATTGACTACATGTAAACAGCTGACATCTGATTGTAACATTGCCATTAATTAATTTAAGGAAAAATCTAAAAAGAAATAAAATAAAAACTCTTTAGTAGTTTTTAATAAAGAGGTTCTTACAGACCTGAAGCTGCACAAGAGCTTTTGTAAAAAGTAAAATAATTACAATACTACTACTACAATACAACTTACATAATACTTACATAATAGTAAATGCTTTTGAAGCTGTCCCACAACATTATCTTGCTTTATGACTGAACAGAAAATTATTTAAAAAGAACACTGAGAGCCTGTGTCTGCTAAATTAAATGTTTATCAATAGCATTTCTGGTATAAAAGTCTAATTTATTTTTATGTAACACCCAGCAAAATGGAAATAAAATATTTCTCATGAAAAGGTAAACGTCAGGACAGACACACGTCCCCTCTGCATGTCCATCACCCCTAAAATGAACACGTATGAACAGAGGCCAAAATGGGATTTTGGACTTACCAGCCAAGTTGAAGATAGAAAAAATCTAAATTATTCTAAGGCAAACGGGAATTAACAGTAGTGAAGTAGGGGGATGGCGTTGTCGTGTTGTGTACACGTTTGACCTTCTAGCTCAGATGGCAGAGGAGGAGCAAGAAAAACATTCCCTTAAAAAGGAGGGCTAAGAAAAAGGACTAATTTGGCGCCAACATTAACTCACCATGTTTATGAGTAGCCCTCTAACTTTTGCTCACCAAACAGTAAAAATGGCGACCAGTAAATGTTAATTTCAGCCCCTTGTAGAAAGTAAATGTTTCTTTTCTGAAATCTTTTTACCACAATGACACCAGACTCTCGGTTGCCGTTTCCATTTTGTTGTTTTAGTTTGTGCAAAAGGTAAGAATGACTTCCATTAGTTTTAGATACAGCAAACGTTTACTTCAGTTTGCATGAGGTGTATCTATAGGGAGCCAATGACAATAGTACACATTTATAGCTGGCGGCACTTGGAGAAACCCTGTACGCTCCCATACAGGCTTAAGACTGTGCACCGAACTTCTGTTTGCCTTTGAACACTTTGAGTGACTGCCATGACTTATGCACAGGAAATGTGGACTAACATCCCTGTCCTGTGTCTGTGTGCCAGGTATATCCGCCAGAGACATGGCTCAAACTCTCAAATCCTTAGTCTCAGCTGCCAGAGGCGTGGCTGCCACCACAGACGATCCAGCGGCACGCGGCGCCGTGCTGGACTGTGCCGGGGACATTCTGGATAAGTCAGCCAACCTGATTGAAGAGGCCAAGAGGGCCATTGCTAAACCGGGAGATGCAGAGAGCCAACAGAGGCTGGCCCAGGTCAGAACCCGAAAGGGGAACGTGGAGAATCTGTCAATCAAACGTTTGGGATGTTTGACGTGGGGGTTTTATTGAGACATCTGATTGGTCAGGTTATACCTAGAATAAGTTGGACTACAGAAGTAATATCTGGAAAAAAAATCAGGATTATTAAGAACATGTTAAAAATGGTATCAGGGCCAGAATGGTTATTCTGACCAATAGAATGACTGTTTTTGGCTTCCTGTTTGCAGGAAGTATCTGCCAGAAACAGTCAATAGTTACTAGCCCAGGATCCTTTTCATTGTTTACAACCAGCACCAGATTGAGATGAGAAAAATTAAACTGCTTCTGAGAAGTTGGTGACTCTGAGGCTACGTATGAACTGATGTGGTGACTGCTTAGACTAAGAATAACTGTTTGCGTGTGTGCAGGTGGCTAAGGCCATGTCTCAGGCCTTGAACAGGTGTGTTAACTGCCTCCCTGGTCAGAGGGATGTGGACAACGCCATTCGCACTGTGGGTGAAGCCAGCAAGACTCTCCTGGCTGACTCTGTGAGTACACAGACGAGACTCATCAGGATCATAACAACATGATATTTAAGAGAAGACTTGCTAATGTTGAACTACAAAATAATGCACAAGACTCAGAAACATCTATTAAGGATGACGCTCTATGAGACTACAAGTTATTTTATGTTGTATTTTGCTATTTACTACTCTTGTGATTTAAAGTTTTCATATTTTAAGATGCTGCTCGTCACAGTTAGTTATAAATAAAAAGAATGTAGTAATGTTTTTGACTCTATCTGATGTAATAGATTCGCACGATGATTTATGACCTTTTTTCATTGTTGGAAGCTGCATCCTGAGACCCATCTTATAATCCTCTTTGTCCTCCTCCTCCTCTTACGGCAGTTTCCATCCAGCGGGAAGAGCTTCCAGGAGCTTCAGGCTCAGCTCAATGAGGTGGCAGCTGGTCTCAACCAGTCAGCCAACGAGGTGGTGCAGGCATCTAGAGGGACCACCCAAGACCTTGCCAGGGCCACCAGCAAGTTCGGACAGGACTTCAGCAACTTTCTGGAGGCTGGTGTGGACATGGCAGGAACCTCTCAGGTCAGCGTGGTAACCAGCATTTCAGGTGTTTTGGTTGTTTTAAGCAAACAGAATCTGGACCAAAAAGCTTATGTCTGGGTCCATTTTGGTTCCAGATCATTAAAGAAACAGTAACATGTAGTAATTCTTCTACTTCTGCTTTTTTACACAGCTTTGTTAAGTAATGTAGCTGAAATGTTTCTCATCTTTTTCAGTCTAAAGAGGACCAGACGCAGGTGGTGTCCAACCTGAAGACCATCTCCATGTCATCCAGCAAGCTGCTGCTTGCGGCCAAGGCTCTGTCCACTGACTCCAGCTCGCCCAACCTGAAGAACCAGCTGGCTGCAGCTGCTCGGTAACCTCCCTTTTCCTCCAGGTAACCCGTTTTCTCATCATCCAGTCAGATTTTAAAGCGTCTTTGGACCTCTGTCTTCAGGGCCGTCACAGACAGCATCAACCAGCTCATCACTATGTGCACGCAGCAGGCTCCAGGTCAGAAGGAGTGTGACAACGCTCTGAGAGAGCTGGAGGTGAAGAAGAACAGAGACGAGGTCACTTCCTGCTGTCATGATGTGACCGTGTCTTCAGTCTGTGCTGTGTGTGTGTTGTGTTTGTCCGCAGTCCGTCAAGGGGATGCTGGAGAATCCAACAGAAGCCGTAAATGACCTTTCATTCTTTGAGTGCATTGACAGCGTCATGGAGAACTCCAAGGTAGAACATACACCACCTCCACCCACTTCAAGCATCCGTCTGCCTTCATAAGAACACTTTTCAGTAAACCAGCTTTCCTGTGAGCAGATACTTTAGAGCAGTGCTTCTTAACCTTGTTGGAGCTACCGAACCCCACCAGTTTCATATGCACATTCAACGAACCCTAGTTTGGTGTAAAATAAAATATGATTTTTTGTTCAAATTCAAGACATTCTGTTGTTGATGGGTCATTTGAAAGCAGAATTTGGGATAATTTACCTTCGGCCACTGTTCCGAGTATCAGATTCGCCGTTTTTAATGCAGCTGGTTTTACCAGTGTTTCACCAATTAGTGTGGCTTGCCCTGCTTTGCGATCAGGTACGCAACTTCATATGATGCTGTGAGGATGGGTTTGTTAATGGGAACAAATCCAAGAGCAGGCAGAGTGGCCTTATCATCGAATCTGGCTCTCTTCACCTTGAATTCAGCAAGCGTTGTGTTCTTATATTCCCCATCTCCATGCAGCTTCTCAAAGTGTTCCTTTAGTTTTGCCGGTGCAAGGCTAGAGTTGCTCAAGTTGGCATTGCAAATTATGCAGATAGGACGCAAACTCCCATCCCGTTCCGTGATACGAGAATCCATATTGTACATATTTGTCCAACCACTTTCATTTTTTGCTCGACATTGTTAGTAGGGATTAAAATATAAAAAAAGTAATTACATGATGTACTACGACAACATTCACACGTTGGATCAATCATGAGTGCGCTTAAGTCTTCGCAGCACTGATTGGCCAAGCAATGTCACGTGATCATTTGCAGCCAGTGATGGCCAAGTGGGCCATGAGTCTGTGTGTCTTGACTTCCGCGGCAGAGGTTCCACCGAACCCCTGAGACCAATTCACCGAACCCTTAGGGTTCGATCAAACCCAGGTTAAGAACCACTGCTTTAGAGTAAACTCATCTCCTACTACGATTTCTGCAGTAGTAGTGATGTTGATCAGTTACTCCCAGGTCTTCACGACTCTAAAAGTCAAACTGAACCCATGATTGCTCTTGTTTTTCTATAAGTATATAAATATGACTTTAAATCAGTAAAAAACATCAAAACTTGATTTGTTCGTATGTTAGTTAAATTCTAGTTCAGGGTCTCTTAAAGAGACATTTGGATCAGTTTTCCACTGAGATGAAAGCACAGGGAGCCGCAACACTAGGTGTGTTGGAAAAAATGTTTTTGCAGATATGTCGCGATAGTTCATTTGGCAATAATTGTATTGATTCTAAATGCTGTCAGGATATTTATTTAATTATCTGTTTCAATTATTTGTATTCTTTATGAGCGTGATGTTTCCTTTGATCTTTTCTCCATTTTCCACAACCATAAATAGACTTTTCTGTCTGTCAAACACCAGAGTTAAGATAATTCAGATGATGGAAACAAATTCACTTCATGCAGACTCCTTTCTTTAAATCCAGTAAAACCAATAAATTATATTCATTTTATGGATGACAACTATTTTTTATTAGGAAGCAGCTTTTAGTTTGTTGCGGGTCTGGAATCATAAGCGGTGAGTCTAAGCCCCGCCCCCACCTCTCTACCTGTTCATTGTTTTCATTGTTTTCCCCCACGTGCACGCTGGAGGGGGGCTCCAGTGTGTTCCACACAGACAGCACATCATACGGTCATCGTAGCAGCAGTGGTGGGGGGGGGGATGTTTTTTTTTGGGGGGCGCTCATGTGTCGGCCCTGACTGTCTTTTTAGAAGAACTTTCCATCCCATAACAGACTCTGGTCGGCGTTAACAGCTGCAGACGCGCCCCCTCCGTGTGCTCACGCTGCTCTCTTCCTCGTGCCCGCTCGGCACTAGGTTTGAAAGAGCTGCATGCGGCTCCGGAGCCGCCGGTTGCCGACCCCTGGTCTAGTTATTGAGTCAGTTTAGCTGAACCAATTTAATCTGAAACTTTTTTTATTTTTTATTTATTGAGGGCTCTGCAACACTCTTTATGAAAATGTACCTCATTTGTGTTTAATACATGTACTATTCCGAAAAGGAAAAAGTACAAAACTGTTGGTGGTTTTTGTATTTTTGTGTCAGTGGACTCACATGCCTACATTATCCAACATTTTGTTTTGTAAAAATGCAACAAAAAAACCTGCATGACTGACCTTTTTCTTTTTCTTTTTCCTTTTTGCTGCAGTCCTGTTTGCTGTTTTTGGTTGTTATAACAAAGTGTTTAATGAATACACATCTTTAAAATATCAGGTCATTGTTTTTAAGAATCCCACTGTGTTTGATAGTATACAAACCCCCATTGTGTAACTTTTAGGTACCTTCTAGTGCAGGGGTGGGCAAACTACTGGCCCGCGGGCTGGATGCGGCCCGCCTCCATCTTTGATCCGGCCCGCTGAACAATATCAGAGACCAATGTTTTTTTTTTAATCTGGCCACACGATCAAGATGTGACATTTTATTCCACCTTCTGCAGTCTGTGTTCAACCTGAAAACCTCTAAAAATCTCTGTCAATCAGAACAGAAGACAGTCTTTCCTTTCTACGTCGCAGTTCATCTTTCCCGGTTTAGCTCATTATTTCTGAGCGATCATGCTGCTTTTTTTAAACAGCGCTCCCTGTTCTGTGTCCTGATTGGCTGGAGACCTTGTCAATCAATCTCCCCAGTCCGTGCCGTGACTCCTGTACAGAAACACGCAGCTCTTCAGATCTACAGAAATCTTTGATCGCTATCAGATCTTTGTTTTCATTCATAGATCCTGGACCTAATGTCTATGAAGGTTTGAGGATTTAAACAAGAGAAAAGGCTGAAAATGTTCATGTCTGTCTGAGAAAGGTGTATTTATGCAGTGAGGAGATTTACTGCCATCAATTTAAAACATCTGTAATCATTCTCCGTGGATTTCAGCGATCACGGTTATTTTTAGAACGTAACTCCTGCAATAAATGAGGGAACTCTGTACTGGTGAAAAAGTAACGCAGATATATGTGTAGCTGCAGCAGAAGACATGGAAATTTGCTTTTTTTATTATTATTACTGGATGAGAAACAGCTGCACAAACTGTGAGACGTGTGATGAGCTCAAAGTCTCTGCGGAATTATGACGGGAGAGGATCCATTATTTATTGTTTTCTTAAAAGGATCATGAATGAATGAAACTTTATTCATACAACACTCTAAAACTCCTTGAAGGTACCAAAGGGCTTTACAATAAAAAAGAGATCTAAAATGGAAACAAAAGTTTTAAACTAAAAAACTCTAGAATATTCTGTTTTAGAATACAATTTTCAATTCAAATGTTTTCATCTACATTCCATGTTATATCATTCTCACTCCACGCATCTGCTCCTGGTCCGGCCCTTCTATCCAATTTTAGAACCCAATGTGGCCCCAGAGTTAAAATAATTTCCCACCCCTGTTCTAGTGTAATCAAGTATCTTTTATATCTGACTTTGCAGAACTATTGAGATAGATTTTAGTATAATAATTATTTTGGGGGGGGGTTCTAACCTACATGTGGACGATCCATCAGACTCATACGTCCAAGAGCTTTTAAACATTCTAGCAACAGTGGATTTTACTCAGCATGTCAGTGTTCCCACCCACAACAGGGGTCCCGGTCTGGATCTTTTAATCACTCATGGCCTGACGGCCACTCTGACCTCTGTTGTCGGTATATCAGATCACTCGTGTGTGTGTTTTTTTACTGTTAAAGGTTTTGTCAGACAGAAAATTCCAAATAGAACTGTGAGAGGGCGTTGTCTACACCTCAAGTGGCAGCAAACTTCACCTCACATCTGGAACACAACCACAACCACACAACTGACTTCTTATTTTCACACTGACCCTATGAATGGAGCCGGTTGTTTAAATGATTCAGGATTTTGTGGTACAAGCACAAAATCTGGCATGGATGTACATAGAGACCCTCTCTTTCAGAAAAGCATGTTTTTAAAATATACACTAACATATATATACTAAATATAATTGTATTCTGTAGGTACTCTTTAAGTTAAAAAGCTGCATTTTGTGCACCAAAAGCCCATGTTGTTGAGACTGAGGCAATTAGAAATCCAATATTTTTGTAATAATTGAGTGTATGTCTGCCATTTGGGATTTTTCTTAAAGCAAACAGGCTTTTCTCAAAGAGGGAATCTTAAGGTACATCCATTGCAAATATGGCGCTTAAGTACCACTGAATGTACAATTTGTTTGAAATATCATCCTAACCGGCTCTGTTATGTCTGGTATTTCCTGTCAACAGGTTCTTGGAGAGTCCATGGCTGGAATTTCCCACAATGCCAAAAACTCCAATCTGCCAGAGTTTGGCGATTCAGTCAGCACTGCGTCCAAAGCCCTCTGTGGTCTGACTGAAGGAGCTGCCCAGGTAAGACGTTCCAGCAGCTGTATCGTGTATATCAGTTCTTATGTTGCAGCGCAGGTAATAATGGATGGAGCAGGATTGATGATGTAGCTTTAAGTTGCGTTGCTATCCCCTTGGCAATAAGTACTAAAAGTAAGGCAGTACACTTGAAGTTTACTTTTTATATACCATATTTTCCGCTCTATAGGGCACACCATCAATGACAGATCTATGTCACTTAATGCACTATAAGGTGCATTAAGTGATACAAGAGTCACAAATAAGTCCGTCAGTCAGTCAGACTTTATTGTTTGCGATCTCAGTTACTCTAGAACTCGCTTGTAACATGCCACTCATTGTAACATGTAAAAGAACAGACTACTGCTAAAACATAAGTTACTGTGACTGTGCTAACTCCCAACCTTGTTTGTAAGATTTAAAAAAACAACATCAACAGTCTGAGACCGCCACATGTTAGCCATGCGTATTCACAATAACAGCCAAGCTGTTCACAGAGCACTGTGTACCTCTCAAATCACTTCAGCATCAGTAAACACAACAAGATTCATCAAAATAAACAAAGCTTCAGTATAAAGTGTCCACTGTTGTTTTTTGTTGTTGTTTTTTTAAGGCTTTTAAGTGCTCTTTATAGTGCAGAACAATCTTACACCACATGTACATGGTCTAGAGCAGCGGTCGCCAACCTTTTTAGCGCCACGGACCGGTCTTTGAGAAGTATGCAGATGATTATTGTCGCTACGCTACGCTCCAATGTAGGAGGAAAGACAGACAAGACGAACTCTGAACTTTTATTTTGACACACATGACATGGCACAGGTGTCATCGTCCTCTCCCCTTCCCACACTCATGGCGCAAAAAAGAAGTACCGTCTATTAAATGTAACTTTCTTTTTTTTTGGAAGTCAAAGGCTCCGCTTCTGTCTCCTGGCTGGGCCTTTTCCCCCTTGGCAAAAAAACTTTCCAAAGACGTTTGTTTTTTACTCATTTTGCTAGTTCCTGTGTTTTATTTTAGCGGTAACCTATCACGTGACCAACAGAGCGGGTTGGCCTGCGTCAGGAGGGACATAGACAGATGGAACAGAGAATCAGGCAATAGTTCCAAATAAAATATCTTTCAGATTCTGAAATAATTATAACAGAAGTAATGCAAGTTGTTTATTCTTTCTCTGCGGCCCGGTACCAAATGACCCACGGACCGGTACCGGTCGGGGGGGTTGGGGGTCGCTGGTCTAGAGTATACTTGCTTTACTTATACTCAAGTAAACTTAAGTTTACTCCAGTTTTACTACTTTTTGCTGAGTGTATAGTGACGTAGTAAGCTAACCTGCAAACTCTAACTGTCTCCAGGCTGCTTATCTGGTTGGTGTCTCAGACCCGAACAGCACAGCAGGTCAAAAGGGCTTGGTGGACCCCACTCAGTTTGCCCGGGCTAATCAGTCCATTCAAATGGCCTGCCAGAACCTGGTGGACCCAGCCTGCACCCAGTCTCAGGTACTCACTGGTGTCCCTGCTGTCCAGGCAGTGTTCCTCTGAGCCTCTGCTCTCTGGTGCTCACTCCTTCTGCCTTATCTGCTCAGGTCCTTTCTGCAGCCACCATTGTGGCCAAACACACATCTGCCCTGTGCAACGCCTGTCGCCTGGCCTCCTCCCAAACTTCCAATGCTGTTGCCAAGCGGCAGTTCGTCCAGTCGGCCAAAGAAGTGGCCAATACTACTGCCAACCTGGTCAAGTCTATAAAGGTTAGTTGACCTAAATGCGCTTGAAGACCATGATTTGCTCATTTGGAACATTCTTCATCAGCCTTGCACACGTGTTGCATTTTGTTACTCAAATGAACGCTCTTCCCTACGGCGTGGTTAGGAGGAGAAAATCCTGAAAGGTCAACATGCGTCCAGCACCGCTGACTGTCATGTCTTTCCGTAGGCCTTGGATGGAGCCTTCACTCAGGAGAACAGAGAGAAATGCAAGGCTGCAACTGGACCTCTGATTGAAGCTGTGGATAACCTAACAGCTTTCGCCTCTAACCCAGAGTTTGCCAGCATCCCGGCTCATATCAGCCCAGAGGTCTGTGCCCACCGCCTACATGACCCTCCACGTCCTGTCAGGTCACATCACATCCTGACCTACACCTTTTCTAGAAATGAAGGAACTTGATGTTGAAGACAAATCACTTTTGTTAACTACTTGGAGTAAATAGATGTGGTAAAACACGTGACCATCACCTGGTGAAGATTGTTTGGTTTTCTGAAAACGTGCTTTTCTGTGTTTTCATCGAGCATTATTATAGTCTGTTTAAATAATCCAGAGGTCTCATTTTCATACTGCCTTTTTCCTTTTAGCAACACACCCCAGCACTTTGTTTGGAAAGTCTTAGAGATGGCAGACGCCCACAGAAACTGAAGGCACATTGTGAAAAAGTCAACAGAAGTACAACCGATTTTCAGGACCACTTTTGTATTTTACATTTTAGGGTCATGCAGCCATGGAGCCGATTGTTGCAGCAGCAAAGACGATGCTGGAGAGCTCAACCGGCCTGATTCAGACGGCCCGCTCTTTGGCTGTCAACCCCAAAGACCCACCCACGTGGTCAGTGCTGGCCGGACACTCCAGAACTGTTTCTGACTCCATCAAGAAGCTCATTACCAACATGAGGTCAGTTCTGCTACCAGCACAATCTATCTTCAGTCTTGATTTTTTTGAATTGACAATTAACGACTGAAGTGTAAGTTTGATGCTCTGAAACTATACATGTTTTGTCATTGTGTCACTTTGGTTTAATTTTTTATGTCTGATTTTGCTGCAGCAGCACTGAATTGTGTTCCATCTCACTTTTATTTATAAAAAACATTATTGTACTGTGTGCCCTCATCTATCAATAGGTAAAATCTGTGAAGTAGAATTATAAATGTTTTAAGGCTGTAAAACTCCTCACTACACACGTTTGACTCTTTTCTGAAAAGTTTAAACTTTCAAAGTTCAAACCTTTATAGAAAAATAAGTCCAGGATTATAGAAATAAAGCAAAGAACTGATCACGATCAAAGATATATGTAAATGAGGAAAGCTGAACACATTCTGTGCAGGAGATACGGCACAGAGGAGTTTGATTGACAAGGTACACAACCAATCACAGAACATAGTGCACAGTTTAAAAAAACATGCAAAACTGCACTGAAAAATCCATAAAACAGCAAAAGGTGAACCACGATTTAGTGAGGGGACACCGTACAGCCAACCTTATGTCATAGCGTTGCATATAAAAAGCAAAATTTTTCTAAATCTGTCTCTAAATGAATAAATAACGTCTAGAAAGTCTTTTAGTGCAATGAGGATGCATGAGGCGCCAGTGTAAAGGAAGCAGAGCAGCATTCAGTATGGACCGTCTGCATCAACCAGACCAGAAGGGATTTTTACTGCATCTTAGGAACTGAAGGCTGCAGCGTAGCATACATTTATAAAACTGTGTGTAGATTTAAGGGTAAAACAGCTTATGCCCATTTCTGAAAATGGGTGAACACCAGAAAATATTCAGGTTTTTAAAAACTGTGCAGTGTGTATTTAACACACAATAAAAACGGACCTGCAGTCAAGTGTGTGTAATTCTCCAACACCCCACCAGTTTCTTCCATTGCTCCTGGTGGTTATAGGTTGGTGCCAGTGTTAGCAGGGTCTAATCAGTGTGTGAATGGATGAATGGGACTGACTATAAAGCAAGGAAGAAAAGTGCTATATAAGAATAAGCTATTTATGAACTAGAGATGAATATTCACCACATTTAAAGTCAGAATGGGTCAGCCAATCAGCATCAGCAGGGAAAGAACAATCTGCTGAACGATTTTTGTTGTCAGCCTCAATTTAGAACTTTCACAACTGGATTACTGCACTGTGTGTGTGTGTGTGTGTGACAATTATGAAATGATATAAGCTGAGAGCCTTTAAGGTCATTAATTGCAATGTAATATATTATATTATTATAGAAATTGTCTTAAGTCACTCCCATCTAACCCATTGGTGTCATAAATGAACACAAAAATTAAGCCAGATATGTCTGTGTGAGTCACGTTCTGTGTGATTGGGTTATATTTTGTCCATTTTACTAAATGTCTGTATTCCGCTGTGGAAAACTAGCTTCCGTCTTAAATATAGTTTTAAACAAATTTAAAAAAACATCTTTTTTTTTTTCTTAGAGATTTTTCTTTACACATTTCCACCCGGTTTGGACAGTTTCTGGTGCATAAAGTCCTTTTAGAAACCTCAGTGTTTTATATCCACTTGTGTCAATGCCAGACACATTTGTGTGTTTTCGGATCAAATCTCAGTAGAAAAGCAGGTTTTTAATTCTTTAGCTATCTGAAAACACACAGTTTTCCAGGTTGAAGGTTCACACTATGAACTGACGCATCGCCTCCCACTGATGCAGGGAAAAAGCTCCTGGCCAGAGAGAATGTGACGATGCTATTGAGGTTCTGAATGGCTGCATCCGGGAAGTTGACCAGGCCTCACTTGCTGCCATAAGCCAACACTTAACCCCACGAGAAGACATCTCCATGGAGGTAATAGCACTCCGCCTAAATGTTGTGTTGGACATTTAAGTCTATTCTGCAATCATTTGATCATTTAAAACATGACATAAATGTCCATAGTTCTGCACAGATAATGGAAACCGAGATTTTTGGACAGAGTTGCTTGATGATTTGTGACTGTGGTGCTGCCTTAACACTTGAGCTTTGTAGCAGTAGGACTTCCGTGGTAACGTGTGGTTTTGATGGTCTGGGTGATGTGATCCATTGATGTCATCTCAGAATAATTTATTCTGTGGAATCTCGGCTCCTCCCTACCTGCCTGTTGTTCATATAGACTTTAGTCTTTGCTGTCAGAATCTTTAAAGCCTGACATTGAGGTTTGCATGTTTCAGACTCTTCATGAGCAGATGGCTGCTTCAGTTCATGAGATCAGTAACTTGATTGATCCCGTGGCCGTTGCTGCTCGATCTGAGGCCTCCCAGCTCGGACACAAGGTAAAACTTTAACAGACGCTTTTCCACTGCTGGCAGTCTTGTAGGATAATTGATTAGCATTGTGCAACTATTTTAATGTGGAGTGATGCAAACGTACTTGACGCTTCGTATCAGGTTTCTCAGATGGCCAGCTACTTTGAACCCCTGATCATGGCAGCCATTGGCACAGCATCCAAGATCCTCAGCAGCCAACAGCAGATGGCTGTCTTAGACCAGACCAAGACTTTGGCAGAGTCTGCGCTGCAGATGCTCTACACTGCCAAGGAGGCCGGAGGAAACCCCAAGGTAAAGAAGCTGAGGCTTTTTCTGCAGCTCTGTTAGAGAAACTTTCCCTTTTACAGGCTCTTGTGATCCAGATCTCAGGACTCTGTAACCCTCACTACTGTTACTGCTTTTAATGATAGTCATTATTAGTTTCTTCCTAATAAATATGTAAGTGCTTTAGGAGAATCGAAATGTGAACGGCCTCCGGTATCCTTCAAAAACGTACACAAAATGTTAGAAAACAACATAAAAGGTTCACCAATAATTAAGTCCAACATTAATATTCCTGCCAAAAGAATATTGTTATTTTAGGTCTAGAAACTTTGGAAAATTTGTTTTCTTGCTCATTGTTGAGCCTAAATTGGTAATCTGTCACATCTCTCGACCTAAACAATTTTGAAGACCCACTCCGATAGAAATTGTGTTTTGGGTGTTTTTTACATGGCATTTGATGGAGGACAAATAAAATCAAGTTTAAAATAGCATTTTTGAATTGTTTTTTTTCTTTTCCCCAAATCCTTGTGAATCAGGAGCAGACAGAAAAAGGCAGTTTGAAAAAGAGCAGATTTGTGATGTAGAAAATATGCTGGGAGGGACAATCTCCATGCTGCGCGCCGTTTTGAGGCATCCACTTGCACGTTTTTGTTTTCCTCATCTGAGCTGGCATGTGGCTCAAACCTGCACGACTGGAAAGCTCCAATATTGCTCACCGTTTTTGTTGCACCTGTAATGTTAGGTTGTGGGTTTGAGGGGCTGTAAGCTACCGGGAGAGTGCGTAAACAGAAGGATGATGGGAAGTGGAGGCAGGGTTGATACAAGCCAACAGTCCTCCCCACAGAGGTGAATTTCTGATGAACTTTCACTGCTATGGAGAAACTATGTCCTAGGAAAAGACACAGGTTTTTAGATTTTATATTAAAACATCATAATCCTAACTTAAAAAATCGCTGGGAACACTTTGAAAATAGATCAAAAGTTGTCTAAACCTGCAGAAGTTTCTGTGACATGTTGTGTTTTATGTTATCTGATTAAACCTGCTGTTAAAAAGCACATTGATGTTGCACTGGGGCTACTCAATCTCTACCAAATTTCTGTGCAATGGATAATCTAAAGGAGGAGCTGAAATGCAGAATGTTTCTTTCAAAAGTGGTTTTCATGAAACTGAGCTGATCCCTTCATTCCATTTGAAAACTAGGTTATTCAAAGCTTCTGGAGCTTCTGGAGCATGACGGAAGAGAGAAGGCGGCTCATGCTTGAGCTCTTCTGTGGTGTAACGTCCTCATGTAGTTCGAAGGGTCTTGGAGGATGTTTCATTGGGGTTTGTCCTCTGTTCGCAGGCGGCTCACATGCAGGAGGCCGTGGAAGAGTCTGTGCAGATGATGAAGGAAGCAGTGGACGACTTGGGCGCCACTCTGGCTGACGCCGCCAGTGCAGCCGGGGCTGTCGGTGGCATGGTGGACACCATCAATGACGCCATCAACAAAATGGAAGACACACACACGCTCGACCATGAGGGCACCTTTGTGGACTACCAGACTACCATGGTGAAGACGGCCAAGGCCATTGCAGTGACTGTGCAAGAGATGGTAAGATACTGGAGAAATTTACTTAAAGAGGACATTTATTTTGTTTGTCGCCAGAATAGTTTCTCCCAATTTATTGGAACTGTTCAAAAATTGGCTCTGCCTCCAGGATTTTACATTTCCCAGTCCATAAATCTGCAGCTTTACACAAATCCTTCGATGGTAGAGAGTAAAGCTTGGTTCACACTGCCCTCAGCAACATGCGTTTACGTGGCCACTTCCAATGAAAGATCTACATAAACATGCTTCCATGTTCAAAACTCCTGTGTTCACGTGTAACTGCACGTTTCTACAACCGTTTTCAGGCTCCACATGCAAATGCACCACCAATGAAGGCGTCTTTCAAGTTATACCAGGTTAACTTTGACCAATTGATTTGGTAGTGACGTATGGATGATGCCTCTTTTAATTCATGGAAGTGCCAACTGTTTAAAAAATTGATCATCAAGGAGAAAGTAATATTTGCAGTTTGTGCCCGGCTGGAATTATATGATACCAAGTAGAGCTGTGAAAGAAAAAGCCTGGAGAAATATTCATGACATTTGACAAGGTGAAGAAGAGGTTGACGGCGTAGAGACCGTCTCTGCTCCAAACGGGATCCTGTGCTGCGACATTTGGCATCAAACCTATTTCTGCTGTAGGTGGCAGACGTGCTAGTACAGTGTTTTTCAACCAGTGTGCTGCGGCACACTAATGTGCCATGGGAGATGGTCAGGTGTGCCGTGGGAAATTACCCATTCACTGATCTACAAACATTTACCATCTCCAGGATATCAGCTCTGTGTTCATCTAAACAGGCCCTGATAAAACACTGAGTTAGGAATATGAAAGATTGTAAAAGATTTTTTCTTTGTTTCATTCTATTAAAGACATTTTGATAAGAATGACAGTACCGCGATTTAGCCGCAGCTTCAGCTCTGTTTTGGAAAAGTCCCGCCCCTCAACTGTCTCTGCCAATCATTCTTGGACCCCTATTCGTACGTCATCAGTGTGACCAATCAGAAGTGGTTTAAGTCTTCACTTCCTTGTTCCAGTTCTGCTCATAAAGTCTCTCAGTTCCAACAAATATACCAGCTAAAGCTCGTTTTTAGCAGTGCAGCTTTCCACAGAATCTGGTGTCAGACCGTGGAACAAGTGAACAATGAAGCTCAGAGAAGCGAGTCTATCGATTGGAGATGCAGTTTTTGCACTACATCTCCCATGATGCATCGGGTTAAAGTGACAGTGTCTCAGCGTACAATGAATCTTCCCTGTTAAACGTCTTGAAACCACAACAAACACACATCAGACAGTTTTAAATCTTCTTGATGAAATCAAAAATCAACACTTTAGTTCTCCTTCGAGGTTTGTGTTTTTTATTAACATCCAAACATCCCAGAGTTTGGTCCAAGTCATCTTTCTAACTGAAACACTTTTCTAATAACGTCTGGATTATTTTAGATGTTAAACTTAAGAAGAAGTAATAACAACATTTAAGAAACAGGATGAAGGTGAAGTGGCCAACAGACACAATTAAACAATTGAAACAATTTAATCATCTAAAAAGAAATAAAACATTTTTGTTAAAGTTTTCAAAGACTTCATCTTTGATCAAGACAAGAGAAAAACTACGGTAGTTGAAAATTATTACGGATAACTAACTGAACTTTTATTACATCTTTTAGAAAAAACATTGTGGAGGGACTTCTGTCAAGGATAAAGTGTGCCTTGGCTCAGAAAAGGTTGAAAAACACTGCGCTAGTGGAACAAAAGAAGCCCCTCCTTGCATGTCCAGTGTGAACATCGTGGGCTAAACACACATTCAAGAACTCACATTTAGCGTGTTCTTGAAACACAAACCTTCCTTATTCTGTCTGTTAGTAATGCATGCATTATTTGTGTACTTAACTGGTCTTTCAAACCACTTTTAGTGTATAAGATCTGATTAGAGCTTGTTTCAAATGGAGGTTCTTTATGCTTCTTTACTTTTAGAAGTAAAAGTGTAAAAATCTTTGTGCTGCAGACATTTACCTGCTTAAACCAGCTCATCTTTTAAACTTTGTCTCCTGCAGGTAACCAAGTCAAACACCAACCCAGATGACCTTGGAGGACTGGCCAGCCAGCTGACCAATAATTTTGGAAATCTGGCCAACGAGGCCAAATATGCAGCTCTAACAGCAGAGAACGATGAAGTAAACATTTTTGAGTACCCATGCCAGCATCTGTATCCGTCATTTTCCAGAATATCATGCTGCTGATGAATACATTGTTCCTGTTTTTTGTTTTGTTTATTTCTTTTCCAGATTGGTTCTCACATTAAGAAGCAGGTGGGAGAGCTGGGTTTCACCTGCACAGGTTTGGTGACCAAAGCTGGAGCTCTGCAGTGCAGCCCTAATGACACCTTTACTAAAAAGGAGCTGATTGAAAGTGCTCGCAAAGTCTCAGAGAAGGTTAGATCAAAAAATGGTTATTTCTCCCAATGTTTTTAGGGAATCTGTAGGTCTGAAGAGTTGGTAGAAATGAGAAGATACAACGAATTGGGTGATTTGTTGACATATTGTTTCTGGAAGTGTGTGTTTTTATTGGTCCTGTAGAGGATTGCCAGCATGTTCTCAGTGCTGGTGTCTTGTTTGCAGGTCTCCCACGTGTTGGCATCCCTGCAGGCTGGTAACCGTGGAACCCAAGCTTGCATCACCGCTGCCAGTGCCGTCTCTGGAATCATTGCTGATCTCGACACCACCATCATGTTTGCCACAGCTGGTACCCTGAACCGCGAGAATGCAGAGACCTTCGCAGACCACAGGTGCCGACCACCACACACATCTCAAGTAACAAGAGCGAAGCAGAAAAAGCCTGTACTGAGGGCATTTACTGTGGAGGGAAAAACTTAACTCCTCGCTGTGATAAAATGGGGACATAAAATACGCACGTCGACTGTCTGTGACACGCACAAAAAGAAGGAAACATTTATTAAAGACCAAAAAAGACTTAAATAGAAACCATTTTGAACTGCAAGTTTGTAGCTTTTCATTTTTTGTTTTAGCAGGTGCTACAGGAATGTTGCTTCTAGTTATTATAAACAATTGTTCTTCACCAGTGAAGATCTTTATGCCATTTGCCTTGAAAAATGAAATTTGAAACAAACAAGACGAAGAGCAGGAAGTGGACTGTCTGTATGATTTAACCATAACTGACCTAATAAAACATTATCCGGGGATAAAACTGCTCTGACAAGTACAATTTACCAAAGTAAATAAAACTAGGTAAATGTAAATGTAAAGGGTGTAACGATAGATTTTAAAAACAAGGGGAATTATATCATAATTTGTGGTTGACAATAGGATTCATAGTCAATATTGGTTCATTTTAAATTATCCGATTCATTCACCTAAAATGGTTTCATGGATATCTTTATCCAAACCTTCAACCAGTGTGACTCAGGGATAAATACCTGGTTACTGAACAGCACAGGTGAAGTTTTCCAGATTCCTTGTATTTCCTTGTATATCATGTCCGCTGTCATGCACTTGATTAGTTTTACATTATAGTAAAATAAACGTCCTGTGTCCCAATCCAAATGGTATTTTCCAAGATCGATCAGAATCAATTTATTTCATTTTCAAACTATTTTTTAATGATAATAGTCAATTAGATCAGAATTAGTCTGGTTGGCTAAATAGAGAATCGATTAATTGTTACACTGCTTGTAACCACTCACCATCGGCTGGTGACTATAGCCTGAGTTTTAGAAGTTACCACATGACTTATAAACGATGCTCCTCAGTGACAACTCTGTGTCTGTTTTCAGAGAATGCATTCTGAAGACGGCCAAGGCTCTGGTGGAAGACACCAAGCTGTTGGTTTCTGGTGCTGGAGCCAGTCAGGAGAAGTTAGCTCAAGCTGCACAGTCATCGGTGTCCACCATCACCAAGCTGGCTGAGGTGGTCAAGCTGGGAGCGGCCAGCCTGGGCTCTGAAGACCCAGAGACTCAGGCAAGGACTGCCGACTATGTCAGAACATAGTGGATTTCTCAGTTAATAACATGGAAAGCTGTGACTGCTTCATGTGTCCAGTAGGGCCAGATTATTAGACAAACATTAATCACTGATAACTGTCCAAAACACACATAGTGAGAAATGCAGGAAGTCATTTTTAGCTGTTAGTTAGATTTTTTGAATGAAAGCCAAAGACATGAAGGAAGGTAACATCTGATTTTTAAAAACGAGCCAAACCTGCTCACTTTGACATAAAAAAAAAAAAGAAAGAAAGACATTTTTAAATCAATGATCCGAAGATCACAAAATGAAATCTCAGTAAGAATTTCCCAAATCAAAGAAACTAAAAGAACTTTGGCTTGTCCAATTGGCAATCCTTCTTTCTAATATTGGTGCAGCTCTGCTCACAATTGTTTTGCCAATAAAGGTGAAGTTCGCTTTATTTCTGTTAAAAACAATTACTGTAATCAAATTGCTCTTTGCTTGCTGAGACTTCTTTATTTACAATTTATTTAAGGTTTGGAAGATTCAAGTTTTATCCCCAAAATGGGGTCAGAGAGACGATATGGTTTGCTTGACTTTGCCCAAATATTCCCATAGGTGGTGTTGATCAATGCAGTGAAGGATGTCGCTAAAGCTCTAAGTAATTTAATCAGCGCAACAAAGGCAGCAGCAGGCAAACCTCACGATGATCCCAGCATGCTCCAGCTGAAGAACTCTGCCAAGGTAAGAAACCAGAACCATGACCATTAGCTGCTAAAGACCCAGACTGTGGATGTGTCCAAATCCCCTCAAGACTTAGTGTGCTATGTAGGACCTTTGCATTTTGTTGGGGTGTCTGAATCTACAATTCCAAAATTCATTTCCCTGGAAATTTCCCAAAGGTCTCTGCAAAAAACTGGTCTCTATTGATTGATTGGCACAAGATCTCTCGTGTTAAGTTTGATTTGTGAACATCACATTTGACACTTTAACCCAAAATGTGCTGCAGCATTTCAGATTTTAGCAACCAGATGTTTACTGCAAATAGGAGTAGGGTCTCTCGGCAGATGTGTCTGAACTTGCATGGTTCTACCTGGCTGCTGCAGGTGATGGTGACCAACGTGACGTCTCTGCTGAAGACTGTGAAGGCGGTGGAGGACGAGGCCACAAAGGGAACCAGAGCTTTAGAGGCCACAATTGAACACATCAAACAAGAGCTGACGGTGAGCGCCCCCCCTGTCTGATGCTGTGGCGAGGGGAGAGGGCCCTCTCCAGGCTTTGGGCAGCATCATAATTCAGTTCCTGGTCTTCCTGCCACACAGGTGTTCTGCAGTTCTGACCCACCAGCAAAAACCACCTCGCCAGAGGACTTCATTCGTATGACTAAGGGAATCACCATGGCAACAGCAAAAGCAGTGGCTGCTGGGAACTCTTGTCGTCAGGAGGATATCATTGCCACAGCCAACCTCAGCCGTAGGGCCATTGCTGACATGCTGCGCTCCTGCAAGGTACGCCTGACGTGTGCTGGTCCGAAACCAAAGCCTTTGCCTCTGCAGGAAAAAATGACATAAAACACCAAAGAATACGAAGGCAAAGGAGACATTTATGGTTACAAGGAAGAAAGAAGAACCATGCATCACTGAAACTAAACTGCTGTAACTCAGGAGTGAAATATGCAGCATCAAAGCTTAAAGGTTGACGGTTAAATACTGAATGGAATCAATGCCTCACATTCATAGTGGAAGTTGGGCTCAAAGTGGAGGAGCATCTGAGGGTTTAGATGCTTCATCTCTGCATCTGAAGGAGCCAGCTTTGGGGATTTGGATGTTCAGGTTCAGATGTCTCCCAGCAACCCCGTGGTTTCAGGCACGTCCCACCAGGATGATGCTTCAAAGTAAACCGTAGCCTCAGCTGGTCGTGGCATTCCTCAGAAAACATGGAGGATATGTCAGAGAAAAAGAAAAAAAGAGGCACAGTAGAAAGAAGTAGAAATTACTTTATTTCATTTGTCAGTGTGTGTTTTTAATTTTCACATCACTAGCTGTGGTGACGTGGACAAAAGTAATCAGAGTGAACGCCTGATCAGAATAAAAATGTGTCATGTAAGCACGCCGTTCGGAATACTCCGCCCCATTCCGATCAAAATTTCTTTCCGATCGAGATAGTTGGGTTATGCCAATCTGTTGATCCGATCGTGGTTCACTACTGCTTAGAAACCGTGTAAACAATCATGTGAATTCATGTTTCCAATCGTGTCCAGACAAAATAAAGGCTGATGTTATTCCCACAAACTCACACTCAGTCAAGACGCACACTGTGGCATTGCCCACACAGATTTTAGATGCATCCACGGCTAAATGTTGTTGTTGGCACGTAGTAGCCTAACCCTAACCAAGAAACCAAGAAAGCACTAATTTAAACAAAATATGAGGGAACAAGCACTTAATAATTATCATAACAATAATGATTCGATGGGCCCATGTACGCGGTTTAATTCTAATCCGATCTTTAAACCGATCAAAGACATTTTGCACATAGAACCACAGCTAGAGAGAGGGCTAACAGGTTTTAACATCCAGCCTGTTTATGTCTCTTTTTGATTATCTGGAAATGAGAATGATTTTTAGTCTCTTTTGATGTGCAGGAAGCTGCCTACCACCCAGAAGTCAACGCAGACGTCAGGAGGAGAGCTCTGCGCTTTGGAAACGAGTGTGCTACTGGATATCTGGGCTTGCTAGAACATGTGCTGGTGGTAAGACGCTCTCCCCTTCACTCATTTCTGTTGTGGAAGAAAACAATTCTGACGGGAATGTTGGAGCCATGCTTGACGGAATAAATGCCTCCAACTTTAGCTGCAATGTCGACAGGGTGACATGTGGCAAGCGGTCTGTCCAGTATAATAATAATGTCTATGAAAGTCATAGAAGTGCCAGCGTGAGATTCCTCTTAGAAATTATGAAGTTTGCGTTAAAAATGGAGCAAATGATTGCCTTTTTTTCTACAACTTACCGCTACATTCTCCACTAAAGATCCGTTCACTCCTTTTAGAAGCCATTCCATTCTTTTTTGAGGCGGTACACCAACATGTTTTACTTGGATTAGTTAAGAAAAGCTCATATTTGCAGTAAAGCCAGACGTGTTGCTCCTCTCATAACTTACTTCAGATAATATTTCAGCTGTCTAAAGCCAATCATTCTGTAATTAGATATGATCACAGTTACATCTTAACTTGACATTTTATGGAAAGACGGACTACAATAGAGAGAGAGAGAGACATTTACATGGAAGTCCTAAAACAATTCCTGCTTTGTGGTCACTGCACCTTCACATGGATTTTTGTAGACAAAGCCATCTTTCATTCATGACACCTTCACTGCCATGTTTGTGTTCTTGAAAAACCAACTCCAACTGCTGTTGGATGGAATACATATCATTTAAAAACAAATCCATTTATAAAACCAAAAAGAAACTTTCAGTTGTTCTTTCAGAGATCCACTTTATTAATATTTTTTTCCCAAAATCTCTCGCTGAAACGTCTTTAAGTTATCTTGTTAACTTACATTAGTTTCCTTTAGCAATCAGAGTTATATTAGGACCTGGAAAAACCTCTTTAAGCTCTCCTCACCTACTTAAGACGACTCTGCAGCTGTCCTTGCAACAAGATGCAGATGCTTTTGTAAAGAGACGGTGTCTCCGTTATAAATCCACTACACCAGCTGCTGGATCAGAGTTTTAAACTCTTCACATGAGTGACCTGTTGCTGCAGCCTGTTTGCTAAATGCTTACTAACCCTTCCTCTCTGTATCTAAACCTTACAATCACTTCTTTTCTTTCTTTTTTCCAAATGTAATTTAAACTTGCTGATGTTGGTGCTAGCCGGTAAGTATTCTGCATGATGGATGCGCACAAGTGTGTGTCTGTCTTTTGTTTGGCACACTGACTTGTTCAAACATGTGTGACACAAGCCTTGTCAGGCTTCAGGTGTAGATGGAGCCTGAACGTGTTGCAGGTGTGGGTCAGCTGGTACCCCGTGTTTAAGTGCACGGATTGTTCATTTTCACTTTTTTTTTTCCTATGATTGTTTGAACATAAAAACCAGTAATGCAGTTAGATAGAACCCAATGGAACCAAAATAAAAGCATGTATTGTAGGGTAAATAGAGCAGAGGAGAGACCATCAGTAAATCATAGGAACTCTCCCAGCAGCTTAACTAGGCAAGTCCAAAGTCCGGCCCCGTGAGCCAGATGTGATGCACGTTCAGATTCCCACAGGCGTCTTTCATTCCATCAATAATATGCAGCACATTTTTTGCATGTACGATTTCTTGGTTGTGGTTGGATGAATTCCATTTTAAGCCGTTGTAAACCCGTTGCAACACGGTCATGTGACCTTTCTAGCTCATTTCTAAAATCTCTACAGTAAATAAAAAATAAAAGTTTAAAGTGAGGGCCAGAACTTCCAGGACAACTGGAAAATCAATCAATCAATCAATCAATCAATCAATCAATGATACTTTATCAAACCCACATGGGGAAAGAATGGCAGATTTTTATCAGATTAAATTTAAAAAAAAACTGTGTCTGTTTAATATACCAAGAGACTATGGCTGTTTTTAATGAATGTAATATCAAAAGGCACCACCAGCCAACACTACATCTACATGCTACATCTACAACAGGCTAACTGGGAATGAACAACTCAAAAAATGTAACAAATCATTTCAGCTAAAACGTATTTGAATAAATTTGAAGAAATGAAAAGAAAGCCATTGCAATAAAATGCTCATTAAATAGTTTATTTGCATTTAATGTTGTTAAAATGGTTTAGAAAAATGCTTTCCGACTTGTTGGCTCTCAAACGTTTTCACCTCACCAAATCTGGCTCTCTTTGCAAAAAGTTTGGACACCCCTGCCCATGATCGAAGGTCTAACGGGTATGAAGGGTCATTCAGGGTCACTCAGACAAACTTTAAATATCAAAATAAAAAACTAAATACACTTCCAGACTTTTATGTTTTGAATAGGCATTTTAAAAGTGTAAATAAAGGATATGTCAGGTAAAATCAATGGGACAAAGCACCGATCCATGTGGCACACCATGACTGACACTGTATGACGAAGACAACCAGCCTGCTCGCTCTCAAACCCCACTGATCTGAACTTGATGTGTCCTTCTATTAATCTAAACTGATCACAGAGAACCTCATAACCCCAACCTCCTGCCAACAAGCCGGGCTCTGTGTCGGTTCTGATGTACCGGAGCATTAGGGCTTACAGCGTGCAGATTGTTGGTGTCTTTGTTTGCCTGTGGAATGAGAGCGTGGCTCTTGGCATATGTTTCAGCGGTGTAACGTCTACCTTCTGACAACCTCACATCAAACCAATGTGAGTGGCGTGTGGCCTGAGCCCTGTTAATTCCCTGCACCTGTCACTCTCTGCTCCAACCCGAATATTTCCTGTGCATGTTGGACAGCAGTTCACACCGGACCAGCAGCACGCTGTTCTGCCATCACGGTCATTAAGCCGGGGAAAACCTCAAGTTTCTTTGATCGTCGAAAACGATCAACTACGTAATAAATGTTTGAATGTTTAGTGGGATTTAGTGTTTATGTGCTACATCAGAGCCTTAAATCATTTTTAACATGATACATACGGATTAGTAATACTCCACTGATGTATTACTCATCATAAGCTAAACTGGAAGCCTGACTCCGTTTTTCCTATATGAACATAAGTTCAGCTGTGTAGACAGAACCTGAGAATTCTGGGAAGAAGGAAACAGATCTGATGCTAACAAATGTTACAGACAAGAATCAGCAAAGTGAAATCTTAGATCACTGCTGGACAACGTGGGCTGGAAAAGGATGGTCAGGGTTATTTAATTAACTTGATCTGACAAAACAAGGTGTGTAAAAATGAGACGTGTTCATTTCTTTTTATGATAAACTTTATGAAAGTGTTTGGTTGAAAAATGACTAAGATCTTGACCAAAGTCTAATTTAACAAAACCTTTACAAATCATTGAAGTGAAACCTCTTAACCTAAACATCGTCTCTGTGTTTTATTTTCATTTGATACCACCTTACATATCTTTCTTCCTCCCTTTATAACAGGATAGAATCGGTGTTGTTTTTGCCTAAAATGTCCTAAAAAAAATGTTGTTTTATTAATATAGTTTTATGTGTAATTTTTCTGAAAGCAGAGCCTTTGCCTGCTGCTTGGACAAAGCAACGCATTTGATTGACAGCGCTCCTGAACCCCAAAACCTTTTTTTTTTTCTTCTTTTATCCACAGATCATCCAGAAACCATCCCACGATCTCAAACAACAGCTAGCGACCTACTCTAAGCGGGTGGCGGGAAGTGTCACCGAGCTCATCCAAGCCGCTGAGGCCATGAAAGGTATGGAGGACCTTGAAAGCAGCAGAAGACCAGGGTTTGATCCTGACTGAGCCGAGTGTAAAGATCATCCAGCATCGATTATCGCTCATTTTGAAATATGATGTTTAATATCAACTTGCATGATTTCAAACCAAACATTGGTTTAAGCCGAACTGTATCTGAGAACTGGACTGAGTGACCCCGCCCCCCTCTCATTTGAAACAAGTGCCGTGTTGAAGAAGACAAAATCCCATAGACCGATAAAGAGAACTAAACAGCTGTTACTCAGTCATTCTGTCTGTCAGAATAACCATTCTTCCTCTGATACCTTTTTGAACATGTTCTTGATAATTCTATTTTTTTTCATGATAATTGTTCTTTAGTGCAAGTTATTCATATTATAAACTGACATATCAGATGTCTGAAGAAAAGTAGGTGGAGCCTGCTGACCCCCACGTTGAGCGTTCAGAACGTTTGATTGACAGATTCTCCTGAGCCCTCTCTTCTAACAACCGCATTCCTGATTGGTGCGAGTGGTTGCCATAGAAACAATGACTCAGACTGACTTGACCAGCCACTGCTTACCAATGGCGTCTGGCTCCAACATGGCGTCATTCGTATCACAAAAATGAATAGACTTGATTTGGTTGGAGCTGGAGGTAAGTCCTTTTCTATGGGTGATGTAACACTCGCTCACTCCAGTTCTCAAATACAGTCAATGGTTTGAGCTCCTGTGTTGCCAATATCTATACTTGGAAATGATGGCAGATTTATTTAAAGCCCATTATTAAAGGACTAGAGCACTGACAGTAAGGCTAAATATATTTAAATACATTATAGTGATCAAAATGGCTTAAGAATTCACGATCAATAAATTATGTGAGACAGCTAAGACGTTTCTTTACATTTATTGATCGATACAAAAAGGTGGAGTCTTGATCTAAAAAATGATCTGCATGTTATATATATATATATATATATATATATATATATTGTAGATTTAGAGGAGAGTCTGAGCTTCCTGTAAAGGTTCGTACATGTCGGGTTGGAGCCTGAATGACAATGCCTTCAGGCCTGGACTGAGCCAGTGTTATTTTTGTGTCCCGTAGGAACAGAATGGGTGGATCCCGAGGATCCTACTGTCATCGCAGAGAATGAACTGCTGGGGGCAGCGGCAGCTATCGAAGCAGCTGCCAAGAAACTGGAGCAGCTGAGGCCGAGGACCAAACCCAAGGTTAGAGAGCTTTTTACAGAGCAGAGGCATCCGTGCTGAGTTTGTTAACCTTAGCGTGGGGTTACATGAAGCATGCGTGTCCAACATCCTCTGGGCTCCCTGCTCCACTGACCTTGCTGACATTGGAGTTTTTTATGTTCTTTGTTATTCTAAACAATAAGTTCATGGATGAAGACCAACCCCCTGTGCAGGGCTCCAGACTGCGACCAATTGGTCGCATTTTGCGACCAAAATTTGAGAGTGTGCGACTGAATTTTACATCCAGTCGCACATGCGCGACCAGTAAATTTGCCTCCCCCACCCTACGTATTTTTTTATACATTAAACGTGGAAGGGGCACGTCAATGATCAATTAAATAATCAATGTGACGCGAGCTCACTCGCACGCAGGCAGACACACACACTCGCGCACATACTCATGAAACGCGAGCACACACTTGCGTGATGCCCGTCTGTGAGGCGGCCAATGCGTGTGAGAAGAATAGGGAACGCCGCTGTAAGTGGCTAAAATGCGTGGAGGGGGAGGGGCCTAGAGACAATCGAGCGCGCGTTAACATCTGTGGGAAGGAAACGGAGACAAATATCCTCACAACCTGATATGTGCGTCTGAGCTATGAGTAAGTGAACTATTGATTCGTTCTTCCGACCTGCGGCTAGTGTACCAGTGACAGAACTACAGCAGGGGTCTCAAACTCGCGGCCCGCGGGCTATTTGCGGTCTCCAAGATGATATTATGCAGCCCCCGCCTTAATATGAAAGTTTAATGTTACTGCAGCCCGCCAGTTTTAATGAATGACAATTTTTCATTGTCGTGCACGGAGCTGACCAACCAATCACAGTGGGGTTAGTCAGTGGTCCCCAACCATCGGGCCGCGGACCGATACCGGGCCGCGGGACACTTGGCACCGGGCCGCGGAGCGGTTCCAGGCCGCGGGAAATTTTTGCATCGGGACGCACAGAAAGAAAAAATAATTTCCATTTTATTGTTTTTTTTCCGACAAAAACGTTTTATTTTGAAAAGTGACCGGATTCACTTTGTAACATCTGTCACACTTAACGCACGTCAAAGTCGCGACACCAAACATCAGGTGATAAACCCCACTAAAATTAAACCCAAACAACCAAAATGAGCCAAAAACAAACTTCTTTAGAAAGTTGCTTTGACAAGGGGAAAATTATAATCATTATTGTTATTATCATTACTAAAGAGAAAATACCACCACCGGTCCAAAATTAAATTAAATTACATTAAATCTGTCTTGCGTTGCACCTCAATCCCCCCCCCCCCCCCCGGTCCGCGGTAAACGTGCCTTGCGTTGTACCGGTCCACGGTGACAAAAAGGTTGGGGACCACTGGGGTAAATGACTCTTAGGGGCGGGACAATGTCAGGGCTTTAAAGCAGGACACCTGACAGCCCCCAGGAGTTCCTTACTTTCCTTTTTAGAACGTATCTATTCGCTCGTAATTTTCTAAATACATGCAGTCCGTGCTGAACTTTTCTCTGGGTCACACAGAACCGGAGGAAGGTTAAGTTGGAGTTGTCCTTAACATTAAATTTAGTTTTAATATTTCTCTCCCCCTTAGTATGATCTGTGTTATTATATATTTTATGATTATTTGAATGTTTTGTAATGTATGTAGCCTTTTTTTAATGAATTGGTATTTTAAATTATTTTAATTGATCACTCAACTACAAAAACCATCAGGACACATGTCCCATAATGCATTGTTTTGTAGTCTGTAGGGCAGCTTTCAGTCAGTTCAGTTTCCAGCTGTGTTCGGGTAGGTTTGCCCCTTGCTCCCACCCCTTTCTCGCGATATTTTTGTGATGATTGACAGTTGATGTTGGAGCAAAAACAAAAATATATGTCACACACCAGGTGATCTGTGCAGCGTTGAGTTCACCTGGATGATCTCAAACACGCTTATTGTGCATCTTGGCTGCACCTATTTGGTGTCCCAAAGATAAATTTCCATCCGTTTTCTTTACTATTTGTACTGTCATGACAGTGATGGTTCTGTCAGTTTACCTGTTGTTGCATCTTCAAAAGTGCAGAATAAAATGTGACACTGAATTTGAAACAGCTCATTGTAATTTCTGCATCTATTATTAAGGTATTTATTAGTAATACAGGGGAAATTAGTAGATTTGGTTAGCATGTTGGTTTACGGTATGCGCCCCTAAATTTTCTGGTTGTGCCCCTAAAATTTTCAGTTAGGGGCCACTGTGCTCCTAGTGAAAAATGTTAGTCTGGAGCCCTGCTGTGGATGTTTGGTCTTCTCTGAACTCCTTGATTTTCTCCAAAAGTTGCCATATGGTCTGAAACTGCTTTTGGTCGCCTTCCCTCATCAACAGGAAGCCGATGAGAGCCTGAACTTTGAGGAGCAGATTCTGGAGGCAGCCAAGTCCATCGCAGCTGCCACAAGTGCTCTGGTCAAAGCTGCTTCAGCAGCACAGAGAGAGCTCGTGGCTCAAGGGAAGGTACGTCTGAACCAGGGATGGAGCCATACACAATTTTATTTCTGTTCAATATTTCATTTGTGTATTACAGAGCTACAACATAATTCAGAATATATATATATGTATATTTGCCAACAAGCAAGTAACAATGAAGAAAAACATTCCAGCTCAGTTTGACCAACTCTGGTGATGTCATAAACCAACCAATAATAAATCCTTCTTAAATTTAGCACAACACATGTTTGACACTTCAAACATAAACCATTCATTTTACTTATTGCACATTTTTATAGTTTTTCATGATTCGTACAAAAATCACATGTCATCAGTTCGAGTGTGTCTGTGTTTCCAGGTTGGAGCAATCCCAGCCAACGCGGTGGATGATGGTCAGTGGTCTCAGGGCCTGATTTCAGCTGTAAGTCTGATCCCTCAAATGAAGGATTTTTTTCTTTTATTTTTTGGGGGTTTCCTCTGAATGTCTTGGTGCTGATGCCCTTTGACCCCCCAGGCTCGGATGGTTGCAGCAGCAACCAACAATCTGTGCGAGGCAGCTAACTCGGCGGTACAGGGACACGCCAGCGAGGAGAAGCTCATCTCGTCTGCCAAACAGGTGGCGGCCTCCACGGCTCAGCTCTTGGTGGCCTGCAAGGTCAAGGCTGACAAAGACTCCCAGACGATGAAGAGGCTCCAGGTCAGTTACTTCTGCCAATATAAGCCGAATTCTAGAGGATGTTTTAGCCCGGGGTGGAAAGTAAGTGAATTCCATTAACTCTCATTACTGACTAGTTCTTTCAGTACTTGTAACTTTTTTCCTTATAATTGAGTACAGAAATGAACATAAAGATGTTCTTTGTAACACTAAAATCCAATCTTCTTATTGAATAGGTTATCTTTAGGGGCCATCAAGGTTGAGATGTTCTTATTTTTGATCATTTACAGCATCACAGCTGTTCCTTCTCCAAAACAAAGGTTGTATCAAAGTGAAGAAGTTCCACGCTGTCAGTGATTGTGTGGAGGCGTGAAAACCATGTTGTTGAGTGAACACTCCTTGGTGGTTTGAGCCTGATGCACGTTCCTGATGGATGCAGAGCTCATCTGCAGACCTGTGATGGTTTCAAATTTGGAGTCAGATGGTCGAAATGCGACAGCTGCTGTTCATCAACACTTTGTCAATCTATTAGCTCGTTGCTGTCAGCATGATAACTGGAACTTCTTTGAAAACGTCTTAGGAGGATCTTAGGTCATCTACCAGGGATCACATGACATCTGGAGAAGGGGTCTCAGTGTTGCTGGTTCTGGTCTAAACCTCTGTGTCTTGGGCCACTCTGATTTCCATCACGGACTTACTGTCAGTCCCCCCCCCCTCTCAACGCTGCCCTCCTCTCAGGGCGGCCAGGGTGGAAGGCAGGGGTCCTTTCCTCTGCCCTCTGCTGGACTTTCCCTAGAACTTATTTGGGGTATCACAGAGGCCCCCTCTGGCTTGCCTCTGGGATTGGTTGTGGGGGTCCCAATGGGGGGGGGGCTTGCACCATCAGTGCTGCTGTGGTCTCTTGGCTGCTGGCTGTAAGCCATTGGTATCCTGGAAGCCATTCCTCCTGCACTGGCTGCTGCAGGTTCTCTGCGGGGGGTGTGTCAGGGTTAGCACCATTCTCTCTGCATTCCATAGCTTTAGTGGATATTTTAGTGAAAAACATTAGAGATGTCTGCTAACCTGTGCGCCAACAAGTGTCTGATGTGTGCATGTATGTGTCCATCGAAATCAGTCATTTGTAAATATATGTTTGCAATGGTGAGAAACCTCCAAGAACGCTTTTGTTATTGCCTTTATCTCTAATCTATTTTTGTGTGTTTATTCAAAGAATCAAAAGAACATAAATCCCTTTTTGACTTACTGTTATCGAGACTTTTTTTGCTTTAAGTTGCAAAATCAGTAAATAGATCAGAAAAATTAGGAATTTAAAAGCTAAATCTGAGTGAAAGACATATTATGGCTTCATTGAAGATCACTCATGTCACTGAAGTCACCTGTTGTCTCAAGGCTGAGAAAGAAGACAGCTGATCATGCAGCATTGTGAAGAGCTGGAGTCTGCTCAAAACACCAAATATAACAACACGGACGGCTAAGAAGACCAGATGAATAATCTTCATCCAAAGCAGAAAACAAAGCATCCATTTTATATTTGTTAAATAGAAATATTTGGTTTTAACATTTTGTGTTTGGAATGATCTATTCCAAGCTGTGATTGAAACACACTGCGTTCGTTTCAAAACGTGAAGTTTAGTAAATAAAACTGAAGTCTGGACGTCTGCTGAGCCTCACAGGATCTGACATGGAGTCTATCAGGAAGGTTCGTGTTCTGAGTCAGGAGGACGTCATGATGTAACTAACTTTAAGCTCTGCCACATAATTAATAAGATTACAGCTTTAGAACTCCAGTCAAACCCAAACGATGAAAAGTAAGCAGAGTCAAACACACTAAAGCTTCTTCAGTGCTATGTCACCAAACAGTTAATGAATGTATGTGAAGCAAAACTGACTAGAAAGCTGCCATTGTTTGCCAACGAGCTGATAATAGAACTGAAATCAGATTACAGTTACTTATTCACCAACCAGGTCAGAGATGCCACTGATTTGACTCAAGTTCAACTTATTTTGCTTTGGTTTTTTAAGTTTTGGTTTGTTTTTCTTAAGTGTCTGAATTGATCACTGGTTGGTCCCACTCCAATCATCTTTTGATTAATTGTAAAAGTGTTCCCAGAGGTCTTTTAATTTAGACTACGCCCTTTTTAGCCGAAATCCAAAAACCTGTGCTATTTCTTAGGACATAGTTTCTGCAGAGCAGCAGGAGTTCTTTAGAAAATTCACCTCTGAGTTGTGGGTGGGACTGTTGGCACAGACAAAGCCCGCCCCCCTTCCCCTCTCCGTTGTGAAGCAGAACGGAGCAGGGAGCTGGTGGCCTGCCCAGCATATTTCCCTACTTCAAAAATACGATTTTTTTCCAACTGCCTTTTTTTCATCTGCTCCTGATTCATAACGATTTGACAAAAGAAATTCTCAGAAACATAATTTAGAGCTTAATTTTCATTATATATGCCCTCCATCATAAGAAAAATGTTACAAGAACATATTCAAAACACAAAAAGCATCATTTTCATCAGAGTGGGCCTTTAAAGTTAACACGAAATAAAAAAAAGGATTTTTTTTTTAAAAGTCTGATATTTCAGTGAGAATAAATTACAAAAAAAATGTAAACTTTTATTTGAAACGGTCTTTTAAGCATCAATGTATTACAAACTATTTTGGTGCCTATTTTCTGCGATATTTCCTATATTTACTCTGATAAAAACTACATAGAAACAACTATTTAGCGCCTCCACACTCAGATTTAGGTAGATTTTCCTTTATATTGTCAGAAGATGTTTTTTTTACAGTGTACATGTGCTGTACTTATAAAATTTCTATGCTGATGATACTGATGTACAGTATCTGCTGGTTAACACGGAAACATGCTGCAGCAGCTGAGCTTGTCGAAAATCCAGAGCATACCCAAAGTGTGTAAGCAATCTGGACTTAAACATTCAGAGCTGCAGGAACACATCATGCTGCTCTGTAAGGATTAGCATCCTCTATATTTAGCAGTGGGACTTTGATGCTCGGCTTTTTCAGTGGTTCTGCTGGGCTGCCCCAGAATTTAAAGGCCGTTTCTAGATAAATGGAGGACAGGGAACCAAAAGCAAAGGTTTTTATTGTTATTACAGCAAAAACAAGTCATGATTGAGTGTTTTTGTATATTTAGTGGATGAAGTATTTTTTACTATTATTAAAAATACAATTCTACAACAAAGAAGAAATTAAAAACTACTTTTTTTTTTTTTTTAATGAACTGCAAAAGACCTGACTTGGAGTGAACCGGTCAAACTGATGTCATCCATTCAGGCTGTTGTGACCTTTCTGTGTAACTGATGCAGTCACTTGTGAGTCATATCAGAAAGCACAAACATCTCCTGTCCCCTCTTCCCCCCAAAAATACTATCTTTAAGGCCAAGTGGATGCTAGCTGCAAGTGCTTGGGCCTGTCCGGGTCAGCTCATATTCTCTGATCCAATCAGCGCCGGCTTATCTCCTCCTCTTCTGGGCCTGCAGCTGCCACCTCAGTAATTCTCATACATTTATGTCCACCGGGGCTCTGGAAACAATCCGCCCAGTCCACTCATGGCACCAAGAACTGGAAACATTAGTCTGGATCTATGATTACACCGAAGCATTCGCTCTGCCTCCGTGCCATGAAGCTTTTTAAGGCTGTAATTGCTCAGTCCTAACTGTGACATCCCCTTTGATTATGCAGCAGCCTCTAGTTAAGAGGGGGAGCTTGAGAACGGATGGCAGGCAACGATGCTGCAGACACAATCAGAGAATCATGTTGATAACTGGAGCTGCCAAACCCGTTTAATATTGAGCAGATATTCAACTTTCTCCTGAGGATGTCAGGTCAGATGTATGAATCACACAACACTCTGAATGCTTAGTTTGACAAAATGATGCCTCTTTTTGATGTCGTTAGAAACCAGTGACATCATCGGTTAGATTTACAAACACATGACCCCCACAGAGCAGCTTATTCACCATTTGATTGGCAACAGCCAAAGTGTGTTGTTTAAAAATTTACTTTACTTTACTTTATTTAAATTACTATTTTTCTCCGTTTACAAACTATAGCATTGAAAAAAGTCACCAAAGTTGTCATTATTGACCTACTTTTACATATGAATAAAGTGTGTACTGGCTCTCCTTCTGAAGAAACACATGGAGAACCTGTTAGTTGAAGTTTCCCTTTTCGTTCTTCAGTTTTAAAAGTCTCTCTGTCTCCATGGAGATCACTACCAGAGACGTGTCGGAACAAATTCCTGAGTTTTGAAACGTAATCCTCCATTTAGAAAAGGATGCAAAACAATATTAAAGAAGAACTGGACGGCTGCACTTGACTTGCTGACACTAATTCTATTATTCCTTAGCCTCGTTGTCTGGGATCACCGGCGCCCTCTGCCTTGAGGCATGTGTACTGCAGGCCTCACCTAGTGTATTTCTAAAGCGCATTTTAGCGGATAAAAAGACTGCATGGGCCACAAGCTGGCACCAATGTCAGACAGCTGGTAAGAAATAAAAAAATGTATAATTTATTAGAGATAAAGTGACTTTTATGACAAAAAGACCGAAACAGTCAAACGCATGCGTCAGTTAGTGAGTGCGTCGCAGGGAAGGCATGAGCGGCTCGTACCTCACATGCAGCACTGTCGTGTGTTTGAACAGGAAATTGGTAAATTCATTTCTGTCTTGCACTGAGCTGGGACGTCAAATGACCAAACGCTCATAGAGTGCGTCTTTTTTTCCCCTCTTTTATCAATGGATTCAACTTTTTGAACAGATCAGCCTGCTTGATCAGAAACTCTTTGAGGTGAATTTTATGGTTGGACCAAAGCGGGTTTTCGGAGCTGCTTGGTGTTAAGCTGCATGACGGAGCCAAGTGAACCACAGACAAAGATAAACAAATGTAAGAAGCTGACATCCCTCTGCGTCCTGCCTCCGTCCAGCTCTCTGCTGCTTGAGCCCACAGAGCCAAAAAAGGAGAACTTGACTGGTTGAGGCCTCCAATAAGATGAAGTGCTTGGCTTCTGAGTCGTCTTGCTCGGCTGCTTTCTCATCTTTGCCTTTTACAGCTGTTCTAAACTCTGTTGCAGAACTGCTGAGGTCGTCCTCTTAGACACAACTGGAAGCGATAATTCCCTTATTAGTCTGTCTGTGGAGCTCTCCGGGAGATTGTTGTACACTCTCTACAGCTCCCAGAAGTCTTTGTCTTCCATCCAACTTGTGCGATATCTGTTCATCTTGTGAATGTGCCCCATGATTCGTATTTGTTCTCGCACAAGGTTAAGCTGTTCTCTGTGAAAAACGACTTGGATTTTACTCAGAGCTTCATTTTAGGAAATATTTGTGTTTAAAGTCAAACATCCTGAATTTGTTTGTTTGTTCTGCAGGCTGCAGGAAATGCTGTGAAGAGAGCATCGGATAACCTGGTGAAGGCCGCCCAGAAAGCAGCGTTCGATGCTGAGGATGACCAGGCTGTGGTGGTGAAGAGCAAGATGGTGGGAGGCATAGCTCAGGTCAGTCAGAGATCCCAAAGACTGAACGCCACACAGAACAATGACAAACGACACAGAGAAGAGAAGAATAAATGGAAGGAGAACAAATAATACTTAAAGACAACAAGCAGCGAGACACCAACCGATGATCAACAGATTGAGACAGCAAAGAGACAAAAACCACAAAGTGAGACGACAAACAGCAAAAGTATATTTTGTCTGATGTTTGGCTCTTAAGCTGGTTTTTTAGAAGACAATAGATTGAGAAGAAAAAGCAAAAGAGTGAGACAAAAACCAGAGAATAAGACACAAAAAACTCCTCATTAAAACCAAAAAAAAGTAGAGGGATGACTGAGACGAGTCAGTCGCGAGTTAGACAACAAACAACAATCGTTTTAGTCCAACATGTGGCTTTTTAGCTTCCTTTTGCTCTGAACACTGATGAATTCTTTGGTCCTGCAGATTATCGCCGCTCAGGAGGAGATGCTGCGGAAAGAGAAGGAGCTGGAAGAAGCCAGGAAGAAGCTGGCCATGATCAGGCAGCAGCAGTACAAGTTCCTGCCCTCTGAGCTGCGAGAGGACAGCCAGGACCAGTGAGAGCATGTGGAGCTCCGAGCAAACCCAAAGCAGCGCCGCTCGGACCTGCCGCCCACGCCTCACATCTGCAGCCTCTTCGTTAACTCTCTTTTTAATAACAGATTTTACATTATTGATGTGCTAATTTCACGATCCTTTGAGTACTTATTAAGTTATCAGCGCTTTGGATCTGTCTGGACGTCATTTTCCTCCTCTTTTGATTCCAGTCTATGTCTTCACCGTCAGACTGTTACATCTCATTGGTGAAGATGGAAGGCAAACGCTGTCAGGGCTTCAGCAAAAATTTCAGGTCGTCTATGCAACGTTTTTGTCGCGCTTTTGTTTTTACTAAGAACATTTCCAGAGAGCCCCAGGAGGTGGTTTCTTCTAAAGTGGTCCGAGGTTTCACAGAGGTCCCGCTCAGCCGTGACTATAAAAATACAGGAACATGTTCAGGATTAAGATTCAGAAATAATGAACTGAAACAAACATGCAAATCAGTATTCTTTTTCTCTTTGTTTTAGGAACGAGCTATAGAATATATTAAACAGGGGTCTTCCTTTGTGTTAGTGTTTAGATCAGCCTCTTTTTTTTTTTTTTTTTTTTTACAAAACTATTGTTTAAAGATTATCAAGCCATATATTTAAAGTTAAAAAATGTTTTGACATTGGTGATGACCTTCCTCAGTGTTTGCTTCAGCAGCATATGTGCCAAACTGTGTGATGCCGAACTGTTCTCTGTCGAAGCAGCGGCGCCTCCCAATCAAAGATAATTCCACTGAGGTCCGTCTGTGAAATGGACCTGCAGCCTGCATGCTTCTAAAGTACACAAGCACAGTGGCTGTGCTTATCAAGTGCCTTTTATTATGAATCTATGGAATATACGTGTTGTCCTTTTGGCCAGAAGTGCAGCAGTTTCAGCACTCCGAACTGTAACAGCGCGAGTAGCTTTGCTTTTATCACTCGATTGTAAAACAAACTGAACGATTATATGACCACGATCACTCCAGATCTTTTTTTTCCCCCCTTTGACTCACATTGACTTTACCTTGCAGGTGCACAGCAGAACCCCATGATGTGCACTGTAATAGAGATTTATATATTCAATAAAGCCAGATTTCACAGAAACATTTGGTGTGCTTTTCTTCTTTAACTGTGTTGTCATACAAGGTTGTTAACCCTTGTGCTATCCTGTGGGGTCCAGATGAACCGATCCTTAAACTGACGTGTTCTCCCTACCATGACAAAGGTGGATAAGAGGAAGAGGATTTCATGTATCCATGGACACCAGTGAAGATCAAGAAACATTGAAGAAAAAGGTTCAGAGCTCTGTCTAGTGGGTCTAGATGACCCCACTCCCAATGTTAAAGTGCCTAGGATAGCACAAGGGTTACACAGAAACCTACTGGGGAAGAGAAACCAACATTTATTGTGTAATTAGCATTGATGCCTCATGGTGAAAAGGGCCTGGTTCAAATTTCAGATGGGAACTTTCTATGTGGACTTTGCGTGTCCTTCTCATGCTCATGTGGGGTTTCTCAAGTCTTCCTCCCACTGGACAAAACGTAACCTTAAATTGTCCCTGAAGAGTAGTTTTGTCTGTTTGTGCCCTTCTGTAAACCCTACCTTCACCCAGATGGAGCTGGAAAAGACTCAACTGGACAAAGTGGGAACAGAAGATGCGTGGATTTTTAACAATGAAGAATTTTTAGCCCTCGCGCTATCTTGTGGGGTCCAGATGACCCCACTCTCACATTCCCTACCAGGACAAAGGTGGCTATAGGTGAAGAGGATTTCATGTAATCCATGGACACCAGTGAGGATCACAAATCATTGAGCAAAATAGGTTCAGCGCACTGTCTTGTGGGGTCTAGATGACCCAACTCCCAACGTTAACATGATCTAAGATAGCACAAGGGTTGAAGATATGGATTGAGAGTATGCTGTATTACAGTTATAGGAATTTAAACAAAACCTTATTACTTTCTGGGTCAGTGAAGGTTCCCATTCATCCAGGCGACATCTTGAAGTTGCATCAATGCAGCAGGGCTGGATGCTCGGGTCTCTGGTTCAAAGTCCATCTGGGCCCTTTTCTGTGAAGAGTTTGTATGTTTTCCTGCATATGTAGCCATGCTCACACCACGCATGAGATGTCTATTCAAGAAAGCAGGTTCTCAAATGGGCGTCCAGCCCGTTGCCTTCACATTGGTCAAGCAGGAAGGGGCTTCTCCTTCATTTTGCTACTGTTTACTTGCTCATGTCCGCCACCTACAGTTGGAAGAGGCTCGGTGCGAAATGTCAAAGTGGTGCAAATCCTGTGCATGTCGTTCAAGGCCTTTTCTTTCACAGCTCTATTCTGATATATGACAGACCTGGTGTCATGGAATTCCAGCCGGACACAAACCGCTCTTGTCACTTGCTCCCTCATGGTGAATTTTTAAACAGTCAGTACCTACGTGAATAAAGGGGGTGTCATCTATACGTCACTACCAAATGAGAGTTCCTGATTGGTCAATGTTCAAACTGGTTTAAATTTCAGTGCGTTCAATGGCATTTCATACATTGAGCCTAAAAAAGGTTAAGAAAATATTTGCGTAGTTGCTGTATTTGTAAATGCACATCTCCGCATGTTTAAATAGACTTTTCATTGGAAGGGATCACATGAACGCGCGTCTCCGGGGGCAGTGTGGACGTATCATCACAGGGGCTTTTGTCCGGGCACTCCGGCTTCCTCCCAGTACAGAAATCCTGCTTCAGAGGTTAACTGTTGTCTCTAAAAGGCGTGAGTGTGTGGTCTTGAGACAGACTGGTGACCTGTTCAGGGTTTAGCCCCCCCAATAAACCCAAAAGGGATTTAGTGGGTTTTTAAAATGGATAGAGTTAGCTTCATACTTATAATTACAAAATGTTAAATTAATATTCTACACCATAAATGATAAAGACTGAGGGCTGTCTTTACCTTGATTCTGAGTGTGTCTTAATTATTTCATTTTTTCTGAGCTGCAAGCATAGTTCTCTGTTTTCTGTGACCTTTGACACTACAAGGACATGCAGCTTTGCTTCCATAGAATCTTTTTTGTTCCTGCAGAGAGTTCTTTGCACTACCACATTCATACTTTCCATTACGGCCTTCCAGGTCTTCCTATTTATTTGTTTGTTTTTTTCCGTTCCAGCGACTCGATCAGATGAGAGGTGGAACAGCTGGAGCTGATAAAAAGATAAAAGAGGCGGAAGCTGCACTGTGTGGAGAGGCTGGCTCTGCAGAATAAGCAATGGTCCCTCCATTGGTTATTGTGTCCTGTTCTCCTAGTGAGTTCTTTTGTTGTGGCTCATCCCGCTGTGTGTAGTGGACTTGGGTTTGGGTTCGTAACACTCTCCCATATGACAACATGTGAGGATTTTTTACTTTTGGTTATTGAGCAGAAATATGTTTTTCTGAAAAGTGTTTAAGGTGGTATGCCAGAGATGTATTTTGCATGAGGCACAGGATCACTTAAGCGGGTAACATTGCATGGAATGCATTGAAATGGGTGAGTCATTGAACTCAATTTGGATGGCAGTTTTCTAAAACAATCATTAAAAGAAGCTGTAAAGAACTGTCATTGAAAGTCAACTTCAGTAAATTGTGGAATAAAGCTTAACTACACGCCTCAACTATTTTCTGCTTTAGTTTGGCTTAAATTGAGAGTTTAGGTTCAGTTCAAACAGCTCAGGAAAAATCGTTTCATTTCAGTCAGTTATTGTAAATATTGATACAGTTTTTAAGTAAGTATAGGCTTCTGTACTATTCAAAATGAATCTTATGAAAAAAGCTGCTTCATCACACCATGAGATTCCACATCAGTCCACATTCAAAGTGAATGGGAGTCTGAACTAAAAGTGACAGAAGATGAGTCTAAGATGCATCTCACACGGTCCTCTTCAAATATGGAAGGGATTTGGAAGAACCTCACATGGTACGCCCCAAATCAAAAGTAAACAACTAAAAACTCCACAATCTGGTTAGAGACAGTGTGGTAGCCTGGAAGGGAACCACACACATTCTGGTCATGTTCTAAAATCCAACGCTGTTTGTGCTATCCTATGGGGTCCAGATGACCCGATCCTTACGTTGATGGGTTCTCCCTACCAGAACAAGGGTGGATAAAGGTGGAGAGGATTTCATGTAATCCATGGACACCAGTGAAGATCACAAATCATTGAAGAATAAAGGTTCAGAGCACTGTCTAGTGGGTCTAGATGACCCCACTCCCAATGTTAAAGTGCCTAGGCTAGCACAAGGGTTAAAAAACGTTCTTGGATACACCTGCCCAACAGGCTTCCAACTGGGAACATAGAAGATCCCTGTGATAGAATGGCGATCTGTCCAGAATGTCCCCTGCCGTTGCCCACAAGTGACCAGGATAGGCTCCAGCAGCCCCGTGACCTCAAAACGGGTTAAGAAGGTTTTTTTTATTTTTTTATTTATTCATTTATTTTTATTTTATTTAAAGTAAATTTTACGTTGATTATTTCTATGATGTATTGTGATTTTAATGCATTTTTCTGTTTTGTGAAGCACCTTGAATTACTTTGTGTACGAATTGTGCTATACAAATAAACTTGTCTTGCCTTGCCTTAAGAAGATGAATGAATGAAGACTGTGTTGAATGAATATCTTTACCTGGTCAGGATTTCCCTCTTGGTAGGCAAGAAGGCTGCAGGACAAAGAAATGGAACAAAGTGGACCCTCCCAGGAAGGATGAGTGGATGGATATGAACCATTTACCGAACAAAAACATTGGTGTATCAACTAAAATTGATAGGGTTCAATTTCAACAAAAAAATGGTGCCCGTATGTCTGCCCCTAAAGCTTTGTATGAACAAAAAACTAAAATGCCCTGTTGTGTGTTTTGTGTGGGTTTGTGTGGGTGTGATGCTCCATGTATGTAAATAATAAAAAATAGAAACTCATAATAGGAATAAAGTTTAGAAAAAGAAAGTATGCAGTTCCCTCCAGTGTGATGTCAGACTCTTCTTTGCTAAACCAGCTTCAGAAAGTCCAGTTTCTCCGCGCAGAACCAGCAGCTTCATCAGTTTGTTCTGCATCTTCTTAGTCTCATCACTGAGATCATCTCACATTCTGAAGAAACAAAGGTCCAGAACCGGATCCAGCCTTTCTGCAGCTGGGTGTTCTTTGTTCTCAGTGGTTGGACATTTTCCGCTCAGATCTCCAGCTCTGGGTGGTGGACAGGTGGAGCTTCTCCCCTCATCCTGAACGCACACGGCACCCACGCACTCGGACAGCTTCTGCTGTCTAAATATGGGCAACGCTCCGCACGAACCCGCGCTGAACGCTGGCTGAGGCGCGCGCGCCTGCAGCTGCTCCGTTATTCCTGTCCTGTCCACGAGCGCCTCCGGAGCCGTGCGGTCCAGTCCACAGCGCAAGCCCGTCCGCCCTAACCCCGAGCGAGACCCACAGAACCCGCTGCTAGTTCTGCTGAGAACACCCAGAAGGAACCATGGAGGCCATCAAGAAGAAGATGCAGATGCTGAAGCTGGATAAGGAGAACGCCATCGACCGCGCGGAGCAGGCTGAGGTGGACAAGAAGGGAGCAGAGGACAAGTGCAAGCAGGTACACGACCAGAACCACCTTTCAGAACCAGAACGGCCTCCTCTTAACACGAGATTAAGATGGTTTCAAGTTTAAAAAGTCCTTAACCTTTCTGAGACATCTCAAGTGTTTTTGGAAACTATAATGGCGCAAACTTTATTCTTTCAATTTGACATTTAGATTTTGTTTATTTTCAAAGAACATTTTATATCAACAAAAATTCCAAACCTGTTCTTGATATCGAATTATGATTAAAACACATACATCTTCACAGACTTCTATAATTACGGTAGAAAATCCAAGAAAGTGTAAAAACTAAAAACATGAACGTCCTTGTCATTAAATAAAGACGTTATCCTAATACTCTCATTTTGTAAGCCTATCACAATCATCTGCTCATCCCTGCTCCAAAATTAGAGCTTTAAATCAACAAAGTAAACTTTTTCTTTTAGCCTTTTCACAGACTGCGAAAAAATCCAAAAGCTCTGCAGGACCTTCCATAAATGGCCTGTTCTGACTGTGGAGATAATCAGGGTCTTCTTGGAGTTTCATGCTTAAGATCAGAGCAGATTCCTGCTGAGATATTTTTGCCATGGTGCTCTAGCTGGAATTTGACAAGATAAACTATGATGTCAGAATGAGAGAAGAACATCTTTGGCTGCATGTAGTTTGTTGAAGAAAAGGCCTGTGCAGATTGTGAGGGGGAGGCTGCCAGAATGCAGTGAAAAAGGGCTCTAAAAAAGGGCTTTAGTCTTAGATCATGGTGGAGAAAATGCCTCAGATCTGCACATAAGGCACATCAAACACTCAGATCACTGTTTTTATTTATTGAATGTATGCTTTTATTCTATTTTGCATTTTAACACATTCAATTCTCTGCTTTCTATACTCTATCTTGTTCTTTTTTATTTATTACATTCATTACTTGTATTTTTTGTGTATGTGTTTACGTCGGCACAGGGTAGACAACAAAACAAGAATGTCATTGCACTGAGAACTTTGCTTCCCTGTTGCACATAACAATAAACACTTTGAATCTTGAATCCTAAAAGTTATATAGATTAGGTCAGAGTAATGTCAAATGTATTTTATGATTGTTCTGTAAAAGAGATCACTAGGTTGCATGAAAGATTTTTTGGTACAATCCCCGAATAATGATGCATGGAGCCACAGTGGAAATACACGAGTCCCTCTAGCAGAAGTAACGAAAGAAAAAGACCAGAATTCAGATCCAATAAATCTGGACAGGCATTTTTCCTAAAGATTTATATCAATTATTTGGTGATATTCCTGGTTCTATGTTGGTGTGGGCTGAAGTCCCACCTCCTTCGTTTTTCAATTAACAATCAACCAGGAAGTGCTAACTGTTGCAGTTCCTTAAATGGCCACTGGAGGCAGGTTGCAATCAATTTCGCATAAACTCCCAAAGTCCAATTTAAATGTATACTTGATCTGCTCTCAAATGTTTAATTGATGTTAATTGCATTGTTTATAATTCACGGTATGTCTAAGTGTGTGTGTCAGTAGGTGTTAAAACGTGCAATGTCTATATTTTAGAGCTAACATTTGTGTGATTTAAAAGGTGGATAGATTATTACTTGGTCAACTGGAGTTCCGCAACTACTGGAATTACCATAGCAGTCATTTTGACTGCCCAGACAATATTATTATATAACTTGGATTATATTAGCGCTCTTAGCTCACAGCAAGAAGGTCCCAAGTTCAAGTCCCGGCTGGGTGACCTGAAACAGAACACCAATGGGGGACTTTTCTGTGTGGACTTTTCATGCTCTCCCCGTGCATGAGTGGGTTTTCTGTGGGGACTCCGGAGATAATCCACTTCTTCCACCATCCAAAAACATGCTTCAATTGGTTAATAGTTTACTCTAAATTGTCCGTGGTGTGAATGTGTGCATGGGTGTGTGATTTGTGGCCCCGTGACAGACTGGCGACCTGTCAAGATTGTCCCATGCCTTTGTTCACGAGTGGCCGGTGTAGGTACCAAAAGTATTCGGCCTGCAATAACTGTTCGGGGTCCTTTGGGGTCCTGTGACTAGTGATGATATCACTTTATGTGAATGGCTGTACGTTGGTCTGATGACGATTAAGATAGTGATTTGTCCACAAGTTTACACGCTAACACCGTTATTTAGGGGTGTTAGAAAAAATCGTTTCGGCAATATATCGCGATGGTTGATTTGGCGATACTTGTATTGATTCAAAATGCTGTCATGTTGATATTTGATTTGATTTGATTTGAAATGGTTTATTTCAAGCCATTAAGTAGAAATAATACACAAAAGCAATACAATCATCAGTTGTTGATAGTTGATATTTATTTAATTATTTATTTAATTATTTACTATTTGGCGAACTGTCTAGGATGTCCCCTGCCTTCCCCCACAAGTGGCCGGAATAGGCTCCGGTAGCCCCGTGACCCCGAAAGGGATAAAACGGCAGAAGATGAATGAATGAATGAGCGTTCATCAGTGTCTGACTCTTGTTTTACACTTTAACATCCGACCGCTAGTTGGCAGCAGAGCCTCTTTGAGCAGCTCTACACCACAAAACACCAGGAAGACCTCAGCTCCAGGCAGCTTTTTTCGTTGTTATGAGACATGAACTACTTAGCTTTTACTTAGGATCATAGATCTTTTACCAGTATCATAGAAAAGCGCAGATTGCGGTGCTTTGTATGCAGCTGACTCAGATAAGAACGTGTGAAGCACTGCAGCTGCACAGCGGCTAATGCACGTAGCACCAGGCAAATGCTGACGGCGGTGCGGGCCAAAGTTCTGCAGAACCTCACAGCAATAGATTCTAGTTTAGTGACCTGATGGATCAGAGTAATGTGTACAATGCTCTGAAAAAAGGCCAACGTCGTGTCGATGACCGTAACCAATTTACTTCCGCATGTGAGAAAGCGGGGCTGCAGCTCTGCAGTGCAGACTGATATGTCAGCAAAGCATCTTCCCCACATTAAAGCAACTTTCTTTTACCCTATCATGCTGCCTCAACATCCCACTTTATTGTTTCTGGAGAGAATTTGTATTTTTGTTTTCCCCTTTATTTTTGAAGCACCGTTTAGGCTAATGACCCATTTAAAAGTTCTGGAGAAGCTACATTAAGCAATATTGAAAATAAACAGCACTTTATTTACTCATACTTTTAAATCCTTATTGGTTAAGGCACATTCATTCATTTTCTTTCTAATACTAAAAAATATTTTGTTGTGGAAGTTAGACAATGTTGACTGTTCCTTTTATATAGTTTAAGATACCAAAATAAAAGCACTATGAATTTGCTTTGGTAAAAGCAATTTATATATGAAATACAGTTGCATTGCTTAACATTCAGATCACCTAAATAAACTGAATTTGACCATTTTATTACAATGGAAGACGTATTGAAATTCAGGTGGAGTTTTTTCCAGGTCATAATTTTAAAAAAGAAACAAAATGTGTTCCTGTAGAATATCAGGATATGTATCGTATCATGGGGCACGTATCGGGATACGTATCGTATTGCCAGACTCTTGCCAATACTCAGCCCTACCGTTATTCGTGAGAAACGTTTTCTATAACTAGGTTTTAGCTAGTAATAAAAAAGACAAAACAACAGGAGAAAGAGCAGGAAAATGTAGTGAAACATGACACCACCTGTAAAACTGACTGCTATGGTAATTCAAGGTGTAATACTAGATTTACTCGATTTTACTAGATTTCCTCTGTGTTCAGTGATTTTAATGATAAAACATTGTTAGAATAAAATAGATACACATTCAGAAAAAGTCAGGGTCCTATTGGTTTGTTATTTTTTAATCGTTAATAGTTATGACATTGAAAATTTTAAAGGCACTCAAAACAAGTGTTTGCAAAGCTCTTACTTTGCTTTGTCATGCCTGTGTGCACCTTTCAGCATATTCCTTCAGGGGGCGCCACAGCGAATCAGCTTTCATTCATTCCCACATTTGGTTTGGCATTTTTACACTGGATGCTCTTCCTGACACAACCTTGTATTTTTATCTGGTCGAGGGACCGGCACAGGGGGACCCAGACTTTTCTGCCTAGTTGCCTATTTTTAGAATGTAGAGTTGAGTCAACTCTGGTCAAAGGGCCCAACCCAGATCAGGCTTTGTGTTCACTGTTCAGAACCCAATGGGTGTCAGAGGTTACTGATCTAGAGTTTATTCTCCTGACCAATGACTATGATCTGATTGGACAATAAGCTGGTTGAGGATGTGTAGGAAAACTCAAAAGAATTCAGAGAAATAATCCCATCAACACATTTCTGCAGACTATTTCATGTAAAGCGTCCATCAAGGATTATTTTTTACCATTTTGATTTCTACTCTCCAATCATGGCATGCGCTAAACCATTATTCTGTTATTTGACTGGCACAGTGTGTTACAGGATGTCTGTTTTTCAGAAGAACTGGACCTCAAAGGGTCATAGAAAACATGTTGCTGCTCATCTCATGTTCAACTGTGTTCACCTTTGAGGAATACAGATTTGTCTTTTAGATGAATCTTTAAGGTTCAGTTGCTCTGAATCAACCTGAGCCAACATGACGTTGATGAATTACAATTTTTACAGACACAATACAACAGGTAAGGAATAGATGGAAGAAAGCAAGATGGAAGCAAAGATGTTTTTCTTTTTTTGATTGAGACGCAGCATACATTCTTTTGATAGGGCCTTTCAAGCGTTGGGCCTACCTGAAGGTGAGATTTGGAATCAGAGGAGACATGTTTCTAAAAAAAAACTACATTAAGTTTTACTGCACCAGAAAACAGCTTTGTGTGTCTTTAGGCAGTGAAGTAAACATGTTTGCATTCTGATTAGTGGTGTATGTGGAAAAAACTCAGCAACTCAATAAACATAAAATAAAACGTTCATGCGTATGTTTTATTTGTAAAAACCAATACACAATTACAATAATATGTCCAAGATATTGATATATGTTTTGTTTTCCTTCTGAATCTTATGTTTCCATCTTCTGATTGACTGAATGCATGATGAAGGAAAGATGGAAAAAAATGAGGGGGTTGATCTGGACTAGGGGTCACCAACCCTGTTCCTTGTGGGCTATCACCCTGCTTGTTTGGCAGAAAACCCTGCTTCAGTAGATGCTGATTAGCTGTATTGAATCAGACCAGTTTCTGATTGACTGAACACATCTGGTACAGGTGAGCAGCAATTACTAAAGCAGGGTTAGCTGAGAGGAGAGTCCTACCAGCCCTGAGGTAGGCAGACTATGCCCTAAGGGGCAGGATAATCCCAGGAAAGGAGATTGTAGTTCAGATTGTTATAAAGAAAACTAAAAGTAATGCATCTGCGCCTGGAAGAGAGACCAAAGAGGACAGGCAGGACCTCCATAAATGAACTGGGGAAGGGGGGGAGGCCCAGAGGTGAGCACCCACTCAGAGGAGTGAACTGCCTTGACCTTTGAGACACAAAAAGGTGGGATTGACCACCTTGGAAATAGAAAATAGGACCAATGAAATGGGGTACCAGACATATTCCTAACCTTGAGATAGACTCTACTTAGTGCCAGTGCTCCTCTGGTACACAGTCCAAAGGAATCCGCTTCTCCAGGCTCAATGAACCCAGCGGAAGAAAACAAATATGTCGGGGACTGAGACTAGTGACTCCTGCAAGGACGAAACCAGCAGCAGACACATAAACAGCTGTGGCCCGCCAGCAGAGGATGGATGGGTGTTGATGGCATACTCAGCCTAGAGGAGAGCTGTAGAACTGTAGCAGTCTGTGACTGTTTTCCCATCACCTCCCTGCAGTTTGGAGAGTTGAATAAAATGAAATTTCTTGGAAAAATGATTAACCAATGTAAGGAGAACTGTCTTGCTATGGGAAACTGGAAGAATCCATGGAGATGTAGGACGGTTTGGACTGGGAAGAGGGTGACGCAGTCCAAGAGGAACCAGAAGCACGGGCCTTTTGGATTGAAGCTCCCTTGGAACATATTGACAACCTGGAGAGTAACTAGAAGGAACAAAAGTGTAAACAAAAGATTTTACAAACCTCCTAAATGTCCACCATGATAGTTCCATCAGCAAAGATAAACTCTGGTGTGGAATCAAAGGGATCCACTCATTCCCACAAATAGAAGCAGGGGAATGAGGATGTGGAACACATGGATCAAGTTATATTCAATGGATTTTTATGGGAAGGTTTTGATTATGCTAATGAGTCTGGGGTCCCAGAAATGCATGTATCAAAACCGGTACAAATAGGGTTAAGAATGGCCCTAAAATCCTGAAACTGTCAAGGTTGTTTTATCTCTTTTTTTTTGATAATTTTGTTGGAGTTCTGTAGAATTACATCTGACCAAGATAGCAACAACTGCAGATATAGAAAACTTGTTTCAAATTAGCCCTGGTACAAAAGAAGCAGGAGCAGGAGAGTAGTGTTTACCCAAAGGTGAAGGAAAGCAGCAGAGAAATATAATTCCAATAGATGGACCGTGCTGAACGTCATTACATTAGCAATGGAAGACAGGACTCCTCTTGTCTCATTAAGCCCTTAAAAATATGCATCTCTCCATCTGTGTGAAAGCAAATTCTCTTCTTTTCAGGAAACACACAAACAGGCCATCAAAATTAAATATGTCTAGTGATGTAGCCATGTTTTTTTCATCATGTGTGAGTAGAGGAGCAAAGAAACAATCACAGACTATAGGGGTCAAAAATAGGCAGCAATGCTGTCCAATGCACTTCTCTACATCCATTTTGTTTGCAAGATGTTTTCTACTGGAATTTATTACTTCTGTAATAACCAAGAGAGTACCTAATGCTTCCACAATACATTGGCAGCTCCATGGGTTGAAGTGTTCTTGTCTAGAAATCCAACAATGCACCACATTGATGTGAACTCTTACAAATCTAACGAGTCGTCCCTGTGTTCTTGATTTTGTTGGAGCATATTTATATCAGGTGTTTTTCTGTCTAAGGCTACATTTAAATCAGTCATTCATTCTTTTATTGTAGTTGTTTCTTTTTGCTCACAGATATGACCAAGCAAAACACACTAGTATGATCGCAGTCACTGGTGAAGGTCTTCAACCATTGGGGCATCATGTGGGCTTAGCACAAACTGTAAATGTAGCTTCAGCTTTCCTCCCTGGTCTGTGGTGGTGTGTACACTTTGCTGGGCTCACGATGAGGAGATTGAAGGTTAAACATTTGTTCTGGTTGACCAGAAAGGGCATCTGGTTTAAAAATGTCAAATCCATGTACTTCAGAGCAGCATGACCAGCTGCAAAACGTTTTTTAACAAACATAAAATGTCTTAATTGACTCATTTCAAAACGTTTTGAACAAATATCTGTCAGCTCCTGCTAAAAAACAAAAGCGACCCATCCTACCATTTAACATTTGGAAAGTCAGTTACAGAATGATAAAAACAAAAATACACAGGAGTACCATAATGAGTCTGGTAAAAATTCCCATCCATCAGTTGAATGTAGAATGAAGCCACGTAGATTTTAATTTATTTTAAAAGCCTAATAGTGTATTATTAATAATACATATCTATATGTTTTTGTGGTGAAGTTGAACCATGTGTTACTGGATCAAATGGCAACTTGCTTTTTAAATACCCTATGGTTACTTGATGAGTTGGAATTATCTACAAGCCACAGCAACGGTGTGCAGTTTAAGAGTACACAACAACACAGCACACACCAGTTTCACCTTGAACCAGCTGGATGCTTAAAAATGACCTTGCTGGTTTTGTGAACCTTTGGTGGTTAGTTTAATACAGAGAGGACAGGAGTGGGGTGTTCATGAGATGATAAAATCCAACAGAAAATCAAAGATTCCTCTCTTCCTCATACTCTTCATAACGGTGGAGCATCTGCAGGGCCTCAAAGCTGTCCTGCCCAGCACCTGTTTACACTCCTGCTGTCAGGCAGCCAACATACCGATGTTGCCTCTCAAACAGTCATACTGCCCATTGCACCACACACCAGGAGATTCTTTCCATGTTGCGTGGTTCTTTACTTTCTCTTCATTTTGTTTCTGAAAATGCTTTAGTTTAATGACTATTCATTCCTCTTGAATGTGATAAGCGCTGAGTTTGGAGATAATCATGTGGCCTAAAAATGTTTGTTTTGTTTTTAGTTTACATTGCAACACTTCAACATATGGATATGTTGTAAAATCTTTAGTACAGAAGTGGAAATCAGCATTTGATCAGCAGTTTGATCACATTTGGGTCCCATCTCCTTCATTATTAAAGACCCACTCCAGTGACTCCCTGTACAGGTCCTGCCACCAAGCCGGGTCTCTTGCATATTGGGTCCTACACCTCCAGTTCCTGACAGTATGAAAGCCAGACACTTAACTACAATGAGGGCAGTTAACTGAAATGAAGACGGCTTTGAATGAACATCAGCCTAAACCTGGTGTGACTGACAGGTGGACAAGTCATGTTCAAAAAACATCACAACTCCACAATCCTGAGAAGTACGATAATTGTCCATTTAATAGTTTTATTTGTAAACACAGTTTCTTCTTCAGACTTAGGCCTAAACTTTGACCAGTCTGTACTTTTGAAAGCCATCCAGTGGTGGACCCGATGCTGAGGTTGGAACATTGTTTTGCTGCAAAACTGAAGTGCACTTTCTGCAACATTCATTTATAAACTGACGGTAGGCGAGTTTCTTTAGAATATTCTAGAAGAACCCAACAGCAATGTGTAGCAAAGATTATTAGATTAAAATAATCTTAAACTAATTATAATTATCTGTTACATGAAGTGTAATTTTATTAGTATTTACTAAAATTGTATGAGAAAGTTTTCTGAGGATAATCAGTAAGCACTTTCAGAAAACAAATCAAACTCTACTTGACTTTGAATTGTTTGCATTACTGCATAAAAGTAAATTTATAATAGAGTAATTACACTATTAAAAAGATGGCATCATCTTTAAACATGTTTGTTCATCTTTATTTACATTCTATTCAATAATACTTTGTATTTAAAACGGGTTTCAAATATCTGTGCTTCGTCATTTTTTAATTGCAGTATTCAATTATTTTTAATTCTTGACATAAATAAATCAATAATCAGGCTGTGAAAATGAAAGCAGCAGGTCACGGTTGTCATGAAGTCCTTTTTCAAGTAAGTCTGGAAAATATTTGGTCAAATGATCCGAAGGGATCATCTGAATGTCTTTTTATTAATGTGAGAAAGGTCTTGGTCTTTTTTTGCTCTTATTTGCCTCTGAGTTGGGGGAGGGGGGGGTTGCCGTGGAGTTATATCCCATCATCCCTTCGTTTACACTCTCTTCTGCTAGCTACAGCCCGTCACACTCCCAAGGTAACAGTGGTGCAACAAAAATGGTGAGCAATACCAGAGCTGTCCAGCCGTACAGTTTGGGTCCGGGTTCCAGCTCAGATGAGGAAAACAAAGACGTGCATGGATCTATTTGTTGGCTGGTGGATGCATCGGAATGGAGCGGAGCAGGGAGCTCGTGCCCCGCTGACCGTAGCACCTACGTCACTGCTACAATGTTTACAAGCGGCATTTTTTCTTCTGCTGCTGATTCATCACAATTTGAAAAAATAAATACTGAGAGTGCACATTTAAGCTTAATTTTCTTTATAAATGTCCTCAATGAGAACAATGCCACAAAAACATGTAAAAAAAACACCTAAAAACACAATTTTCAGTGAAGTGGGTCTTTAAGTCATGCACTTTGACTTCAACTTGCACATATAAGGCCTGTAGTTGTACATATTGCGGTCCCTCGCCTCTGTTTCCACCACACAGACTGCTACAGCTGGTATCTGTGCAAGATAACCCATAATTACAATAAAGACAATAAATATGTTTGTTTTTGCTCAAGATATTCTGAAAGAGGTGTTCCCTGTGCACCTCCCCTCTGCTTTGAACACACTGCATTTGAGATGGCTGTTTGGTCATAAATAGCTTGCATTCAAAATACCATTGTCCCCTGGAGGCTCCAGTGTGAAGCCATTACAATGCTGGTACGGTGACGTCGCCCAGCATGTCTATTTCTGTGTTATCCCCATAAACCTGAAGTTCTTTGAACTGCTGCTGCTTTTAGAGGGGCTGAAAGCTGCTGTTTTAGAAGTCACCAAAGGATTAGGAAGCAAAGCTCGGTGTGGGAGTTAGTAACCTTACATGGCAGCAGACTGGGAGAGGCCTTTTTGAGGGATTTGTTTTGGGAACATTGTCATCAGGCCACTCACTCTCATTTATAACTGACTGTTTATAGTTCCTAAGGCTGGAACAATCTTTGGAGATGAGTCACAAGCTAACAAAAGAACAAGAGGACCTAATATGTGTTTCTGACAGATGCAGATGGAGTGATAAGGATTACTGGTCTCAGAATTTTCATTATTTTCTTTCAAAATTTACCTTTCTGTCAGAGCGTGGTGTGAGGAATACGGAGTTATGATTAAAATGTCAATTTGAGCTCAACAAGATCTACATTTTTAAGAAAATGTTAGGAAAATCCTCAAATCTGACAGGAACTGCTGGACTTGCAGCTCAAAGAAGTCAATGATTTGTCTGCGTCAGTGTTATCTGTGCTTTCCAGGAAACCATCTGGATCTGAACGTCTGCAGTGTTTTTAAAGACTTTCCATCTTTTTCTGACAAGCCTTTAATGAACTTTTTGGAGAAGGGAATTTATTTGCTGTTGGGGGGCGGCCGTGGTGCGGGGCAGCCGTGGTGCAGCTGTAGGGCGGTCGACTCATGATCGTAAGATTGCAGGTTCGATTCCCGCCTTGCACGCCCATGTGTCGAAGTGTCCTTGGGCAAGACACTGAACCCCACCTTGCCTCTGGTGGGAGGTTGGCGCCAGTGTTCGGCAGCGGAGCCGCCATCAGTGTGTGAATGTGTGTGACTGTGTGTGTGCATGGGTGAATGGGACTGTGACTGTAAAGCGCTTTGGGCCTTCGTAAGAAGGTAGAAAGCGCTATATAAGTATACGCCATTTACCATTTGTAAATTTAAAAAAAAAAACTGTTTTGTGAGCTGGATTCTTTTCTGTAGACTTTGTTTTCTATTGAGCGTAATTGGACATATTTCCACACTTCACATTTCCTAAAGGTGCAACATCTGCTTGTAATGTTTCCGTTGCCTGCAGTGCACTTTCCATCTTCATAAAATAAAAAAATGTACCAAATACCAGTGAAGGATTATGCATATTTGTATTTATCAGCAGTCAGTATCTTTGTGTTCCGTCTGCAAAGTCTAGTATCAGGATCATAGTATCGTATCTAGTATCAGGATTTCTGTTTGTTGAATGCACTCCTCGAGTTGTGAGTGGGAGTATTGGTGCCTTTCTGGCCCTTTTTGCTTTGCTCTCAGTCTGCATCCATTAATCGCGGTTTGCAACTTTAGCACATCTTCAAGTTTGCATGTAGTCCCCCCCCCCATAATTTTGTGCAGTCCCATGGAGGCCACGGTGCTTTTATATTTTATTTAGTTTGAGGGATCGTGAGATTTATTTGGTGTTTTAGATGTTTTGGTGGTCTTAATGGGATCCATTTTTGTGTACTTTTGTTAAGTCATGTTGTTTACTAACTGCTCTGATTGGAGGGTGGGTGGTGCAAAACCACCTGTCCTAAACGGCCATAAGGATTTTCAATGAGGTTGGGAGGTACATTTGAACTACTACAATAAAAAGGGAAATAAATATCCAAAAAACATCACTCAGCTTCTATTGTAAACTACATGTATTGTATTCTTTAAAAAAATAGATTTAGCCCAATTTCTTGCAATTTCAATCACTTCTTAACATTTTTTAATTCATTTTTCAATTTTTACCCAAACAAATTTCACAAAAATGTTGTTGTTTTTTTTATCATCCATGCATATTTTGCTACTATCAAGCATTGTGTATATACGTAGTGTGTTTGTATACATATATTTTTAGTATGCATATTTTTGTGAAAAGCTTAAATGTTTCTTTGGTCGTGCTGACATACTTATTTTCCCTTTTGCGGATGGTGTAGCTGGAGGAGGAGCTACTGGGCCTGCAGAAGAAGCTCAAAGGGGTTGAAGACGAGCTGGACAAATACTCAGAGTCTCTGAAGGATGCCCAGGAGAAGCTGGAGCAAGCCGAGAAAAAAGCAGCAGACGTAAGGAAAAGTGTTTAGGCCACACTGTGGAGAGACAGCCATCTATGCAACAAAACACAAGTCCAAACGTTTAAGACACTGGTGCAAAGGGCTGCAGCCTCCAGAGACCTCCTTCATCCTTCCACCGTAGCTCTTCGGCTTTGAAGAAAAATATTTTTTAAAATAGAATAAACAATGTGTTTTTAGATTTATTAAATTTGTTTTCAGTTCATTAAGTTTTGTCATTTATGTTCAGGCAAATGTCGGATAAGTGAGCTATACCATGGTAAAGCGATTTAATTTACTGTGAGAGCAGCTTAGTATTAGAAAACCATTATCTCATTGCATTTACATGTGTAGATTTAAAGAAAATAGATTCTACTCCATTGATGTTTATATTTAATAGCAATAAGGATGACGGTGCAACAAGGTCACAATGATAGAAAACGCCATGTTTGACTTTATTCAGTTTTTAACTCAAGTAAATCGGCTGAGATCTGATTTGATACACGGTGTGTTTTATTTTGAAAGGAACTTGTATGTGGTGCTGTCTAAAAAAAACGATACTTTAGAAACGAATGAATTAATGACCACAAGTTTTTTTTCGTTCAGAATGTAATCAATTGGAGCATTTTAGGGTTAATTTTCCTACTCGGGGGGGGGGGGGGGGTCTGTTGCTTAGAAACGCCGTGACGCCTTCCGACGTAAAGGTGCGTCGACTTGAGAAAATGGCGACGTTAATGTCCGTAGAAGCGGTCAGGAGGAAGATTCTGACGCTGCAGCAGACCGCTTACGACGCGGAGGAGCGGGCCGAAATGTGGGAGCGGGAGGCGGACGCGGAGCGGCAGGCCAGAGAGCGGGTAAAGACCAAAGGAGCGAAAGGAGGGCCGACAGTCACCGCGTTACCATGGCGACGCGGCCCGTGGCTGCTGTCAGATCGAATCACGTGACAGTACAGCGTCGCGACTTGTCAATTACGTAAATAATAATAATAATAATAATAATAATAATAATAATAATAATAATAATAATAATAATGCAATTTAAAGCCCAGCTCGTTTCACTGAAAATATTAAAAAACAATTCTAACGTTTTTGTAATATTTTTTAATGACCATTCTGCAGATCTTAGATACATGTGTTTACATTTCTGATGCAGCTTTAAACTGGTTTACACAATGTTGTTAGGTTGATTTTCCAAAAACCACCTCCATCATTTGCTGCACGCGCTGCGCTCCATTTTAGTTTAGTCCTGTCTCAAACTCATCCCCCTGTCATTGTGCGTGTGTGTCCAGGCTGAGGCTGAAGTGGCGTCCCTGAACAGGCGCATCCAGCTGGTAGAGGAGGAACTGGACCGAGCCCAGGAGAGACTGGCCACCGCTCTGCAGAAGCTGGAGGAGGCGGAAAAAGCTGCCGATGAAAGCGAGAGGTGCTCTTCCTCACGTTTTCCTCTTCATCTTTCTCTGACTGGTTGCTTGGATACATTTTTTTGAGCTAAACTCAGATGACAGACAGGATAGGAACTGTTTGGAGTAAAATTTGCTTCTCACCACAAAAAAAAAAACAAATAATAATACTCTGTCAAAACTTGTAACTATTCCCACTTATGACTGTCCAAAATAATCTTTTTTTTTTAATCAGCCTAGGTTTATTCATTACTCTGTAAAAAAACTTACATTTCCATATAATTATATTATGAAACCACAAATATTTACTTATGCCTACATAAATGTTGTAAAAGTACAGCATTCTACGGATCTGTTAGATATCAAAGATGCTCCATCTGCAGTAAAGTCTTTGTGTTCCTTCTAGAGGGATGAAGGTCATTGAGAACAGAGCAACAAAAGATGAGGAGAAGATGGAGATCCAGGAAATGCAGCTGAAGGAGGCCAAGCACATCGCTGAGGAAGCTGACCGCAAATATGAGGAGGTGAGGGTCACTGCTGCTCGTCACTCATGACCCGACCCGAACACTTTCACATCGTAACCAGATGCAAAGCTTCTCCTCAGCCTGACGGTCGGTGTTCACAGTGACCCGCTGGTCTCCTGAGTTCAGAATCACCTTTTGTCCCAAACCATCCCAGTTTTTCCATAGGTGGTTCAAATATAAACATTACACATTTCCATAATTTATTCATAATTGAGAGTAATATGCAATCCTCAAATGACAAATTCAAAATGCAATTCAGGCTTGGAATAGGAAAATAGAATTTAGAATTTAATATTGAAAATTACAATTCAATAGGACAATTAAAAATAAATAAATAATAAATTACATTTTAAACTGTTTAAAGTAACTTAAAATCGATTGCATTGAAAAACACCATGCTGTTTATGTGTCAAAATTGAAATTAAAAGCTAAACTGTCAGATTCTAATCAGGGCGGGCCCAAACACCTCCCTAAATTTGTTTAATCCCGCCTCGACTTCCTTTGGTCGGATAATTAAAAACATTAAAGACTCAACTAAACAATGAAATTATTTGCCGTCTGAGGTTAGACAACAGAATGTGTCATCTGCTAATAAATTAGCTTCTGTGTTTATGGCATCGACTGTGAAAACAATGGAGGAATCGAGGTGTGATGTCACCCATAGAAAAACCTCCAGCACTGGCAAAAGGAGGCCAAATCCCTCCCACTGCTTCCTGATACGGGCGCCACCACGTAGAGACCAGTCGACGGTGATTGGTCTGAGTCGCTCTGAGTCAATGGCGACAGTTTGTGCTTATTGTTGCATGGTCCTGGAGCCGGTTGCTCTTGGCCGGTGTTCTGCCCGGGGCTGCGAGGTCGGCGATGCATCCACAGCAAATGGGAAAAGGGTCATTTATTTATTAGGGTCAGGAGGGGTTTGCGTTTTTTTTTTAAAATATATTAGTAGTAGTTGGGGTAAGGGTTTTTTTTTAATATGTTTTATTTCTTTTCTCTCATTTTGGGGGCCAGAGGCGCCGTGGGGGAGGCAGAGGTTTTGGTCCCTCTGGTATGTGAGTGGACATGAATGGTGGTGCTGGGGCCTCCTGCCTTTCGGGTGCAGCGCTGGCCCCGCCCTGGGTGGCTGTTTCCCCGCGCTGGTCCTGCCTCGACCTTGTCTGTGGCCAGCTGGCCACATGGTGGCCCGGTCGCCCTGGCAGCCGGCTGGGGGGGTCGCTCACCCGGGGGAAGCCCTCTCCCCCCCAATTGTGCCCATCCACCTGCTCCTTCCCACCCTGAGGATTGGATGAGTGCGGTATACTGGCGGGGTTCCCCAAGGGTGACTCTCTTGGGGGCCTCGTCAGCACCCACTCTCTCTTTTAGTTGTATCTTAGACACCTTCATTCATCTAGGGCTGGGTGGGGGTGGGGGTGGGGGGACAGGTGGAGGAGGACATGATGAAACACCCGGGCTCGTCCACACAACGTCAACACACCACACACAGAGGGACCTCGGGGCAGGGGGCTCTACTGTTTGGCAGCAGTGGGGCCCGCCACCCCACGGGAGACCGCCTATTTTACCCGCAGTACACACTGCATAGGTGAGGTCAGGGAGGGGGTAGCTGGTCTTTCCCTGCCTGGGCAGACGGGGTTGTGGGGGTCCTTCACGACCAACTTTACTGAAGGAAATGTTGAGTGTTCGATTGTTTGTGTAGCTTTTTTTTCATTCATGTCCCCTTTTGTTTGAGCTGACTGGCACAGACAGCGTAATGCCTTGCTTGGATTGTGATGCAGCAGGTGGATGTCTGCAGGTCGCACGTAAACTGGTGATTCTGGAGGGAGATCTGGAGCGCTCAGAGGAGAGGGCGGAGGTAGCAGAGGCGTAAGTCAACCCCTGCATCCCGACACTAGAAGGTGTTTGTGTTGTTGAGCGTCACAATGACAATATGAAATCCTAATTCACCTCCCAGAGAGCATTTTACTTTATTTTAAGCATTTCACAGAATAGACTAATGGAATTTTGTTTATGGCATGATTATCAAGTCTCTTTCACTAACACACAAACAACTGCTACGATCAGATCAGACGTTTGATCTGACTATGAAACTGATTCAGGAACACCAACCTCTTTATGTTCTCAACAGCTAAAATCCTCAGCAGGTTTTGTGATAATTAGTACATTTGGCATTAAGTTAATCTGAACAATGAGAAATGATCGGTACCAAAAGTCTCCCTCCGATTATCTTCCCAGTGATCTTTTAATTAGGATTATATCGTTTTTAGGTCAAATCAGCACCAAACTTTTGGCATTTTCTGGGACAAAGTTTCTGCAGAGCTGCATTAATTCATCAGTAAATTTGCCTCTGAGTTGTGGGCGGGATCGTTGGCGCGCAGTAACCCCCCCCTGCTTTCTGAAATCCCTCTGTTTACGAGGTCCCCCACTAGCTTACAGCCCCTCACAACTCCAACTTAAGGCCGGTACACACCGGGACGAACATTCGCCAGAGTTTTTCGCCACGTCTTTTGTGTTCACACCCAGGCGATTTTCGCTGACGATGAGCCGAGCCAACATGCAATTTCATTCCCTGACATTAGATGGCGCTTAATGTAAAACAGAAATACTCCTGTACTCAAGGTGGTCGCTTTTCACTCAGAAGAAGAGAGCCAGTATTTATGCGCTTGTCAGAATCAAACAAAGAAAACATGTATATTTCAAGCACCAGTAGCTCCAGCTCTAGTTCCAATGATGAAGAAATTATTGTTCTGTTGAATGATGAAAGACGCCGATTTTGGGTACATCCCATAGTTACAAGACGAGAAGAACATGGTGAGTCATGAGCGTTTTCGGGGATATTTTAGAATGTCCATCATTATTTCTTTGCTGCAGTGTAGCCGCTACTTGGCGTCTATCTTCTTTGCTGGTGTGTGTGCTCAGAAAGGCAGTGTTGTGTTTGAGCGCCCCCAAGTTGTGTTGTACTTTAACTTCAGAAGCTCCAGACACGTGTGCAAAAGCGCCATTCTCATTGGTTGTATAGTTTTTAATGCGGCGTGTCAAACCAAAAAAACGAACCATTAGGCGTTTTTTAAAAAGTCACGCTTTGACGCGTCGGTGTGCACACTCACATTGGTGCCCTTTGTTTAGTCAGGAGGCGTTAAACGTCAGCGAATATCGCGAATTTCGTCCCGGTGTGTACGGGCCTTTACATGCAACAAAAATGTCGAGCAATATTGGAGCTATCCAGCTGCACAGTTTAGATCCAGATTCCTCAGACGAGGAAAACAAAGACGTACATGGTTCCTTTCGTCTGTAAGTGAATGCATCAGAATGGAGCAGAGCAGGGAGCCTGTGGCCCGCCACTGTAGCACCAACGACACTACTACAAGCTTTTACCAACCACATTTTATTGTCTGGTTCTGTTACACAACATTTGGCATAAAGAAATATTCAGACGTGTATTTCTAAGCTTAATTTTCTTTAGAGATGTCCTCCATCATCAGAAAAATGCCACAAGATTTAAATGTTCTGTTATCAAAACCCATGGATTAGTCTACTATTTGTATTACTTTTATTAGATGCTTATTTGATCATTAAGTGTCCAGATTTTTTAAAATCTGCTAATCTGAACAAAAGGCGGATTTTCAGTTTTTCCTAAAATAGATCAAATATTCATCACCTGACTAGAAATGCGTTTTTGATTATTATGTAATAATGTATAAAGATAATTTCTAAAGCAAAAGAACTGGTTATCCGTAATGCGTATTTTATCTGACTGCACACTAATCACAGAGGCATGTGAGTGCTTTGCTGTGTTTTCATCATCAATGCATGAATGCACTGTGTGGCAATTGTGCTTTTTTTTGCCTCCCACACCCCCTTCCCTTCTATCCCGGACTAACCCCTTCAGGCGGGGCAGGGAGCTCGAGGAGGAGCTCAGACTAATGGACCAGAATTTGAAGTTGATGATGTGCGGCGAGGAAGAGGTACTGAAAGTCCACATGTCAGCTCTGATCTTCAGCCTCTCAACTCTGACTGATGTTTCTGCTGAACATCAGTGTCTTTAACATCACCAACATTACCCTTCATAACCATTTCAAGTGGACAGGAGACATTTACGGAGCCTGTGACCTGACACGGGTTAATAAAATTACTAATTTGTTCCCCCGAAATAAATAAAGTGAAATAAAATATATTTTGCCACTGCATCAATGACTATAGTAGGGTGATCGCTACGCCGGGCGGCCGCTGGGTGTCTGCTGCCAAAGCGGCATGGCAGAGAGATTTAAAAAATAATAATAAACCTGATCTCTAAGCATCCTCGGTGTCTTCCAGTCATCATGATGAGATACACAGAGACAGAAATGAGAAGGGATCTGCTGTAAATCCAAGTATTGCTCACATTCGTGTTTTTGAATGACTCATGGCGTGAACTGGTTTGTGTTTTTTCGCATGAATGGAAATTGTGTAATTACACATTTTGCAAAGTGAAAATTGGCAAATCTAACAAAGTAGATGAGAAGATTCATTTCATTTTCCACAAAATCTGGGGCCAGAAAGGAAACTTCCCAACAGGTTACCACTCCCGGTTCAATAATCCACTTTAGGATTTTCTATTTATTTTAAATACTTCTTAGTTCAAACGAATCAATATTGCAAGGGTTTCATTATTTTGTGGGAACAAAATACTTACGGTAACGAAATCCTAATTTTAATTTCAGGTCACGGGCTCCGTAGACATTTGCAGATTTTATTTCCTTTTTTTTACAATTTGGCCTCTTTTCCCATGAAAAAGTTGATGCCAAAAAAGTTGCTAAATCTAGATTTTATTCACTATGTTTTTGCTGTGGTTTTAAACCACAACATTTAAATTTGAGGACATTTGTAAAAATGAGATCTGATTAAATCAAGAAAGCCACTATTTTCATCAGATCCTTTGTGCTATCCTCCTGATCAGCTGATAAAGCTGAATGTTAGGGAAGATGGTTAAATGAAGGTGGATGACTTTTTTTATCAGTAAAACTGTTGTTTGGGTCAATTCATTTGAAGTTTCATGTTGTTAAAGACACAAAATCATTTTGCTGGGTCTCTGCATTTGACTCCTCTTTGAAACCCAAGTCAGGTTTTAAGGTCAAAGGACTTAGCAAAGGAAGTTAAACATGATTACTTTCTGTGTTTTCTATTTAATAAAAAACACACACACAAAAACAGATTTTTTTGTTTTTCATCAGTAATTCAATATTACTGCATGTGAACCTGATGGATGAACTCTTATCTGCATGTTCTCTTAAAAACACCCCTCTGCTGAACTATCATCAGATGCTCCTGATTCCTGACTTCCCTCTTTGAGCATGACTCTCAGGACTAGGAATGAGGGAGCCTTTCAAACAGTCTTAAGGGGGTCGGGTGTCCTTTACTTTCCTGCCTTTCAAATTACTGCCTTTTCTTCTTCTGCCTTTCCTCTTTCTTGCATTACTCAGTAAATCAGGTGACCTCGAGGAAGAATTGAAAAATGTCACCAACAACTTGAAGTCACTGGAAGCCCAGGCAGAAAAGGTACGGTGAGAGCGGAGATGAAGCAGTGCTGTCGGTCACAGTGTGTTCACAATGGCCACATTCTATTATAAATGTAATCTATAAGAATTATGTGTTCAATTGGTTCATTCAAGAGAACAAAAGAGTCACAGTGGGAGCAGTTTATGAAGATATAGGAAGATGTGATTTTTCACATTCTGAATTTTCTCATGCACGCAGTTGAAAGAATATGGCTGTTGTTAAATGTGAACTTAACCTCTTCAAAGTATTTTTATAAAAAAATTATAAACAAGGAGGACCACAGATGCAACATTTGCTTTGAGAATGTTCCTGGAGAAGAACATAGAAGGTCTGCAGAAGGATCTGCGTTGTGTCTTTGTAGATCTATGGCAGAAGAGAGGGGCTGGGGTTTGGATGAGGAAGTCTGGAGTGACAGAGAGGAACATTAGAGTTGTTCAGGACATGGATGAGAGCTGGAAGACAGTGCTGAGATGTTCTGTAGGTGTGACAGAGGAAATGAAGGTGGGACTGCCCCAAGGATCATCTTCTTGTTTCCATGGTGATGGCCAGACTGACAAATGAGGTTAGACAGGAGTCTCTCTGGACCAAGATGTTTGCAGATGACACTGTGAACTGTTGTGAGAACAGAACGCAGGTGGAGGAACATCAAGAGAGGTGGAGGTTTGCCGTGGAAAGGAGAGGACTAGTGGTCGGGTGTAGCAAGATGGAGAATCTGTGTGTTAATGACGGGAACTCAAGAGGAACGGTAAGGTTACAGGAATCAGAGAAGAAGAAGGCAGAAGACTGAGAAGACATATATGCACAAAGTTTTCAAATGGGTGGAAGAAGGTTTCAGGTGTGATGTGTGATTAAAGAGAGTCATCGTGAATGAAATGAAAGCTGTAGAAGACTGTGCTGAGAGCAGCCATGTTTTAGAGACTGACGCAGAGACAGGAGGAAGAGCTAGCGGTAGCAGAGATTAAGATGTTGAGGTTCTCTTTGGGAGTGAACAAGACGGATCAGAAATTAATCCATCAGAGGAGCAGATCGTAGTAGAAGTTCTGGAGGTAAATGCAGGGAATGGTGTAGACACACTGAGAGAAGGAACAGTGATGATGTTGGTAAAAGGAGGCTAAAGATGGAATTACCAGGAAACAGGGCCAGAGGAAAACCAAAGAGGAGGTCCATGGATGAAGGGAAGGAGGGCATGAGTACGGTTGTTGTGAGGAGGAGGATGAAGAGAGAACTGGGTTTAGTCTCAAAGAGCGTCACAAAAAGCTTTATTAATTCAGCTTTTTGTAATTCATTTCCAAATCATTCCAAAACGGCCAGTTTGTCTTCTCTGTTATCTCATCAAGGCCTAAATAAGTGACCTTCTATGCTAAAAAGACAGTGTTCTTCAAAGTTCTAGATTTGATGTTCTGTCACCCTTTTAATGTTCCTCCAACTGAAACTGAAAACAAAATTAAAATTTTAACAACTTTTGTCTGAATTTCAGTATTCCCAAAAGGAGGACAAATATGAGGAGGAAATTAAAGTTCTCACTGAAAAGTTGAAGGAGGTACGACTTTTTCATTACCGTTTGTGTTTTTCTAGTTATGTCTTTACTGATCGTGGGTGAAATGCAGTAGAATATTAAACACATGTTGTACATGTACAATTGACCAGTACTACATTTAAATAAAGCTGTACAAAAGCAACTAATCAATAGTTTAAGCCTCTTCTGCAGGTCACACAGTATCAGCTGTTCAAGGTTAAACACAAAATACTGGACTCATTGAGAAACAAATATTTATATGATATTAATCCCACATGAAGCAGGGTCATTTTTTTCCATAAAGAACATTCCAGTTTTAGCTTTCGAACCTGGTCTGCTTACTTTGTTTTACACTTCAAGTGTTTCTAAGGTGAACATGTTGCTGTCATTGTTCTCACCACTATGTCTCAGGTATAATTATTGCCTCCATTGGAAGTTTTTATTGAAAACCTTGAAAAACTGCTTCATATTCTGAGCGCTTTTACCATTTTACACATCCTGTTTGGTCTTTGACTCTGGTTTGATTAGCCGTCTGCCTTGTGCTGCAGGCTGAGACCCGTGCAGAGTTTGCTGAACGATCCGTGGCCAAGTTGGAAAAGACCATTGATGATCTGGAAGGTATTCACCACTCTCTGCCGATTACAATAACATTTCTGCTGTTTATCAGCAATTAGTGCTACAGTTCCAGCACAGACAGAGGAAGCTCACCAAAGCTACAGAATATTAACATTTTAGGAATGTGAGTGTGGTTAAAGAAAAAAATCAGTTGCCAAGGAAATCCAAAGGCCAACTACAGCAAATTCTTCTTAAAATTAAATAGATCTGTTTGTCACCTCCGGGCAACCCCCCAAAAAAAATTATGTTTGCAGAATAGAAAAAGCCCATTTTTATTGTATTTTTTTGCTTTACATTTTCATGCTAAGAAGGAAATTATGATTATTTATTCTACCAAACCAACACTTTGAAAATGGTTGAACTATCAACAAGAATTAAGTTCAGTTTTTTCCTAATATTAATAAATGAGCTCTTTTCTGTAGCACATATGAAAGTAGAAATGATGATTGTAGTTTATGAAGTTAACAGAAACAGCCTGAGCGTCCAACTGAACCTTTGTTCTGTTCCTGTTAGCGCTGCTGTCCAACTATGTCTCCCTTTTCATTTCTTTGGGAACATTTCCAAGTCTGTCTCCATGTAGATTCTCTCTCTCTTCTGTCTTTTACCTGGAGTCTTTCCCACTTTGCATGTTTTTCTTTGTGATGATGATGTGTCTGTGTGCTCTTCCAGATGAAGTGTATTCTCAGAAGCTGAAGGGCAAGGCTCTGAGTGAGGAGCTGGACTTGGCCCTCAACGACATGACAACACTGTAGATGTTTTCCTGCTGTCTGCACCTCCACCTCCACTCTCCTCTGCTGCTTTCCACCGTTTCACTCTGTGTCTATGGCTGACAGACTTCTAAACACAGGACATGCCTCTCTATTACATGTATTTCTTTTTGCCAAAAGGTAAAGCATTGCTTCCACACCTCTGCCTGCAGTGTTTTCTGATTTTACCTGAAGATCCTGTCCTTTCTGTAATAAAGACTTAAAATCCTGCTGACGTCCTTTCCTTTCCAGAATCTGTCATTCATTTGTTTCATCTGACATTTATTGTTTGTAGTTGTTTTTACAGTGCATATAGGTGCAGTAAACATGCAGCTATGGCCAAGAAACTAAAGGTTCTTGGAAATATCATCCTTGTATGGTGCTAATGAAGTGCTGATTGACTTTGTGCTGAAAGTGCTTCTTGATGGAAGTTCTGCTCACTCCAGTCTGATGAAAACTGCAAATTATTGTCATTTGCATAAACCCATTTGATAAGAAGGCAAGCATTGCTGTTACAGAAAAACCTTAGATTTAGACTATTTAGAAAAAGGCAGTGAACCAAAGACCTGGTCTTTAGCCCTTGTGCTATCCTATGACCCCCACCCTTCCATTGACGTGTTCTCCTTACCATAACAAAGGTGGATAAAGGTGGAGAGGATTTCATGTAATCCATGGACACCAGTGAAGATCACAAATCATTGAAGAAAAAAGGTTCAGAGCACTGTCTAGTGGGTCTAGATGACCCAACTCCCAATGTTAGAGTGCCTAGGATAGCACAAGAGTTAAAAACCTTCAATGCTTTTATTCAAAGCCTCAGAGATCAGACCTGTCAGGTTTAGTAGTAATTTGTAAAATCCTCAATTTGCTTTTAACAAAAGGTAAACCCACACAAAGACTTGATAGAAGGGGTGTAAAGATTATTAATGAATTGATTTTTGTTCCTATGATCCAACCAGATTTATCTGTCTGAGGCAGAATCCAATTGACCCGATACTGTTATAACATTTTCAATATGAGATTAATCGATTATAATCAATATTGGAAATTACCATTTGGTTTGAGGCACAGTAGGTTTATTTTAACACAATGTCAAATCGACCAAGTTACACGTGATGACAGCAAAAATTCTAGTCCAATGTACCTTGAATTTAGCAAAGCCATGTGACCAGACAGTGTGCTAGAATGTTGTAATAATGTTCCCTTTGGATTGTTTTGTTGTGGAAAAACAACAGTGGGCTGAACTTTAGGAAACTAAAATGTGAATGGATTTGACATTCATTCTTGTTTTTTTGTGCAAACATTTAATAATTAATAATTAATAATTTAATTGACACTTATTTACAATTATTCTGCCAGAAATACAAGGAATCTGGAAAACTACACCTTCACTGTTCAGTAACCAGGTATTTATCTCTGAGTCACAATGGTGGAAGTTTTGGCTAAAGATGTCCTTATCAATTTTAGGTCAATGGATCAGGTTGTTCAAAATAAAACTAATATTGACTATGAATCATATCAACAACCACTAATTATATGAATTAAAATGCTGTTAAAAATGAATCGGTACACCCCTAATTTCCACAAATAATAATCCTGACACTCCTTGAGAATCTATAACATTTTGCACATCTCCTTACAGTGGAACCAGAACCTTTCTCCATTCCTCAGGCGTCCTCTCATTCTTAAGGTCTTGTGAAACAGTCCAATAAGAAATTCTACTGCTACCTCTCATAAACACTGCCATACTTCCACAAATATGTACCAACTATCTTTCCACTCTTCATCTTCTTCGGTGTCTTCCTTACTACATTTTTACTTCCTGCTTCACATCCGCCTCTTCTCCCCTGTGATCTCTAACATTCTCCTCATTCATCAGTTTGTCAAAGTTCTATATTTCCATCACACTGGAGGCAGGGCCGGCCCTGGTCCTCCGGGGGCCCTAAGCGAAATTTAACTTGTGGGCCCTCTAACTCAGTGGTCCCCAACCTTTTTGTCACCGTGGACCGGTACAACGCAAGGCACGTTTACCGCGGACCGGGGGGGGGGTTTGCAAGACAGATTTAACGTGGTAACGTGGACCGGGGGTGGTATTTTCTCTTTAGTAATGATAATAACAATAATAATTATAATTTTCCCCTTGTCAAAGCAAGAAGAAGTTTGTTTTTTGCTCATTTTGGTTGTTTGGGTTTAATTTTAGTGGGGTTTATCACCTGATGTTTGGTGTCGCGACTTTGACGTGCGTTAAGTGTGACAGATGTAACAGAGAGAATCCGGTCACTTTTCAAAATAAAACGTTTTTGTCGGAAAAAAAAACAATAAAATGGAAATTATTTTTTCTTTCTGTGCGTCCCGGTGCCAAAATTTCCCGCGGCCTGGAACCGCTCCGCGGCCCGGTGCCAAGTGTCCCGCGGCCCGGTTCCGGTCCGCGGCCCGGTGGTTGGGGACCACTGCTCTAACTGATCAGCAGCACTAACAAAGCGCAACTGTTGTCATATAACTGTGATCTCTCTATTACTACATTTTGTTAATGTATTATTGTTGCTACTAAAGAATTGAATAAAGTTTATTGTCTGCATGTTGGATCCACATTTAGTGGTGCCAAACCAATTTTAAATTCAAAGAAAAATATATGAATGACAAATGTATATAGTTATATAGATATATATATTTTTAATGTAACTTTAGGCACTCAACAAAGGACATTCACAAAACTCCAACTTATTAAAAACAGCAACTTAATAGCAAATCAAATATCAATAAAACAATCCAAATTAAACAACACAACAGCTCAATGAGGAGGATATGTGAAAGTCAAAGTCTTTATCAGTCTTAAAAAGAACCTCTTTGCACCAAATCCATTCTTACTGGATCAGAAAGTGTGGTTGGTCATTCAGCTGGACCAATTGGATTTGAGGTTGGTGGAATTTTGGATCCAGTCGGCTCCTCTTCCATAAACGCCTCTCTGGAACATAACTTCAACAAACATAACTTCAACATAACTTCAACAAAAACAAACAGTGAAAAGTCAAAGAGTCCAATCAAATCTACAACAGTTGCTGTGACGCTGGAAGCAGAATGTTAGAAAGAAGTGCCTTCACTTTTGTGTGTTTGCGCAGATGGATGACTATTTTTCAAGTAATAATGAAACAATAAGTTTTATGTAGGTTCAATATTGGGTGGATTTGAACTTCCCAGCAGCAGCATCACCGTTTTCCCTTTCAACAGTAGATGTGGTGACAGGAGTTTTTTCTGCAGCTAAAAAACAAGAATTATTATTATACAATAATCAATGATAAAGCTCATAAAATACCTAAAGCAGAATACTACTAATAGTTTAGTGGCTCATTTAAAGGTTTTTCACAAATTCATGATCTTTTTATATATTTATGAGAGATTTATTGTTTGGTTGTGTATTTGCATGAGATCATATTTATTAATTTAATTATGAACAGTTTGGGGCTCCATACTCTTCAGCTACTGATTATGGAAAAAAGGGGTTATGCAGACACGCTTTTTTAAATTACTTTACAAGCTATTAAATTAGGTATTAACTGAGATGACATCTTCAGTGTCTTTGTGAGACCAGAGAAACTGTCTACTGAGAAGGAACTGTGCAAAACATCATCATTGTGTAAAACCAAACTAACTAAAATGCAAATAACAAATAAATGTACCCATTTATAAATAATAAATGTGAACAATAATTTGAGTATAAGTAAAAATATAAGCACTTATACACTTCTCTATTATTTTGTGTGCTCATAAATGTAAAAATAAATACATTGATTTTGTTTGTCATTTATAAATGAGAACCTTTATTTCCTATTTGTATTTGGCAGTTTTCATTCTCCATATTTCATGTCAATACAAGATTTTAAGACACACTGTTAAAAAACTCAGAATATATGACTGTCTATGACAGATAAACAGCAGTTCTATACTGACATAAAACCGGAAAATGCAGATCGCACTAAATATGTGTTAGCAAAAAATTACACAATAACCTAACGTGAGTTAAAACATTTATCAGCCACCAAACCATTATCATTATTTACTTTTCTCTGCTCTCCGCCGTTTTGGAAGGTCATGTCTGACCTAATTTTGGAAACTTGGGTATTAGAATTATTTTCAAGTTTTCCATTGGAAATTAATTACGACAAACGGGGCAGTTTTTTATGTGCAAACTTGACCTCGAATCGATTAGTATTTTGCGTAAATCATGCAGCTGCACAGAAAGGCGGGATACTGTCAAAATACGACCCCAACATCCTCCAAACTTACCTTGTGATTGATGTTGAAGTTCTTCATCTTTTTCAGCTCCTGATGGATAAAGTCTCTTTGGCATGACGATCTCTTGTTGTCGCTTTGATCAGTGTGACAAAATGCGCTCGTAAATGCACACTGTGCCAGGTTTAGACCAACCGTTGCTAAGAGTGGCGTAACGTCATTATTTGGGTTGCCAGATTGGTTCAGGTCTGTTGAAGGGGGGGATTGTTAAAGCGCGGGCAACTTTCTTTTGCACAACATTCAGAGCGCACTTTGGTAAAGACGTGCTATGAAATGGGTTGCCAGATTTTTTATCTTTTCCCCACTTCGGGGCCCTGGTGGTGACAGCGGGGCCCTACGCGGCTGCGTAATTCGCGTATAGGGAGGGCCGGCCATGACTGGAGGAACCTGTCAACACATTTCCATCCCTGTTCTTGATCATCCAAACCTGCTGCAGGTCCTTCCATCTCTGTTTCTCTTCCTTATACAGAGCTGTAGGGATCCTTTCTGACCAACCTCCCATTCAAGTCCTCATAGACCTTTGTTTAGGGACTCTGTGTTTTCTACAGCCGTGTATTTCCTTAGTTCTAACAAGGCTGACGAAGAACCCGCTGCCACTAAAATGATGACAGTTTTGAGTTAAACATCAGATCTTTCTAAAGTTCACCACACTGTTGCAAAAATCAAGTCAGGAACATGAAATTTACTCTGAGCAAGGCAGTGGAGAGCCAGGAGTGGGCACACATTATGTTTCTTCTAAAGGCTCAGCCTGAAGGAGACAGCGGATTTGCTATCGTGGCAACGGTTGTTAATTTTGCTTACAATAAATTCACTTAATTTTTGCAACACTGTAGAGAAGTCTAAAACGTTTTCTTGGTGTAGTTTCTACAGGAACAAGACCCACAGTTGTATTTGAGGAAGTTTAAAGATCCATGCACGTCTTTCATTTTCCTCATCTGAGCTGGCATCTGGCTTACAAATGTACGGCTGGATGGCTCCAGTATTGCTTGCTATTTTGGTTGCACAGCTGTTGTTAGGTTGGGGTTGTGAGGGGCTGTAAGCTAGCAGGAGAGAATCTAAACAAAGGTGATGGGACGTCAGGGAAGGCTTACTCTGCTCCAACGCCTACAACTCATGATGCAAATTTACTGATGAACTCCTGCTGCTTTGCAGAAACTGTATCTTAGAAAATGACAGTTTTTTTTGAAACTTTTGGCTAAAAACAGCATTGTCACAAATAAAAGACTACTGGGAATGCTTTGAAAATAGATCAAAAGCTGATCAGAGGGAGAATTTAAAGCTTGAATTTGACAGGACAACCTCGGAACAACCGCAGTGTCTTACGCTGAAAAAAGATTCCTGTTCTGATAATGACGGAGACTCTCTGATATGGACAAAGTTTGAATTTATGGGGTTTGGTCTGATTGGAGCAACTTGAAAGCAAATCACACTATGGTCCTGTTGGAAGTGGACCAACCAAGCTCCTCAAAGGGGTCTCAGCCTGCCTGTTTGTTCCTGACCAGATTTCGCATGAGGTCATGAGAGAAAGAAAATCCTATCAATTGAAACCAAACCACACAATGAGGTTTTGGGAATTTGTGTTAAAAAATTACAACAATAGGAGAACAACACATTGTGGGACATGCTAGAAAACAATCGCAAAGTTTGGTAGTACCATCTAAAATCTGTCACAGCTCAATGAAGAGCCGAAACATGCAGACGACAACATGTTGATTTAAAACAGAAACATGTCTGTTTGTTGGTGTTTTATTTCAATCAATCTTTCTATTTGTATCTTTTCTAAGCTGTTGATTTTTTTTTTAATCAGTAAGGTTTTTCTTCTCTTGAATTGTGTTTGACACCTGCAAGGCTAGAAAAAAATTATTCTGAATGTGTTTTTTGGTAAAATGAAGATAAAACGACAAACATGTATAAAAAATTTCAAAGAATTCATAACAGTAATAACCATATGCATTTTAAAACTCCAACTACAGCAAAAATAATCCTACATTTGCTGTTCCATCACAATAATGTTGTTAGTATGTGGGACCATGAATCGCCCCGACCGAGACTCTGTGTCAGAACAGTTGTTGGGAAAACCATCAACGATGAAAAGTTGTTGGAATTGCAGAAAAACAAACTTAAACGTTACTATTTCAGCTAAATGTTATAGTTCTGTCAATTAGGACATAACTAGAACCATGTCTGACTATGCTCTTTTTGTTTTTCAGAAAATTTGGCTCAAGCCAAAGAAGAAAACCTGGAGATGCATCAGGTGTTGGACCAAACCCTGCTGGAGCTCAACAACCTGTAGAGACCACCAGGTGAAAACGGCCCTAAAATTACGGAAGAGCCAGAAGACAACAATTATCAAAGCGTCCAAAGTGGGTCTTTTTAAGGGAGTTCTGCTTCTGTCAGCATCTCTGTGACAGACAGTGGAGTTTTGAATTGTCCTCCAGCAGATGTAGCACAGCTAACATAGCTACCTAATACTGTCTTATCCAGAATGTCATAACATCACCGACTCCTGATCTCTGAACCGGTTTGACTGTTGTTAAATAAAACTAGAACATTATTCCTGAGGAAATGCAGAGTATTTCCTCAGGGGGAAAGTTGACAATTTCCAAAACAAATCTGAAGAAATTCTTCATGAAATATTAATCCTTTTATTCTTTCTAGTGATGACGTTCAGAATATTGAAATTGTGAGAGCAGTTTCTGTAACCAAGACTAAAAAAAAATAAATATCATCAGCTCTAAAAGAGCCATGGTCTCTCTTTCTTTAAGGACCACCATGCTAACAGCTTAAGCACAGGCTTACTCCTCTGCAGCAATTATGAAATTTGCACTCCTCACTATTTTTACAAATAATAAAACTCCGGCAACAAACCAAGCTGCTCAAGGGCTGAGTGGAAGATAAATCCAGTCTCTAAATATGGGACCTAATTGATGCCTTATACCTTTTTTCCCCATGGGGAAATAATTATGGCCCGCAGCAGCAGTCACTGACTGCAAGGACCATATTGTTTTCGCAGTTGGAACGACTTCGCCGCCTTTCAGCCAGAATGTGACCCTCGCCGCATGCTCGAAAAGTAATGAATTTTCCACAAAGTCAATGTCACCCCCCCCCCCCGAAGAGGATGACATCACGTCAAAAAAATGAATAGGCCGAAAATTGCATATGGGGCCAAACAAAATGTACTTCAAAATACAGTTATAAAACCAAAACACGCGTGTTGGGGATATCCCAAAGAAGTTTTGAAATCATTATGGGACGGCCACACGACCTACGGCTTGGTGGCCATTTTGTGGTAAACTCTGAGAATTGATGATTTTTGTGTTTTCCCACGATATGGGAAAACGACACTTTGGTTTGAGCAATTTTCACGCAATTGCTCCCACTTGCTGCCAGGTCCAGTCTACTTTGACTTTGGGAAAAGGCCGCCATCATGCATTTAAAAAAAAAGCCTTTTAGCGCCACATACAAACGAAAACTCGTCCTAAAGATTATTTGCCATTGTCTCGTTACTTCTCAGGCATCCAAAGCTAGGTGATGGGGACAAAATGTTGGAATTAGAAGTTGGAATTTTGAACGGTGTTCGCGTGGCGAGCTAGCAAAGTGGCGCACTGTTATACTATGTTTTTTAATGAAAGGATACATCCATGTCAGGAACTGAACACACTGGATATGGACATATAAGGAATGTGGGCGTGGTTAACATAAAACCACTGTTGCTAAGGACAACAAAAACTGTACTTTTTCCGATTCGTATGAAACTGACGTCGATCTGTTCGTCAACCCCAGGTGACCAAAACATAAAATGGTTGCTATGGAGATAAAATGAACAGAAAAGCAGCTATTTTTAAATTAGTGTTTTTTTTTAATTAACTCATGACATATGGGGCTCAGCAATGGAGCAATGTGTTTTTCTGAGTTAGTTGATGATGCTGATCGCTAAGCTAGCACTTTTAGCCACATTAGCATTGCTAGCATAGTTTAATAATTAGCATTTTGAGAAATGTTTTTTTCCGACACAGTTGATGATGCTGATCGCAATGCTAGCACTTTTAGCCATATTAGCATAGCTAGCATAGTTAGCATAATTAGCATATGCAGCTTTGACTAGCCTTGATCAAAGGTGGGCGATGAGGGCGGTGAGGGTGGTGAGGGCGGCGGTGGTGCGTAGAGTTGGGTGTGGATGGCAGGTTGCGTCTGCGGGCCATACAACGCCGTTTGCGGCTTTATTTTTCTTTTGAAATGCATTAGTAGTTCTCTCTCTGTGTTAATACAAAATGCTTGAGATACTTGCTGTCACATTTGAACGTTTATCAGAAGAATTATTGAGGCCAGAAGACCAAATCTATGAATATCTTTCAAACTTTACCAAACTGATATTTCTCTTATTTTCACAATAATAATAATAAAAAAGGTTTCCTCATTTTATTTTTTTATTTCTCCCTGTCGGATCATTGCGGGACAGTGAGGCTTCAAAGTGGGTCACAGAGACTTTACTTCTTCTGCACATTTAGTGATGAAACTGTTCTAACTGTGACTCATTTCTTGAGAAACTCTCAGAGAGAAGCAACCGTCCACACAGGTGAAACATCTCAGTCCTGACCGTTTGCTTTGGAAGGATTTTTACTTTGGGTTCTGTTTGCCGTTTCAGGCTGGGACTGATTTGACAGATTTGCCATTTTTACCTGCAGACAGAATGTTTCCACCTGTAAGGACAGCTGTGACTGAGGCTCATTGGGGCTTTGTTTTAGAGCAGGGGTGGGCAATTCCAGTCCTCCAGGGCCAGTGTCCCTGCAGGTTTTTGGTGTTTCTTTGCCTTAACACAACCATGAGAAACACGACTGTGTCATCAACAGAGGTCTGCAGACCTGGTTGATGTGGGGATGATGACTATTAATTAGAATCAGGTGTGTTGAAACATGGACATTTCTAAAACCTGCGGGACAGCGGCCCTTGAGGACCAGAATTGCCCCTGCTGTTTTAGAGTAAGGCTTTGGTAACTCTTTAGACAGAGTGAACTTCAACCATGATAATGTTTCACTTCACTGTTCTTTCTTTGTGTGAATTGCTCTTAGTCTGGCCCATCCCTTAGCATCAATAGGCCCAGGCAGGGGCTATCAAACAGGGATTTTCTTGGGCACGCAAACCCCTCCACCGCGATAAGGTGGCAATTCAAGGAGGGGGAATTTTTTTGTTTGTTTAATTGCTTTCTAATTTTACTTTTAACTTTTTGCTATTCTTTTATTTCATTTTATTATTTTATATTTATTATTTTATTTTTATTTTTTTTGTAGGTATGAGGGGACTAGAGTTTGGGGTTTTTTTTGGAAAGAGGGAGAAACCAGAGCACCTGGAGAAAACCCTGTAGTTAAAAACGCTTTTATTTGCTATTTATTTTTTATTTTTCTTCATTTTATTATTTTATATTTATTATTTTATTAATTTTTTATTGTAGGTATGAGGGGACTAGAGTTTGGGGGCTTTTTTTGGAAAGAGGGAGAAACCAGAGCACCTGGAGAAAACCCTGTAGTTAAAAACGCTTTTAGTTGCTATTTATTTTATTTTATTTTTTTCATTTTATTTATTTATTTATTTTTTTTTAGGTATTAGGGGACTAGAGTTTGGGAGGGTTTTTTGGAAAGAGGGAGAAACCAGAGCACCTGGAGAAAACCCTGTTTAGATTAAAGGGGGGGTGCAGCACAATTGCCTAACCTGTGCTGCCACTAAAATAAAATCATTTTTTTCTAATGATACAAAATCAAAACTCAGATAAAAAGTCAAACAAAACCAAAGTAGTTAAAGAAAGTTACCGTTTAAACAATAAAATAAAAAATAAACTAGAAGATACACATTTAGAATAGAAAAAGATAAAAAGCCACAGTAGTTTTTACCCACACAATAATAATTCAATGTTTAACTCTTTAACAATGGAGCTTTTCCTACAGTTTGGCCGTTCTTGGACGGTCATAACTCCATCTAAGGTGTTAAAGAGTTAAAGCCTAAATGTGTGTGGGTGGTGGGGGGGCTTGGTGTGTGTGAGGCTTTGGTGTGTGTGAGCGCTGTTGGGGGGTCTTGGTGTGTGTGAGGTAAATGGGGTACACTTATAAAGCGCTTTTCTACCTTTTCGAAGGCCCAAAGCACTTTACAGTTACAGACCCATTCACCTATTCACACACACATTCACACACACACACACACATTCACACACTGGTGGCGGCTCCGCTGCTGAACTTTGGTGCCAACCTTCCACCAGAGGCAAGGTGGAGTTCAGTGTCTTGCCCAAGGACACTTTGACACAAGGGTGTGCAGGGCGGGAATTGAACCTGCGATCTTACGATGCCGGGTTGACCGCCCTACCGCTGCAACACGGCCGCCCCAGGGTTGTTGTGTTGGGGGGGGCCGTGGTCGGGGGTCCACTTAGTCTTTTTTTCTAGACCTTCTAAACAGGTTCAGGAACCTCCGACCAACACTTTTCTTTGTGGTCTTCTCTATCAGCTCATCCACCTGCTGCTGTAGTCGATGCATTTGGAGCTGGAAATCCTCTTGAGTTTGTCTGATGATGGTCTTTTTCTTCTTGACAACTTTCTTTAGCTGAGCGATTTGCTGTGAAAGGGTGGACTTTTCTTCTTCCAGCTGTTGTCTTTCTTGTTCCAGCTGCTGTTGGCCTTCCAGTTCTTTCTGGACCAAAGCAGCTCTTAATCTGGTGGACTCCTTTACCTGCAGGTCAAAGCTGAGTTTGGCTTCATTTGCTTTGATCCTCTCTTGTTCAATCCTTTCTTGCAACAGCTGTATTTCCCTGCCGAGGTCCATTTTATTCTTGAGAGCGGCCCGTGTTTCCGTCTCAAGCCGTTGGTCTCTTTGCTCCAGCTTTTTGTTCCAAATGACTTCAGACTGGCTTATGATGGCGTCTTTTTCACTGATGGTGGACAGCAATTCTGAACATTTCTTTTCAGTTCGGTAACATGCTGCCTTATGCTTCTCACAATTCCTTTCTAATTCATCTATTTTTTCCAGAAGGGAGTCTTTTTCCTCCTGACGTCTTTTTATTTCGCCTTCCATCTGATCCGTTTGTGAATTTAACTTCCTCTTATAGTATTCTTCAAGGTCCTTTCTCTCCTTTTTAAAATTGTTGATCCGGCCCGTAAATTCCTTCTCATGCTCCCGTTTTAGGTCCTCAATCTGACATTGAAGCTTGAAGATCTCCCCACTTGAGGCCGCATTAGAATTTTTTATTGCAGCCTTTTCCTCCTCATGGGCTTTTCTTGATTCAGCCATTTCTTGCTTGAGGGAGGCGTTTTCTTCTCTTTCTTTAACCAGCTGATTAAGCGCATCTGTTAATGTCAGCAGATGGTAAGTTACAAGACACTCTTCCTGCATTTCCAATTTGCTGGTGAGGTCCAAATGTTCCTGCTCATGCTGCACTTTTAGGTCGTGCATCTGACGGAGCAGTTGGACCTTCTTTTTCTTGGAGACTCTTTTAGATTTGGTCTCCTCAGTCTCCTTGTCCTTCAGAGCTGTCTTTAGCTGAGCCATTTCTTGTAAGACAGAGGACTTTTCTTCCTGCCACTGCTGTCTTTCTTGGCTCAACTGTTCTTCTAGGTGTTCAGCTTTCCCAGCAGCTTCCCGCAGCATGTAATCTTTCTTCCGTTGCTCCATTTTTAGGTCGTCAATCTGACCGAGTAGCTTTACGATCCTTGTCCTGGAGACCTTCTCAAATTTGGTCATGATGGCCTCTTTTTCTGTGATGGTTTCTCTTAACTGTTCCATGGCCTTCTCATTATTGGAGAGCAGTTCCAAAAAGTTCTTTTCAGCTTCGGCCTTATCCTCCTCATGGGCTTTTCTTAATTCAGCCATTTCTTGCTTGAGGGAGGCGTTTTCTTCTCTTTCTTTAGTCAGCTGATTTTGTGCTTTGGTCAAGCGGCTCAGAGAGGTTTCAGCATCCGCCAGCTTCTGATCTTTCTGCTGGAGAAGCTCCTTCAGACGCTCTACTTCACTTTTCAGAGCATTGATCTCTACTGGAAGTGCTTCTGCGTTCTCCACTGAGGTCGACTCAGAGGTTGAAGCCGGCTCATCCAAAGCAGTTGCATTTTGTTTTCCCTTTCCCAAAGGTTTGATTTCCTCAGGCTGAGTGGATTTAGGGACAGACACCGGCTTCACAGGAAAGAATGCAGGTGGGCGAAAGGAGACGGGTGGAGCAAAACTTAAGGGTTTTAACCCTAAGGTTTGGGTTTGGGGGCAGGTTTTAGGCTTGGGGTTTTCCAAATCCTGCTGTCTTTTTTGTTCAGGAGTTTCTGGCATCTCCGGAAATTCTTCATCCTCATTTTTAGAAAAAGGAGAACATTCATAGTGAGGAGTTTCTGGAGTCTCAGGAAATTCCTCGTCATCATCAGAAGGGGGAGAGTAATCATTGTCTTCATCAATGTCATCCCAGTCCATGAATGTAGAATGAAACCCAAATTCAAAAGTGGACTCGTTCTCCTCAGCAGAGTCCAGATTGCTGAGTTGTAAAAACTTTAGGTTTTTTCGTCTTGATGGTGCCATGGTACGATTTATTGAGGTTTCTAAAGTTTGACAGCAAAGGTTCTTTGTAACCGAAGGCACTTCTTAAACTTGATACTTTGTTCTTTGCGAAAGACAAAACCAGCGTGCAACAATTGATCAGAATCTAACGTTTTTTGCTCCTATAAGTAAACTTTTAACACTAAATCATGACAGATTATGTTACATCATATGACATCATTCGACATCAAATGTTTTCATTTGATGTCATATGACATCATATGACATCATATGGCATCATATGCTTTAATCTGATGTATCAATTACGTCATTGGTGGTGTGATGCTTAGTGATGCAATCAGTTCTGAAATGGGGGAGGGTTTTTTGTGTGTGTGTGGGGGGGGGCTTATTGTATTTACCAAAAATTATTTTTAGTGTAAAGAAGCACACGCAGACACACAAAAACACACCTTTGCAAAATGCACAATCAATCAACCTAAAATGGATCTGAATCCTGATAGTGATGGCCAGGTGAAGTTTCAGGAGAGAAATGGAGCTTAACTCCAAGTTCTTGTTATGTTCACAAATATTTCAAGTTTAATTTAGTTCAATTTGCACATTTACATTTTTGGACCATATTGTTTTCGCAGTTGGAACGACTTTGCCGCCTTTCAGCAAGAATGTGACCCCCGCCGCATGCTTGAAAAGTCACCAAAATGTGCACACACCTGGGATAAATTGAAAATGAATTTTCCACAAAGTCAAAGTCAGCCCCCCGAAGACGATGACATCACGGCCAGCGATCCCGTCAAAAAAATGAATGGGCCGAAAATCACGTGTGGGGGCGAACAAAATGTACTTTAAAATACAGTTATAAAACCAAAACACACATGTTGGGGATATCCCAAAGAAGTTTTGAAATCATTATGGGATGGCCACACGACCTACAACTTGGCAGCCATTTTGTGGCAAACTCTGAGAATTGGCGATTTTTGTGTTTTCCCACGATATGGGGAAACAACACTTTTGTTTGAGCGATTTTCACGCAATTCCACCCACTTGCTGCCAGGTCCAGTCTACAAACACCACAGAAGTGTCGTTGACCTTTGACCTTGGGAAAAGGCCGGCATCCTGCATTTAAAAAAAAAAAGGAAGCCCCTTTAGCGCCACATACAAACGAAAACTCGTCCTAGATTTTTTTTAAATTTTAAAAAATTTTGCCATTGTCTCGTAACTTCTCAGGCATCCATAGCAAAGTGATGTGGACAAAATGTTGGAATTAGAAGTCGTAGATTTTCAACTGCGTGCGCATGGCGAGCTAGCAAAAGTGGCGCACTGTTATAACTCGTATTCTTTTCAATGGAATACTGACACATTTTAATACATGCATCCATGGCTGGAACTGAACATAACGAAAAACATTGGAAATGGACACATAAGGAATAAGGCCGTGGTTAGCAAAAAAAACACTGTTGCTAAGGACAACAAAAAGTTGACCTTTTCCGATTCGTCTGAAACTAATGAAGAGCTGTCCGACATCCTGAGCTGACCAAAACATAAAATGGTTGCTATGGAGATAAAATCAACAGAAAAGTCGCCATTGTGAAAATAGTATTTATTTAAAACTTATGACATGATGATGATGATGATGATGATGGGGAAATTTCAGTTATCTATGGCAGCAAAAACGACATTCAGAAATAATCTTTATAATATAACATCTAAAAAGGACATCAAAAATGACATTCATATTAAATTATGACAAAATATTATTACAATTATTATTACAATTATTATGAAAATTATGATTGAAAATAAGATTCATATTAAATAAATACATATTAAATATACAGTTGCGAAAGTGTAAAACTATAATAAAAGATAATAATAATTATAATAATTATGATAAACAAACATCTGTTCAGGAACAAAAACAATTGAAAAACAGCAACAACAAGTAAATGAAAATGAAAAACAAAGAAAAACACCCCTGGGACTGTGGAGTGTCACTGTAACACGGTGTTGTACAGTCGGATGGCTGTGGGGAGGTATGACCTGCGGTAGCGCTCCTTCTTGCACTGTGGGTGTAACAGTCTGGTGCTGAAGGAGCTGGTCAGCGCCTCTACAGTTTGGTGCAGGAGGTGGAAGGGGTTATCCATGATGGATGTTAGCTTAGCTAACATCCTCCTGTCCGCCACCTCCTCCATGGACTCAAGTGTGCAGCCCAGGACCGAGCCGGCCCTCCTAACCAGTTTGTTAAGCCTCTTCAAGTCTCTGCCTGCAATGCCACCCGCCCAGCACACAACTCCATAAAGGACCACTGAGGCCACCACAGTGTCATAAAAGGTCCTGAGCAGCTGTCTGCACACGCCAAAAGACCTCAGTGTCCTCAGCAGGTGCAGGCGACTCTGACCCTTCCTGTACAGAGCATCCGTGTTGTTAGACCAGTCCAGTCTGTTGTTCAAGTGAACACCCAGATATTTAAATGTGTCCACAACCTCAATGTCTAAACCCTGGATGTTCACCGGTGAGTGTGGTGGTGAGGACCTCCTGAAGTCCAGGACCAGCTCCTTTGTCTTGCTGGTGTTAAGCAGCAGGTGGTTAACTTCACACCAGCCAACAAAGTCAGAGATGACCCCCCTGTACTCCTGCTCGTCCCCCCCTGATACACAGACATATAGCTCTCACCAATATCGCAGTGTTTTCCTGAGTCTGTTGATGATGCTGATCGCTAATCTGGCACTTTCAGCTATCTAAGCATAACTAGCATAGTTAGCAGAATTAGCATTTTAAGTAATGTGTTTTTCAAAGAGTTGATGATGCTGATCGCAATAGATTGATAGATATGGATGACTTTATTAATCCCACAATGGGGAAATTTCATTTATCTGTTGCAGCAAAAACGACATTCAGAAATAATCTATATGATATAACATCAAAAAAGGACATCAAAAATGACATTCATATTAAATTATTGAAAATTATTTTAAAAATTATTGTTAAAAGTATTATAAAAAATGAGATTCATATTAAATAAATAAATAAACAAATAAATAAATATTCATTCATTTTCTTATCCGTTTTTTCCCTTTCGGGGTCACGGGGCTGCCAGAGCCTATCCCAGCCACTCATGAGCGAAGGCAGGGGACACCCTGAACAGGTCGCTAGTTTGTTGCAGGGAAGAATTTCAACAATCACACAGCCATTCACTCTCACACCTAGGGACAATTTAGAATTGCCAATTAACCTATGAAGCATGTTTTTGGACAGTGGGAGGAAGCCGGAGACCCCGGAGAAAACCCACGCATGCACGGGGAGAACATGCAAACTCCACACAGAAAGGTCCCCTGGCGATGTTGATTTTCATGTCCCCCAGCCGGGACTTGAACCAGAGGCCTTCTTGCTGTGAGGCAAGAGCGCTAACCACTGCGCCACCGTGCAGCCCACAAATATATAAATAAATAAATATATACATAAATAAATAAATACAGCTGCGAAAATGTAAAAAACGTGGTCAACTGTAAAAAAAAAAAAAAACATGTTAGTACAATGTTAGTACTTTTAGCCACATTAGCATAGTCAGCATAATTAGCATTTTAAGTAATGTGTTTTTCAAAGAGTTGCTGATGCTAATCACAATGTTAGTACTTTTAGCCACATTAGCATAATTAGCAAATGCAGCTTTAACTAGCCTTGATCAAAGGTGGGCGGACAGGGGCGGTGAGGGCAGGTGAGGGCAGGTGAGGGTGATGAGGGCGGCGGTGGTGTGTAGAGTTGGGCGTGGAAGGCGGGTTGCGTCTGCGGGCCATACAACGCCGCTTGCGGCTTTAATTGATTTTGTAACGATTGGAAAGATATTGATTGTTGATGATATTCCAACAGAAAAGCAGATGAGACTGAGACCTGCTGCTGTTTCATTTTGTTTGAGAAGGTCCAATTGAAAAAAAACTCCTAAAAAAATAAGCTTTCTTGGAAAAAAAACACTTTGAGCAATCTTCTAACTATTTTAGCGGTCAGTTTGCAAGGTGATTGCAGCTGCAGTAGTGAATGCTAAAACCACATTAGCTTTTGGGTCACTTTTGAGCTCTTTGAATCAGATTCAAACTTCAAAAAGGCCACAAATCTTAGATTTTTCCATGATTATCTGAGAACTGAACTGAGCGATCCCTCTCCTCTCGCATTCCAAACAGGAAGTACCTGATGATTGCAAGAAGCCAAAATCCTATAGACGTCTACAGAATTAAACCGTTATTTGTAATTCTCTGTTATTCTGTTTGTCAAAATCACCATTCTTGCTCCGATGCCTTTTTCTAATATGTTCTTCAGCATTCCAAATTTTTCACTGTATTTTTACTGTATCGCAAGTTATAAACGGGCCAATCAGATGCCTCAATAAAAACATGTGGTGCCCACAAGCACCAATGTCAAACGTTCAAAATGTTTGATTGAAAGATTCTCTTTTCAGTGTTAAGGGTGTGAACTTCAAACAAGCTCACTCTTGATTACAAACGTTGACTCAGACTGACTCGGACCAATCATAGCTTACTGTTGTCTTTTGGCTCCAAATGGTTATGACTATAAAATTAAGACTGAATTGACTGGAGCCAACCCACCTACTATTGGGTGAAGGCAGGTTCATCCTAATCACATCACCAGCCTGTTGGCACACATAGGGGCAATATAGCGACACTAATCAATCTATAAAACATGTTTCTGGGCTATGGGAGGATGCTGGAGTGCCCAGAAAAAGCCCACACATGCACCAGGACAACATAAACTCCACACAGAACGAACACTGCTGGGATTTGAACGAGAGCGCTAACCACTGCGTCACCGTGCAGCCCTTCAAATTCAAAGGTGCTGGAGTTCAACCTTCACTTCACAAGTTTACCTCTGATCCACAAGTTTTAACTAATGGTGGAATCGTTTCTTAGTATCTCACTTTTATTTCTGGAGTTTAACCCAAAACTTGTGATCGTGTGAAGGAGGTTCAGTCAGGATTTAGGGCTCACACACTGCAACCGCTCTGCTGTAGGTGACCATTTGTCTCCCTTTAGCCTGTGTGTGCACTAATACCGTAAAACTCAGTGCAGCATCTGTTTATAAGATTTTATCACAGATTAGAACATCTCATGTGTAACAAGAAGATTGAGCTGCTTTAAGTCATATTTATATGACACATTCTGATGAAAGAACAGTCCTTGGAAGGTTTAGGAGCTTAGTGTGACACTTTTCCACAACGTTGGGGTTCATTCTGACACTGATTTTAAAACTTGATTTTTTTACATGTTCACAAGTCGACAAAGTCCTATTTAACCCTTGTGCAATCCTATGACCCTTCCATTGATGTGTTCTCCTTACCTTGACAAAGGTGGATAGAGAGGATTTCATGTAATCCATGGACACCAGTGAAGATCACAAATCTTTGAAGAAAAAGGTTCAGCGCACTGTCTTGTGGGGTCTAGATGACCCAACTCCCAATGTTAAAGTGCCTAGGATAGCACAAGGGTTAAAGGCTGTGTCCTTCTTGTTGGTTCTGACATGGATACCACAGGATCTCAGAGGGTTTTTCTTCTTGTTACACTTTGCTTCATTCACTTGGACAACTCAGAGAGCTCCAAATTACACGTATGCTTTTATTTTACAGAGACGTTTAAAATAATTTCAGAGGATAGTCTGTAGTGACGTTACAAGGTGTCTTCTTAAATAACAATGAAAGGCAGAAGATATTTACAGGTCAAGGAGAGAAGGCCAACATCAAAGCAGAGTTCCTGCAGAAGCATCAGCAGGTGAACTGCAGGACCAATGGGTGTCATGTTGTGTAGCTACAACACACTATAATGCTGTCAGGATTGTTATTAGTTACAGATTACTCTGCGAACCAGAGGGCGCAGGTGAGTCCAGGTGCAGCGACGTCCGTTCCCGTAAACAGCTGCAAAGGTGGCAGAGAGAGCAGGTGCACTCACACCTGGTTCTGCAGGCGATCCAACATCTGTAGGTGTGTTCAGAGCTAACGCACTACTCCACAGAAAATGGATGTTGAAACTTTTCCCCATCATGGATTTCTATACAAACAGCATTTTTAGTAAGTGACTGATCTAAATGCTCTACCAGAGAGGAGCAGCTTCATCCACAGGTCTACTTTATTCACATAGACTCTAAAGTTCACATAAAATGAAAATCATGATTTTACAACAAATAAAGCATTTGGTAAAACTCACCATGAGTGAGTCTAACGTCTTATTTCAGTGTTTGGTAAAATTCTTTGATGGCTGTGAGGTGGATCGTTGAAGGTCATACTAGAAACTGAAAACCTGGACGGGGAGGGGACAGGCGAAGCATGTCTGTGTGGTTCTGGGTCAAATCAGACAACGGCTCGTTCTGAAATGAACCAATTCTCCAGAAACTTAAAGCCAAGGTTTTGGTAGTACAAGGCTCTCGAGGACGGGACCTGGTGGTGTGGACATTCCTACTTTTGCGATGGATTATGTGCACGCCGCCAAACATTAGATGGTAGAGTGAGTTCTTCCAGTGTAGCTGGAGGAGCTAAAGTAGCCTGAGGCAGGGAAGCATACTAACGTCCACAATTATTTGGCTTTTCATTGAGATAATCCCAGCTCAGAAACCCAACTTTTGTTTTTGGACTGAAAGAAATGATTTGTACAAGTCAACAGTCAAGTTGTATTTGTAGTCCCTTCTTAGATTCAAATCAGCTGTTTGAGCCACAAAAGTCTGAAATATATGACCAATAACTACAGTTTAGGTGTCCGTGGTTATTATACCCAAGTTACTGGAACAAACGCTTTACAAAAAATCTCAATGACTTGCCAAATGTAATACTTACTGCACTAATAAATGTAAATCAGCTCCAACAAAGAGCTCACACTACCATCTTCTGTCCAGTGGTTGCTCATGTTGTTACAGTTTCATAAGAACAACAACAAAAGCCTTCCTGTGAGTATTAGCCTTTAGCAAGGCTCAAGGCAGACCTATGTAGCTTCACTCAAATGTTTCCCACTTCCTTCGAAGGTCTTCCACCTTCACTTTTTGTGGCGTCACTGGTCGAGCCATGTTAAGCAGGTCTCCAAAGGGATCCTGGGATTTCTGGCCGTCTGCCTGCAGCTGCGTCGGCCTCTCTGGTGTCTTTATGGATGAGCTGAAGACAGATGGGGAGTCCACCGGGCTGTAGAGAGCATGACTGCCATCAAAGGAGTGGGGCAGGGGGGTACCTGAGGAGGCAACAGCAGACTGGGGAGGCCCATAACTAGTGAGCAGGGTAGAACTGCTGGGTGAGCGCTGTCTGTAAAGGCCTGGTAGTGTGGAGGCGGGCAGCGGCTGAGGTGAGTGGTGCATGTAAGGACCGGGTGGAGGTCTGTAGACAGCGCTGAAGGGATTTCCACTCACAGTTGGAGAACAGTGCTGCACAGACGAGGCAAAGGGGTTCAGCATCAAGTGCGGGTGAAAACTAAAAGGAGGCAAGCCGTGTGAGTAGGGCCTGGATTGTAGTCCTGATGTGTTAGCAGAGGACGGTGCAGCATCCACCCTGTCTGCTACTGTAGCAAAACTGGACTGAGCCGAGTTATTCAGGGGGTCTAAAAGGCTGATCAGATCCCCATTGTCGTCCGCAGGCTGGGTGGGCATCAGCAGATCTCCATCTTTGGTCATGCTCAGCGCTTGCCTGAACTCTTGTGCCCCTGTTGTAGTCCTTCCTTCCCCAAAGCCTGTCACCTTAGAGCGGGACTGGGCTGAAGGGGGAGCTAGGACGGCTCCCAGCTCTGGAGTCTTTCTTCCATGGGGACGAGGAATTGTAATATTTCCAGAGGCAGAGGGGTCCAAGGCACTGGGTCCTGCAGGGCCATCACAGATGAGTGAAGGTACCTCTGACTGCCCATCAACCTGGACGGACAGCATCTCACTGCAGGTAGAAGGCACTCTGACAGGTAGGACGGGTTTGTCCTGCCTCGCACTGAGCCTGTTGTTGGGGCTGAAGAGTCTGAGGCCTGGGAAGGTTTGAGAGTTTTCACCCAGGTCCATCCGCTGCAAAAACCCAAAGAGAATGTACAGGTTATCACTAAGCTAACCACAGAAACTCTGCAGGCTGTCCCACATCAAATATATATTTATTTATTTTATTTTTATTTTATTTTTATAAAAAAAAAAAGTTTCATTAGACCAGTCCTTCTCGGGCGCGATTCAATGCCGGGGGGGGGGCACAGTAGTAGAGGTGCTTGGAGAGAAAAATTCTGCGGCACTATCAGTTTACTATTATCTGTTATATCACAGAGTTTGTACCAGCCTGAAACCTGCGAATTGCCGTCCCTGCAGATGTCCCCCCCCCCGTCTCTGAGAAGGAGCTGCAAATGTGTGTGAAGGATATGGGGGGGGGGGTAGTGGGCTCAGGCAGCGAGGTGAAAACGGCGCACTGATTGTCAAACTTAGAACACGCTGTCCTTCACATACCACACACTGCAGCGTGTGACTATTGCTGTACTGACAATGTTTGGCTCCACGTAATCAGACAAAAGCATCAGCAAAACCATGCAGCACCAGAAGTCGCATTAATGCTAAGAAGTCATCATTTATTAGCAACAGCATAATATGCAGCGTCCCTTTCCCACACTGACGCACGGAGACTTAACCTCTTTTAAGGTTCTTTATTCTGGTTACTGCAGGCTGTAACCAACGCCAAACAACTAATTCAGCAACTCCTGAGTCTCTCCTGCTGAGAGTGGCCCCCACCCCTACTTTTTATTCCCCCGCTCCTGCACCAGCCCTCCTATTTTCCTAATAGCTGAACCCCATTGGTCCAAACTCCCCAACGACAGGCTGAGCGACAGAACTGAGGGCCAACCAGCATCTCTGCTTGATGTGTTCAATGAACTCCAGAACTTAGAACGCAACCCAACAGCCACCCAGTCCAACCCAGTCTGCTACAATAACAATGTTATTAAAAAGAATCCACAGACTTATTGCACTTTAAAAGTGTTGAAATTATATAGAATGCACACGCTCACTTGTATTTTTAGTTTTAAACATTGTATGGTTCTCACGAAATTACATTTAAAAATATGTGGTGTTTATGGCTCTCTGGGCCAAAAAGGTTCCCGATAGAGGGCTGCATTGGGATTGGGTCCCGCCGGGTCCCGCGGGACCCAACCCAAATCTCGCGGGATTGGGCGGTTTGAATTGTGCTGCGGGCGGGAGCGGGCGGCAAAAAAAACCCCCTGCGGGATCAGTGTTGCCATGAATATATCATGAATATTTATTAGCGCGGACCAAGTTAGGCTGTGCGGCTGTTGGATTCTTATGTAAGCTCCGTGAACTCACCAGGTAGAGACGCCTAATGGCCACTGTCATCTAACCTGTTGTTGGGGGTGTGCAACGCTCCACCCCGCCTCTTAGAAATTATGCTGTTTAAAGCCTGATACCGCGGTCGCGTGTGGGCGGAGCTACGAGCTAAAGTTATGGTCTGATCCCTGCATGGAGCGATGCGTGCATCAATGCATGCTAGACACGAAGAATGTGGAGAGATCCGGTTTATTATTTTGAAGAGTTCTACTTGGTAATCATGTTTCCATGTTTGAGTTCATAATATTATCCCAGAGAAAGTCTCTGCTTCAACTCCCGCAGTTAAAGCTGCGTCTGAATCTGACGCCCGTGTTTCCATCTGACAGTTTAAAGCCAAAGCCCCTCCCCCGCATCTCTACCTGCTTTTCCTCTTTACCTGTTCACCTGTTCACATCCTCTGCAGCTGAGAGTTGTTTTTCCCCGCGCTCCCAGTGTATTCTACACAGATGTAGGGACAGTGAAAATAAACCACCCCCTTGTTAATTTTAAAACTGTTTGAAGTGTTGTGGGTTCATTACAAATCGTGTAGTACTGTAAATGGCCAGCAGGTGGAACGAGCGCTGTCGAGCAAGACTGACGTCATGCGGGAGCGCGCAGAGCAGCATGAAAGAGAGGGAAGAGAAGAGAGATCGGATGAGCGCTGAGAGTTCGGTTTTCCTAGAAAACACCCACCTGTATGAGCCTACGTACGCTGCTGTACTGGAAAGAACCCGTAAATAAACGCACAAATGTTCAGTGGTCTGCTACTCATTTAAAATGTGCAACACAGAGCGCAAAATACGGTCATCATAGGTTGACACAATAGTCAGGGCGCTCTATAGCGCAGCACACGAATGAAAGAGCTGTGACTCTATCTGCCAACACTGCGCTGGATAGGAAGGAGCAGGTTTCCAGGCAGAGACGTGATGTTAATGGATAAAGCAGAGAAGAACCACAAACGAGGTTCATCGTGAGACACGCATGGTGTTCAGATCTGCGTGCTGATACCCCACTGAGGCGCAAAACAGCAAAAACTGGAAAAGGCTGAAGCTAAAAAAAAAGTATTTTTCCGTTAGGAAAAAATTAATAGATTTTCAGCTCTGTTGAACCATTACAATGTTGTTTCTCCTCCATAAATTCAAATGACTTTGACCTGCAGCTTTATCAGCTGGTTCAGCGCTTCAGGCCAACTACCCCTGGCTGCAGCCTGCATACTCCTTCAGGCCGTCTGTCTGCGCGCGGACACAAGCACACTTTTAACCGAACAGGATTAGTGAAAATATATTTAATAATTAAGTTGCAGATTACACAAAAGAGGAATGCATGGAAAAATGAGGCTGGAGGAGGGACATGAATCTCTTTAATAATATCAATACAAACACGTGATTTTTTTTTCCTGCGGGACGGGAGACGATACAAAATCAATGCACCTCTATTACAGTGCGGGAATAAATTCTCCGAGTTTTGCGGGTGCGGGCGGGAGTGGACATACATATTGCGGGATGCGGGCGGGAGTGTCACGCATACGTTGCGGGAGCGGGCGGGATTGGTCAGAAATTCGGCGGGCGCGGGCGGGAGCGGGATGAAGAAAATAGTCCCGCGCAGGGCTCTAGTTCCCGACCCCTGCCCTAACTGATGGGGATAGACAACGAGAAATAGGCAAAATGTTGTTTGCTGGAAATGCTAATAATTGGGACCTCGCTCTCTGGGAATAGCTGTGAAGCCAAATGCAGCATCACAGGCGTGGACCGCTCCACCACAGCTAAACGGCAATGCAGGTCCCTGTCTAGAGCTGCAGCGACTGAACAGCAGCCGACCCAGAGGGAGAGGTCCCAACTGAGGAAACACTGGAAATAAAAATGAGAATGAAAAAGTAAACATTCTGATAAAAGCAACGAACAGTAGAGAATCTAAGGGCCGAGTAGAAATTACGAGTTCTCCAGCAACAGCACCAAAATATCTTCTTTAAAAATCAAACAATGTTATTTCCTGGAATGTTTTTTACATCCTGTCTCTCCCAGTTGAAGTTCATCTATCATGAACATTACAGAGCAAACTCCCCTTTATGACTTGGACAACTTGGAGAATCTGTGACTGACAAAGACTTGCTTGCTCCACTGACGTTTGTAGTACATCTCAGAGTATGGATTTCAAAGAACAACATTTCCTGCTTGAATAGTTGGAATAGAGTTCACATTTAGTTTAATCTCAGGCATGTGGACCTCTGACCTGGTGGCCAAACTTGGCTTGCAGCTCCTTGGATTCTTTAGGAGTTCTTAGGTCTTCCAGGCTTTTTGCCGAGGACATGGTCTGGTTGTCGGGTTCTTCCTGGCAGCCAAAAATGTCCCCCAGCAGATTCATGTTGGAGAACTTTTCCGTCACTGGACTGGGGGGGGCTGTGTGGCTTTCTGGTCCTTCAATCAACTCCACCTCCTTTAGGGAGCGATATGGCTGTGGTCTGTGGGGCAGAGTTCAACATGTCTATGAATCTACATCCATCCATTCCCCACACGCAACACCAAGATGTAAAAAAACAAAAAAACAATCATCACTCTAAAAATAAATAAATGTTAGAGCTAATATATATTAATTTATTTAACTATTTTAGTCAGAAAATGTGTGAAAATAAATATAGTAGACAAGAAAATCATCTCTAAAATGAATAAATGTATTTATGTGCACATTTTAAAAATATATAAATTTCTGATCTGTGTTCAATTAAGATGCTGTTGCATGAACAAAAAATAATAATAATAATAGTAATAAATAATTATTTCATTAGGAGCAATTTAATACATAATTATTTAAATCCCCACCAATTTTATTAAAGTAGAGACAAACTTGATCCTGTTCAGTTGGAGCATCAAATCATTTACTTGAATTCTAATCAATGAATAAAAAAACCTATCTAAATGTTTTAAATTTAAAGAATTAGCTTTGTTACTGTCATTTTAATTAACTGTGATTTGGTCTCAGGTCTGTTCGAAATATGTTTTTTCTTTGCTTGGGTCATGATTATTAAAAACAAAAAGCAATAACCCAGATATGATCCTGATAAGACTATTAAAAAAAAGTTTTATTTTAGATCCTTGATCTTTGCTAAAACACAAAAAAGCCAGAATCAAACTTCATAGAATGCGGACATTTTTAAACTACAATTTTTTTATTATACTTTTTTTTATTTGTTAATTTAAATTTATTTGAAACTTTTGATTTCTAAAATATTTAGGTAAAGATACTGAATCTCTGAGGGAAGATTTATGTGGAAAATATACACAAAGATTTTTTCTTATTATTCATATTTGTGAATAAGAAAATATTGTCCCTATTTCGTAGATAAATTTAGTGTCTAAAGTATTTAAAAATCTGCGTTTGTATCAACTTTTCAGTGTATTTAAATATTTGTTAGCCCCTTTTGCCTCTTTTGTAGTCATGTTCAGCTCAAATGAAAAAAGGACAGAGCATAAAGGTGACATTTAAATAACAAAAACGCATTTTAATGTAATAAAAATCAGGAAAAACAGGCAAAAAAACACACTAACAGACATATAAGATCAGTAAAGATGCTGTAAAATCTTCAGGAACATCTGGAGGAGCTTTTGGTGGAAAATCCAATTGCACTGAGATCAGTACTTTGCTCTAATAGTGGCTGACTGGATGCCTCTTTTCCATAGACTGCATAGATGCGTGTGTAAAATCAGTGCTCACGGTTGAACACAGCTATCCTTTGCAGCATCACGGCGCTTGGCACATTTACACTCATGTAAGGCCTTTAGTTTTCTACAGCACATGCACTACCTTTGGAGTTAAAACCTCTCTACTCCTCCGTGACGATCTTACAGCGAACTTCTGATCAGAACGCACAGATTTCTTTTGAAAAAAATATGGAGTTAAAAAAGAAAAGATTTGATTGACTGAATAATGCAAAATTGATCAGAGATGCATACAGGGGAGACCAATCAAACGGGACCGATAAGAGGAAAGTGTCGGGAAAGCCAGAGACTGCTTCGTTGTCATAGTGCAGCTCGTCTCCAGACGAATCCTCGGACAGAAAGACGGTGTAGTGGCGAGTAGGATGGACAGAGCTACAGCAAGAAGAGGACAGATGAGTCAAAGCTTGTTGCTCACATCTACTGGTTATTAAAACAGCAAAAAAGCAGAAACAGAACAAGAGAAAGATCTGACAGGTCAAGCATACCTGCCTCCAATGACTGCATATTAGTATTATTATGTGATTACTTCTACTAGTACTAGATGTAATGTGTTTAAGACCCACTCTGATGGTCTTTTCATCTTTTTTAGTGTTCCCAGTCATCATAATTTATGCCGTTTTTAGCCTAAATATAAAAAAACTGTGTGATTTTCTAGGACATACATTCTGCTGAGCGGCAGGAGTTCATCAGAAATTTGCCTCTGAGTTCTGGGAGGGACCATTAGTGCATAGCAACTCCACTCCCTCTTCCCCTTCCTGTGGCTGCGAGCTCTCTGTTTACACCCTCTCCCGCTAGCTTAAAATCTGTCACACCCCCAACCAGCTCGGACGAGGGAAACAAAGACGTTCATGGATCTATGTTTTCTAAGTAAAAAATTCTCTTATTCAAACGGCATTTTTCATCTGCACCTGATTCACAATGATTTGAATGAAAAAACTCAAAACTCAAATGCAGTTTAGAGCTTCATTTTCTTTATATAACTACCATAATGAGAAAGATGCAACAAAAACAGCATTTTTAATCAGAGTGGGTCTTTAAAAACAGCTGTGGAGTTAGATGACATCATGAATGTATAGACTGAAAGACGGTTAAGAAGAGGACATCATGTCACTGCAGTTCTAAATGTGTGTTTTCTCTGAGCACAGAATAGTACACATCTCTACATCTACATGTCAATCCTTCTGTCTCCTCCATCTTGGCTGCAGTAACACTTTCGCACTGACTTACTGTTTAGTACCTACTTACTGGTCAGAGCTGCTTTCCAGACACACGTTGCTGCTGGGCCTCTTCAAAAGCGTTTGAGGTCGAGCCTGCCGAGAAGAAGGACTCATGAGAGACTTTGAAAGGCAGCCGACACTCTTCGTATTCTCTGAACCACTGAACTGTGATTACACACCTGGTGGTTTCTCACATGTTAGATATGCTTTAATGTTTCAGATAATCTCTACATATTAGACAATAATTACTCAAACAATGCGGTTCTTATCTGGAAAAATTGTTTTGGGATAAAAATCTGAACCAACATGGTCTTGTGTGGAAAGCTCAGAGCCTCTGATGTTCATAAGAACTGCCGTCACGTGTTTGAGATGCCATCAGTGAGTTTTTCTGAGGTAAGTTTGGCCCACCCCTCTTTGCAGAACCATCGGAGGGATTTAGACTATTTTAGGTGAGGTCATGCTGAAGTATCTCCTCTGGATTCAGGTCGAGACTTTGACCACTCCTAAGTCCTCTTCTCATTCATTCTAACCCATCAGGGGAGGACTTGGACATGTGTTTGGGATCCTTATCCTGCTGCTGATGGAAATACATTCTTTTTCCGAAGTTGTAGGTGGGAAGCAGAATTCTGAGTTCCATTTACCCCAGTAAGCCTTCTAGGTCCCAAAACGGCCCCAGACTATGACACTACCACCACCATCCCCACTTTTTGATGTTCTTTTTCTGAAATGCTGCCCCACTTTTTCTGTGGATGTAGTGGATGCAGGGCTGCACAATATGAGGAAAACTTGGGATATTAGTGATCGATACTGCCATGACGATATGACTAGCGATACAAATACCAAAACAAAAAACAACTAATACATCGTTTCCATTTCACTTCTTCATCTTCATACTGCCCTTTACACCTTGAGGCGCTGAGGGCAGCAACAAAATCTCGTCATTTTTGACGGTTGCAGGCCAAGGTGAAGCGTTTCCCCAGGTGTGTCCAAATTCTTTCAGCTCGACTTCTACTGTTCGGCCGTCCTCTTTTTCCATCTGGTGTCCAATGTAGTGCTGTCTTTCTGATCGTGCTGTCTCGCCTCCTCAGCACATAACCAATCCATGTCCAGCGTCTTTTGAAGATAATTGTTCACGTGTCATCTTCATTGCGTCGGGACAATAGACGGAGATCTTTGAGGCCAAAAAATTCTGAATATTCTCCCCAAATTTCTGGACTGGAAGTTGTTCATGCTGGTTAATGTAGTCCTTGCTCTGTTAATCCTGTTCTTTTCAATTTCACAGCAACAGTTTTATTTTAATAAAAATCAACATAAATTGTACTTCTTGTTATCCAAATAGGAGACAGGAAAGAACTTGTGTGTCGGGGAAATCTACCAAAGAATAATCATCTACTTTTGTCATAGTTTAGGTAGTGTTTGCTTGGTTTTTTTCTGTCTTTGCAGGTGTGTAAACATTATTCCGGCCGCTTCCTAGTCAGCTGATGCCATTTTCCGTGCAGGGGAACAAACTCTGCTAAAGGAATTTTGGGAGTTTTAACCGTTATTGGGCAATTTTACATCTTTGATAGTTTGTTAAATCTCGTGTGTGGAAAACTGGTTGGTGTTTTAACTAACATTGGTTGCTAAGTTACTGAATTGAGGAGAATTCTCAGAGTATTAAAACTGTTTTATTTGACAGAAAAAACTCAGTATTAATGTCATTTACTTTCAGGAACCGTTAAAAATATCTGTGAAATAGTGAAATATTCAAATCGGGCGGGCTGGCATGCTCTTCATCTCCGCCCTGCAGCATCTTCTTCGAACGCAAAAGTCTCAAAAAAGCCTCTTGAGCTGAGTTTTTGTGATGAACCGAGGAATCACACGACTGAAAAAAATCTACAAATACGTGAAACCGAAAATATCGAGACGCAAATAAGCGGTGGAACACTGTAGATTAACATCTGAAACACAGACAGAAAATGTACCAAATAAAACCACACATTTTCACAACACTATGTTAAAAAATATTAACCTTTTTGTCATAAAATGAAGACACAAATTACACCACTTTTAGACTTTACAAATGCAATTTTTATCCCAATTAGCCTTTTGAAATGTTGAATTCGTGATTTCATTAAGCTTAAGTGAACTATAGTCATGCTTTGTTAAAAACAGAACAAACATTTAACACAATGATGTCAAAACAGGTTAAATGTTTTGAAAAAATGAAAAATACAAAAACTAAACGAAAAGCTCCTGTAGAAAGAGGGAAAAGGTGGTCAGAGACCACAATGACGGTTATTTCACCTTCTGGGAGATTCATGGGAAGGAAAAAATGTGGGATAAATACAGTGATGAGGATTTTCAGTAGCAGCGAGTAGATTGGGGTTAAAGTTAGAAAACATGAACACAAAGAAAAGCAGGAAATACATGAGCACACATTTTCCATTCAAAAAAAGTCAACTTTAACCATCAGAGGAAACTCTACTATCACTTGAGAGTGAGCTCACCTGTCCAAAGTGCAAGGTGATTGGTCCGTGGTTGTCCCAGGAGGTCAAAGCTTCGTGTGGGACGGCGCCAGAGAGGGAGGTAAACCCTGCTGTGCTGTAATCGTCGCTGACCCCCGATCCAGAGGAGGAGAAGCCGTTCTCTGCCTGCTCCTGCAGGAGGAAAACGTGAGTGAGGGGGGGGGGGGGGTGCTGCAAAGTGGTTGAGGAGTCCCACAGGTTCAGTTGACACACTCAGGTGCTTTAGAGTAGTCCTTCTAACGTTTTCAAATGTATTGATTAAAAACATGAAATCAGAACAGTCAAGACCCTAAAAAGCTACCTGGTCTTTTCTGTGCCCCAGCCTGAAATATCTGCTGCTGACAGGGAACTGAGAGGGATGAATAAACTAATTCAAGCCGAAAAAAGTTCCATACCTTCTGTTTCAGCCGACTTTTGACTTCTTTGATGCGCATTTTGGCGTGGTCCTTGGCCTGTTGAACAAACACAAAGAAATTCCTGCCATTTCTCACCGTCTGAAGCTCAACAGTCTAAAAACTCAGACACAGAAAAGGGGACGACTTATAAAGTGTGTTTTCTACTGGAGAATTTAGAGGTTCAATCAATCCAGGTACATGTTAGAAAGGAAATGAATAAATGTCATCCTGCTGGGAAACTTGTTGATAAAGGAGATTAGAGTGCAGTTCTGCACAAATCCTGTGTTTTACTGGTATATTTCTGTCACCACAAGTCTCCCAGAAAACAATTAAATTAAATGAATCAACATTATTTTTTACAATCATCTAAGTTTGACTGTAAAAACCATGACAGTTGGCATGCATTAAGCCTCACTTACCAGCTTGTAAACCGATTTCATGGCTGGGTTGGCCTTGGTCTTTACTGTTTGGAAGATGGCTCCACCACCTTTCTGCAAGACATGTGTTCACATACCCGGGTCAGAGTCTCAGGTCCAAAGCCCAGACCCAACAAAAAATGACATCGCAATACTAGATGTAGACTCAGTCAAAGGGAAGCTTTCAGAGTTTTTTTGGCAAAGATGGAGAAGAAAATGTTAACCACTAGCAATCAAATTGGTTTTGAGTGATTATGCAAACTAACTACCAAGGAGGTAATGATGCCATCCTAACGCGAAGGAGGCTGCAGCTCTGAACCGTCTCAGCAGGACTGCTTGGGCTTTGAGTTAGTGGTGTGGTTTAGCTAAAAACGTTAAGAAGTTCCTGATATTTTCTTTGACTTATCGATCATCCCAGCATGTGAAGCAGCATTATTCTGCTGGAGGCTGCCTTTGTGTTCCATTTATATAAATAAGCAAAAATGAAACTAAATATGTGGAAAAGGCCTCCTTTTGTCAGAGGGATCTATTTGTATAAACCCACGCGTAAAGCCAGGTTGAAGACGCCAACAACTACAGATTTGTACACATCTTTAGTAACAGAGAGTTTTTACTGAGGGTTAAAAATGGCGACGTTGCTGCTATTGGCTGGGATTGTTCTGTTCTGTCGTCTTGAGTGAAAAATGACAACATAACTGAGTGAAGTTCCTTTCTGTTCCTCACACCTGTGGCCAGCATGGTGCAACAGTGCTTAAAACGCAAACAGTCAGTTTGACGGATACAATTTTGATTCTTAAAAAGCAGTAATGGCAATTTGGCCCTAATTGGGCTGAAATGAAATTGATTGGAGGATGAAAATGATTGTACTTTTTGTTGTTGTTGTGATCATTTTTCTGCTCGACTTCTTTGTATTGTTCTCCAAGAAAACATTGACTTTGAATTGGTGCTATATTCATTAGAGAAATAAACTCAAATTAATCAAGAAATACAGAAATGCATTTATCGTTTGTTAATATCTGTTCTTAATAATGGTTTGTGTGATTTATGATGGCAAAAAAGTCAAAAGTGTGCTTCAGCAGATCTTACCCTCACAGTGAAGAGCCACTGGTGATAAGTCTTGTCACTACCTATGAGACAAAGACATCAGCGGTCATTCCTGCACTCAAACAGGAGAGCAGCAGAGGGAAATGTACACAACAGAGCACTGTCATTTAGATCAACACAACACAAATACCAACAAAACTGTTTTCCTCACACAAATGTAAAAAACATAGCTGTTAAATCATTTAGGGTGTGGCAAAAGAGCATCAATAACCCTGAACAGCCAAAATCTTTACGGTCATTTCAATTATTACATTGTTTCAGTTCCCTGTGTGGCCCCATGTGTTCTGTTCTTGAGGCCTAAACACCAACTTAAATGTTTGAACTTGTTCAGCTTGTTTAGAATAGAATCTACAGAAACAGTTAGACATATTATGAGGTATTTCTACTTTTTCAAACATTTTTGAACTGTTGTCCTGCAGTTTTGTAGTTGGAAATTTGAAATCACTCAAGCTACTGAAGCTTTTACTAAGACAACTAAATGCTTCTCTTCCTCCCTTCGGTGACGGTTTTTTCCAGCTGGTTTTGAGCGCTGCCTCTGTCGTTTTTGGCTCACCTGCATATTCACCCATACTGATCTCCTCCTCAAAGATATCACTGAATCCCTCTCCAGAGTTTAGCATGTCCAAGCGCCCATCAATGAACTGGATTCAAGAGCACATTTAATGGAAAGGTCATAAATGAATCAAAGTGGGTTTGTTTGGCTTCTTCTCATACGTGTATGTGTATGTGTGTGTGGGGTGGGGGTGGGGGGGGGTGTACTGTACCTGTTTAAAAAGCTGCAGCTGAATAGCATTCTGAAGGAACTGTCTCATGGCGCTGGAGCGATGGTTGATGAAGGTTTCTTCATTAAATGTAATCGGTTCCCCCTAACATGAGAGAAAAACAACATTATTCTCATCATAAATCTGTTTTAAAGTCCCACTCCGATCCCCTTCTGATCCATTTTCAAAGCGTTCCTTGTGGTTTTTTTTTATCATGATGGTGCTGTTCTTAGCCTAAATTTAAAAACCTGTCGTTTTCTAGAACATCATTTCTGCAGTGTGGCAGGAGTTCATTAGAAATTCACCTCTTAGCTGTGGGTTGGTGGTGTGGAGTAAGCCTGCCCCCTTTCCCACCATCCCTCTGTTTACACTCTCCCTCTAGCTTCCAGCTCCTCACACCCCCAACTTAACATTACTGGTGCAACAAAAATGGAGAGCAATATTGGAGCTATCCAGTTGTAGAGTTTTAAGCCAGATGTCAACTCAGACGGGGAAAACAAAGACGTACATGGATCTAGTCATCTACGGGTGGATGCATCAGAATGGAGCAGAGCAGGGAGGTGGTGGCCTGCTGTAGAATCTCCTACATCACATCTTTTTCAAACAGAACTGTTTCATCTGCTCATGATTCACAACAATTTGAATAAAGAAACACTTAGAAATACAATTTGAAGCTTAATTTTCCTTATACATGTCCTCCATCATGAGAAAATGCCACAAGAACATGTTAAAAACCCCAAAATAACTATTTTTTATCTGAGTGTGTCTTAAATGCTATATTAGCAAAGAACAAACCTAAGAAAATGATTCTTGCTCTGTTTTTCCTTTGTGAATCTGTTTCTTAGATTTTAAATTTCCCCCCACAGTCTTTGTCTAAATGATTGTCTTTAATCGTTGTCCTCGATTTTATTTAATGCAACAAACATGTAATGCTGGTTTATATCCAACATGTCACATTTTGTTCAGACAATTTGAAAGTATGGAAACTGAGTGATTTGTCATTTAGTAAATACAAACTCACAAGGAAACTATTTTTTGCACAAAGTGAGTTTTAGTTGTAAATAAAACCCCAAATTATAAACATTGACGTCTTCATCTATACATTCACACTTTCCTAAACACCAAAGGCAGTTAAGGGTTCAGTCCACTAACTGTCAATGAGAACTGGACAATTGAAATGTGACATCAGCCTTAGAAAATGGTTTACTCAATTCAGTCACCATTTTTTGCGATATAGATGGCGCCAGACATCATCAGTAAACAATGAGAATCTGTCTATCAAACATTACGAACGTTTGAAATGACACCTCATACTTTAATTGGCCAGCTTATAGCAAGAACATGTTTAAAAAGGTATCAGAGCAAGAATGGTTATTCTGACCAATAGAATGAGTAACAGCTGTTTATTTCTCTTGACTTCTTGGAGCCAGCGGGTACTTCCTGTTTGGAACGCCAGGGGGGAGGAGTCACTCAGTCCAGTTCTCACATACAGTTAATGGTCTAATCCAAAAATACAATAGGAGGCAGATCCTGAGGAAAACAAAAGTCCAACCAGGTCGACTGTATTTTTTGTTATGGTGGAGTTTTGAGTGCTAAGAAGGCAAAGTGCAGAATGACGGGGCGGGGTTCCAAAAGGGGCCTCACACTAGGCAGCTCCACCCTTTTCTGCTCCCTGCCACCATTCTCTATAATCAACTGCACCGACGCACCGGCTCAATCTGCAGAGCGTTTCTGTAGCTCCCGAACAGAGCCGCCTGGCTCCTCAGGAAAGCGCGTGCCACACCATCGCCTGTTGTTGTAGAAACCTTCTTGAGACGACTTTTCAAAGAGGAAACCTGCAAACAAGACCCGATGGTCAACTCTATGAATGGTTTGACACTTGAGTGCCCTAACTCTCAACGCCAGACTGCGACTGTTCCTCACCACATCATTGGGCAGGCATTGGAGGTCATCATAAGGGGTTTCTAGTGTATTTGTGTCCACATTCAAGACCACCACATCATCAAGAGCCATCCCTCGAACCTTCTACATGAACAAAGCAAGCACACAACAGAGAGGCGGTCAGAACAAAGCCGCTCTGTGAAGTACAATTTAATTCAACCCTAAAACATCCAGATTTCAGACTTGGAGGACGTGATACCACGGAGAACGGTACATTTCAATAATGTCGCTCATATTTGCTCCGGAGCTCAAACAACTTACCTCCATGAGGCTGGAATGTACCCCAATGAGGTATGGCATTGGAGCACTAAAAAAATAAATCCACAGTTATGATCTTGAAAAAAAGCAGAGTGATTGCTTCTGGTGACAGCAGTCTATGGAGTTACTATGCTTACAGACTCCAGGATATGAAGGAACTCAAACAGCCTGACAGTTGTTGACTGCCTATTATTGACCTTCATACAAAGTTAAATAAGTACAGATCATAAACCATTACTGTATGGTAATGGGAGAAGTACCAAGTTAATGGTGCAAAAACAACATTTACTGAATCCGATGATTTGGAGAGGAAACGTGGCCCAGATTTTCTCTAAAAACAACGCTAAAAAGAAGAGCTTCTCTAGTGGGAATGAGGGGCAGCTAACTCACCAGCAGTAGTCCAACAGGTGCTGAGGAAGAACAGGAATGTAAACGTGCTGCCAGTGCATTGGCTGCAGCATGGCTGCAGACCCATGGATGCAAGCTGTTAACTGTGGGGAAGTACAGAGCACAGAGGTCAGCTCACAGCGCTTCAGCTTCTATGGAGGAATTCACTCATATTTTTCTGCAAAAGGAAAGTGACATGAAAAAAAGCTGAACACAGAGTAAAAATACATATATTTACTCTTAATAAAAATCCACAACAGGAACTAAAACTTTAATTGTGGGAGATCATTTCTGATCATAAACCTGCTAAGAAAGCTTTAAGAGTATAGGAGACAGAGAAAAATGAGCATGTTAAAAAAGCAGAAGACACAAACCGGACAAAGCAAAGACACTATCCGAACTGTCCAATCACGTACACCATGACTATGCTATATCCTCAGATATGACTCTACTCTGTTTTTAGATCTGGATCTGCATGGAAGGCTTGCTGTGTTAAAATTGAACCACAGTTGTGTTGTCTGCACAAACACTGCCAACGCAGTGGCATAAGAGCGAGTTCATGCCCACAGTTGAGTCAAACCAAAGACTGTTAAAAAAAAAAAAAAAAAAAAAGATCCAAAGTCTCCCTGCTTGATTCTCAGCATTACGGGGTTGGATTGGAGGGTAAAACATCCAAATGGCTCCCGAGTACAACTGTGTCTGCAGCTCACCGCTCCACCAGGGGATGGGTGTTAGGCGGAGAACAAAGTCCACACACCGAAGTCTGTGACAACTAATGGGACTTTAACTTTAACATTCTGGAGGAGAATTTTCTCCCCCTGTTAGTGGTTTATGCAGAAACAAGACAAAGATCCAAAACACGGCAGCAGGTCTGCCTCAAAACAGCTTTAGAAGAACAGAATGAACAGAATGGACCTGGTTTGGGATCTTCTTAAACGTCTAAGGCAGGGGTCTCAAACATCCGGCCCGCGGGCTATTTGCGGCCCCCAAGATGATATTTTGCGGCCCCCACCTTAATATGAAAGTTGAATGTAATGCGGCCCGCCAGTTTGTATGAATGACATCTTTTCAGTTTTGTGCGCTGCGCCGAAGAACCAACCAATCACAGTGGAGTATATGACTCTTGGGGGCGGGACATTGACCAGGCTTGAAAGCAGGAGAACATTTAATTTAGGAAACCTTACAGCCCCCTCCCCGGACCACATTAAGGAGGTCCTTACTTTACTTTTTAGAACGTATCTAAATACATGCAGTCAGTGCTGAACTTTTCTCTGGGCCGCACAGACCCGGAGGAGGGCTGAGGTTATGGTTACGGTTACGGTTACGCGCGCGGCATATTAACCCCAACACGGGTCTCGCAGGAGGAGGTGGGTCACTGCGGAGAATAAATGTCCCACACCGACATGCGTGACAGCTAACGGGGCTTTAACGATAAACACGTGCGAGCGTGTTGTTATATCTTTAATATTTATTTTAATGTTTTGTAATGTACGTAGCCTTTTCTTAATCAATAGGTATTTTCAATTATTTTAATTGATCACTCAACTACAAAAACCGTCAGGACACATTTCCCATAATGCATTGTTTTGTAGTCATTTTTTATTTACGTATTTTATTTGAGTTTTATGAGTACATGTTGAACATAAAAAAAGTTAATAATAGATTATAGTTAATAGTACATGTTCCATACACATTTACTGGCTCTCAGACACTCACAAGTTGCGCGTGTGTGTGTGTCTTGAAGTTGCGGCCCTCCCTCAGCTAGACCCCGCCTTCAGTGGCCCCCAGGTAAATTGAGTTTGAGACCCCTGGTCTAACGCTTAGTAAAACCTTCTAAAATGGCAAATTACAAAGGTTATGCAAAGAATAAATCAGAACTCTCCCTATTGATCAGTATTACTCAACAGCTGCTGCTGCTGCTTATGGTGAACCAACCACTTAATGGAATTGGGGACAACAGTATTTCATCTAGGGTGGGGGCCAGGGTCACCCCTAAAACTGTTATACAATGAATTCATCTAACCTCAGTGTGAAGCTTGGTTGGTCTTTTTGCTCTGAAATGCTACATCTGACTGATGAAGAGTTCAGCTGTGCATCGGTTAAAGTGAACATCAAATAACATTATTATATCTTTTTAAAGCTTCAAAATGAGAAGCTTTAACCCTTTTTGGTCTTTTGGCCCATTTTCCCACCTTGGTTTCCACACTAAAAAGTTTTGTCTAAACAAGAGGGCACCACTTTTAAACTTAGGGTCAAGTGGGTTTGAAGTTTTGTCTTTTAACAATAAAACACATTAATATTTAAAATCTCCAAATGTGATTACACGCGTTTTCTTTTTACGATGTTAAATTCTGTTGAAGAATCTGAAAATCTCAGGAAACCATAGCCTCATATGCCTTTAGTAAAAAAAAATAAAAAAGATAAAAGAACAGATGTCTTAAACTGTCGTACAAAACAAAAGGACTCACATTACGTTCAGAAACGTCTAGCCTTTATATTGTAAAAATGAAAAGAGTTTGGAGATTTTCTGTGTCATTCCTAACTATAGAATAACAAGTTAAAGTTTGGATGGAAACAGTGATATTTAAATGTTCAGGAGGCAATAAGGATTCTTACATGGAATCATGAGGAAATGAGAGCGGAATCTACTCACAGTGCTTAGTTTGCTACAGCAGATGAGAATTCGTCGTTCATACAGCATACTAGCATACAGGTGGAGCATGTTGTTGACATCCACAGCTACGAAATACTCTGTTAGGTTTCTCTGCAAAGACAAAAAAACCTCAGTCTAATCTAGTTAGTCTATGACAATGCAGGCATTTTTAAATCAATGTATCACATTTAAATGCACAGTGAGGTCAATAAGTATTGAAGTATCAAAACCTATCTGTTTAAGCTTGCATTTCCGGAACACAGTTTCTCTGTCAGCTGATTTTACTAATGAATCCAATTTATTTATTGTTTTTAACTTGTGATTTTATTGTGTTTTACCTCTAACTTTGTACAGTGACCTTGGGTGTTTTGAAAGGCGCTTTTAAATAAAATGTATTATTATTATTATTATTTGATCACCCTGTGATTTAGCAAGTTCTCCCACTTAGAAAACATGGAGGGGTCTAAAATTTTCATCATAGGTGCATTTCCACAGTGAGAGACAGAATCTGAAGAAACATTCAGAAATAACGTTGATTTTAAAACAATTAATTTGTATATTACTGTGACAAATAAGTATTTGATCACTTGATTTTCAGATAGATTTCTGACCAGCAAAGACCTGCTGATCTGCTTTTAAATAGTCCAACTCCAGGGCCGGCGCTTGGGGGTGGGGGCCTGGGCTTGCTCCGAGGGGGGGGCGGCGCTTTCTGGCTCCTCCCTTTCTGTGTGGGGTGGGTTGTGCTGGGCCTGGGGCGTCAGTGCCTCGGGGATGGGGCCCCGGGGCTGGGGGTCCTGAGCGCGTTGTGGGGGGCGGGGCTGGGGGGGGGGGCTGTTTGACCACCGGGGGACAGCTGGTAGACTTTCCCCCGGACAGTCTACCAGCTGTCCCCAACTTACCCCCTTCCTCATATAATCTCATATTAGGGTGAGGGGGTGGGGGGTTTAGCCTGCGTCGAGCCTTGGGAGGGTGGGCTACTTGGCAGTGGTCCCCCTCCCATGGTTGCCGTATGGAGTGGGCCCCCCCTCTCTCGGTTTTATTTGCACCTTAGACATGCAGGGCCCTTAGTAGGGGGGGGTGCTTGGACATCACTGCCAGCAAGTAGCAGATGTCCTCCTAGCACCCTACCCGCCAATTTTAACCGCACCTTAGACATTTAGGGACCCTTGGTGGGGAGGGAGAAGGGACATCACTGTGAGTAATCAGGAGATGTCCCCTCAGTGCCCTACCCACCAATTTTAACTGCACCCCCTTAGTGCACACACCTTTTTTACTCCTCATAATATACATTCAAACACACACACACACAGTCATTTTGCAAGGAAGGTGGGACCTAGGTCCATCTGTCCCCTACCCCGTCCCTGGTGGGGCGTGCGGGGCCCTTGGCGGCCGTGTCTCCTGGGTGCCGGTTTCCTGGGCCCGGCGGTGCTCTCCCCACGCAGGGAGAGGGATCCCTGAACTTTCTGGCAAACCCAGAAACCGGGGATCATATGACACCTGAGCCGGGGGTGTCCGTGTCCCTGCGGGATGGGTTCTGGTCCTTGCCGCCGGGTGCTGGGCCTCGCCAATTTCCATCTGTGGCCGAGCCTGGTCGGGCCACGACTACAACAACCCTTGTGGGCCCCCTTCTCTCTGGGGTGCCCCCCTCCTGGGCGGGGGCGGCTGGCCCCTGTCTTGCACCTTTCTGGACCACCTGTGGTCCTGGTGGGTGGCTGCCTGGAGCGCGGAGCGGGTCTCCCTTGGGGGGTCCTGGCCCGTACCTTGGGTTGGGGCAGGGAGATGCCCAGAACTCCTGGGTGGTGATGAGGTGCTCGTCTGGGGCTGTGGGGACCCTTCTCGGGTGGGGCCCGGCGTTGGGCCCTCCTAGCGCTGCGGGGGGGGCTGCTCTCCTGGTTGGGCTGGTGCGGTGCTCTCTTTCCCCCCATGCCTCCCTGCTCTCTGGCTCTGGGGGCCTTGCGGCGGTCCTGCTGGCCCTGGCCTGGTGGCGGATGTGGTTGCCCGGGGGGCGGTTGTTCTCTGCCTGCTGCCGTGTGGCGTTGGGGGTTCTGGCTGCTGCTGCTGCCGCGGCGGGGGTCTCGGTGCGGGGATGGCTGGTTGCTCCCCCTCCTTCTTTCCACATTCCATCATCCAATTTAGAAGAACACAAACACTCAACTGAGCACAGGTGTTAGCTCACCTTTACACAAAAAATTTGCGTGAATGAATGAAATATTTCACACTAGTTGGCTTGTAGGCATAAGTATGCGTGTGTGAACGCTATCTGTATTGTGTTCATGTTGAAGTGTATTCTTTTTTGCAGCTAGCAGGTGTGTTTATAACTTTTGAGTGTGTGTGTGTGGACAGGCCCCGCTCCTTTGAGATTTGTATTCTATCTGTACTCTACCGAAATGATAAACATCCAGTAGCTTGTTGCTTTATGCTGCTTCATGGTTTTACCTCCCCCCCTCCCCCCTCCTATGATCACCCTCCTATCCCCCTCTTTCTAACATCCCTCTCTCTTCTTCCCTTCTTTCCTTTTCCGTCCGGTCCAACACCAAAGAATTTAAAAAATAATTAAAATGAATAAAGTTTGGCCTCGATTACAAAAGGGGTTTGTTCAGACATACCTCTGGTTTGTCTGAAGATTCATAACCCCTGTTGTAAAAGTAAAATCTGTCCAACACAAGAGGCCTTCAGTTCTCATCTGTCTGCCCAGCTGTTGGACAGGACAAGTTTTAAAAAAAAAAAAAAAAAAAAAAAAAAGGTCCAACTCCACTCTGCTCATGATTCTGGCACCTGTTTGAGGTGGTTAGCTTGCATAAAGGCACCTGTGCACCCCCCACAATCAGTCAGAAGTCTTAACTACCAACATGGGAAAAACCAAAGAGCTGTCAAAAGACACAAGAAACAAAATTGTAGACCTTCACAAAGCTGGAAGTGGCTATGGGGCAATTGCCAAGCAGATTGGTGAGAAAAGAACAACTGTTGGAGCAATTGTCAGAAAATGGAAGAGGCTAATGATGACTGTCAATGTCCCTCGAACTGGGGCTCCTCGCAAGATCTCACCTGGTGGGGTATTGATGATTCTAAGGAAGGTGAAGAATCAGCCCAGGACTACACGGGAGGAGCTGGTCAATGACCTGAAGAGAGCTGGGACCACCGTTTCCAAGGCTACTATAAGTAATACATTAAAACGTCATGGTTTAAAATCATGTATCGCACGGAAGGTTTCCCTGCTGAAGTCAGCCCATGTCAAGGCCCGTTTGAAGTTTGCCGATAACCATCTTGATGATCCAGAGGAGTCATGGGAGAAAGTCTTGTGGTCAGATGAGACCAAAATAGAACTTTTTGGTCTTAACTCCATTCGGCGTGTTTGGAGGAGGAAGAAGGAGGAGCATCATCCCAAGAACACCATACCTACAGTAAAGCACGGGAGTGGAAGCATCATGCTCTGGGGGTGTTTTTCTGCACAGGGGACAGGACGCCTGCACTGAAGGAAAGGATGAATGGGGCTCTGTATTGTGAGATATTGGGCAAAAACCTCCTTACCTCAGTCAGAACGTTGAAGATGGGTCGTGGCGGGGTCTTCCAGCATGACAATGACCCAAAGCACACAGCCAAGAAAACCAAGGAGTGGCTCTGTAAGAAGCATATCAAGGTTCTGGAGTGGCCTAACCAGTCTCCAGACCTAAATCCAATAGAGAGTCTTTGGAGGGAGCTGAAACTCCGTGTTGCTCAGCGACAGCCCCGAACCCTGACAGATCTAGAGAAGATCTGTATGGAGGAGTGGGCCAAAATCCCTGCTGCAGTGTGTAGAAACCTAGTGAAGAACTACAGGAACCGTTTGACCTCTGTAATTGTTAACAAAGGCTTCTGTACCAAATATTAAAGCTGTTTAACTCAAGTGATCAAATACTTATTTGTCATAGTAACATAGAAATAAATTGTTTAAAGAAAATCGTACATTATTTCTGAATGTTTCTTCAGATTCTGTCTCTCACTGTGGAAATGCACCTATGATGAAATTTTAGACCCCTCCATGTTTTCTAAGTGGGAGAACTTGCTAAATCACAGGGTGATCAAATACATATTGACCTCACTGTATAACTTCAGTCATAAAGGCAATAAAAATCACTGATCAGCTTTTACAAATTTTTCGATTTGAACATTTCCGGTTTCTCATAAAAGACAGCCACATGTAAAACATGTTCACAGTTCATTCATTTACAACAAAACCACAACAAAAGTATTTTTTAAAAGTATATGTCTATTTTTCTGTGAGTAAGACATGTTCTCTTAGATTCGACAACATGCAAAGCTCAGATGTTGATTTTATGAACTACTACTGAAGTTTTTTTTAGTGGCTGTGGAACCATTTGCTTCTTTTTCAATGACGGTAAAAACACTCACGTTCTCAGGGATGCTGGGGAGCTCTCTGTTATCAGGCACACTGAAGAAAGAATGCTGGAGGAACGAGAAAGTCAGAGATTAACTTGAAAGCTAATATGAAAGGATCCAAAACCACTTCACTTCAATGTGCTCCGATGACAACAGGCACCGTCTTCTGTGTGTGCAGACTTTGTGTTTTTGTAGTTTGTTTGATTGACATTGGGACGCACCATTCCGAGGTGGATGGGATCTCCGGGTTCGGGGACGGGAAGTGTGTGCAGTAAGACCAGAAGCTCCTGCCACTGGCTTTCCTGAAACGTTAACAAATGCCTGAAGATGTTAATACACACCTACACAACCACAAAAACCCGTCAATCCTTTAACCACTGTTGACGTTCTTTCAATTATCACAACGTTTTGTCGGTAATTCCAAAAGACTCTGAAGTGGAGAAAAGCAGTGTTTAGTGTAATTATGTTAATTGCATAAACAGTCAAAGAGTCACAATAGTTCAAAGAACGTATGTGCTTTGCCGTCGCCATCTTCAGTGTCAAAGGTTCAAACATTTTACGTTCCCATCATCCACTAACAAAACGTTAACCAACATAACCACTGAGTTAAAAAAATACACAACAAAAGACCTAATAGCTTGTGCTACGTTCACACCAGGCTCCCAAATGCGCAATCAAGCGACCACTTTTAACATAAAGTCTATTCAAACGCGTGTGTATATGTGTTTATGGCTTTTACATTCAAAACGAACAGTCATTGAATGCATGTCAAAAGTTTAACCAACTGAACTTTGAGCAATCATTGACTAGGACTTGGTAAGGATGTATGGATAGCGTCCTTTTCAAAAACACAGAAGTGCCAACCATTTGAAAATTGCTCATGAATAAGAATTTAGAGCTGTGAGAGAAAAATCCTGGAGCAAGATTTGTGAGATTTGCACCGCTTTGACATTTCTCACCAAGCCTCTTCCAACTGTGAGTAATGCGCTAGTATCGGGTAGCGACTGTCCAGTGGGAACACCATGCACCTAAAGGCGCATTCAAGAGCGCCCATTTAACGTGTTCCTGAATGTGCATCACATGCCCAGTGTGTACGTAAGCGTTACGGCAGGATTGTTATTGGACCTGGTACAGATATCAAGCAGACATCTCTGAAAAAACCTAGTAAATGTGAGACTGACCTGGCCTTTGACAGAGTAATCTGCAAGGATATTGAGCAGTTTGTAGAAGACCTCAAACCAGGGCAGGTAACTGACGGGAAACAAAACAGCAGCTTACCGCACTCCGTAAGTTTGAGTGCACACATCAAAATACAAACAACAACTATGTAAACAACGAAAAAAAAGACAAATAAAGAGCTGCCTTTAATTATGCATTATTGAATCAGAAAACATCCTACAATGCATTCTTAAATTAATGAATTGATAACTTGAGAACACAGAGAACTGAGCAATAGCTGTTCTGTAAAGAAATATGTTTGTCCGAGGACAGAAACTCAAACAGAACCTCACCTTAGAATGCAGTAACAGGTGTGTGCACCCGAAGACAGACGACAGAAGCCAAACCTCTGCTTGCTCTCGATATCGGTCAGCACGAATGTGAAGTTCTGGCCGACTTGGCTGACTGTGGGACTGAGAAGTCAAAGAGCAAAAGGAGGCAGACAGATTATAGGAAACTTGAACAATGAACTATTCAGCAAACACAAACTCCACAGGCTTTAGAGGTGCCACACACAATCTGAATCTACCTGCCTATCTCTATATTTGAAATGTAGATTCAGGAAAAACAAATCGCAATTTCAGGTTTTTCTTGAACTGACAAAAAAAGGAAGAGCTTGCACCAAAACCAGTGTCATGTGTAACGAGTCTCACATGTAACTGTTCAGCACGTCTTAAACTTTACTAAAACTGATGTGTTGTTGAACGTTCTGTTCCTTCTGTGTGCGGTTCTGTCTATATCAGCTAAACAGATAAGTCGATAGTTTTCACTTAAAGAAAATGCAGGTTTCTGAGAGAGTATCTTTTGTTTTCCTATTGTAAAACATTTCTTAAATGTATTGTTCAGGACCTGGTCTCGTTTAGGGTATGTAAAAAAAAAACAAGGACATTTTTAGCTGACGGAGGGCATTGGAGTACCTGTCCCACTCCAATCAGCCAATCCTATAATCAAAGAGGCTCACTAGGTTCTTTGACACGTGCTCTAACTATAACTAGGCGTCAGGTTCTTCCTGGTCGTTTCTAGAAAACAGTGAAAGACGACGATGGCTCTGTAAAAGATGACCACCCCTCTGAGGTCAAAGTCAAGATCATTACAGCTTAAACGTCAACGGTTCAGCTCAGTCTGAGTCATGTACGCTTGATGAGTCAAAGCAAACTCTAAAGAAATGACACATAAAGAGTGAGTGTGTGCCAATACCTCTCCATGCTGAACGGGAAGCAGAATTTGGGCACCGTTTGTAGAGTCTCCTGTGGGATAAAGAGGATTTCTTTTATTGCATTTTGAAAGTAAAGAAAGTCTGTGATTCAGACGCATGGAATCTTTTACACCAAAAAAGTTCTAAAAAGTAAAGACTCTGATGACAGCTCTCATCTTTGTCTTTCCTGTTTATCTGTTAACCCTTGTGCCATCCTATGGGGTCCAGATGACCCGATCCTTCCATTGACGTGTTCTCCCTACCATGACAAAGGTGGATAAAGGTGAAGAGGATTTCATGTAATCCATGGACACCAGTGAAGATCACAAATCATTAAAGGAAAAAGGTTCAGTGCACTGTCTAGTGGGTCTAGATGACCCAACTCCCAATGTTAAAGTGCCTAGGATAGCACAAGGGTTAAAACAGAAGCTGAACAGTCTGTTCAGACATCACCATAACTTCCTTTTCCATCAACCCAGAATGGATGTAATAAAATGAGGCAGGGTTTTCTGTTGATGTGAAAAAAGGTCAAATCCTCTACTAGTCCACCAAAAGGAGCTCAAAGAACCTTCCAATGAACAAGGAAAATGTTTTCCTCCAAGTTATTTCAAAGAGCTGCATGGTGTTGTAGCACTCTGGTCTCCCAGGAAGAAGGTCCTGGTCTGAATTCCGCCTGGGACCTTTCTGTGTGCATGTTCTCCTCGTGCAATGAGGGTTTTCTCTGGAAACTACCGTTCTTGCCACAGTCCAAAAACATGTTTCAATGGTTAATTGCTGATTCTAAATTGCAGCTAGCTGTGCCTATGAGAGTGTGTGAGTCTGTGGCCCTGCAACAGACTGGTGACTTGATCAGGCGTGTACCCTGCCTTTGTCCCACAGTAGCTGGGTTGGCTCATGTGACTCCGAAAGGGATACTCTTCTAAAGATTGATGAATTGAAGTTCTTTCTGAATAGTTTTGAAGTTTTACAGTAAAAGCATTTTACATTTGAAACTGATCTAAATAGTATGTCATTCCAAGAATTTGCACCAGCTACGGTCTGCCATTTGTCTTTTGCGTTCTGTAATCCTCTGGATCATTAAGAAAGGACTCGTGGAGCATCCATCCTCAGCAGGGACAGTGTGCTGCCAGAGGCCTCCCCTTTCCGGCTCCACTATCCGGCATCCACATCGTGTACAGGTCTTAGCTCTTAAAGGCTGTGCTCTAAAACGCCTAAACAGCTGATCACAGTCTTCTTCAGTTTATGGTTGTTTTAAGTAGATCGCTTGCTCAACTTCTTTTTTTTTTTTTGTCTCTGAGGCATTTCCCCTTTTTTGAAGTTCTGCTTGGACCCTCCTCACAATCCAACAGCATAAACCATAAACTCTGTAAACGATCTTTTTACTTTTATTGGTGTATGCTGTGAAGTGGTAGCTTAATGGTTAGGGACATGGACCTAAATATTAAATATGATATCACTGATGATCAAATTTTTAAAGGTGCAAATAAATAAGTCGAATTTGGTTTTTATTATTGCTTCAGTATCCCTGATTCAGTCGTGTCACAGATTATGTTTTCTTCAAAATCATAACACCAAAATGATCATCCATCCTTTTTCAAGACAGGAGTTGAGAAGGACACAGAACCATTCAGGAGGGGTGAGAAGTAGAAAAGAAAAGAACCTGTTCCGTGTAGTCCTCTGGGAACTGCTTCAGTACTTCTGGTCCTGTTTGAAGACACACAAAACACATTCTAGGGACAACTGACATGTTTTGGTCAACAGTTCCTTAGCAGGTTCATTGATTCTTCTATAAAAATGTTTTTTCAGTAAAGACCCCCCCCCTCCCTGCAACAAGCTTCCAACAAGCTCACTCCTGATTGGGGAGAGGGGTTGCCATAGAAATATTGACTGATCCAACATGGAGGCGTCCGTATTGTAAAAAAAAATAAAAGGCGACTGAATTGGAAGTGACTTCCGTTGGTTGGAGCAAACATTTTCAATGGGTGACGTCACTCAGTCTAGTTCTCATATAAAGTCACAGTCAAAGCCTCATCTAGATTTACCTTAAGAAGCTACTAGAGGAGTCGTCTTGTACTTCTGCTACACTACTCTCTCTTTTGTGTTTTCCTCTTAAACTATTTCCCATATCTTGTGCCGATAACATCATAGATAAGCACAGTTTAACGATATGAACTCAAGTCAAACAGCACTTTGGATTCCAAAAAATATCTCACGTTGCCACTCTATCTTAACCCCCGTTTCTCCATCATTTACTAAAAAGACTTTTGCCCTGTGAAGTCATGGTCTAGTTGCAAGTAAAAGACTTTTACACAGAGGGAACTTTAGCTTCATTTGAATTATTATCTAAAAAGTTTAATATGCTCCACACTCACTTCTTCAGGTATCTCCAGGCTCGTAACTTTTATTTGTCGTCACTTCCCTGACCCTTCCAGTGTCCCAATGGTCACCCTGATTGATACTTTCATGGGGATCAACCCCTCTCTGAAGGGTACAATATCCTAAATGTATAAGCTTTTATTATCTACTCTTGATGCAACATCTGACCATCTACGCGTGGCTTGGTCAGAAGAGCTCCATGTGGACATAAATGATGATCAGTGGAGATCTGTGCTTGGACGAATTCCCTTCTCATCAACATTCACCCGGCACTGTATCATTTAATGGATGAGGTGCTTCATCTCTTTGCATGACATAGATTGGTAGCATGGTATATTTTTGTATAGTTATTGTATTTTATTTTTTCACTTATTTTGATCTTTTTCTTTCTTGCGTTGTACTTTTGTTTTTGAATTCTTTCTTTGAAGGCTTTTGTTTTGTTTTGTTTTTTCTTATTTGAAAAGTGTCTAAATAAATTATAAATACATTTACTTTAAGGAGCTAATAGTTAAACTTCAGTCAACAGATGTTTTCAGTTTTACCATTACAACTCAATTACAAAGAAAGTGGTACACTGTAAAAAAGAAATGTAAATCATCTGTGAACCACAGAGACTCGTGCCAGTGAAAACCAACCATAAAAGCACATCAGATGTTTCAGGGAGGAAACATATCAGTTCAGCATTTCTTAAGAGACAGAACTGGTTTATTACTCCATGAAATCCTGTGATTTGCACAAATCTGATGCCTAATAAAATCATTTCTGAAAGGTGAAATGTGAACATAAAGCAATACACCGGAACAAAATTTTTGTGAGAATTGATGAGATAATAAAGGAATTGATAAAGAGTTTTGTTTTCTATTGGTGAAAGGTCAGTTCTGACAGCACACTCTTCTGCTTTGAAGTGATGGATCATCTTGTTCAATCAAATAGAGCTGTTAATGCAGCCACATGCAGTCTCCCCTCTAGTCAACAGATGAACATGGAGTTTGGAGCTATATCCATCTGGTTTTTTCCATTCTTCTAACAAAACAACAGTTTTCCACACGCCTACATTTCAGCTGAGCTTTGGTAAACGCATCGGTCTTGGTGAATCACGTTAACATTTGATACAAATGACTTCAGCTTCATGTTATTCATAGAAAAGATTCACTAAAGCTGAGCCCAAGCTGTTTTTACAAGTAGAAGCTCCACAAACAAGAATTAAAATCTTTGGTCTCGACTCCTATTTATAAATCTTCCTCCTCTAAAAATCCACGAGATAAGATCCTGAAATGTTGAGTGTAAGTATTATTTTCACTCAATCACTACCGTGTTGCCAAATAAACAAAATTCTTTTCACAGCTTGTTTTAAATAAAATGTGTGTTCTAGATATGTTCTAAAAAATTAAAGTTCTTTAAAATATGCAACTGTAATTTCAACGTTGGGGCAGTCGTCCCCTAACCAGAGGGTTGATGGTTTGATTCCTGGCTACCCCATCACACGTTGAATTGTCTTTGGGTAACTGGCTTTGGCGTTCAGTAAAGCAGCATGGCTGCTCTCTGATGCTGTGTAAACGTCAACAGCTGTGCATAAACAGCTGCTGTACAAGATATTGGAATTCATTTGGACTAAAACGGAAGCATTATTTTAAATGATATACATTTAAATAAAACTGATTCAAATAAAACAGCTTGTGTGCTTGATTAGAGCTTAAACAGTGGTGAAGGCTGAATGAGAGGATTGTGTGGTTAAAGATAAAAGAAAGAAGTTTGTAGAATTGCACTCATAAGCGTTCTTTGGTATTGAGGAATTGCTTCACACAGCCCAGAAGGAAGAGATGACTAACTTGAATGTTCATGAAACCAGAGGCTAGCTGTATCTTTGTCTGTGAAAAAAACGGAAAACATCTCCAGTCCAGATGATCCTAACCTTCCTTCTAACTTTAACTCAGTTTATTGCCTGGCTAGAAACTTACTTTACGGTTTTTATACAAAATTGCTTAAAATGAGGTTGTATATCTCGGATCAGTGATGGTCTTTGACACTCAGAACAAACAAAGGGTCAAAATGAAATAACTTAACAGATGACATGTATTTTTGGAGAATAGAATTTAGAGTAAATACTGTTTTTACATAAATTCAGGATTTATAATGGTTACCGGTAAATATTTAAAGTAAGCTTGAATTATAAAGCAAAAGCAGTGTTTTAGGCAGTGCAATAAAGTTGATAGTGTCTGTAGTTGTTAACTGACTTCTTGGTTCTTTGGTTATCAGACACGGGTTATGTTTGACCAGACATGTTTCGACGGACGCCTTCCGTTTTCGTCAGAGTCGTGACGTCACAACCATCTGTTGACCACTCTGATGAAGACGTCCGTCGAAACATGTCCGGTATGTGTCAAACTTAACCCGCGTCTGATAACAAAAGAACCAAGAAGTCAGCGTTTTATGCATTTATGGCAATTATTGTTGAGTGAATTTTAAAACAATGTTGGAGACAAAGGGAGTCAAATTAAGGGACGGTCAAGATTTTCTAGAAACTAAACAGGATTACAATGAAACTAAATGTAACATCAGTTGAACTCATGGAGTAGTTGGATGCAATGATCCCCCTGTCTCACCTTAACCGCAGAAAACCTATAAAACGTGCAACCCTTTTGTCTCTTTAGAAAATATTGGATGAGAGAAACAAGATGCAACCACGTAAGACCATTAACATCTGGTAGAAACTGTGCAAAATTCAAAATATAAGGGCCTCAATATCAAAAAACAGATCAACTGGCCTTAAGGCTGCTGATAGTCTAAGCTACTAACAAACCAGGCATGTGACGCGCGTCCAAGAATACAGTAAACGTGCATTCTTGAATGCGCATTTAGCCCACCGTGCTCTCAGTGGAGAAGCAGGGAGGGGCTTCTTCTTTTTCTGCTGTTTACTAGCACGTCTGCCACCTACAGTTGGAAGAGGTTTGGTTTGAAATCCTGAAGAGATGCAAATCTCATAAATCTCGCTGCAGGTTTTCTCTTTCACAGCTCTTTTCTGGCATTTGAAAGACATAGAATTCCAGCTGGACACAAACTGCATTTATTTCTCCTCCATGATCAATTTTTACACCATTGGCACTTCAGTGAAATAAAGGAGATGCCATCCATACGTCACTACCACATCTGAGCCCCTGATTGGTCAAAGTTCAACTTTCAACTCATCAAGTTCAACTCATTTAACTTTCAACACCTGCTCAATGGCCGCGGATTTGGTGCAATGAACACAAGAATGATTGTAGAAATGTTTGTAACTATGAAGGAACATGAGTTTTGAACGCAGAAGCCTGAAAAGTGCCTCAATGCGCTTACATAGACTTTTCATTGAAAGTGGTCGCTTGACTGCGCTTGCCGAGAGCCGTGTGAATGTAGCTTTGGAGTTTAGTTCATTTCTAAACTCCCAAAGAACTCCTAAAGTCTCACTCCGATCATTTTTTACAGTTATTTTAAAAACGTTCCCATTGGTCCTTTAATTATGATTATGCCGTTTTTAGTAAAAATCTGAAAGCCTGTGTTGTTTTCTAGGACATATTTTCCGCAGAGTGGCAGGAGTTTATTCAATATTCATCTCTGAGTTGTTGACATTGAGCAAGCATGCCTCCACTTCCCATCATCTATATGTTTACAGTCATTTCTGCTAGCTTACAGCCCCCCCCAACGTAACATTAGCAGTGTAACAAAAATGGCGGGCAACGTTGGAGCTATCCAGATGTACATTTTTAATCCAGATACCAGCTCAGACAAGGAAGTCAAAGGCGTGCATGGATCTAAGTGGATGCATCAATAATGGAGCCGAGCAGGGAGCTTTGGCTATTGCCAGCATGCACATTCACCTTTAGTAGATTCTACGTAACACCGACAAGCTTTAACTAACAGCAATTTTGCGTTTGCTTCTGATTCACAATGATTTGAATTAATAAATATTCAGAAATGCTGTTTTAATCTTAATTTTCTTTATATATGTCCTCCATGTCAGGAGAATGCCACAGCAATGCCACACAAAAACACAATTTTAATTGGAGTGGGTCTTAAGTGTTTGCATGTGTTCTAGCCAAAGGCAGTGCAATGTTGTTTGATCGTCTAATATGCCATGAAGTGACTGAGCCAACATAAGAATCAAAGTTCAAATCCTGCCTTTTGAATGTGGTAAAGTTGTTATATGATCATGGAAGTGCTTTTGTGACTTTTTCAGCATGTTTATTCTCTGGTCTACACCAGCTGCTCAGAAATGGCCTTTCAGCAGCTGCTGCCACCGACAGCTGCTCCTTTGACTAATTAGATTTTAGAAGATTTGAAGTGTAATCATTGAGTTGCTTAATAAATAGTGTTTGTTTACATGCTCTTCTATTGGGCAGAAAACTCCACACTTGCAGAGGTTCTTAAACCAAGGATGTGCACAAGGACCTGGAGCCAGAAGTCAGGCTAAGGCTGTGCAAAATGAAAAACCTGAAGCCAAAAGTGAAAGGCCTCAGTTCTGAGGCCGGTCTATCGCAGTGGACGGATGGATGAGTCAGACGCCTGCAAGAACCAGGAGGAAGAAGGGGACTGAGGCGCTGTGCTCCTGCCTCAAAGATCCACTCCGATCATCTTTGAATCTACTGTAAAAGCCTTTCCAGTGATTTCTTTTAATTAGGCTGTTTTTAGCCAGTGTGGGGCTGGGCAAATCTCAGATTTTTTTGGATGAATACATTTGATTAAGAAAAAAAATAATAATCTGTGTTTTTTTCACCCCAAAGTAGGGATTCTACAACATTCACCCTGCTGTGGTTGTTCTGGTTCCACCTCATGAACTTACCAGAGCTGTGTTTGCCTTGGATGGTTACTTCCATGTACACCTCAAAAGTAGCCTCTGGATTCTCCCTGGAACAGAAGGTTTACAGAAATGAATGAACTTAAAGACGATTTACACATGAAGACAGGCAGTAACTTAGAGGACGCCTGACAATCAGTTACAAAATCAAAATGACTGAACGACTCGCTGTCATTACAAAATGCATAACTGGTAGATTGCCCTTAACGACATTTTTCCCTCATTTGTTTATTAACTAATGAAGTAAAGAGACATTTGAGCTCTGCCAGGAATAACTTTAGATCATTTGGAACGGACCTGGTTTTTGTTTTGCCAACTAACTTCATCTAATTAAAATGAAAGTAAAATCATGTCATGCATGATCACATTTATATCATTTTTCCAGAATCATTTTCTACAGTTCTTACATCAGCATCAAAACCACCTCAAGCAAATCCTGAAAGTCATGTTCCTCTTAACATGCACTTGCTTTTAGATTAATCAGTGATGAAAGTCAGGCCAGGAAAAATTCCCTGAACTTTTCTTTGAGCGTTATGGCGGCGCGGAGCGAAATTTTTGAAAAATACTTGGTCTTAGATGCATTCTGGTACATTCTGGCAGCTAGTTATTCACTTCTTAATCAAGAAACTAAGACTAATTGGAGCATCATGATTTGTCATTCAAACCCCTAGTTTGACTAACCATGACTTGCTGGTCCTGAAAAAGAATTTAGATAATTGCTAAAAGTAACACAATCCTACAATCTAAGCTTTTCCTTAAAGCTGCAAAACATACAGTGGCTAAAATATAGTAACATCAAAGCCCCAAATGGCAAAAAAAACACCAGTAACTATGATATTCTATGAAAGTACCTCATTTATTTGAACGATTTCTGCTTTAGAAATACTGTTTTCTCAAACTATAATTATATCAAAATATGGGATCTGCTTTAAACTATCTTTCTATAACATAATACATAAATTCCTTAACACCAATACTTAGTAATCTGGGAAATATCAAAACATACAAACAAAATTAAACATTGTTAACATTCTTTTTTAAGGGAGTGTGGGTCCAAACCACCAAATACTTATAATTATAATTAATGTCAATAATATGTTTTTGAGCAAAACTGAACTAAATAATTGGTAATTAGGAATAAATACAAATAAATTAGATAAAGAAATGTATTCAGATGTTTCAGTTTTGATCAATGTGGTCTGTTATTCTGCAGTCAGATCAAGAAAATCTACAAGGGGGGTTTCAAACAATGTATAAGCATGTTTCATACCATGGTCCGGTGGAATACTCGATTCTGATGGGTGTGCATTAAAACCTGATTCCAGTCACCTAGTTTAACTTATTGTATCACTGCGCTGGCTTCTTTAAAACCTTTTGCTTCACCATTTGGACAAAAACAAGCAGTAAGAGGTGAACTTTCTCTCTGAACTGATGCTTTATTCAACCCATCGGGACGATCAGCATCTATATATATATCGCTGAATCTTGACTGCAGCGGTGATGCTGCGCAACGGACTATGTGTTACGTGATGCGTCGCGATATAGTCCGCTTTTTGTGAGAAAAGCAATACAAATCGGGAAAAAAATTAAGGACTAAAAACTGGTTAATATGTATTGCTTTTGTAAGTGACCGTGGTATAAGCGGGTTAATGGCCTCAGTGTGCGTTATTACTTTAACGCACTTCGCGGAGGCAACCGTCCGACGTGAAAAAAGTAATAATAACGCACACTTCGTCAGCCATTACCCTAATCTCTGCATAATTTCCACCGTAACTAATTGTATTAGAACGGAGAGTGAAATTCTGAACAACAATTGTTACTCACCTCCAACATATTTTTCTTGTGAACGTACGTTGAAAAGAAATCGCCATATTTGTCTTTTTTCCTCCAGCCAAGACCACTCAAATTTGTCTTTATCTTCTTCTCACAACTGAGGTCGTGACCAAGCTCAATATTGACGATGCCCACCATTATTTTAACACAAATTTAATCGCACACTCTTGAGATTTGTTTGTGAAAGTTTAGCGTGGGTCCGCTGACCACGTGGTACAGACGGAGCCAATTAGAGCCGTCGACGCATCCAAAAGCAACTAAAACGTCCCGTCATTGGTCAATTCGGCCGGGAAGACAAGACAGCCGGGCCCATAGAGAAAGCGATCCACGGAGAAATATAGAAAATAAGTGAAAATTCGCAAATTTCAGATATTTTTTTCATCCGGAAAGCGATCAGGTCTTTATTTCCCGGAAAATACGATCGGTTTGCTCAAAAACCCGGATTTCCGGGAATTCCCGGAAGACTTTCATCACTGTTAATAACTAGCTCAAACCATCCTTTCTCTCTGGCTAGAATTCGGACTTCACTGTCCTCGAATGAGCGAGGAGTAGAAGAAGCCATCTTTGTCAAGAAGGATAAACCTTCTCTTAATAAGAATGGTGGTCTCAGGTTTATTCTTCCATCCATCTACGGCAGTGTTTTGAAACCCAAACAAACCGAACCAGTTCCACCATTAACAGCTGAAAGAGATGACCAGTTTGGGGAGGGAGTCACTGGCTCCCAAACCCCCAGCTGAGGACAAAGGACTCTTAACGACCCGAAACCATGTAGGCTAAGTGGACAATACCTTCCAGTTTCAGGTCTGACTCCTCCCCCATGAGTGCATATATACCAGCTCTTCTACCAGCTAATTCAGAATTGACAAAGCCTCTAGGATAAGAGGCGAAACATCCAAACCAAGTCCAGATGACAGCCCCTAAACCTACTACAATGGAACCAACCTGGATGAATGAGAGTCTTCCCAGACATATAATACAATATGAATAATATATCATGGTGCCCATTGTGTGATTTATTTTGGGAGAATTAAGTATGTGATGATTGAAACTTCCTGTTGCTTTCAAAGAAAAATCAAAGACTGTATAAGAGAACTGGAATGAGTGATGTCACCCATCGAAAACGACCTGCTTCCAGTTCCAATGAAATGAAGTCAACTCAGTCAAAAATATTTTGCAATACGGACGCCACCATGTTAGAACCAAACGTCAGTAAGCGGCGATTAGTGCAAGTCGGCCTGAGTCAACATGGCTACCACTCTCACCAATCCGGAGTGAGCTTGTTGGAAGGCCACACCCCGACCACTTGACAGCTGGCTACTCAAAATCTGGCCATGAGACCACCTGCTTTTATTGAGGCAAGACGATTGGTCAGTTTATAACTTGAATAACATATATTACAAAAAAAAGAAGATTAGCAAGAACGTGTAAAAAAAAAAGGGATCAGTGTTCCCAGTGGTCTTTTATGGGGTGGCCGTGGTGCAGTGGTAGGGCGGTTGACCCATGATCGTAATATTGCAGGTTCGATTCCCACCCTGCACGCCCATGTGTCGAAGTGTCCTACCTTGCCTCTGAAGGGAGGTTGGCGCCAGTGTTAGGCAGCGGAGCCGCCATCAGTGTGTGAATCAGTGTTTTTTTTAGCCTAAATCAAACAACCTGTGTCATTTTCCAGGACATAGTTTCTGCAGAGCAGCAAAAGTTAATCCGAAATTCACCTCTGAATTGTGGGTGGGACAGCTGGCGCAGAAGTAAGCCTCTACTGATATCCCATCATCCCTTTCTCCTGCTAGCTTACAGCCATTCACAACCCCCAACGTAACAGCGGTGCAACAAAATTTATTTTCTTTATATATGTCCTGCATCATGAGAAAAATGCTCAAAGAACCTGTTAAAACCACCCAAAACTCTATTTTCATTAGAGTGGGTCTGTAAACATGGTACCCTCTAGCGATGTTGGTGTAGGAGATACTCTGCGACAACTACTGCTGTCTGACTGCTTCTGTGGTTGCCTTGGAAACGCGATGCTGCTCTGGTGGGTCTCGAGCGACTTCCGTTTCGTTTACACATGCGCAGATGAAAAATAAATGAAGCGAATAAAGGTGGATACATGCCGGGGAGTATGGTTTTCGAGAAGAAATCCACATGTCTTAATCTGATATTCCATAACGGATAACCGCAGTTAATCTGACGATGATCATCGAGTTATTCTGTCTGCGTGATACTAGCAAAACTAGATATTACCTATAAAACAGAGATCAAATAGCGTCCATTGGCTCAGTCAGTCAGATAACATCCAGACTGTGTCGGCGCCACCCAAAGTCTCTCCAACAATTTCTGAATGAATGGCAGCGCCGGAAGTTACCGTGTGTTCGGATGTGAGATTGTTTGGTCCCGCAAATACAGAACCAGTAATGTTTTGAATCGCAACAAGTCTGGGCCTCTCCTGGCTCTGCCCCATGACCCCCCCGGAAACACAAACAGAACGCCACAGCTGTAAGTCAGGCTGTCTGAATTAAAGCGGTTCACTGCCAGTCTTACCTAATCCGGGACCCCATGATTATCGGCGGCCCGCGTGGCGTAAGTGGGCCCCCGCGCGCTCACGAGTCCGTCCAGAGAGGTTCTGTTGATGCTAGCCGCCTGTCAAACAGAGTCCAGCGATACCACGGTGCGCCACGAAAACGTCATGCTCTGGCACACGCAAGAACTTTGGTAGTTGTAGTTCTGTAGGAGATGGAGATATGTATACGACTCGCAGCAATAAAACTACAAAAACTACATGTCCCACCATACATGGCGGTAAAAACAACTGTCTGGTCACGTGAAGATGTAGCGGTCAGTATGACAGACGAAAGTACCGTTACTTTAGGTAATGAACACACTGACAGGCTTCAAATAATTTTTATGAACCAGTTTATTAATTTAATTATGGCGCGTATCATTTAATCCTTTTCCATGACTACTTTTTCATTCTTTCATGTGTAATATTTGGAACAGTAACATTTGAGATGTTTAAAAGGTGGCTTTTATTCTCAAATTATAAAACATAAATATATAAAAATATTAAATATACATATGATTGATTTTTTGATTTTTTTTTAAATATAATTTGAGAAGAAATATTATACCCAGATGTGTAACAGTTTTTACCTGGTGTGTATGTGACTGCAGCTCCATGAAAAGCAGCAGCAATAGAAATATTCATTTACCTAATCTGGGACACATGGATCACGTTTTCACAATCATCATTATTACATCAGTTACCCCTGCTGCTGATTTCTAGAATAGATTTGCCCATTTGTCCACAAAAGAAGATATATAAATATTGTAAACAAACAAGAGAACCACAGTACCTGTCTTCCTATCTAAAGTGTGCTCTAAAATGCAACAAATAAAGCTCTTTAAAGCCACTAAAGTCCCAAGCCAGCCATCTGTGGGGATGGAACTGATCTTTACTTTCCACAACCTTCCACATCATTTCAAAATGTTGAAACTCATGTTTTTCTATCACAGATACACTATCAGTTCCATCACTAACAGAAATATTGGGCTTCATTTCTTGATCCAGATGAAAAATGTAAACCTGTAAAGAAGAGATAGACTCAACAAGGGAGAAGTAAAAGGTCCCAATTTTATTGACTGCAGAAAATGTAGATCATTTTATAATAAAAAGAAACAGAAGCATAGGTGAAGTAAGATTTTACAGCTATTTGGTTTGACTCTAATCACATTTTTAACCAGAGGCATTTCAAGTTACTGCTTATTGTCTTTTGCATTCAAACAACGGCTGATGGGTTGAATGTGCTACAGAGAAGAAACTGTGACACCTCTAATATGATAAAAGACACAAAACACATAGTTCAATGCATTAGTTTGATGAAATCTGTGACGTGGGTTCACTTGCTTACTCTTCCGTTTATTGATGACATAAACTCTTTTTCTTCTTTGTCTTGAGGCTGCTGCCTTTAGGGGTCACCACGTCTGTCCTCCTCAGTACCGACCCTCTGCATCCTCCTCGCTCCAACCAAAACCACTACAAGGTCCCTGAAGAGAAGTTTCAGCAACTAAAACACATGACAACAAAAATTGAGGGGAAATTGTGCAGGGTGGGGGGAATTTGAAGGCCACAGTTGGAAAACTCTGATTCATGCTTTCTGACTGTGAGTGTTTGCTCTTTTTTTAGGGGGGGGGGGGGGCTCATCTGTGTACTTTTCATTTGGACTTTCTGTTATTCTAAGAGATTATCTTTAATTTCATTTGATCAAATCCTTTAGGAAGCCTCTGCGACCCCTCCCAGCGGCCACACTGGGGTTGGTCCCGCTCTGTAGCCGGAGTCCAACAGTGACTCGGGGGAAGCATTACTAAGCGGGGCTGAAAACACAAGCTTCAGATAAGTATCTTTTTTGGCAGTTGCAGATCTGTTACCGTTAAAGGCTGTGTACCGTCTTTAAAGTGTGATACAGCTCTGTCCAAAGTCAATGAGGCGTGCACATGGGAAATCGGAACTCATCTCAATCAGGACGTTTTCAATTTTGATGTCCCGATGGAAGATGTTTTCCATATCCTCAAGATCCATTGCAGTCTGGATCCGCTGTTTCATGAGGATCTGGAAGAAAAAAATGGGAGTGAGGAAAAAGAGGTTTACAGAGGCTAAAGCTGCTTCTCGTGAGGACAGGGTCTGTTTAACTCCTCATTCCAATCTTCTCAATCTTCTCAACCTGTTTGCATCTAATACCTAACTAACTTGTTCGACCAGATTTCAGTCAATGAGCAAAACCTCAGGAAGTTTCAGCAGAAGTAGAGGGAGAACATCTGGAACGACTAGAGAATGTGAGCACAGGCCTACCTTAAATTCCTCTTTCTCCACTTTGCCTCCTTTGCTAAATTGATTGGAAAACATCGCGTCCCCTTTTGTGATTCTTTGTGTGCCTGTTTGGACTTCATCATTACTTCCCTCGCCAAGACGGGCAAGACCCACTGCATAGTAATGGTGCACATGACGGCCAATCCAGTAATATATATGGATGCTGGGTACTGAACAGTGCAGGGGAAGTTTTCCAGATTCTTTGTTTATCTTGCAAGATAATCAAGTGTCAATCAAATATGTGTACAAACAAGTAAACTAGAATGAATGTAAAATCCATCCACGTTCCTAAAGTTCAGCCTACTGTTGTTTTTCCACATCAGCATAATCCAAAGGAACATTATTAGAACATTCTAACACGCTAAATTCAAAGTGTTTCCACACATTGGACTGGAACGATGGATTGATCATTTTTTGCTGACATTAAGTGTGTGTTGTCCGACAACACGGATGATGTTTACAGATCAGGTGGTTTATTTATTTTGAAGAGTTCCACAAAAGCGTCTCCCCGCGCCTCCATGTCTGAGTTCATGAGATCATTCCGAGACTCTCCCGGTACGGTGAGGTTCCCTCCTGCAGCAGGAGCTGCATCTGATTGACGGACGCTTTCAGCAGTGTTTCTGCGACCCAGTCTGATGACTTGCTGCCCTGCATTAGTCAGATGAGGGAAAAAATATAGAATAAGAATAAAAGTGGAGGATCTTTTTATTATTGTCTGGATGAAAATAAGAAAACTATCATAAAGTTCAGGAGGCCTCAGCAGCTGCAGCCTCCCCAATGCTGAAACCGCTCTCCTGTCTGCCCACCAGGGGGCGGCGTAGCGGGTGTGCTTGCTCCAGCCCTATAGGACCTGTCCAGCGTGTACCCCGCCTTCGTCCAAAAGTAGCTGGGACAGGCTCCAGAAACCCCGCAGACTCGAAAGGGAAACAGTGAGTTAACAAAATGGTCAGATGGAAGTTCAGGACGAGAAAAGAAAAAGTAAGACTATAATGCTCGGATCGATCCTCTATGTTGGATTTGGACGGCATCCCATTGATCGAGTCCCGTATACGTCACATGCCCAAAGCTGAGTCCCTGATTGGTTGACGTGATGCATCAACCATCGCCAAAGTTGACACGGGAATTGCCTTTGGTGTGAAAGCAGCATTAGAATTCTAATCTGATGCAGAACGACTGAGGGAACATCTCAAATGAGATAAATACAAATAAACCAACTGGAGAATCAGTCAATGAAGAAGAATGTACAGTGAAAAAAAAAGAAATTCTGAATGATTATCACTTTCATTATTCATTTTAGAGGACTTTTTCATCTGTTCATTCTTGTCCATGTTTCTTCAGCCTTTATTAGGAATGGGGCTTGTATAATTCCCATTTTTGAAATTCCACTCAAAGTCCATTCATTTACAGAGGAGAGATTAATGTGGCTTCAAGGAAACTCATTCCTTCTGCACAAGTTGTTTGCTTGATGTAACTTTGCCTTTGGACGTTTTTTGCTCCTCTCTCTGGTTCTGGTTTTGTTCCTCACCCCAACAAAGTGCCTCACAATGGACAAATCAGTTTCAAATAATGCAACCATGCCTATATTTTCTAAAATATGTATTTTTTGCTCTCAAGTTGAAGCTTTCACAGAAGTATCTGCCACACGAGGACGTGTTTTTGTGGGCCTCCTGCTCAAACCAAAGTGCCATTTTCTGCTACGCTTTACAGCAATGACATGCTGTAATTCATTCATGCAGACTTCTACTAGGTTATTTATCTTTAATATTACGCTTTAACTGTAAAGGTGCTGATAACAGTGAGAGTAAACTATATGTCCGATCCCTGATTGAGACGGAACACCCAATTTCAAACAAGTCTGAAATCACGTGATCAGGTCTGGTTTCCAATCACACGATCGAATCAGGATGCCGGGGATCGACTTACTGTTAGGCAAAGGTAGGCGATTGTCTGGTACCCCCAACACTCGAGGGACCTTGAGCTGAGTACTCAAAATATTTCAAATAAAATTCCCATGCCCTTTCGGTACTCTGTCACTAAAAAGACAAATCACTAAAATGGCAGTACATTCATCCTCCCCTGTTCCTGTGCAGCAGTGGACTATTCCATCAAAAGCAACAGCATTTAGGGAGCAGAGAGGCTCTAATAAGATTTTTTTTAAAGCGATGAAATGACGCATAGTTATCCGAGGGACTGAAAAAAGAAAAGGCAAGGAGACAGCAAGACATTTCTGTTGCAACACTTAGACAAAATAGGTAAAAAAAATAAACACAAAATAAAGAAACTGAAGACTGAGAAAAAAAAGACAGAATAGGAGAAGAAAAGCAAAGGGTGGTGAAGGTTTTATTTTATTGACACTACTCCACAGTGAACTGTTTTGTTCCATCATTTTTGTTTCTTTTGCTCTTTTTAATAAAACCTGACAGTTTAAAGAAAAGACAAAAGCTCATCATTTATTCCTACTATTAAAGGAGGGTATTAACAAATTAGTGCATTTATTAATTTCTGATTAAAAACAATGTATATAAAATATATTTAACATTTAAATGTGATTACATTTTTTAGATGCTTCTTAAATCTTTTAGGTTATTGACATTGATGCAAACCAAAACAAAAAAGAATATAAATGCTGCAAAGGGTCCCATATTATTGTTCACCTGGGGCCCCCAAACCGCAAAGTCTGCCGCTGCGCTACCACATGAATTTTAACATAAACACACTAACGGGCACATACACTGAGAAAAACACGTACATACACACAAAACTCGAAACACACACTCACAAACACACACACACTAGGTGTGTAATAATTAAGAAGTTAATCAATCATTTGTTTTCTACTCCTACGATCCAACCAGATCAATTTGTTCATTAAATCGACCTATATCAATAATAACCAATAATTTTCATGAAAGGAACAAATAAATAAATGAATGAATGAATATCATTGTAAAATCTTTTCAACATAAATTTGTAATGTTGATATCAGAAAATACCATTAGAATCGAGAATTCGTAGATTTATTTGATCATAATGTAAAAATAAACATCACAGCGGACACAAAAACTGATCAGTCCTTCATTCCAGTCCAATGTGTGGAAACACTTTAAATTTAGCAAATTTAAATTTCTAATTTCTAATGTTCTAATAATGTTCTGTTTGGATTTTTTGGATGTGGAAAATCAACAGTGGGCTGAACTTTAGGAAACTAAAATGTGAATGGATTTATCATCAGTTCTTGTTTACTTGTTTGTTTATACAAGTGTTTAATTTACACTTGATTATCTTGCCGGAAATACAAGGCATCTGGAAAACTTCACCTGCACTGTTCAGTAACCAGGTATTAACCTCTGAGTCACTGTGGTTGAAGTTTTTGGCTAAAGATGATCTGGATCCATTTCAGGTCATTGAATCAGATCATTTAAAATTAACCAAAGTCGACAGTGAATTGATTCAGCAACCAAAGGTTATGATAGGAATCGAATTGTTGGTGAAATGAATCGTTACACCCCTATAATAACACGCGCGCGCGCACACTCCCTTTGCTCGGTTCGTACAGAAACTCCCCACGTGGGAGGAATCCGTCCTGGAAACCTGTGGGATCTATTCTGCGGTACCTGCTCAGGTAGGTTGGTGGTTGTTTTTAACACAACGCTGCCACGCCGCGGGAACCCGAGAGCTGCGAAAAAGGTTGTCACGTGTTCTTAACCCCAGTTTCAGAGCTTCAGAGAAAACAACCGCGCGGCAGCAGCGCGCGTGGCGGCAGCGGCTGAACAGCAGCAGGAGGAGGAGGAGGTTCTGGGGAATGAGCGGACCGAGAGCAACGGAACACGCTATGAAAGCGGATCCAAAGTCTCCTGAGGTAGGGCTTCCGACGGACTCTTGCGTGACGTGTTTGCGGTACTTTTAGTCCGCTTGTTGGACCGCGAGCTGACCATGAGTTTCCACGCGTGTGGTTCCGAGACGCCTCGCGCTCATTTGCTCGTTCTAGAGACCCAGAACTCTCGGTTCGGGTCGTGATACGCGGCCTGCTGTGAACCACCATGATGTAGAAACGATGTTTGTGACAGGACCGGGGACGGAAAGAAAGACCCCCAAGAAGTCCCCCCATCTGCTGCAAAAGTATGGAAAGCTGGATGTGTCAAAACTGGTGAATTTTAAAATAAGAAAGTGTCCATGCGCACGTCATTTTAAAACATACATGCGAGCAGCCTGGAACGCACTACATACAGTTTAGATCAGGTCAGAAAGGCAGTATTGTCCATAATTGACCTAACTACTAGAAGAGAACATTTTTTCCTGTCAAAAGCTTTTTTTTAACCCACTAAAAATTACAATTCCCAGAGCCCACCCTATCACATTTGTAGGACGGGCTATTGGAGCCACTATAAAAGAAAATAGAAAAAAAAGTAATGTTTTGTCAAAAACAAAAATGCTTCTATAAGTCTCCACCCACGTTACATTCTGACTAAGGCTACATGCGATTTCCTTCCCCGCTCCCCAGCAAATATGTCTCCAATTTAACGAAGTGAGAATAAATATGGACATCTTGCAAGGACTATTTATAAATTCACTGTGTTCTGATGAGGAAAACCTTGGTAATTTATTATTTAAAAAAAAAAAAAAAAACGCAATGCATTGTGGTCTATATTCCCCAATCTAGTGAGAATCGATGCACATTGGTTTGTTTGCAGAGATGTCTTGGAGATTTTTGGGGAACTCCATTTTGGAATTGTAGATTCAGAAAGCTCTACAAAAGGGCGAACCAATGCTGAAGTAACTGCTTCCAATACAGTCTACGTCTCTTATACTGAAACAAGGGATTCATAGTTTTTGTTGTTATTTATATTTTCTTAGTAAACAGCCTTTTGCCTAGTAAATTCATGACGTTAACTAACCCAACTTATACTTTATAAAATTATGGCTTTATTCTGATAAAATATTGACTATTTACTCATAATTGTATAAGTTTGATCTAATAAAAATTTCACTTTGTTCTTATATATTTATTCATTCCTTTATTTGTAAGTTGGCCCTAATACTCTGTAATTGTCTTCTGTAGACACAATAGGAGTTAATTCAGTAACAGGGGTTGGGAGACACTAAGGTTCAGAAATGTCCTCTACAGCAGACACATCTGCATTGCTAGTAGTCAGAAGGTTAAGGGTTATTTTCTTCATGTCAGTGTTTTGTCTGCTCATACGTGTAGAAAGAACGAAGGCCTTTCACTGTTAAAATAAATAAAAATAATTAATAAAAACAACACAGCATTTCGCCATCGTGGGAGGAATAAAGTTCTCTATCTATCTAACAATAGCATCCACTTTGAAAGTATATCAGTGTTCATGTTATCTGTTATGTGTTAACAGGCAGTTGCGTAAAGCTCCACTGTCATTTCAGTTGGCTGTGAAGTCTTAATAAAATCTAGAAGAAATATTGGAAGGTAAGGAATTGCCATTAAAACTTAAAATGAAAATGGACACAAAAACTGCATCTTGGTGGTATAAGCTACATGTGACTTATATCTATTTTGTTTTTTTTCACTAATCTTTTTTGCGTACAGTAAGCTAAAGTGTCAATTTATCCTTTGTGTGTAAATAAACAAGTACAGATTTAGTTAACAAGTTTGATCCAAAATGATCTATGCTAACTAACTGACACGGCTACACTTTAGCCACATTAGTGCTTTTTACATTGACTCCCAGCCTTTTTTGCAATTCCAGAGCGCCATGTACCTCTCAAAATCACTAAGATATCCGTAAACATATCCAGAATTATACCGTGCTCCGGGTGAATTGTCGATTCTGATTGGCTGCCGGGTGTGCATTAACCCGCTTATACCATGGTCACCTACAAAAGCAATACATATTAACCAGGTTTTAGTCCTTAATTCTTGTTTTTCTTTCGATTTGGATCACTTTTCTCACAAAAATCGGACTATATGTTACGTGATGCGGCGCGATGCGCCGCGTCACGTGACATATAGTCCGCGTCGCGCAGCACCACCGCTGCAGTCAAGATTCGGCGATATATATATGCTGATCGTCCCGATAGGTTGAATAAAGCATCATTTCAAAGAGAAACTTCACCTCTTACCGCTTGTTTTTGTCCAAATTATGAAGCAAAAGATGTTTTAAAGAAGCCGGCGCAGTGATACAAAACATTTAAGCTAGCCGACCGGAACTTCTTCTTTCACCGTGCGGTTATTAACTTTTAACGCATACCCAGCAGCCAATCAGAATCGAGTATTCAAGCGGACCATGGTATAAAAAATGATAATGCACACCAAAAAATGAAGTTCTGGTCCCAAAGTATAAATGTTCTATATCACTGCGCTGGCTTCTTTAAAACAAACTTCAGATTCATCACCTGACAAAAACAAGCAGTAACAGGTGAACTTTTCTCTAAACTGATGCTTTATTTAAGCCATTGTGATGATCAGCATATATAACGCCTTCCTTATGGCTGCAGTGAAGATGAGAGGTCGGAGCGGCGCGTTGGCACTGTCCAATTTTGAAATAAATGATGCCTTTAGATAAGCAATTCAGTGTGGCAAATACGGTAGGTGTTTGTTTGTTTTTTACTGGCAGGTGGGTGGACCTTTAGGTGGCGTGTTTTCTCTTTGCCGTGACCAGACAAAAAGGCTTTACTTTTGGAATTCAGATTTCATCCGTGCATAGTTCACATGTCGACATTTAGAAACACTTGGGGCAACATTTGTTGCAAAACATTTTTCTGGATGTAGAAAAAATTTTCGCCTGACCTGGACAGAGTTTTGCATCCGTGTCCAGAGATTAGTGTGTGCTCAAAATATGTAGAATAAGAGAACACAATCAGGCATGTGTGAGACTTTAAAATTATACGTGTCCCTTTGCATCTGTGACTTTGTCACATGTGTGTGATTTTATCATCATGCGTGTTTGACACAGCACGCAAAGCAACATGTTTACCTCCATAAGGCTTGGCCTGGATTTAAACCATTAACTTCCTACTGTGAGGAGAAGGTGTTGACCTCCACACATGCAACACCTGACAATCAAGAACAAGAATATTTAACGCCTCTATTTTTAAAAACACCTACTTAAACATCTTATTTTTCATATTAATCCCAATAACAAATAGTGAAATTGGACTTTTAACAGACATATGTATTTTGCTGCTTTGCCCACTACTTGGCTATGTTTAAACTAATAAACATATAAGATTTTAGCTTAAGTTAATTGACTGAAGAAATGCTGGCATGATTTCAATATAGCCGAGTGATTTTAGAGCTTCCTTTTTTTTGTCGTCCGTTTTGTCATCACAGGAAGCTTTTGCAACACTGCAACACTATCTTTAGCTCTGTCACTTTTTGAGCTGAGCAGTACACTGGCATCATGTCTAAACTTGAAAATAATTGAAATCTGACATTGAAATGCGATGTATGTTGTTTATTTAATAGGGTGCAAAAAGTGACAGGATCCTGTTGGAATGTAAACAGGCCTGAGTTGGCTGCACAATCTGCAGTGCAGCAGTGTCTTATCCATGTTTGCAGGCATTTAGTGTGTACTGTGTGGTCTGTGGGCGTGATCCACGTTGTGCATGAAGCAATGGCTGCAGAGTCCTGGCTGCACGTTGGTGTAGTGATGAGCACTTTCACCTTACGGTGAGAAGTTCTTGGTTCAAATCCCAGCAGGATTCCCTTCTAATTAAAGTTAGCATGGTCTATTCATTCATGTGTGGGCTTTCTGTTTGCAGCCTGGGGGTTGGGGATATCGGGATTTAATGGGAACAGGCAGCAGGTCGAAAAACTGCAAGTTGGGGACACCAAAAAGAGACGCGGAGGTGGCCCCGAAAATACATCCATATATGATGAGTTCGGAGTGAGAATGTGTTGGTTGCAACGACGACAAGAGCGGCACCATTTAAAATAGAGGCAGCCGCTGTACTCGTTTTGCATCAAGTTGGGATCTGGGTCTGGGTCTGCATGACCCAGTGTCTGGACCATGGTCTGCTAATCAGTGACCCCTGGTTCACACAATCAGCAGCTGTTGCCCTGCCCTGACAAACTGCGGTTGGAGATCACTGTATTATCATGTGTTTTACTCAATTTACAACACAGTTATGGTATCAAGATAATTTCCCTGTTATGGGATCCATAAGATTAAAAAAAGTTCTATTTTATTGTAGTCTAAAAAATAAACATCAATACGCACGCTCAATTTTGAACAATTCGGGTTAAACATGTGATATGTCGATAATACTGCTTTCACACCGGCCTCGGCAACGCGCACACAAGCAACCATTTCTAATAAAAAGTCTATGTAAACGTGCATAAATGTGTGTTTCGGGCTTCTGCATTCAGGGACCTATAATGGGGGGTAACATTAAAATGTAGCTGTCGACAGCCGTTCACCTAATAAAGATGAGGTAGACCCCACTCGCCCAACACCACCATCATCGCAAGGCTAGACAATAACCAACCTGTAGGCTGACACCAGTGATTCTGAAATGTATAGAGAAGTTGGTTTAACCACAATAAGTCCCACCTTCCACCTGCCTTTGACCAACACCAGTTTCCATAGAAATCTAACAGATCTACAGATCAAAGCTCTGCACACTGCCCTCACTTGGAAAAGCCCCAAACCCATATGTCAGAATTCCCTATGTGGATTTCAGTTTGGCATTTGCCCTCATCAGGCGTAGCATACTGATGAACAAACTAGTCTGCAGCTGGGAACCTACCTCTGTCTTTGGATTCAAATGTCTTGACAGATCCAAGCTTGTCAGAGTGGGAAACTCAACAACCATCCTGAGCAGCGGAGATCCCAGGGCTGCATTTCGAGTCCCTCTTTGTTTACTCTGTACACACAGGACTGTGTCGCCCAACATTCAGCCAAGTCTGTCATTAAATTGACTGACGACAACCATGGTAGAGCTGATCAGTAACAACAGTGAGGTATTGTGCAGATAAGTCCAGCATGTCACCTGGTGACATGGCGTGATGACAAGACAACCATCTCAACTTTAATGCCACAAAAAAAAGTCCCTGTGGATATCAAGAAGCTGAGAAGTAGTATTCATCCTTCTAGATCATCCAGGTTGAGGAAGTTGAACATAGTACAGTAAAACTTCCTTTTCTTCTACAATAAAGCTATAGGATTTCAGAATTTTCAAAAAAGTGTTACATAAAGACTTAACAACATATGCAATAAAAAATGTACAGAGCTATGGCTTTGGTGATTTATAGTAAATCTTATAAGATCACTTATTTATAAGTTAACTTATTGGCCATTTATTTAAGCTGAATCAGTTGCATAACTTTACTTAAAGTGTAAGGAAATGTAAAGTTCAGGCTTCAGGAATGAGGGAAAGTGAAACCCTTTCCTTTTTTCCTCTTGAGCAAACAATGGTAAGACAAAAAAGTTGTCCTCTGTCTATGACTCATCTGCAAGGGCGTTAACACATAAATATATCTTTAAGTAATGGCTGATGAAACTGATGCTATTAAGTCCTAAAACTCTGGGAAAGCAGATATAGGTTTGCCATGGCAGCAAGTAGAGCTTGTGCAGGCTGAAGAGATGCTGGAACCTTTGACCAATATTAGCTTCTCTTTCAAAAAATGACTTTTCTCAAATAAAAGAAAACATCCAGCATTCATTTATGGGTCTTAAACCTTTTTTTGATTGGAACTATATAAAAAATAATAGAGTTCCAGAGAGATAATTAGCAGTTCATCACCGTTCTCAGTATTATTTTTTCCATCATTAAAAAACTTCAGGTCAAGGGAGCTTGTTAGTGATCTTATAGTTCTTCCATTTTCTAATGATTGCTTCAACAGTCAAGATAGATTGGTTCATCCCAGTCTTGTTCAGTTTTGTGTCTGGTGTCCTTTGACAGCTCTTTGGTCTTGGTGGAGAGATTAGAGTCAGACTTTTTTTTTTATCATAGTGTCTTAAAAAGTTTACAAATAAACTTTTGGCTTTACACCTTGTATGCAGTGGGACAACAACAGAAAGTCAGTGAGTCTCTGGAAGTTCTGACCCAAAAGGAGATAGATGAGTTTAGACCCCAGTGTTCCCCTTCAAAAGTGTATAATAACTCCTAATAAAAACAGCTTGTAAATAATAATGATAACCTGTTTTTCTTCTTGTTTCAAACTCTTGAAAAACTAAATTAGTGTAGATCAGGGGTGGTGAACAAGTTTGACACCAAGAGCCGAATTTTTTCACTGTGAGAGTCAAAGAGCCACACGACACACTGACCTGCCAAGACGTACACACAAACACGCAATTAAAGCCGTATTACTTTCCACAACACACTCCTCTCCCTACAACAGAACAGCAAGTATTTGTACTTGTGTTTATTTCAAGGAAAGTGTCCACCCTCAATACACACAACAATGCAGCTAAACCAGAGTTAACAAAGAGACCACCCTGGAGGTCAGAGACCCCCTCCACACACACACACACAGGTACCTCTCTCTCACCTCACTCCTTTCTCTGCCTCTCTGACACACAACGACACAGTGACGGGCGGGGAGGTTGATGCTGGAGAGGCATTGACTTCTCTGAAGTCAGATTTACGATGATAAAAACAGAATATTTCCACCATTTATCCATCAGTATTTAACTGGTAATTCTTTGTAACTCAACATTCCTCTTTCAATGACCCTCACACCAACAATACACAAACATCTGGACAGAGCATCCTTCTGGTGTCTGAGTGATTCATATTCACAATAAACACATTAAATACATTACATTTCAGTTGTGTGCAACTTAATTAATTTGGACCTTCATTAGAATATCTTGCCTTTACATGTTTTTTTTAACTTGAAGTTGAATGGCTGTCATTTGAATCAAAAGTAAATAATTTATTAAATATTGATATATTGCAATTAGTCAGTTCAAACTTTGGAATAGTAATCCAACAAGTGCTGAGTTCTAATTTAACTGGCTGCGTTTTTCACACCTCTCCGTCCTGTTCACTTTAGGAACCCGATAACTTCAAAACACAATCATTCAGCCAAATGGTACGCAAGTCAATTCTGCTAACAGCTACCTGGCTCATGGTTTTACACAGAAAATTCCCCACTTCCACTTCCCACGAGTCTTAAGGGCTGAAGGCGGGGCTAACCCCCAGGCCAGTTGTAGCCTCTCTCGACGTTCACACTGCAGGCTGAAACGACCCAATTCCGATTTTTTTTCCCCCTATGCGGCCCAATTCCGATCTTTTCATTACAGTCTGAACGACACAGATCCGATCTTTTCAAATGCGACCCAGGCCCCTTGGGATTGCAGTCCTGATTCCGATACGTATCCAATCTTTTCTATTGCGACCGCCGTCTGACCGGCCAGGCAACTTGATTCCGAACCGTACGTCATCGACACGCAACAAACGTCATCATTTTGCTTTGAAGTAGGGAACATAAACAACAACCATGGCAGACGATGCTGCTGAGATCACTCAGTGGAAGGGAAGCAGGTCACCGATTGGATTAATATTTGGGGTGATCGCTCTACTCAAGCCAAACTCCAGGGCTCTTATCGCAATCGGGCGGTTTTTGGAAAAAAATTCCAGCGAAATGGCCGAGCGTGGTGTTGAACCTTTCCCGCGATGACTTTTTTTTTTCTTTCCCCTTTCCGACCGTGGTCAGAAGCGCTGGGGACCCGAGGCGATCCTCCTCCTCCTCCCTGTTCTGATCCTTAGGTTCTCCAGGATTCTCCAGAACAGCTAAATAAAGAGTCCATAGCATTTATTCTGGGGGGAAACCTTCTTTTATTACCTTTCTCCTTCCTCCGTAACACACAACATGAATGCGCGCCCACACTGCCCCCCCCATTCTCCATCGCGGCACGCGCTCTTCTGTCTCTTGCACACACACACACACATCCCCATTCCACTACAGTGGTTACAGACGATCCCGACTCCAATGCCTTCTTAAAATGAGAAGATTACGTAATTGTGCTGCTCCTTCGTGAAAATAAATGTAATAACACAAAAGGAGCTCCGCTGTTGACAACACTGTTGTTGACATCCATTGTTAACATTGGCTCCGCAAACGTTCACCGTTGAGTATTCTTCTGCGCATGCGGGTCTCGTTTGGGTCGTGTCACGGTCACACTGGAGACCACAAAAGTTCGGATTTACTTGGAAATGTGAACGGTCTTGCAAAAAATCTGATTTTTTCCAAAAATCTGAATTGAGCATTAAGCCCTGCAGTGTGAACGTAGCCTCAGCTCCCTTACGTGAGTGTCGGTCAGAACGGACCGATGTCTGTTCTCCAAATTATAACAGGGCTTCTTTCAGAGAGATTTCTGCTCATTTATCTCCGGTTCCCTCGCTGCCTCATCAGTGACCAGCGGGGATCTCATCAGTCAGTCTCTGCATTAAAGGATCCATGAGAAAAGTGATCTGCGGTCGTTTTTGTTCAGCAGCAGCGTCACGTTCTGCGCTTCATTCATTCTGATTGCAGCTTCTGCTGTGATCTCCACAAAGAAGGAACGTGGGATGATTGCCGTTTTGAATGTGGACTTAGAAAAGCTTCAACTTGTTAATAAAGGAGACAATTTGTGTCAGATGATCAGGAAGTTTTTAATTTTCTCCGGGATACGTTTTGTTCTTTTCTGCCATGACCAATGTTACTGCTTCCAGAAGCTCATAATGAGAAACATCGTGACTTTCCATTCTGTTCAGTAAAAAGTACGAATCTTCCCGTTCTTCCAGAAACGTCCTGTGTTTATCTTGTACTCTGAATTTCACCATTTTAACCATGAGGGTAACAGTCTGCACGCACAGCTAATCTATATCTATGTGTTCCGGCAGTGGGCGTAACCCGCGCAAATGATTGGCGGACACGTATGTGTCGGGAGCAGAATCAAACACACACACACACACACACACACACACTGCCAAATTACTTTTATTATTATTTATTATTTATTTTTAATACCCACTGGTGGTTTGAGTGTGGTTTAAGAGGGAAAAAACTATGAAATGAGGCAGAGTATATAGAAAATATGATGCACCCTCATTGGCCAAGAGCCGCGAACATGCGGCTCGAGAGCCGCGTGTTCGCCACCCCTGTTGTAGATATTTCTGCTGTGGTTTGGACCAATGATGTTACTGATCCCTACAGTTCTAAATAAATGACTTGATGACTGATTTTTTTTTAAACCATGAAGAGCTCATTCAAACACAGAGCTGGGCCATATTAAATTAAAATGTTTCTTAAATTTTAAATATGATCCCAGGATCAGAAGCATTGTTTTCCCTTTGGTTACTTGGATATTTGGTGTTGAAATTCTTACTTTGTTGAGGTGGGAGATTTTGTTTTCAAGATTACAGAGCGGCTTTGGAGTAATAATGGAGACATGGGAGGAATCCAGGAAGTGTGGTGGTGTGTGATGGTGTGTCAAAGCCTGTGGTTTGTCCCGGCTTTCTTCAGCATAGATGACACAACCCATTCATAGCAGAGAGCCATGATGCAGGAAGAAAGAAACTTTCAGCAGAGGAGAATCTCAGAGTCCTGACATGTCTGCAGACAAAGATAAGAACAAAATGATCATGGTTCTGTGTTCATCTGACACAGACTGTAATTCTTCGGAAAACTCCTTTTGTTTGGATGATAGCATGTAAATGCGTGTTGTGGGCTTCCACATTCAAAACTACATCGCTACGCATCTTTCAAAAACCGTTTTTAGGATCTCCGTACAAAAACTGCGGCCATTGAACCCTGGTTGAAAGTTAAACCTGGTTGACCACTCAGGGACACTGATCGGCTTGTGATTAATGGATGCCATGGCTTTGAATTCACAGAAGTGATAACCATTTGAAAATTGATCATAGAGGAGAAAATATGAAATGATTGCTGTTTGTGTTCGGCCAGAATTATATGACACCAAGTCTTTCATTGAAATAAATACGTGAAGGAAAAAGCCTGTATCAAGATTCACAAAATTTGGACTGCTTCAACACCAGGCCTCTTCCAACTGAAGGTGGCGGAGATGCGCTAGTATTTGGTAGCAACAGTCCAGTCTGAATGGCATATGCTAAACACATGTCCAGTGTGAACTTCACATAATGGTTAAGTGTCCATCTAAGCCTATAAAGCTTATAGAGACCAGTAGAGCCACTTGAGTGGGTTGTTGTTGCCTGAAAAAGTCACCTCGAGGTAATTTATGTAATACTCATTACAACTGTAGCTCTAGCTTATTTTTGTCACCATTTGTTTCGCCTAACATCCTGCAGCATTATTCTAGATGTTAGATTTTTTGATTAGATCAAACTTAAGTTGTGTGCTAACTATAGTGTTTTAATGAAGAGCATTCTGGGATGCCAAAAGAGGACAAAATTCACAAAGACAATCTTAAAAACTTGCTCTGGACTTTTTTTTTAAGCGAGTAGAAAACAAATGAGTCAGTCAAGGCAGAAACAACTGTTGCAAAATTCAAAACTGAGCTCCAAACTGCTAACTTGCCTCATGTTCCAGCCAAGCTGAAGAAATTATGCATGGATTTCCACACAGTGCAGAGTTATTGCTTATCAGATCTGCAGTGCACAAAGGCCACCAGACCTCCACGTTTACCTGGACGGTGGAGGTAGCCCCTAAATGCAGCTCCAGCTGACTGCGTATTATAGCTTTAGAAATGAGTTCACATGGCTCAAGAGCGAGCCAGTAATCATCCTATTAAAGAGTAAAGAAAAAACTGTTTTTTTTTTTTTGGAGGCTTCCTTCTCCACATGACATAAACGTGCTGAGAGGAAGTCCTGTGAGTGCATCTTTTATAGACATAAAAGGAGGTTGATATGTCTCTGTCTGCAGTTGATGAGGCAAACAGGATGTACAAGTCATCAGAGCAGAAAGCTATTGGTAATTAGCTTTTATTAAAACATGAAAGGCAAACATTAATTATGCATATGATGTCTAAGATACACTGCAAAAACAGGCTCCTCAGATATAAGGAAAAAAAACCCGTTGGCAGATTTTCTTTAAAAGAAGCCAAAATTTGTCAATAGGGGAAGAAAAATCATCTTAACCAAGAATTCTTATTTTATAAATAGTAAATGGCGTATACTACAGCGCTTTCCTTCCTTTTTAGAAGCCCCAAAGTGCTTTACATTCACAGTCCCATTCACCCATACACACACACATTCACACACTGATGGCACCAACCTGTAGCCACCAGGACACTGAGACACCTGGGTGGGTAAGTTGGGAACCGAACCTACGATCTTCCAAACAGAGCTCAGCCTGCTCTATCAGGGATGGGCAACTCCAGGCCTGGAGGGACGGTGTGTCCGCATGATTTCCAGATATCCAAGTCTTACTCTCTAATGATTACTTGGTTCAGGCGTGTCCAGCCAATTAGAACATGCCAGAGCAGGGTATGTTATATTTGTCCCTCCCAGCCCACACTGGACCGTGAAATAATGAAGTATGCCATGAAATATTTAAATACGCTTTCTAATGGCTATTTTTGTATTTTATTGCCACGTAATCATGCTTGAGAACATGATTTTTCTGTGTTGCTACCTGCAAATGATGTCGTTCACGTGGAGACAAAACTGAGAAAGAAGCCACTGGACTGTCTCTGTGGACAAAAGATTGCGTTTACAGGTGGCAGTGTATTATAGGATTTATATACTGTACATCACCAAGTCCCCATTGATTAAAATGGGTCTTATAACACCTATTTTAAAGCATCTATTATTGATGCATTTCATTTTATATAATGTACCAAAAACGGAAGCAGAATTAAATATTCTGTATAAAACAAAAGCTCATTTTGTTTCACAAATGGCCATTTTCCTGTTTTACTCTTTTGTCTACTTTATTGACGTTCATGTTTATATGTCATTAAAGCTCCTCATTCATAAAAAAGTGTGAAGGTTTTCACTTTTCTGCTGTCCCAAGTCTTCATTGTTAAGGTTTGAGGCTGTGTGATTGGGTAAATGTCCATCATGGCGTTGGAACATTGTTGATAACATTCTAACTGGATGCTGGTGGCATTGCTCTAAAGTTTCCACAGTGTAACTAACGCACCTGCAGGTTTATTTAAATGTGAGGGAACATTTGCTTTTCATTTGAATTGCTCTCCACAGACCATACCATACACAGTCTTTTTTATACATAGCCAAAATCAGGAAGCACAAGCTTTTTGTGAATGTAAATTTCAATGGAAGAAAACCCCAAACTGAAATTAATAGTAGGAGGATGCCCTTTCAAAGGCATAAATAACATAGGATTCTTTTTCCTGGTAATGCTACAAGCTTAAATTATGTAAAGTGTTGCTTTAGACACCCAGATCCTGCATTATGAGTAAAATGAAATCCTTTGTTTAAACTTTTGCTAAAGAAAAAAAACGTTAAAATGCTGAGTCACTCTAAAAACTTCAAGGTCAATAAAACATCTTCATCGTTGAGCATGAAGTAAGACTTGGATCTGTTAAATTTCCAATTATCTTTGGAAAAAGTTCAACTCATAGATCTCTACTAATGCATGTTTTTCAAAGTCCTGTTCTGACTCTAATCTAAAATCTTTGTCAGTAGTCTTTTAATTATGATTATGCCGTTTTTAGCTAAAATAAAAAAAAACCTGTGTAGTTTTCTCTAGGACATAGTTTTGTCAGAGTTCATTTGAAATTCTCCTCCGTGTTGTGGGCGAGGCTGTCGGCTTGGAGCAATCCCGCCCCTCTTTTCTGTCATCTGAAACTGAGGGATCAGTTTCCTACTTTCCTGCTGCCTTACAGCCCAAACTGTAAGGTTGCGCCCCTGCTCGTGATTCCAAATAACTTGAATACAGAAATACTCAGAAATGCCATTTTGAACTTAATTTTCTTCATGTATGTCCTTCACCATCAGAAAGATGACAGAAGAACATGTTGAAAACACAGTTTACATTAGAGTGTGTCTTTACATATATGTGAATGCATGATAGCAGAAAAACATGCCTTTCAATTTTTTAGACTAATCAAAACCTAACTCACAGCTTAGTTCATAATCGGTCTTTCTGAATTGATTCAGATCCTGCATTATGTATTCTGAGAGTCATGTTCTCTCCATATTAAAAAAAAAAAAGCACGAGTCATCCGAGATCTTACATTTTCATAACTGTAATAATTGAGGGCTTCTGTTTTGTCTGCATATGTCCCAATGTGCAGGAACCCATGCTTATTGTTGTGGTTTTTTTGTCTAGGCCGTTGATGGTAAACACTAGTCTATATGCCCTCTTCTACTGTACTGAGTTACAGGTCAGCACAATTCTTTATTACAGCCTGGCAGGTTTGAAGCATCTTAAGGTCCAACTGAATACATTTTTCACAGGACAGAATATTAAAAAGTGAATTCAAGTCAGAATATGCTCACTACTTCAAACTGACTGATGGAACAGGCATTAGGGAACAATGCTGGTTGTGTTCAGCAGCCTTTTTTTCCCATCAGGTTCGTGACACTGATGCAGCTCAAATGTCTTCAATAGACTCTTTTTGATGGGAGGAAGATGCCATTTTTGGGAAGTGTTGGCATAGTTTCTAGGTAAAAACAGAAACAAGTTTTGATCCAATGAGTCATTCCTCCAGAAACTCTGCAAGTTTAAATAAAGCCTAGAGGAAGACATTACAAATCTTTGTGACAGTTTCACTGTAGGGACATTCTGTTCTCTCAGTCAAGTCTCTCGTCTGTTACTCAAACCTTCTACTCATCAGCAAGGAATGTGCAGCCCTAACCTTTTGCACAAAAGAAAAAAAAACCTCAATATGTTAGCAGCTTAGGAAAAACTGACACTCTAAAATGCAAAAACACCAGATAGCAGGAAGACCAAAGGTTTATCAAGCCTTTTCTGAATGACACACAAGGCAGAAGACAAGGCAGACATGAGTCCAGATCCTCCACACTGAAGGGGGCGGCACTGAGCAGATTTTTAGTAGCTCTGTGACTGCTGGGCAATCGCCTGAGGCAGACAGTGTTTCAGGGGTGGTTGGTTCCAGAATGAGCAGAGGAAGACCTCCTCTTTCAACCGTTCTCACCCTCCAGTCAGGGTTTCCTTGCTGAACTCGCAGAAGTTCAGACGGGGTGAATCCAGGGCAGACGATGGTCAAAGAAGTTACAGGCAAGCTGGAGGACTGCAGAGAAACAACAACCTTCTGACAGAGAAACAGTGGTGAGCAGAGGAACAACTGGGTGAACAAGTTCAGGTGATGAGGAGGATGGCAGAGCAAACATGAGGAGGGGAAGAGTCCCGACAGTATTTGAGGATATCAGATCTCGCCCCCTTTATCATTGTAGGATTTCCGGGGTTCTTTCTTTCTTTGAGATAGTTTCTTCTGAGACAGTACATAATACATGACTGGAGACAAGGAGGATGGAGAACTAAAGTAAAACTCATAACAAAACGAAACAGGAAACTCTACAAAATAAAACAGGAAGTAACTGAAAACATCACAGAACAAAAAGGAAGGAAACCACAAGGGCAAAGAAACAGAAACCGTAACACTATTTCAGCGTTTTTCAACCAGTGTGCCGCGGCACACTAGTGTGCCGTGGGAAATTGCCCTCATTAACTGATTTAACAACATTTTCCATCTCCAGGATTTCAGCTCTTTGTTCATCCTTACAGGTCCTGATAAAACACTGAGAAATTAGGAATATGAAACACCATAAATACTTTTCTTCTTTGTGTTTATTTTATTTTATTAAAGACATTTTGATAAGAATGAAGGTACCGTGATTTAGCCGCAGCTTCGGCCGTTTTAGGAAAAGTCCCGCCCCTTTAACTGTCTCCACCAATCATTCTTGGATTCTTAATCACATGTCATCAGTCTGACCAATCAGAAGTGGTTAAAGTCTTCACTTCCTTGTTCTTAATTCTGCTGATAAAGTCTCTCAGTTCTAAATAAAAAATACCAGCTAAAGCTCGTCTTTAGCGGTGTAGCTTTCCACAGAATCCGGTGTCAGACCGTGGAACAAGAGAACAAAACAATGAAGCTCAGAGACGTGAGTCTTTCTGCGTTCGGCGAATTATTTAACTACATCTCCCATGATGCATTGGGTTAAAAGTGACAGCGTGAGCGTCTCGGCACACGAGTCTCTCCTCTTAACATCTTGAAACCACAACAAACACAAATCAAACAGATTTTAAATCTTCTAACTTAACTTTTATTACATCTTTTAGAAAAAAAAAACAGCTGCAGCTTCCAGCTTTTTCTGCCACAATTATCACAAAAATGCGTGTGAGATCATGGAGGGGACTGTAGATCAATACAGACTGAGTTTCTCCTTTTTTTTTAAATTTTGAATGCAGGTGTGCCGCTGGGTTTTTGTCAAGGTTAAAGTGTGCCGTGGCTCAGAAAAGGCTGAAAAACACTGATCTATTTCACAGGACAGGGGTGGAATAATTCATTTGAACAACGATTCGAAGGTTGACCATACGATTCATAGTCAATATTGGTTGATTTTGAAAGGTCAGACTTGATCCGATTCACTGATCTAAAGTCGATCAAGGCCATCTTTAGCCAGAACTGACTCGGAGAGAAATACCTGATACTGAACAGTTCAGGTCCGGTTTTTCAGATTCCTTGTATTTCTTGCAAGATAAAAAATGTAATTTAAATATGTGTACTAACATACAAGTATGCAAGAATTAATGGCAAATCCATTTACATATTAGTATTGCATTAAGAAAGGGTTAATGGCCTTCGAAGTGTGCATTATCAGAAATTAACGCACGCTTATACCATGGTCACTTAAAAAAGAAATAAATATTCAAACAATTTTTAGTAATTTATTTATTTATTTTTCGGTTTAGATCACAAATAATACAAACGGAACATTATTAAAACCTTATAGCACACCACTGGTCATTTTTACGTTATAGGAAAATAAACCTCCCGTACCTCCATCCAAATAGTATTTTCCAAGATTGATTTACTGAATTATTTCATTTTGTAATGAATTTATAAAGGCATAGATCTATTTGATTATCAACTTGGGTCGGACAGATGATCTGGTCGGATCACAAGAATATAAATCGATTCATTGGTTAATTGATTAATCACTATACCCCTAATATTTCTGTTTTTGCACAGAACCAAGTTTCAATTTTAAAGGACACAGACCTCAGGTTCTCTGCTCTGGCTTCTTTTTTTTTTTTTTAAGCAGGTATGTTGAACCTTTAAGGTCTATAAAGAAAAAAAAAGGCATTTTGTTAGTATCTTAGAGTTTCCATATAGTCTCAGAGCCAGTTCAATTGATTAATATTGACAGATAAAAACTTTACTTCTTCTTTTTACCAGGCTTGAACTGTTCTTGATTATTGGACTTAATGTTTTAGAGCTGCTTTATTTCCACTTGTGCCATAACCCTGATGTTAACTTTTAGTTTTTATTACTAAGGTGTGTGTGTGAAGAAGACAAACAAATGAAATAACATCAAACCAATCTTTATTATTTGAAGATACACTCTGTTAGAAAGTGTGTTTTTAACACGTTCTTGTGACATTTTTATGATTATGGGCAACATATATAAAGAAAATTAAGATTGCAATTGTATTTCTAAGTATTTCTTTCTTCAAATTGTTGTGACTGCAGGAGCAGACAAACAATGCTATTTGAAGAAGAGCTTATTTGTGACAGAAAATACACTGAGCGGACCACAAGCTCCCTGTTCTACTCCACTTTGCAATAGTGAAGGAAAGGGGGGGCGGGTTTGCACAACACCAATGGTCCCGCCCACAACTCAGAGGTCAATTTTTTATGAACTCCTGCCACTCTCCAGAAACCATGTCCTTGAAAACGACATATTTTTAACTAAAAAGAGCATAATGATAGTTCAAAGACCACTGGAAACATTTAAAAAATGATCAGAGTGGGGCTTTTAAATTGTCATAGGATATATTTACAGTCCTAGATCATTTGATTAAGGCCAGAATCTCTGGCCTTGTAGTTAAACTATATTACCAAAAGTATTGGCTCACCCATCCAAACGATCAGTTTTAGGTGTCTAACCTCTTCGCCTGGCAACAGGCGTATAAGATCAACGTCATGAAATTTCCTCGCTCCCAAATATTCCACAGTCAACTGTCAGCTCTATCATAACACGATGGAAGAGTTTGGGAACAACAGCAACTCAACCATGAAGTGGTAGACCACGAAACTGACGGAGAGGGGTCAGCGGATGCTGAAGTACATAGTGCAAGGAGGTCGCAGACCGTCTGCTCAGTCAAAGGCTACTGAGCTCCAAACGTCATGTGACCTTCAGATTAGCCAATGTACTGTACGCAAAGAGCTTCATGGAAGGGGTTTCCATGGCAGAGCAGTTGCATCCAAGCCACACATCACCAAGAGCAAAACATCAAATCATCAACAAAACATCTTGGACAATTCCATGCTCCCAACCTTGTGGGAACAGTTTGAAGTGGGCCCTTCCTTTTTCAACATGACTGTGCACCAGTGCACAAACCAAGGTCCATAAAGACATGGATGACAGTCTGGTGTGGATGAACTTGACTGGCCTGAACCCGATAAAACACCTCTGGGATGAATTAGAGCAGAGACTGAGAGCCAGGCCTTCTCCACCAACACCAAAAATTCCTATGAACACACTCCTCAACCTCGTGGACGGCCTTCCCAGAAGAGTCGATGCTGTAATAGCTGCAAAAGGTGGACTGACATCATATTGAACTCAATGGGTTAGGAATGGGATGGCACTTCAGTTCATATGTGTGTCAAGGCAGCTGAGCCAATAGTTTTGGTAATATAGTGTAAATAAGTTACGTGTGGAGACCATTTTGTACTCAAAATCCCTTTATAAAAGCTGCTGTTTTTTTATCCACGTGTTCATCTCTGCCTTTGCCCTCAGCCTGTTTGTGATTTTATTCATTCCCTTTGTTTCAGCTGCACGTTACAATGGAGCCACAGAACAACCACCAGACCATTAGGGAGAACCATGATCACCTGTGTGAGCCAGTCACGCTGGAGGATCAGGTAGGACAGTTTTTAAAGTAACACAATAACTCTGGACAGTTTGGTTTTCAAGGGGTTTTTTCTGTATTCTAAGTGAAATTGTGTCCAAAATGATCAGTTTTGCATTTAATATAAATTAAGGACTTTCCTTTTCCTGCCTTGAGTATTTTTTCTTCGTTGCTTCATTAGTTATTGTTTTTTATTCAGCAGGCATTTATAATGTACTCAGATGTTCCACCTAAAGCTACTTTCACACCGGGCTACCTGATACTAGCGCATGTCCACCACCTACAGTTGGAAGAGGCTTGGCGTGAAATGTCAAAGCGGTGCAAGTCTCATGAATCTGGCTCCAGGCTTTTCCTTTCACAGCTCTGTTCCAACATATGGAAAGTCTTGGTGTCGTATAATTCTGGACGGGCACAAACTGCAATTATTCATTTCGCCTTCATGATCAATTTGCAAACGGTTGGTACTTCTGTGAATTAAAAGGGACGCCATCCATTTGTCATTACCAAATCCGAGTCCCTGATTGGTCATCCTGGTTTAACTTTTACTGTGCGTTCAATGGCCGCTTGTTTTGTATGTACGGCCCTAAAACAGCTGCAGAAACTTCAGTAGCGACGCAGAAACATGAGAGTTTTGAACGCAAAAGCTTGAAATGCATAAATGTTTATTTTGATTTTTCATTAAAAGTGGTCACTTGAACGGGCGAGCTCGCTCTTAAGCTTAAGGACGTTTTGTGTTTTCCTACACAGAAAAATCCGACGGGCTGCGGGTTCCGCTGCTCCATGGCAAACCTTCGCGTTGAGAGGAAGATTGGTCGCGGTCAGTTCAGTGAGGTCTACAGAGCCGTGCGCCTGCTGGACCGACAGTCTGTGGCTCTGAAGAAAGTCCAGGTAGTTTCCTTTCAGATCACTCAGAGCTCCGGCATGAAAATGAACAATAAAAATGATTTAAAGCACAATTACACAGACATGAAGCAGATAAGTGGGATTGACTCCTAAGGCTTTCCTTAAGACAGGATAGGTGATGGAAACATGAGACTAATGGATACTAATGTAGTTTTGCACATTTTTATATTTCATCACCAAAGATGAATAGGTCATGTATTTGTAAATGTGTTTGTCGTTTCAGATCTTTGAAATGATGGATGCAAAAGCTCGCCATGACTGCATCAAAGAGATTGACCTTCTAAAGGTAAACAAGTAAATATCCTTTCAGAAAATACTTTTTATATAATAAATATATAAAAATATTTTTCTATAATCCTTTTGGAAAATGATGAATCACGTGATAGTAATATCTAGGGCTGCATGATATGAGCAAAACTTGCGATATGCGATATGAGTGATCAATATTGCGATAATGATATAATTTGCGGTATATAAACAAATAGCAAAACAACCAAAAATATCATTACCATTTCACTGCAACAGTTTAAAACAATATACTCCAAATGACCCTCGTCGACGTAGCAGGCAAACAATCTAAAATAAAAGGGCTCATCTGATTGGTCAACAACGTGAAGGGGTCCATCCAATTGGTCAAATGCATAAATGGATTTATTTGATTAGTTAAATACTTCAAGCTGCCATAAGATTGTTTTAGCACATTTAAGGTAACCATTTATTGCGATTTTTGCTGACTTTTGCGATATGCATATTGCACCAGTTGATATTGCGATAACGATAAATTTGCGGTATATTGTGCAGGCCTAGTAATATCCTAAAATTACCCCCCTTTAAATTTAGAATTTTTACTTAATTTAATGTACAATTTTAAAAAGTGAATTAAAAGTTGAAGTACTATTAAGAAAAAGTATTTGAGTGAAGGTAAAAAACATTCTTTTCTATGTGTAATTTATTATTTTTGTAATGTCTTTTTTTTTATTTTTATGTTTTTGTTTTTATTTTTTTGGCTGTTGTTAATTACTGCTTCCCAAAATGAACACACAAAAAAAAACGCAAACAAATTTGCTTACTTAACTTTAAAAGCCCTGAAGAAAGTTGTTTTTGGGTTAAATCCAGATTAAAATCCTGCCAGTGTGATCAGTTTTAAAAGTTGAAATTGAATAATATTCCAGGATTCTGCTACTAGAATATGTTTTTTTCTTTCGGTCTTTGAGTCTTAAGTTGTTCTCTTTCTCCTGGTCTGTCTCTTATTTGTGCTTAGCGTGTTTGGCTAGACGTAAGCGAGGGAACGCTGGTCATGTCGTTGAGCTTCAGCTGCAGCTCTTGGTCCTCACAGATGCTGTGTGTCTTGTGCCGATGGAAGCATCGGACTGAAAGTCTCTGTTTTATCCTCTGCAGCAGTTGAACCACCCCAACATTATCAAGTACCTGGACTCCTTCATCGAAGACAATGAGCTCAACATCGTTTTGGAGCTGGCAGATGCTGGAGATCTGTCCCAGATGATAAAGGTCAGAGAAGCTGAGGCATCTCTGAGTTGAACACAGAAAGTAGACATGAGATCAGAAATGAGATCACGTGTTGCAGATCAGTGGTTCCCAACCTTTTTGACGACCGGTATGACGCCACACATGTAGGCGGGTGATTTTTGTAGCAATACTATGAAGAAGGAAGAGACATGACATCACAATCCTCGAGCTTTTATTTTGACACGCACAACATTGAACATCGCTCAGGTGTCATCATCCTCCCCCCTTCCCAGTACTGTCTATTAATGTAGCTTTCTGTTTCTGGAAGTGGAAGGCTCCTCTTCTGTCTCCTGGCTGGGCCTTTTCCCCTCAGCAAAAAAACTTTCCAGACGTTTGTTTTTTACTCATTTTGCTAGCTCCTGGGTTTTATTTGAGCGGTAACCTATCACGTGACCAACAGAGCGCCTTGGCCTGCCCCAAGAGTGACATGGTCGGATGTAGCAGACAATCAGGCAATTTTTCAAAATAAAACATCTTTCAGATTCCGAAATAAATAAAACGGAAGTAATGCAAGTTATTTATTCTTTCTGTGCGGCCCGGTACCAAATGACCCACGGACTGGTACTGGTCCGCGGCCCGGGGGTTGGGGACCACTGCTGTTGTAGATGTCCGTTTATGGAGCTCTGACAGTCTTAATTTGAAATGAATCTGATGAAAACTGGTCGTGATCTTTTAGAACTCGTTCTCTTTAGCTCTTCTTCTCCTTTCTGTGTGCACAGTACTTTAAGAAGAAGAGGAGACTAATCCCTGAAAGGACCATTTGGAAATACTTTGTGCAGCTGTGCAGTGCCCTGGAACACATGCATTCACGCAGAGTGATGCATCGCGGTAAACTCACTTCTTCTCCTGCTGTTCTTTTCTGTCTTCATCATTCCCATGCTGTTCTTTGGTCACTGTTCAGTGAGTTCCACCACGTTTGGTTTTCAAGTGAACGCGTTTCATCAACATTCAGCTTGATGATGCGAAGCATCAAAACAAAGGAAAACGGAGAGGAATATAAGGATTTGAGATTTGTTTACAGGAATTAAAGTAAAAATGAATAGAAAAACAGAGAACTGGAGGTCAAATTAGCTTCAAGGAGAATCAAGCTAAAGGTCATGAACCAAAAGGATTGATTTAGAGAAAACAACAAATTGATTGAATACTTACAAACCAAAATCTATCTAACACTACCTTCTCAAAAAAGAACAATGGATTCAAACTAAATGCCAGTTCTTCTTTCAGGCTCCATGTTCAACAACATGCAGCATCAGATGACATGCAAGCTTTCCATGAAAACGGGCAAACTTGACAGCAGTCCCAAAACAAGCTGTTCATCATTTCCTAACTGCATGACATGTCCTTTGATTCTTATGGAAATGTGTGTGAAAACCGGAAGGAATTCCGACAAATTGACCAATTTAGCTCACACAGAGTGATTGATTAGACCTAATTAGGACTGATTGCATCTATGTTTGCACATCTGAAAGGGAAAGGCACAAATTTCAATCTAAATGGCTGCAGTCAGTGTTTTCAAGAGGAAATGATACAAACTAAAGCAACATTGACTTTCTGACTCGTGGGCCACAAAGGGTCTGAAAGTGACGGGGGGGGGCAGGAGCAGATAGATATGTGGTGTGTTTTGGTAACCCAAGAATGAACATGCAATCTGGACGAAAACATGCTTGAATTTTGATAGAATATTAATACATATAATTAAGTTAAGAACATTTAAGAGTTTATCTTTTGAAACTGTAGCTTTTTTGTCATTGTAGTGACAATTCCACCAGTAGATGATGTCCCTCAGGGAGAAACATAAACTTAGAGAAAGGCTGCGTTCATGTGGTTTTGGACTGATCGCAGAAAATGACCGACAAAAACATAAATGTCAGAGAAATGAAGGTTAATGTATCTATAGTGCGCCATTTATGGGGAGAAACCAGAATTACAGGGAAAACAAACATTAATAAGGATCATGAGTAGAAGTTATTCCAGTTTGGCGGGCCAGATTAAATAGTTCACCTGGCCGCATATGGCCCCCAGGCTGGAATTTGCCCACCCCTGGCCTAGAGACAGGTTGATCCACAGTTGAAATGACCTATGCGCTTGTGTGCAAAACAGATGCCAGACAATCTTCAAGTGATGCAGAAAATGTCCTTTTTACCAGCAGGCTCCATTCCCCATGTTGATTCTCTACTCTCTATTGCACTGAGTTAAATGCTGCAGTATGTGTCTGCTTGCTTTGCTCAGTCTTAATGAATCCTCTGCAAACCCTAAATAAACAGCAGACATGACATATTTGCATGCGCACACAACGATGGTTTTTAGGGATCTCAGTAAATCGGCTCCACAATTTTTCAGAACTCTGCCGGAATATTTGACGCAGAACTTCAGCATTTTCGGCTTTGGTTGCCTGGTGCATGTGTGACGTGTTTTCTGTGTGACTCAGACATCAAGCCAGCCAATGTGTTCATCACAGCCACGGGGGAGGTGAAGCTGGGCGACCTCGGGCTTGGGCGCTTCTTCAGCTCCAAAACCACGGCAGCACATTCTTTAGGTAAACCGCTCCAGCGAGGCATGCGGACTGTCGTACACAACATCACAAATATACTGTTGAATAGAAGAAAACGGAGTTTAACAGCTGGCAAAGTTGTTTCAGTGAGGATTCACCTGCATTTCTCTGCTGCATAAACTGTTTTAATAGCAAAGTCAAATTGTTTGATGTGTGTCTGTTTAGTGGGAACGCCGTACTACATGTCACCTGAAAGGATCCACGAGAACGGATACAACTTTAAGTCAGATATCTGGTCTCTGGGATGTCTTCTATATGAGGTCAGCTCATGTTCTCTCATGTGAGCTTGGTTTGATTACATCCACTGTTTTACAAACCTTTGACACGTTGAAACCTCAGAGTCGACGTTTTTAAATTCCACTTTCTTACGTTTATTTTTTTTTTGTTTTCTGTCATCTGAACTGACTGCAAAAAGTCTAAACACATTTTGAATGGCTGCAAAAGTTATTGTGAGCTGGAGGTGAGACTATTTAGAGCAGGGGTGGCGAACACGCGGCTCTCGAGCCGCAATCTCATCATATTTTCTATATACTTTGCCTCATTTCATAATTTTTTCCCTCTTGAACCACACTCAAACCATCAGAGTGTATTAAAAATAAATAATAAATGATAATAAAAGTGATTTGGCAGTCTGTGTGTGTGTGTGTGTGTGTGTGTGTGTGTCTGTGTGTGTGTGTGTGTGTGTGTGTTTGATGCTGCTCCCGACACATACGTGTTTGCCAATCATTTGCGCGGGTTACGCCCACTGCCGGAACACATAGATATAGATAAGCTGTGCGTGCAGACTGTTAGCCTCATGGTTAAAATGGTGAAATTCAGAGTATAAAGATAAACACAGGACGTTTCTGGAAGAACGGGAAGATTCGTACTTTTTACTGAACAGAATGGAAAGTCACGATGTTTCTCATCATGAGCTTCTGGAAGCAGTAACATTGGTCATGGCAGAAAAGAACAAAATGTATCCCGGAGAAAATTAAAAACTCTTCCTGATCATCTGACACAAATTGTCTCCTTTATGAACAAGTTGAAGCTTTTCTAAGTCCACATTCAAAACGACAATCATCCCACGTTCCTTCTTTGCGCAGCTCACAGCAGAAGCTGCAATCAGAATGAATGAAGCACAGAACGTGACACTGCTGCTGAACAAAAACGACCGCAGATCACTTTTCTCATGGATTTAATGCAGAGACTGACTGATGAGATCCCCGCTGGTCACTGATGAGGCAGCGAGAGAAGCGGAGATAAATGAGCAGAAATCTCTCTGAAAGAAGCCCTGTTATAATGTGGAGAACAGACATCGGTCCGTTCTGACCGACACTCACGGAAAGGAGCTGATCAGAGAGGCTACAACTGGACTGGGGGTTAGCCCCGCCTTCAGCCCCTAAGACTCATGGGAAATGGGGAATTTTCTGTGTAAAACCATCAGCCAGGTAGCTGTTAGCAGAATAAACGTGCATGCCGTTTGGCTGAATGAGTGTGAGCAGGAAGGAGGGGATGTGAGTCACGCAGCCAGTTAAATTATAACTCAGCACTTGCTGGATCACTGCTCCTAAGTATGAACTGACTCATTGCAATGTATTAATAGTTAATACATTATTTGCTTTTGGTGCAAATGTTAATCTTTCAATTTTAAATTTAAAAAACATATAAAAGCAAGATATTCTAATGAAGGTCCAAATTAATTAAGTTGCACACAACTGAAATGTAATGTATTTAATGTGTTTATTGTGAATATGAATCACTCAGACACCAGAAGGATGCTCTGTCCAGATGTTTGTGTATTTGTTGGTGTGAGGGTCATTGAAAGAGGAATGTTGAGATACAAAGAATTACCAGTTAAATACTGATGGATGAATGGTGAAATATTCAGTTTTATCATCGTAAATCTGACTTCAGAGGAGTCAGTGCCTCTCCAGCATCAACCTCACCGCCCGTCACTGAGTGGTTGTGTGTGTCAGAGAAAAGAGTGAGATAAAGAGAGAGAGAGTGTGTGTGAGAGAGATGAGAGAGAGAGTGTGTGTGTGTGGAGGGGGTCTCTGACCTCCAGGGTAGTCTCTGTGTTAACTCTGGTTTAGCTGCATTGATGTGTGTATTGAGGGTGGACACTTTCCTTGAAATAAACACAAGTACAAATACTTGCTGTTCTGGTGTAGGGAGAGGAGTGTGTTATGGAAAGTAATACGGCTTTAATTGCGTGTTTGTGTGTACGTCTTGGCAGGTCAGTGTGTGGTGTGGCTCTTTGACTCTCACAGTGAAAAAATTCGGCTCTTGATGTCAAACTTGTTCGCCACCCCTGAGTTAGAGCTTGCAAAGCAAACCGTAAAAGTTAGAACTCACCTCTTAAATGAAGGAGGACGTGTGACGTGCTGCAGCAGTCTGGATCATGAACGGAACTCTCTGAGCTCCAGCCCCTTCTGATCCATGAAAACCAGCCAGTTCTCACGAGCTTATATAGACACGTTGATTTTGCGTGGTATAGACCCTCTAAGATTGGAAAGTTTGTGAGAAATATTTGGATGGTTTTTCATTTTTGGCGCCTCGTCATCATCAGCGCTCTTCAACAGAATCTCACAGACCTTTGGTCTCCTCCTCCTTGCTTTATCATCTACAGATGGCAGCACTGCAGAGCCCCTTCTATGGGGACAAGATGAACCTGCTGTCTCTCTGCCGAAAGATTGAGCAGTGTGATTACCCTCCACTCCCACCTGACCAGTACTCTGACAAGGTAAAGGATTTCAGCCAACTAGCATGTGAGCGTGTCATTCTCCCCGTGTCTTAAATAAAAATGGTTGTTTCTATGTTCTGCGGTTATTTTAAACCCTGAAAAGGATCAGTGGGATGTTTTGTATTGGGCCACTTTTTAAACTGTGTTCATGTATTTCCTACATTTATCAGAAGCATTTTGATTGACAGCTCTATTTCTAATGTTGACTGTTTGCCTTCTGGGTGGATAATTGGGGTTTGAACCATAATTTTTTAGTACATGATGTACTGTAAATGAGCTATAATCCAAATGTTATCACAGTACAAGGGTTTTGTGAGTTCTAAAAAAGGGTTAGACAATTGTGGTAAACATGAGTTTCAGTGCAGGACCAGACTCCCACCTGGTGACCTGAGGAACATCTTTGTACAATAAATGACTGAGACAGTAACATGATTTACTTACATTTCAAGCTTGATATGATGATTTCTTCTTAAAATCTTTCTGTCTATTTCATGTTTTCATGATGGTAGTAAACACACACTAAAAGTACATTTGTCCTGAAGTGATTGGTCCTCATTGGTCAAAGCGATTGCAGACACCATCTGAAATTCTGAGCTTACCAGCTTCATCCAAAACCTGACCTCTCTTTTGCTTCTGTACCATTGATGTCCAGCAGGAGTTGCATTTTAACTATAAAGCTACGCTCAGCAGCATGCGTTCAAGCGGCCACTTCCAATGAAAAGTCTATGCAAATGCAGACTCATTTGCGTTTCAGGCTTTAGCGTTCACAACTCTCACATTTACACATCACTACGTACGTTTCTACGACCGTTTTCAGGCTCTACGTACAAAACGTGCGGCCATAGAACATGCACTGAAACCAGGTCAAACTTTGACCAACCAGGGACTCAGATTTGGTAGTGACGTATGGATGACGTGCCAACCGTTTGAAAATTGATCATGGAGGAGAAAGTAATAATTGCAGTTTGTGCCCGGCTGGAATTCTATGACAAAAAGTCTTTCATAATCCGGAATAGGGCTGTGAAAGAAACAACCCGGAGTAAGATTCTCCAGATTTGCCCCGTTTCAACTTTTCACACCAAGCCTAGGTGTGTGAAATGTGTTCTCCGCATTTGACCCATCCCCTGGGGGAGCGGTGTGCTACAGACACACTCGGGAACCAATCAGACCCTTTAATGCTGAATGTCAAGCAGGGAGGAAATGGGTCCCCCGTTTTTTTTTTGGGTATGACTGGGCCTTGTTTTGAACTCCTGACCTTCCAGTCACAGGGCGGACACTCTACCACAAGGCTACTTGTCCAGTGTGAACACTGGGGTAAATGCACGTTAAAGAACCCGTGTTTAGCGTGATCTTGAACACGTGTGGACGTAGCTAGAGACACTAGTGTTGCTTACTTTCTTTGAAGGCAACACTCACACCCTTAAGGAAATGAGCAAAGCTGCTGAGAATGACCAAACTGGTTTTTCTTTGGCAGCTGCGGGAGCTGGTCAGTATGTGCATCAACTCTGAACCCGACCAGAGGCCAGACATCATCTCTGTGCTGCAGATCGCCAACCAAATGCACGTGAAAACCTCCAGCACCTGAGCGATCCAAACGCCTGCTCAACCTCCCAGTATGTAAACTGAGATGGCCCCCACATGCGGACTGTGGTGCACTTGTTCACCAGTCAACGCACGCCAGTGGAGACTTCCTCCCAGATTCTTAGAGCCCTGGTTTGAAGAACCTTTTTTTTTTTTTTTTTTTTTACTTTTTATGAAACATAGTTAGTAATTATCTTGTTTTATTGTACTGTAATATCTGTCAAACAATGTTTAAATGCTGCTTTAAATGTTGCTTTTTAACAAAGTCTTTATTTAGAATAAATCCCTAAAATCTTTGTGGAACAGTGAACAAAGCTGCCTTTTTATTTAAAATAAAATGTTCTGCAACATGTCTCTAAACTGATTCCTGAACTACTTTTCCACTGAAGCCGCTCCGGCAAAGCAGCATTCATTACATTCAGGAAAAACTTTTAAACCGCTAAATCCAATCCTACCATACAGCACAGCATACCAAAACAATGGGATGAAGCTCAGCTTTAAGGCTGTCACACCCCGATTTAAAAATATCTGCAAACGCTAAGCTTTATTTCCAGAGTGTAAACATGATTAAGTGCGTCTTTACACGCCATAGCGTTAAACTAGTTAACCAAGCATGCTCCCATTTGACAGACAACCCCCTTTCAGAAGCACAACAGAACAAAAACTCACCTCTATACAGCAATAGGGGGGAAACTGTGTATGCATGTGGGGGTGGGTGGGGGTGGTTTGTGTCAATAAACGAAATATCATGTTTTATCATTCTGTTAAAGAAATAATGAGGATAGCATGTTACATTAAACTCTTGTAGAAAATCCAACATGATTTTATGATTTCAATAACAATTCTTTTTTTTTATAAATACTCATGTGAGACTGCAGCCTTGGGAGGGTTGTGAGCCGACTCAACAGCTGACAAAGGTTAACAGAGCAAAAGATTTCTTAGCCTAATGTTTGTGGGGACAATTCATCCTAATCCAGGTAGAAAAACGCGCTGAAAGTGTCCAAAAGTGTTTAAATCCCAGCTTTCTGTTTTGCATCTTCTCCCCCTGCTTGGGATTCCAGAAGCATGCCTTATCCCTTGTGCTATCCTATGGGGTCAAGATGACCCCACCCTTACATTGACGTGTTCTCCCTACCATGACAAAGGTGAAGAGGATTTCCATGGAAACCAGTGAAGATCAAAAATCATTGAAGAAAAAAGGTTTAGCGCACTGTTTTGTGGGGTCTAGATGACCCAGCTCCCAATGTTAAAGTGCCTAGGATAGCACAAGGGTTAAAGGTCAGTTGGTTGTTGCCCCCATAGGTGTTGCTGTTTGTCTCTGTGTGGCCCTGGATGGACTGGAGAACCATGCAAAGTGTACCTGTTACACCCCTGTATAGGGGTTTGTAAAAGGATGTAACATAAAGGGTGGGGCCAATGGCAGTTTTTAAAGCTAAGCTGGAAGTCCACAGCCAATCAGGTGCTCCGGACACTGTGGCGTCCAATCTGCACACTATAGGAGGAACAGAAAAAGGAAAGACAGAACCTCCCACTGCAGCAGAAAAATCAAAGAAAACAGAAAAAAACATTCCAAAAATATAAACAAAACAATATTTCACCCTCAGTGGGTGGGATAAGCTCCAGCAACCCCATGACCCTGAAAGGGATGAAGTGGAAATTGGACGGATACTTGTCCAACGGGATCTCTTGAGAACACAAAAAACAGCTGAAGGTTGTTTTCCATATTTTCTAAAACTCTCTGATCTCATCTTACTTTTCTCCAAACGTTTGGACGTTATGCTGTGAAAGTGTTCTCATTTTGATCCGTTTATTCTTTGTGCCACTTGTTTCCACCAGATGGGGTCCTGGTGTTGAATAAGAGCTTCCTGAAACTGAACAAGAAAAAAAAGAACCGAATCGAACTGCACGGAAGCTTCTGGGTGAAAACCAGTAATCTGGGTTTTTCCAATTCTCTTTTGAAAATCTGTTTTGTGTTTCTGTCGTCGCTTCTAATCTGCTTCAGCTTTTCACTAGATTCCAAAAAATACCAAAGTTCAAATCTGATAAACAGTCAGCCAGTAAGCTTCAGCTCAAACTTTACAGCTGGACAGAAATGGAGAGTTTTCATCTATTTTTTGTTGAAACAACCAGTTCCTGTTTGTGGAATTACAGACTGGATTCAGCTTTGACCTCTGAATAATCCTTTAGTTAAACTGTGGTTCAAAGCTCTATTAAGTTTTCCTCAACTCAGCAGAAAAGATGTAAATGTTTGAGATGTGTTTAATGAGGAAAATGTATAAGAACAGAAGTATGTCAACTTCATTGATGCTTTTATTTTTACAGGAACTAAGGTGGAGAAGTGTTGTCACTTAATTTGTGACCACTGGGTTTGTGTAAATGCTCAATCAGCTGATGGCTTAGACGTCTCTGACTCGGAGGGATTTTTCATTTTTCTAATAACCGTTCTTCCTCTGACGCCTTTTCTTAAACACGATCTTGATACAAACAGACCCGTCAGACGCCTCGATAAAAGTATGTGCTTGAACGTTTGACAGATTTGACAGAACAAGCTCCCTCCTGATTGGTGAGTGGTTGCCATAGAAACACTGACTCAGACCAATCATATTTAATCAGGAATCTCCCAAATAAGATATTTTGATACCAAAATAGCTGAAAGTACGGCGTTTTACATGCCAACAGAGGTATGGAAAGTGCCAGAGGAAGTCAGAAATAGAAATGTTTCCAAAGCTCTCACACTGTTCCACTTCACGCTCTGTTCTAACATCGTAGAATTGAGGCCGTTTTCTGCTCTAGATTGGCTTTCGTCGTGTTCCTCATCATCACATGTGAAACTGTTTGAATCCAGGATTCAGATGATTCATTTTCCCACTATTGTGAAGGCAGTAAAACAGGAAACACTGGCGTTCTGACTGATGCACCTCTGTGTTCGGATCAGAACGTCAGACTGAACCTGGTGGACCTTCAGACAGAAACATGTCACCAACTCAAAGCTTTATTCCAAACCATCGAAGTACAACAAGAGTGTCGGGAAACCAGAGACTGTGGGCTCAGGAGGTGTCCATGGTTTGGACCGTCTCTTCTAGCAGCTCCAGGTCAAGAGGGTTCACCACCTTGCTCAGCACTGCCGTGGTTCCTCTTTTGTATCTGTAGTCACCGGTTCTGCAAGAACAAAACGCAGCTGTGAGTCCAGATCCAAGTGAAACGTACAGAGCTGCATCACTGCACGCAGACATGCACTGGAGGCATGTGAGGTAAAAGCCACGTTAATACTACTGAGCTGTTAGTAGGAGTCTATCAGATCACACCCTGGTGTACTCACAGCTGCACGCCCTCAAGCTCGCCATGCCTTTAAGCAGAACAGCAACAAGACAAGGTCAGCTGCTGCTCACACACACCGGTTCAGGATCTAGTTCATAAGAAAGTCTGAGACCCTCAAAGAGGGTTCTTCTGCGTCATGCAGCCAAACACGGCTGCCTTTCATTTCAATCCCCGGAGCTGATCTGCAATCAGCCACAGTGCGGTGTGATGTCACGCACTGGAGCTGCCTGCTGTTCAAATGACGCGCAGCAGAAAGGCAGGCCTGATATGCAGCAGGGATTCGGCTTTTACCTGACACCCTTCTTGTTGGCCTCGTCATGGGGCCGGATGTAGTCCACGTTGCCCTTGGTGATGACACACAGGTCGATGTTGCTGCCGGAGCCCAGGTCGTTGAAGATCCCAGCAGCAATGGCATCACGGACCAGCTGCTTGGCTTCCTCCTCCTACGGTCAACAGAACAGTGATGAAAGTCAGGCAAAGAAAAAATCCCTGAACTTGTCTTTGAGCGATATGGCGACGCGGAGAGAAATTTTGGAAAAATCCATGGTCTTAGATGCATTCTGGTACATTCTGGCAGCTAGTTATTCACTTCTTAATCAAGAAACTAAGACTAGTTGGAGCATCATGATTTGTCATTCAAACCCCTAGTTTGACTTACCATTAAGGACTTGATGGTCCAAAAAAGAATTTGGATAATTGCTAAAAGTAACACAATCCTACAATCTAAGCTTTTCCTTAAAGCTGCAAAACATACAATTGCTAAAATATAGTAACATCAAAGCCCCAAATGGCAAAAAGAACACCAGTAACTATGATATTCTACGAAAGTACCTCATTTGTACATGATTTCTGCTTTAGAAATTACAGATGTACAACATCCACTTGCACTGTTTTCTCAACTATAATTACATCAAAATATGGGATCTGCTTTAAACTATCATTCTATAACATAATACATCAATTCTTTACCACCAATACTAAGTAATCTGGGAAATATCAAAACAAACATACAAACTAAATTAAACATTGTAAACATTCTTTTTTAAGGGAGTGTGGGTCCAAACCACCAAATACTTATAATTAATGTCAATAATACTGAACTAAATCATGGTAATTAGGAAATACAAATAAATTAGATAGAGTAATGGATTCAAAATAAGAAAACTGAAATAATTTCAAAATTTGGTTTTGAGATTATTTTACACAAAATGTATTGGACCTACACGACCTTAAGAATCTTTTTCCTCCAGCCAAGACCATTAAATTTGTTATCGTCTTCTCACAACTGAGGTCGTGACCACGCTCAATAATGACGATGCCCGCCATTATTTTAACACAAATTTGTTCGCAAACTCTTCAGAGTTGTTTGTGAAAGTTTAGTGTGGGTCCGCCAGTTTTGGTCTCTAGGGAATGCGTCACGCTGACCACGTGGTACAGACAGAGCCAATCAGACCCGTCGACGCATCCGAAAGCAACTAAAACGTCCCGTCATTGGTCAATTAGGCCGGGAAGACGAGAGATGGCCACGCCCATAGAGGAAGTGATCCACGGAGAAATGTAGAAAGTAAAGCTAAAATTCACCGATTTCAGATCATTTTTTCATCCGGAAAGTGATTTGTCCATAGAGATCAGGTCTTTATTTCCCGGAAGGTACGATCGGTTTGCTCAAAAACCCAGATTTCCGGGAATTCCCAGAAGACTTTCATCACTGCAGAACGTCAGTGCAGAGCGACAGGCAGCAGGACTAGGGCTGGACCGATCCAAATCCAGACCAGCGATTCACAACTCCAACCTGATTCTTACTACATCACCTAAACACCAAGAAAAAAACGATATTTATCTCTTCAAACTATGTCACACTAACGTTTTCCTGTCAACTTCATGGTTAACTTCAGCAATAAACAAAACATAATGGTTAATTTGGATCATTTATCCTGAAATGTGCACCGTTTTTTCATCCTCAAAGTTTACATGAGTACAGTTCCAGTCAATCGATGACATGAGGACAGAAAATGAAGACAGGCCCTCTGCAGGACAAGCACCTGTTCTGGGGGCTATGACCCACCTCCATGCCTGGCTTGTAACGATCTTCAAACACGGCCATGGCAGCCAGAGAGCCGGAGCCTGAAGAGAAAAAACCCATCTTAGATCAGATATCAGTCCAAACGCTGCTGCTGCTGGTGCTGAGGATCATCAGGTAAAGGAGTTTGATGAAGAAGGACTAACCCATGGTGACGTAAGGAAGCTTATCAGTGGAGCCGTGAGGGTAGATACTGTAGAGATGAGGTCCGTTACAGTCCACTCCACCCAGGACCAGAGCAGCACCAATGTAACCCTGATACCTGCACAATCACAGCACCGCAGTCACACACAGCTGCATTTCCATCTCACGCTGAAAGTAAAGAGTTTCAGCAAAGAGCTCACGAACCTGAAGAGCATCTGCTTGAGCATGCGGTTGGCCGTGGCCACGCGAGGCTGCCTGCCGGTAGACAGGGCGTGCAGCTCCAGGTTGGAGGAGATGATCTGCGTGGTCATCTCGGTGTCGGCGGCTGTTCCCGCCCCACAACAACTGGAACAGGCAGAAAGTTGGAGCTCACACGCCTTTACTGTGGTGGCTTGTTTCAGTGCTCATCAGAATGAGGCCTGCATTCTGCTGTACTTACTAAATGTTGGGGGAGATGTAGTGGATTTTAGAGCAGTTCTTGTCGGCTACAACCATACCCTCAGTGGCTCGAGTGTCCGCTCCAAGGACTATGCCATCCTTCACACAGATCCACAACATTACTTCAGAAAGAATCACCTCCATTCAAGTCAAATGATTTTACAGACGCCAAAAACTAAGAATCATCTGTTTCTGTATTTAGCCTAATAATAAAATTCAATTTCTATATAAACAACTACGGTAGATATATTTAAGGTGTGAGCAATGCTGCATAGCCTGCAGGCACGACCCGCCCCCTTTGCCCTTTTGGATTTCTTTGACAACGGAGGATTTTCGTTAACCACGCCCACATTCCATATATGTTCCTATCATGTGTCAAATTGTTTTGTTCAGCTTGAGCCAACGATGCATGAATTAAATTGAGTCCATTTCATTGAAAAGACTGCAAGCAATTGTACAAACTTTATTTCAATTTTTTTTTTCCCAAGTAGCTTCCCAAAGATACTGGAGGAGTTTTTGAATTTGTGGCGGGGACAACATTTACACTTGAAGGCGGCGTAAGAAACAACAAAAATCCTGCAGTCCAGGATGCTGTGGGACAGAATGACAGTGGTTTGGGATAATATTGAAGAAGACATCTAAAGATCATGAGTTGAACAGAAAGCCTCGATGCAAATTCATGTAGTCAGTTTCATGCAGCATCCATCAGCAGTAACAGGAAGCTACCAGCAGATGGCGACAGACAACACTGATTAATAAAGCAATGAAAACTGATTTTCTTCTGTTTTTAATCGGAACAAGCAAAGGCGATTATGATTATTTTACAGCTGTTTGAGAGGTCGATCAATATGTGCTGAGTAGTTACAAACTGATAGAACAATATGATGAGCTCTTCAGGCGATCGGCGCAGCTTCCCCTCACTCACCTTGAACACAACACCACAAATGGTCGTTCCTGTTTTTCTTGCCGTTGGCACACTAAAGCCCACTTTGTTGGCTTCACTGTCCAAAATAGAATTTCTGAAAACAAAGAAGTCAAACAAACAAAAAGGCATGAACACTAAAATAAATGCTGAATATTAAAGCCACAATGACAATGGACAAACAGAAATCACAGCTAAAAGTTAAAAATCAGCGTGAAGGATTTACAATCCACCCAAACAACTAACATGACTTTACTTTGAATATGTAAAAATTAAATTCTAGTTTTCTTCACTGTGTAGCGTTTGAAACAACATAAACAAGAACTCATTTGACTCTTCAATTCAAAGTTTATTTATATCTTTTACACAAATGTAGTGACGTGACGCTCCGTATCAGGGCATTGAGGCCGAGTACAGGAGGGGGCATTTTAGCGATGCGAATACCGAGGCTCGCTGCATTTAGGGGAGGAGCTGAAAATGATGACGCCCGAATCCCTGCTGCCCAGCTGTACCATGTGACTAATTCAGGAAGTGGTGTGGATTTTGACAGATGAATCCCTCAGATGTCATTTAAAAATGTGGGTGTTTTGATGGAGAGCTCTGGTCAGTGATAGTTTACAGATTTATGAGAAGTTGTTGTTTTTAATTACAAACCAATGATGTGACCCCTAAACTATAATCACTGGTCACATCTAAATGTTATAGAAAGCACAGTCATCGTTCACTCCCCACTAGAAATGATCATCAATTCCAAATTATAATTGTCTATACCAGGGGTCAGCAACCTTTTTTCCTCAAAGAGCCATTTGGGATCGCCCCTACCGAAAAAAAAAGCACCCGGAGCCACAACCCGTTTTGACATCATTATATATATTATGCATGTATATATTATATCAAGGGTGCTCATTACGTCGGTCTTCAAGGACAGAGTAGATCGCGGTCCAGAAAACATTAAAAAAAAAGTACTTCTTTCTTTCCATCGTCATGTTTATTAGTTACATGTTTATTTGAACATTATTGTTTATGTAATGATGATTAAAAACTACACAGTGAGTTTACATAAAGATACTTTTGTATTAACAGATGAAGCGTTTTATTACAAAGACAGAAAGCAGCGACCATCGTATTCATGCTCTGCTGTAAACGGTGCAATGCGGGGAGCGTGGCATATTATGAGGCATTTGGCGCTGCTGGCTCCGTATGAAGCGCGTGCCTCGCAGCTTCCTTGATGAGCTCGGATTTATCTGAGGAGAACTGCAGAGCTGATAGCAGGAGGAGACACGCGGGGCAGCTTCAATAAACACTCCGGTTGCTGGTCTTCTACCGGGGACATGATGTGCCGCGGGGCAGAAAAAGACGTTCTGATGACAGAGTTTGAGCTGAGTGAATTTAAACTCGCGTCTGCAGTGACGTATGTGTCAGAGGATGTCCGACTGGCCAATCTATATGTCAATCAAGTCCCGTACTTTTCGGTGAGGATTTTGATTGGCTGGTGGATTTTTGAGAAGTACTTTTTTTTTTTTTAATCTTCTCTGTCCCGCGATCTACACTCATGTCCTTGAAGAAACATACATCAACGCACATGCGTGTTTAAAATCACGAAGCGCAAATTATCTGTCATCAGAGAGTTGCTCTCTGCCCCGCGGCACGTCAAGTTCCCGGCAGAAAACCACTTCGGACCCGGCGTGTTTATTGAAGCCGCCCCGCGTGTCCTCCTGCTATCAGCTCTGCAGTCCTCGCCCGATAAATACGAGCTCATTCATTAAGGAATCTGTTTTTTACGTGGCGCGCGCTTCGTATGGAGCCAGTAGCGCCTTTGAAATGCCATGAAAAATGAACAGACTAAAATAAAATTGAATTTTTATAAAATACTCATTATTTTCCAAAGTGACAGGGAGCCACAACAGAAGGATGAAAGAGCCACACGTGGCTCCGGAGCCATGGGTTGCCGACCCCTGCCCCTGATTCATTTTGGTTCAGTGGTTCAGAAAGCTTTGGTCTCTCCATCACTACCTATAACATACATGTTTTGGATATTTCTATATTTTACTGACAGTTTTATTCGCAGATTTTGTGGTAAATATTATAAAATAATATTTCAACTGATATTTTTTCGTCCAACAGATGTCCCACTCACTAGAGCAGGGTCCTTCAACTACAATTTAAAGAGGTCCAGTCAGAAAAAAATTCTTGAAGTTAAATGGTAAATGGCGTATACTTATATAGCGCTTTCTACCCTCTTTCGAAGGCCCAAAGCGCTTTACAGTCACAGTCCCATTCACCCATGCACACTCACATTCACACACACATTCACACACTGGTGGCGGCTCCACTGCTGAACTCTGGCGCCAACCTCCCACCAGAGCCAAGGTGGGGTTAAGTGTCTTGCCCAAGGAAACTTCGACACACGGGTGTTCAAGGCGGGAATCAAACCTGCAATTTTACGATCATGGGTCGACCGCCCTACCGCTGCACCACGGCCGGAGGTCAGGAGAAAAGATTATGTCAAAATATTCAGAGTAATATCTATTTTTAAGTAGCCAAGGATCTGCATGTAATTAATATCTACTCTCACTTCAAATTAATTCTGTACAATTTCAAACTTTTAGACAGTATTTAATGTCGCATAACACAAAGCACATGGAACTGTGTGCCACACACACACACACACACAACAGAAACACTACCAGGACAACCGTCGACATCACCAAGAAAACTATGAAAGGAGGATCTATGAATCCTCCTGAGCTTCTTCCACAAATCAAACACCTCCCCGGAAGAATAAACATTTAAACAAAGGTTTGAGGTTTTTCAGTCTATCAGGGTTTCCTTTCAAAACTGGAAAATTCCTTATGAATTCAGCCTTTCTGTAGGAAACATTCCTAAATGTCCCTTTTACAAGTTTCCTCAGTTCAGAAACATCTTCAGCAGCTCGGCAACATTATTTGATTGAATCTTCATTCTCTGTCAAATATTTGCAGCTGGTTAAAACTTAAGACTTTGTGATGAAGATTTTCCCTTAATGTCAAAGTGGAGGCTAACAACCAGACGCTAACTTCAGCCGCGTCCAACGTTTGTGTGTGGTGGATTTAAAAATAAAAAAATAAAAAAAGCAAACTAAGACAACCATTAATGAGAAAACTATTTTAATTCGATCCATTTTTTTACTACCGTTTTATTCCCTAAATTGAAAAAGATTGCTGTGTATACCCTGCAGTCTTTACTGAAAGACAAAAAGTTTGCCATCTTTGTAAACAAATATAACTGCAAAGCAGCAAAGAAGCTAAAAGACAAAAATTCATTCTTTCTAGCACTAAAAGGAGGTTTTTTTTCTTTGTTTTTGAGTGTTTGTTATTTTTATGCATTTATGTATTTACTTTATCAAATAGTATTGAATTTAAGCAGTTAAATAGTGGGCGTTTCGGTTCGTTTTTAGTTTATTACTGAGATTATTTCTGTAGCTTTTTCCTAAAACATTAGCTTTCTCTGCTCCGAAAGGCCTGGCTGAACCAAAAAAAAAACGCTTATTTTTTTCAATATTGGAAAACATGGACTAAAGCCCCGAAACGAAATGTTTACGACTGCGGTTTCTGTCTAATTTAACTACAAATACCAGTTAACATTAATGCATTTTAAAGAATAAATAAACTCAAAATACTTTGAAACGAGGCAAAACTCCTTCCGGTGATGCCGGCATTCAGAAACTCCTGAGTCATTGTATTGTGTGAACGACACAGAAGCTAACGAGGCCAGAAAAGGGCCGACATCACACATTAACCCGGGCTAAATAACAGAACCGTGTGTAGTTTGACGCTGTCCAGAAAAAGGTCTAAATTATGTTTAATGAAAGCCTTTACCTCTTGCAGTTTTCGAAACTGAAACCGCCGAGAGGAGCCCGTCTCACTGCCAGCGTCGCCATCTTTGTGGATGAAGAGCCTCGTTTCCCGGAAACGAATGCAGCGAGGCGCTAGAGATGCCGCATTCAAAGACCCCACGTAAAACAGGCGCCCGAAACTTGATCATTGGCGATTCGGTCCATGCTCTTTTAGGTCTTTGTCACTGATTTGACCAAAAAAGGTTGTGAATTCTAATTGTTAAAATATCAATATTGCTTAAACGCGCATTTCATGTAAAGTAAAACAATAAATTGTAGAGATTGTGTTTTTGTGTCAAATCCCTTGTCGCATTTAAGTGTCGTATAATACAAGTCAAGCCTGGACTCTTAGAGCTGGAAAATCATAAGAAACTAGACGAGTAAAGATTAGTGAATATTGTGATGAAACTATTCCGCATGTGCAAACAAACATTTAGAGCAGTGTTTTTCAACCAGTGTGCCACGGCACACTAGTGTGCCGTGGGAGATGGTCAAGTGTGCCGTGGCAAATTGCCCTCATTAACTGATCTAAAACCATTTTCCATCTCCAGGATATCAGCTCTGTGTTCATCCAAACAGGCCCTGATAAAACACTGAGTAGTTAGGAATATCAAAGATCAGAAAATTACTTTTTCTTTGTGTTATTTTGATTCTATTAAAGACATTTTGATAAGAATGACGGTACCACCACGATTTAGCTGCAGCTATACCTGTTTCCTGAAGTCCCGCCCCTTTAACTGTCTCCACCAATCATTCTTGAAGGCTTAATCACATGTCATCAGTCTGACCAATCAGAAGTGCTTAAAGTCTTAACTTCCTTGTCCCAATTTAGCTCAAAAAGTCGCTCAGTTCTAACAAAATTACCAGCTAAAGCTCGTCTTTAGCGGTGTAGCTTTCCACAGAATCCGGGATCAGACCGTGGAATAAGTGAACAAAACAATGAAGCTCAGAGACGCTAGTCTTTCTGCCCTTTTGCGGCAGTTTCACACTTCATCTCCCATGATGCATTAGGTCACGTGACAGCGCCTCGGCGTACAATGAGTCGTCCTTGTTAAACGTCTTAACCACAACGAACATACAGTTTGTAAATTTCCTAACGTAACCTTTATTACATCTTTTAGAAAAAAAAACAGCTGCAACTTCCAGCTTTTTCTGGCACAATTATCACAAAAATGCGCGTCAGATTGCGGCGGCGGCAGCCGCGGGGGGGGGGGGGGGGGGGGCTGTACATCAAAACAGACTATGAGTTTCTGCTTTTTTTATTTTTTTTTATGCTGGTGTGCCGCGGGATTTTTGTCAAGGGTAAAGTGTGCCATGGCTCAAAAAAGGTTGAAAAACACTGATTTAGAGGATGCAGGCATAGAGCTTTGTGCTTTTGATTTTAAGAGCGTGAAAAAAACGGACGGATCCCAATGCACCCTTAGGCAAAAAACAGAATCCAATTACTGAGTTAACGCAGAAGTGCTCTGGCCCCCCTTTAAAGAACATATTTAAACTTAACACTTGTGCTATCCTAGGCACTTTGACATTGGGAGTGGGGTCATGTAGACCCCACCAGACAGTGCACTGAACCTTTTTTCTTCAATGATTTGTGATCTTCACTGGTGTCCATGGATTACATGAAATCCTCTCCACCTTTATCCACCTTTGTCATGGTAGGGAGAACACGTCAATGGTCATCTTGACCCCGTAGGATAGCACGAGGGTTAATCTGAAGGAGCTACTTGGAAACTATTTCATTTCTTTTTTCTTTTCTTTTTTAACCAAAGCTTTATCCCCATCCAGAACATAAATGCATCTTACAGTTGTAAATACCATAGAAACATTGATGTATTCATACTAATTTAAAACTAATAATAGTGAATTGCTAGATAACTACAACCATTCTCATCAGTTAAGATATATTTTTTAACTTTAAACTTGAGTTTATAATTTTCATATGTATCATAGATTTAAGCATAGAAAGCACTGGTCACAAAATAATCTATGTCTATGGACAGTCGCCACCATTGTCAAAAAGAGAAGCTGTCATTTTCATGAAGTTCAAACTCTGTAAGGGTTTTGGAAATCTGTGGTACTAAAGAAAATTGGGAATTTTTCTGATGGGCAGTTGGGTTGATCAATACGTGGGCTGAACAAAGCTTCAGACTTTGTCCCACCCATCTAAGGTTTTTAGAATGTTGATGTACGGTATATCTACTGTCTGAGCTGCTGGGTAGTCTTCAAATTGGCACTGGAATGCGAGGACTTGCTCTGGATCAATAATCTTAGACGTCACCCATATGATTCCTAATGCCAAACACTGGGCAGGAAATGTCCATTTGGACTGGACTGAGCTAACTTTCAACAACTCAACATCATTCTATGAATAGCTAATATACATTCACAGAAAACAGTGCTGTTGAGTTCACCCAACGATCAGAATACACACATTATAGAAGGAAAAAAAACACAGAATCATCAAAAATGTTGTTACTAGGCTAATTTTGAGATTTTGTCAGATTTAACCCCTACAGGCCTTTGTGGCAAAATCCAGAACTCCACTCAATTTAACATCATCTTGAATTAGGGGTGTAACCATTCATTTAACAAACAATTGGATTGAAATTATAGTTTGTGATTGACAATATGATTCATTGTTGATATAAGTTTATTTTGAACGATCCGATTCACTGACCTAAAATCCATCTAGGACATCTTTAGCCAAAAATTCAACCAGTGTGACTCCGATTTTTACGTTATAGTAAAATAAACCAATTTTTGTCAATCCAAATGGTATTATCCAATATCAATTACAATCCATTTATTTTATTTTGAAACAATTTTCCAATGTTATAGGTTAATATGCTTATCAACCTGCCTCAGACAGATCAATCTGGTTGGATTGTAGAAATATAAATTTATTTTTCAATTAATCGTTACACCCCTACCTTGAATAGAAAAAACACTGAAGTGTGTGTTGTTGTTTTTTTAATAATTGGAAATTAAATCAGCCGTGAATGGGTTAAAGTTGAACAGTGGCTGTATTTCTTGGTTCAAATGTGGGAATACAATTTGTGGGCTTGAAAGTAGGCTGCTCAAACTATAGATGTCGTGCAGCAATGTTTAAATATCCAACATTACCTTAAAACACAGCTGACATGACAGAGGGGAGAGGATTCAAAGAAAAGAACATTTAAAACAATAAGAAAAGCAGAAACGTTTTTCTGAGAACTCAGGCTTTACAGCCGACAATTTTTGGATCAAACCTTTTCATGTGTCCAGGGGATGAGCCTCAGTCAAATTTTAGACCATTGCAGAAACTTGAGAACAATAGTAACACACAAAAAAACCTTTGAACAAAAATCTATTGATCTTTTTAATTAAGCAAAGAAGAGTTGATCAGAAGCAAGTCAATCTATTGCTTCATTAAAAAAAAAGGTATTTAAAAATGAATTAGAAATGTGACAGAGTAGTTACAAAGTGATTGTTTTGTTTTCTGTGCAGCAAACGGCGTGAGTGTTTGCTTCGATTTCCTTGTTGTCTCCTGCTGCTGGATTCGTCCTTAATCTGCCAGCAGCCCGTGTCCTTGAACAGCACAGGTGCATCCGTCAGGCGAGCTAGATGTCAAGGTCTGCTGATGTGCTTCAGTCAGGTGGAGGAGATTAGATAGTGGAGAATCCAAAAATGAAGGATGCATTATGCTGATTAAGCAGAGCGGACTAACCAGATGGCTGAAGCTGTTATCAGCACCAACAGCTTTAAATCAATAACACAGATTTCATGATGGATGATTTTAACATGGAAGTGGATCTACAGGAACGGCAAATAAAAAAAACAGGTTTCTTTGCCAAAAAATATCCTAAAATGAGCTGTTGCTTAAAATGTAAAAAAAAAAAAAAACTATTTATCAAAAGAAAAAATAAAGCTGCTGTATAACACAGCACAACTTTCTATGGTTTCATGTGTGATGGCATCTGAAGAAAACTCCCACGCAAAGGCTTTTTTAACCATGCCATGTGTGACATTCTAATTCATACTTTGCTTTTTAAACTAAAAGCTATTAACTAAAGGAATTTATTCTAGAATAAGGATCCTGTGGCGCATTAAACCATATAAACCATAACTTTTTATGTGTTAAAATTTTTCACAGAAGAAAGGTTTATCCTTGGCTAATAATTTCAAAACATTAAATTTTTTAAACCAATCTTGATTAGAAAAAAAAGCAGATTACGTATAGCACTGAATGTAACTCAAAGAAAACTTTAAACTACTTTTTCAATTTTATTTGCGGTAAAGGCGTTATTTGTCTGAGTTACCGACATAAAGGTTTTTTATTTTAGTCTCCAGCTTTTAAAGGTGTTCAGTATATTTGAAATGATCATATTTTTTCATTCATAAAATGAATTAAGCCTGTTTGATTGGACCGACTGAGACATGATGCTTACCGCATGTACAACTCTTGTGATTGGTTTACCAATGATGTTTGTGGTCATAGCAGGTGAAGCAGTTCAGTATCATAACAGACTTCCCGAAAATGGCAAAGATCAACAACACTTTCATACTTTTCACAAGATATTCTTGTTTGTCGGATGCAAAGAAGTGAGGGAGAACACTGGAAACAATCATGTTTGGCACAAACAATCACTGGTCTTTATTGTATGCATCTAACAAACACTCGTGACCTCAGGTTCTACACTGTCATCCTAAAAATGAACAGAAAGCTGACTTTAGTCTCATTGAATTAAACTGAAGAATGATAGAATGGAGATTGGATTTGTTTGGCTGAAAGGGAAAGAATATTCTACAGTTTAGATCATGAAATGTAAACCTTTCTGTCTCTGTGCTGGTGCTCCACCCGATCTAATTGACACAGAGAATGCACAGTTTGGATCACCATCCATCTTCTAAATTTGCTTCATCCGCTTTGGGGTCGTGGTGTTGCTGGAGCCTATCCCAGCCATTGTTGGGTGAAGGCAGGATAGTCTCTGGTTGGGTCACCAGCCAGTCGGGATTTGAACAAGAGTATTCTCGCTGAGAGGGATGAGTGCTGACCACTACCCCACTGTGCACACCTACAATTTGAATTTCCAAATGTCAAATACAAACTGGAGGTTCCACCAAACATGTTCTCTTTAAAGATCAAATTTATTCAGTCTTAAAATATTTTTCCTTCATAAACTTTTTTTAGAATTTCAGACACAAATTTTAAACCACTGAACTGTTGTGAGATGCAGCGATGGGTTTTCATGGGCAGTTGTGTTTGGCGTGCAGCATTTCGTCCAGCAGGCTGTTGCAGGGCACCTCCCCCCTCAGGTGTCTGCAGTAGAGGTACTCCTCAGCCAGGCAGCTGAGAGGACGTAACTCTGACAGGAACTCCAGCAGATGAGCCAGACGGTTCGGAAGCTGGGGGGAGGCGGTCCTCGTGTACTCCAGCAGGGCTCCACCAACCTGCAGCTTCACCTTCTCTATGAAGCCGGGGTCTTCCAGCTCCTTTACAGCTGTGAGGGGGGATGGAGAGGCAGAAGGAAACAGCTACAAGAGTTATTGGGGAAAAACGTTCAGGGAAAACTTCCGGGAATTTATAGAAGTTTTCCATTCTGGAAAGGGAGGTTATCACAGGCATGTTGATCCGAGAAGAGAAAAATAAAAATCTGCGGCTCCTGAAAGAGCTGAAACTGGCAGCTGGGAGTGCCTCATTGCCTCACTGAGAATGCTGGCCCTGCCACCCAGGGTGGAAAAAGGCTGCATTCAATTGTAAACAGCCATAATCAATGATTCCTTTCATAAATTCAAAATTTCGTGCATGAGTGTCTGCTACTGACCTTACTTAAGCCTCCTTTCTACTGTCAGCTGTGGTCTCAAATACAAGGAAAACATTCTCCTTAAATCCAGTTGGTTGCCGGACAGTCATCCAGATTAAACCAGTGCATAATTTTTTCTAATCTAATCTGAGATGAATCACTGATGTTCTGTAACTATTCAATAATGGTTTATCTTTTTTAAGCACTTTCATGAAGCACCAGAGGAAAAGAAAAGCCCATCCAGGTCAAAAGATTGTTTGGGCCAACAAGAGATTTGCAGAAAAACTCTTCACAAACCTGGATTGAAAAGGATCAGATACTTGATGGAGGCCAATTCTTGATGGTCCACCTTTAGGATGTGAAGCTTTTCAACAAGCGCCTGCCCTCTTTGAGACAGATCAAACAAAGACGGACCAGGAGGGTCGTCTGTGCAGGGCAGCTCAACCTAAAACAACACAAATATGCACAAAAAAACAACACGATAATTTCTTCCTAAAATGTGCAGCTTGTATTTAAAAAATCTGACTTCCTAGAGAAAATAGATGAAACCACAAGTGTGGATGTTTTTGTGGTGAGTTGCCCACCTCATGGTCACCAATAAGGAGAAGACTGGCCTGTCTGTCGTACAGAATTTGTCCAGAGATAATGTCCAGGGCCAACAGTTCACTCCAGCAGTGATGCAGAAGCTTCATCTGGTCACTGATCTTCAGTGTAAGACCACAACAGTGACAAAAGAAGCCATTAAAGCACAGGTTCATTCAAAGTAATGCCTTTATAACATTTTTTCTTTAGCTAGTCATGATGCCCGTGAAGACCAGAGGTGGAGCTTATATTTGCAAAATACTGTCACTTCCATCCATCTGTTTTCTGAAAACAAAAAAATCCTTTTTGGGGTCAAGAGGTTGCTGGAGCCTATCCCAGTTACTGGGTGAAGGGAGGGTTCACCCTAAATAGGTCACCACTCTGTTGCAGGGTCACACTCACATGCACACCTAGGGACGATTTAGAGCACAAGTGTCAAACACCAGGCCTTGAATCCCTGATCCAGCGAATCAGTCCAAGTAGGGCAGAGTTTCTGAAAAACCAGCAGGATGCCGACCCTTGAGGCCTGGAATCTGAGACCTCTGATTTAGAGTCATCAATTAACCTATGAAGCATGTCTTTGGACTGTGGGAAGAAGCTAAAGTCCCCAGAGAAAACCAAAACATGCACGGAGAGAACATGCAAACTCCACACAGGGAGGTCCCAGCCAGGATTCAAACCAGGACCTTTTCATCATGAGGTGAGAGCGCCAGCCGCTACGTCAACCTGCCGCTCGTACAGTTCCTTCTGAAATGATTAGTAGCTACTGTTACCCTGATGTGAGCTCTGTCGGTCATACTGCATGATCACACTGTCTTGCACCTAGTCATTCATGGTCACTGTTACAGCTCAATGCATGCCAACTGGGTCCACATCCTCTCAGAAGATTTTGATCAAGGACAACCAAATACTGGACCCAGAGAACTCTGAGATTCTTTAAAATGTGTCATTTTCAAAGCAGGCTGCCTCTAATGTCAAAGAATTCCACACGTAGCAGATCACTTCTGTCTATCCATCCATCCATCCATCTTCCTCCGCTTATCCGGGACCGGGTCGCGGGGGGGGGGGGGGGGGCAGACTGAGCAGAGATGCCCAGACTTCCCTCACCCTAGCCACTTCCTCCAGCTCCTCTGGGGGGACCCCGAGACGTTCCCAGGCCAGCCAAGAGACATAGTCTCTCCAGCGTGTCCTGGGTCTTCCCCGGGGTCTCCGCCCAGTGGGACATGCCCGGAACACCTCTCCAGGGAGGCGTCCAGGAGGCATCCGGACCAGATGCCCGAGCCACCTCAACTGGCTCCTTTCGATGTGGAGGAGAAGCGGTTCTACTCCGAGCTCTCTGCGGGTGACAGAGCTTCTCACCCTATCTCTAAGGGAGCGCCCAGCCACCCTACGGAGGAAGCTCATTTCAGCCGCTTGTATTCGGGACCTCGTTCTTTCGGTCATGACCCATAGCTCATGACCATAGGTGAGTACTGGAACGTAGATCGACCGGTAAATTGAGAGCTTTGCTTTTCGGCTCAGCTCTCTCTTCACCACGACGGACCGATAGAGCGACCGCATAACTATGGACGCCGCTCCGATCCGCCTGTCAATCTCACGCTCCGATCTTCCCTCACTCGTGAACAAGACCCCAAGGTATTTAAACTCCTCCACCTGGGGCAAGGACACTCCACCCACCGAGAGATGGCAGACTACCTTTCTCCGGTCAAGGACCATGGCCTCAGATTTAGCGGTTTAGCTTCTGTCAGATCTAGGAATCATTTTACTCTCAAAGGAGCATTTTGTTCCCGGAGGTTTTAATCAGTCAGCAGATCTTACCTGAAGCTGCTTAAACAAGGCGGACATGCGTGCCCACTCCACGATGGAGTGCAGCAGCAGGTCCACCACGGCATACATCTGTTTGACGGTGCTGCGGTACGAGCAGGAGCCGCTCAACTCCTGCTGAAAATGAACATCTGTGTTTCTTTGTTGCTGCAGCTCGTCTGGATCATAAAGCAGAAACTCCATCACCAGTGGAGGCATTCTAGGATCCTGTGTAAATCTGAGTTTGGAGCACGGGTCACAGGGCTCCATTAGGGTCACTGCATCAACCACTGCTGAACCTGCATATGTGTTGCTGTACATGGACTTGATGGTCCAGCTGGAAGCAGAAGTGCATAGGTTCTGGATGGCACCAGGTGAGCCGAAGGACTGAAGCGAGGGCGTTGATAACTTTTGGATGGTAACTGTGTTTAGGCTCTCCGTAAAGGTAAAATCTCCATTTTGGATCCATGAGGCCACAGGAGTGCCGCTCTCGGTTCTGAATCTGTGAGCTCGTATGAAAGCCTCTCTTTGCTGCTGCTTGAGGGCCCGGTCACGCTTGTACGTGGGGCCAAATTTGTTTCTACCGCCTCTCATTCGATCTGCACGAACAGCTGGAGAGAAAAGAAAAAGCCAGTAACATTTTCAACAAGTAATGTACATTTTATTTTGAAGAGCAAAGAAAATCTCAGAGCCAGATCATATATTATGCCAAGACTAACTCCAAAGGAAATGACAAAAAAAACTTTGGGTGTTCTTTAAAGATGCAGCATTCCAATAAAAAACTGTGACACTGAACACTAATTTGATCACCTGCAGCTTTCCAAAAGACAGGAAGGAGTTTGGACTCATGTCTGATACCTGCTGTTCATTGGTTTTTAAAGATAAATTCAACGATGCAGCTACTGTTCCGTGAAAAATATCCTTCTAAAATCAAGATAAAGAAAGGACAATTGAAGATAATTGTACTTTATTTGAGGTCAAACAAATTCTGCCAATGGAACTAATAAAATTTGTTTTGGTACAATTTCTTAAAGAAAGTTGTGATGTCCTGCTCTTTCAAGACATCTTGAAATCAGCACTAAAATCATATTTGGGTATTTTGCTCTGTTAATTCCAAATATTATGTGTTGAAATAGGTGTGTAGCTCAAAAGTGTTATATCTTTAAAGTCTGTCTGTATGTTTATACCCCCCCCCCCAAAAAAAAATACAATTACAGCATGACACCATCGATCATTATTATCTAAAAATAAACTGAGATTACACATTAAAACAGAAACTTGTCTTAAAAATGATCAGTCAAAGAAAACTTTTCAGTTTGAATCAATCAAGTCTGCTTCCTAAAAAAAAAAACAATTTAAAATTATTATTTAAATAAAAAAACATGTTTTATTAGAAATATTACGTAAAATAAGACCTTTTCAAGATCAGATGACTTAACAAGATATTTAAGATTTGGTGTCTTAAAATAAGTTGTCGTATTTCACTGAAAAGTTACTTTAGCTTTGTTTTATATCAAGTGTATTAATATATTTAAACTAGAAACTTGACAAAAACACTAGGTGAGGATTTCCGTTTTTTTCTAAACATGTTAAGAGCTGCCGCTTAAGTGCAGAGGTAACACGGTTCCTTAAAACAATGCGAGGACATTAAAATTCTCTTCTTTACAAAGTCAGTATGAAAACAGCTGTTTTACATAGGTTTTGTCATCATCTGGGACCTCTCATGATCAAATTTCCTGACTCTTACCTTCAATGCGCATCCCAACACGGAGGCACTTCTGAAATCTGCAGAATGGGCATCGCTTTCTCTGAGCTTTATCGATCCTGCATTGCTGCTTGTCCACACAGGCGTAGGTCTTGTTGTTCTGGACAGTTCTTTTAAAAAATCCCTGCAGATGTTTAAAAAAAAACCCAAATGATCAGCATTAGCAAAGCATTTCTAGTCTTCTGTAGCACCACAGCTGTGTATTTTCACCTTGCAGCTTTCACAGGTGAGCAGACCGTAGTGGTACCCAGATACTTTGTCTCCGCAAACTGGGCACAGCTCCTCCAAGTCCACCTCACATCCAAACTCCATTCTACACAGCAGAGCAGAGACAGACACACAAGGAATCAAACTCTGTATTTAAATGGATCACACACAAAGTCTAACTGAGGAACGGAAGAATCTTACCTGCTAAATCTGTGCTGACAAAGTAGAGAGACTGAAATCAAAGCTGGTGGGGTTTTTTTTTTATGTGTCCATCCCACAGGTCAGATGTGACTCGTGTCATTAGATCGTCCCTGCAGAGGAGGGACACTTACTGTCCATGCTGTTTAGGCTCCAGCCAACTATTAGATCTTTCCAGCTAAATGAGCATTTATGTCCTCACCCACCTCATCTCCGTGTAACAGGACACGGGACTGCACTTCCCTGTCCTTTAGAACACTGCAGGACATTTACAAACATTGTATTTGAACAAAATTACACACATTTCAATGGCTTAATATAAATAATAAAAAGAATTGATAATTCATAAAAGTGACAAAAGGTATTTAAAGTTCAGACTTAAGCTTCTACTGAAGAGGATGACGACTTTTTTGGGTTTCAGTGATGTTCTTCTTCCCTCTGCCCACCATTGTCACCAAAGTTGCTTATGATTGCAAGTTTTTTTGTTTGTCATGGTCAGATCTACCATACTTATTTTAAATCTACTATTTTATTAGTTATTGCTGAAATGGAGCGTTTGGGAGCGCTGTCTTTGACCAGATTCACAACACTTCACCACACTGACATCTGGGGGACAAGAAAACATGATTTCAGGATACCGAACAACTGGAATAGGATTGTGTCTGAGGTCTCTTTTCGTCCATTCAAATCTCTTCTGCTAGTTGATAGTTCTTTTTATTGAGGGATGTTTCCTCTTAACCAGTCTGATTTCAATGGGGGATGCTAAATTATGGACAATTTCCCATTGACATTGAAAGAAAACAAAAAACATTTACAGTCTGGTTTTATGGATCTTTCAGTGTATATTGCTCTGTTGGGTTCTTGTGTGGTTGGACCCAACAGAGTTTGCACAGTTTGGTGTTTTGTTTCTGTTTCTAAATTCCTCTGGGTTTTTTGCAGGTCAGCTGTCACTCTTCCTGAATTTTTCCTTCTTCCTCCACCTGTGGGGGAGTGCACAGCTGCCTGCACTTTATAATCAAGGATATTTAAGTTGCAGTCTCACAGTCCTCTGTGTCGGAGCAGCCCTGTTAGTTCATAGTGGGTTTCAACCAGTGTGTCAAGAGATGGTCAGGTGTGCCGCAGGAAATTACTAATTTTCCCTTATCTAAAAACAATTATCATCAGAACATCAGCTCTATGTGTCACGGATGAGGTAGGAAGTACCCAGGCGCAGAGAGGAGAGGAGGCAGGAGGTTCCAGGCAAGCAGGAAATTTAATGAAGTCCAACAACTACAAACAAAAACCACTGCTAAGCAGGCTAACCAAAACTCAAAACTCAAAACTTGGCATACTCGAAACAGCAAAACTATGGACCTGCACAGGAGGAAGGGAATGACAAGACTTAAATACATGCAGACAAACGAGACACAGGTGGAAACACTGAAGACAGAGGAGAAACAAAGTAAAACTCACAAAACACAAAGGTAAAGAAACCGTAACACTATGTTCATCAAAAAAGCCTGAGATTTCAAACTAGTAATTTCCCGACAGTTTTGTAGAGCTCTTCAAAATAAATGCACCGGCCACTGGTTAGGTTAGCCCAGGTGTGTCCTGTAACTAGTTAGATTAGTACAGGTGTGTCATGTAACTTGTTAGGTTAGCCCAAGTGTGTCATGTAACTGTTTAGGTTAGCACAGTTGTGTCATGTAACTAGTAAGGTTAGCCCAGGTGTGTCACATAAATATTTAAGTTAGCACAGGTGTGTCATGTAACTAGATAGGCTAGTACAGGTGTATAATATAACTTTTTAGGCTAGCATAGTTGTGTCATGTAACTGTTCAAGTTAGCGCAGGTGTGTCATGGAACTAGTTAGGTTAGCCCAGGTGTGTCACATAAATATTTAAGTTAGCACAGGTGTGTCATGTAACTAGATAGGCTAGTACAGGTGTATAATATAACTGTTTAGGCTAGCATAGTTGTGTCATGTAACTGTTCAAGTTAGCGCAGGTGTGTCATGGAACCAGTTAGGTTAGCCCAGGTGTGTCACGTAACTATTTAGGTTAGCATAGGTCTGTCACGTAACTAGTTAGGTTTGCACAGGTGTGTCATGTAACTGTTTAGGTTAGTACAGGTGTGTAAAATAACTGTTTAGGCTAGCATAGTTGGGTCATGTAACTGTTTAGGTTAGCACAGGTGTGTCATATAACTAGCTAGATGAGCCCAGGTGTGTCATGTAACTATTTAGGTTAGCATAGGTCTGTCACATAACTGGTTAGGTTAGGACAGGTTTGTCATGTAACTGGTTAGGTTAGCCCAGGTGTGTCTTGTAACTAATTAGGTTAGTATAGGTGTGCCATGTAACTGGTTAGGTTAGCCCAGGTGTATCATGTAACTAGTTAGGTTAGTATAAGTGTGTCATGTAACTGTTTGGGTTAGTACAGGTCTGTCATGTAACTAGTTAGGTTAGTATAGGTGTGCCATGTAACTGGTTAGGTTAGTATAAGTGTGTCATGTAACTGGTTAGGTTAGCACAGGTGTGTCATGTAACTGGTTAGGTTGGTATAAGTGTGTCATGTAACTGGTTGGGTTAGCACAGGTATGTCATGTGACTGTTTTGGTTAGTACAGGTGTGTAATGTAACTGTTTAGGCTAGCATAGTTGTGTCATGTAAATGTTTAGGTTAATATAGGTGTGTCTGTAATCATTTAGATTAGCACAGGTGTTAGTGCAGGTGTGTCATGTAACTGGTTAGGTTAAAACAGTTGTGTCATGTAACTGTTTAGGTTAGTATAGGTGTGCCATGTAGCTTCTTAGTTGGGCACAGATGTGTCATGTAAATGTTTAGGTTAATATAGGTGTGTCTGTAATCATTTAGATTAGCACAGGTGTGTCATGTAACTGGTTATGTTAGTATAGGTGTGTCACATAACTGTTTTGGTTAGTATAGGTGTTGTCATGTAACTGTTTAGGCTAGCACAGGTGTGTCATGTAAATGTTTAGGTTAATATAGGTGTGTCACGTAACTGTTTAGATTAGCACAGGTGTGTCATGTAACTGGTTATGTTAGTATAGGTGTGTCACGTAACTGTTTTGGTTAGTGTAGGTGTGTCATGTAAATGTTTAGGTTAGTACAGGTCTGTCATGTAACTAGTTAGGTCAGTATAGGTGTGCCATGTAACTGGTTAGGTTAGTATAAGTGTGTCATGTAACTGGTTAGGTTAGCACAGGTGTGTCATGTAACTGGTTAGGTTAGTATAAGTGTGTCATGTAACTGGTTGGGTTAGCACAGGTGTGTCATGTGACTGTTTTGGTTAGTACAGGTGTGTAATGTAACTGTTTAGGCTAGCATAGTTGTGTCATGAAACTGTTTAGGTTAGTGCAGGTGTGTCATGTAACTGGTTATGTTAGTATAGGTGTGTCATGTAACCGTTTAGGTTAAAACAGTTGTGTCATGTAACTGTTTAGGTTAGTATAGGTGTGCCATGTAGCTTCTTAGTTGGGCACAGATGTGTCATGTAAATGTTTAGGTTAATATAGGTGTGTCTGTAATCATTTAGATTAGCAAAGGTGTGTCATGTAACTGGTTATGTTAGTATATGTGTGTCACATAAATGTTTTGGTTAGTATAGGTGTGTCATGTAACTGTTTAGGCTAGCACAGATGTGTCATGTAAATGTTTAGGTTAATATAGGTGTGTCTGTAATCATTTAGATTAGCACAGGTGTGTCATGTAACTGGTTATGTTAGTATAGGTGTGTCACATAACTGTTTTGGTTAGTGTAGGTGTGTCATGTAAATGTTTAGGTTAATATAGTTGTGTCTCTAATCGTTTAGACTAGCACAGGTGTGTCATGTAACTGGTTATGTTAGTATAGGTGTGTCACGTAACTGTTTTGGTTAGTGTATGTGTGTCACGTAACTGTTTTGGTTAGTATAGGTGTAACTGTTTAGGTTTTACTAAAGAACTAAGACACCATATTAAACAATATCTGCATCAAGACTTTCTTTTGAAAGTTGAGTTGACTAGGGCATCTAGTTTGGATGCCTCCTGGACGCCTCCTTGGAGAGGTGTTCCGGGCATGTCCCACTGGGCGGAGGCCCTGGGGAAGACCCAAGACACGCTGGAGAGACTATATCTCTCGGCTGGCCTGGCCTCGGGGTCCCCCCAGAGGAGCTAGAGGAAGGGGCTGGGGCGAGGGAAGTCTGGGCCTCTCTGCTTAGACTGCTGCCCCCGCGACCCGGTCCCGGATAAGCGGAGGAAGATGGATGGATGGACTTTCTTTTGGCCTCAATTTCACTGTTTAATCTATTCAGTTAATTTTTTAATGTCCAAATGATTTTGAATATCAGAATTTAGACTTTCTCATGAATTAAGGAATGAAAGTTGGATCCCTACCCGTCTGAGTGAAAACTCCCTTTCTGCAGTTTAGCACATGGAGCTACAGTTTCATCTGTTTGGGCTATGAACCCATATGTTAAATGACACTTGAGTGAACCTTTCAAAGTTTTTCTTTTATTTCAGTAATATTGGTGTCACGTAATACAGACTACGTCTTTCCATTACAGATACATAATCCTGCCCTGTAGTGGTTTCATTTGAGCTCAGACTTGTTCTCTGCATGTCTGGATCCTGGGGAACGGCTGCAGACAGCAATCTTTGAGGCTTACCTGAAACAGCTATATACAGGAGAACCATTGCTGGCACTATGGCCCACTGGTAATGTGGCTGCAGACAGGTGTCAGCCTTCTGTAATGTTTATGAGCAAAGTCGTTTCCCTGTGCGCTGCCTGTCATCAGAAGCAAGGGTTTATTAATGATCCTGCCCAGCAGGCGCACCTCAGGTTTTTCTTCAAGTTCAACATGACGCCACGACTTCCAGTGATCTCAGGAGAGGAAAAGAAGGAGTTCTTTATAGAGAAATAAACAAATGAAAGTTCTGAGTCAGGGAGAGTTCATGTTACAGGTCAAAAGTGACAGTTCTACAAGCCCTGCACTCCAGTGTTTAGTTTATGAAGCACAGCAGTGTTTGCTTTTGATGCTCTTATTTTATAGAACTACACCAATACACCCAGTTTACTTGCCTTCAGAGTTGAATATAAAGAGTCTTTTCTGGAGAAAAGTTTCAGCACCTAAAATCATACTGTGAAAAAATAAGTATTTATCTTTTAAACTCCATAAAAACGTGTTTTTAGGGAAAGCTATCTCCGCACTGAAAGGACATTGTTGAAAAGACCACAGAGATCAAGAAGAGATCCAAAAACAACTATAAATCCACAACTGAGAGGCTGGGAAACAAGGGAGTCATTGTGCAGCAAACATACAGTCCAGGTTAAGATGCTGCAGTGAGACGTACCACACAATCTCAGACAAACACAGACAAACCTTCACAGAAAGTGACTGTTCACAGTGTTGCAGCTAAAGGTACATCTACAAGCCGTTTAGTTTGGTTGATACTTATTGTGTTTTGGGTATTTTTCTAACTTGCAGAATCAAATGTTTATCTCTGAGGTCAAACATGTCTGATTCCATCAGACATGAGGCGATAATTTATTGTTTTGCAAAGAGGATATAGGTTTAAATGTTTTTACACACTTATTATAGCATTTATAAAACACAAACAAATAAAGGTTTAGGAACAATTTTAAGACAAGTGTTTGCAGAAACTGTTAGAGTTTGTCAGAATTTTTTATTTACACAAAATGTGTTAAAAAAATATTGTACTTTTTTTAAAAGTAAATTCTATGGTCTAAATATATTAATCAAAGACATTAAGAATATATGTTCATTGTCTTTCTTTTACATGCAAAGGTTACTATAAATACAGTAGATGAAAATAAGTATTTGATCCCTGCTGATTTTGTAGGTTTGCCCTCTTTAAAGTGACAGTCTGTCATCCTGATGGTACGATCATTTGAACAGTGAGAGATAGAAAATTACAAAGAAAATGAAGAAATCCAATGGAAAGAGTTTATATACATTTATTTGCATTTTAATTATAAATGTAGGTTCTTGAACCCTTTTACTTTGTTGCCAAACCCTTATTAGCAGCACATAGGTCAGACGTTTCTCATAGCTGATGAGCAGGTTTCAGGAGGAGTTTTGCTCCACTCTCTTCTTTAAAAATGACTTCCAAATGATTCAGATTTGGTGGCTGTTGCTTAGCAACTCTGAGATTCAGCTCTCTTTATAGGTTTTCTATAGGATTGAAGTCTGGAGACTGACTGACCACTCCATGACCTTGATATGCTTCTTCTTCTTCAGCCATGCCTTGGTTGTCTCGGCTGATTGTTTTGGGTCATGATCCTGTTGGAAGAACCATCCACCACCCATTTTAAGCCTCCTGGATGGGGGAAGGAGGTTCTCACTCAGGATTTGATGGTACATGGCTCCACCCATCCTCCCATCCATACGATGAAGTAGTCTTTGCAGAAAAACACCCCCAAATCATAAAGTCTCCACCTCCATGCTTGACAGTGGGGATGGTGTTCTTGGGGTCATCTGCAGCATTTCTCTTCCTCCAAAAACGTCGTGTTGAGTTGATGCCAAAGAGCTCAGATTTGGTCTGATCTGACCACAGCACCTTCTCCCAATCTCTCTCTAATCATGAAGGTGTTCATTGGTAAACTTCAGGCAGGTCTGCACATGTCTCTTTCTAAGCAGGCGGACTTTGCGAGTTCTGAAAGATGCTAAACCGTTGCAGTGTAAAGTATTTCCAAAGGTTTTCTTGGTGACTGTGGTTCCAGCTGCTTTGAGATCATCAACTAACTCCTGCCGTGTTGTTTTAGGCTGATTTCTGACTGTTGTCATGATCATGGAAACCCCACCAGGTCAGATCTGGTTTGGATCTCCAGACCTAAAGATGGATTGATGGTCATGTTGTACCAACAGTTGTCCCCTTAACCTACAGATTCTTGCTGATGGTTTTGTAGTTCAGTTCCGGTCTTGTGCAGATCTACAATCTTCTCCCTAACATCCACTGAAGGCTCTTTCGTCTCTTCATGTGTGAGAGTTTGGAATCCGACTGCTGGACTGATTCTGTGGCTAGATATCTTTAATTCAGGTGACAGGTTGATCAGGAGAGTCTAACTGGTCTGTGTGAACCAGAACTCTTAATGGTTTCTGGGGGATCAAATACTTGTGTCTGTCACTGTAGTGCAAATAGATTTATAAGCATTTTTAGGTGGATTTCTAGATTTTCTTTGTGATTTTCTATCTCTCACTGTGAAACCATCAGAATGACAAACTTTCTTTTTGCTTTTTAAGTGGGCAAACCTACAAAATCAGGAAGCGATCAAATACTTCTAACTTATAAATTTTGGTCTGTAATAATTCCAACACATCATTTTTTATTTTAAAGTAACATTTAAGGTGGTTGAAGAACAGAGAAACTTTCTAATGGAATATAAATAAGTTATACACCCTCCTACAGGTGTTTGTTGTCTTTCAATTTGACTAAAACTCAACCGTAACACTGGGATTGTCCCTCTAAAGCAGAGGTCACAAACTAGTGGACTGTGGTCCTGATCCGGACCCAGACACTGGGCCATGCAGACCCAGACCTGGACCAGGATCTGAACTTGACCTGAAACTAATACGATTGGTGGCTCTACTTTAAATGGTGGCAGCTATCTTTGTCGTTGCAACAAACACATTTTCACTCCCAACCCGTCATGTATGGATGAATTTTCCGTGTCACCTTTTGACGGTTTGGATGTCACTACTGTCTCGTTGTTTTTTGACGTGCTGCCTGTTCCCATTAAATCGAGAGTGTGTATTTCTGTGGGGTAAAGAGTGTGTGTACAAAAGGGTGAAGTTAAAATTGGCGGGTAGAGCACTGAGAGGACATCTCTTGATTACTCACAGTTATGTCCAAGAACCCCCCCCCCACACCCACAAAGGGTCCTACACGTCTAAGGTGCAATTAAAACCAAGAGGGGAGGGGTCTGTTTCCATAACTATGGGAGGGGGACCACTGCCAAGTAGCTCCTCCCCCCAAGATGCATCGCAGGCTGACCCCCCCCCCCCCCAATCACCCTAATAAGTGATTATATAAGAGGGAGAGGGTAAGTAAATTGTACTGAATTAATTTGAAGTGAGAATTGGCTATTGATTACGTAAAAATCCTCGGCTATTTACATTCAGCGCTGTTGTAGCACTGAATATTAAGACTTTTTTCTGGACCTTAACTACAAGAATTTTTTTCTGACTGGACCTCTTTGCATTTTAGTTGAAAACCCCTGCTCTGTTGCCTCTGGGCCATGTTTGCTCATGTTTTTACGATCCAGCTTTGTGTGGCTGCAGGTCATAATGCAGAAACTGCTGACATCTGTCTCAGTCTGCATCTTCCACCTGACTGCCCTCCAAGCCTGAGCTGTCTCTGCAGACGAATCTGCCTCCAACCAGCAGCTGCTTGGCAAACAGGTGACTGTTTGTCCTCCATGCAGCCGTTTAACTGAGGAGAAGAAATGAGTTTATTCCACTCCAGTTCACTCACAGTTTAGAGAGAGGACGATATTTTCTGCGTGGTTACAACCTCTGTCATAAAGATATGATTCATAGTGGAGGTCATGTTCTGTTTAGTAAACCCAAATAAAGCTTGTAAATGTATGCGTTTTGACAAACACAAGTGCATTTTTGGCTAAAATGAAATGGTGTATACTTGTATACTGTTTTCTGCCTTCCTGGAAGGCCAAAAGCCCTTTACAGTCACAAACCCATTCACCCATTCATTGATGGCGGCTCCACTGCCAAACACTGGCGCCAACCTTCCACCAGAGGCAAGGTAGGGTTCAGTGTCCTGCCTTCGACGCTGGGGCGGGCAAGGCGGGAATCAAACCTGCAATCTTACGATCAAATGTCGACCGCCTACCGCTGCACCACGGCCGCCCAATAAAGGAGGAGTTAGTCAGTGCCTTCTGAAACGTCATAAGTGTGGGTTTGGTTCATGTCCTTTACTAAGAAACGTTTTCCTGAATTTATAATTTGATGCCTCATTGTCATCACCACCAGTACTCTCTTCTACAGAACTTACAGTCAGAGCACTCTGAAGTTTCAATAAAATTACACATGAGGAATATAGCTGTAGGGCTGAACACTTGCAATATTAGTGATCAATATTGCAATGACCACAAAACCAGCGGTACATGAACAAATAGCAAAACAACCAAAAACATAATTTCCATTTCACTGCAATAGTTTAATTAAAATAAAAGTACACATATCTTAAACTACACTCCAAATGACCTTTGTCTACATCAAACATAAAAGAGCTCCATCTGATTGGTCAACAACGTGAAGGCGTCCATCCGATTGGTCAAATGCTTAAATGGGATTTATTTGATTGTTTTAGCACATTTAAGGTAACCATTTATTGCAAATCTCGACATCTTTTGCGCTATGCATATTGCACAGCTTGATATCGCAATAACAATAAATTTGCGATTTATTGTGCAGGCCTAAACAGCGGGATTTATCAGAGACTAAATGAGGGAACAGCTGCTTTTAAAAAACACACACACAGACCGTGTATAGTGACTGTTCATTTACAACCCAACCCATTCGAAGATGCAGCTTCCAAACATCGTTCACACAAATCTCAGATGAAACTGTTGCCCTGCTGCAACACCGCAACGGTCTACGGTGGCCCTGAAGTGCAAATCTCCAAAAGTCACTCTATGCAAAAACGTATTAAAGATCGCAACAACAATAAAAAAAATAAACAATAAAAAAAACATTACATATTAAAAATTAAAATTTTTACTCCTGGAACAGAAACACAACTCAAAAAAAGAAACAAAATAAAAATGAAATAGTTCAGAAAACAAAATAAATTTTCGGGAGTCAAAATGAAATGTTAGGAAAATGAAACACAATAAGAAAACGGAAAAGGTAGGAACTACAGGACATCTCTGACCGGTTGTTGACGTTTGTCCATCATTTCAATTGAAAGTTATTCTGCATGAAGCAATACTGAATCTGCTTGGTATGAGTCATAAAACCTTTATGAATATGCAGACATTGAAAAAGCTCTTACATCCTCATCCAATCAGTAATGTCCCACGTAGAGTTTCCTTTTTTATCATTTCGTCTCTGAAAATTACTTTTGTTTTCCAAAATGTAAATTTGTTCATTTTTATTTTGTTCAATTTTTTGGGAAATTTGTTTGGTTTCAGAATTTTGTTTTAATGTTCTAAAATGTAGTGTTTGTCTTTGAATTTGTTTTGATTTTTTAATTGTTTTTTGTGGTCTTTAACAGGTTTTTGCTTTGAGTGATGTGTCAGCGAGATTTGCCCTTCAGGGCCACCGTAGGCTGTTTGCAGGATGAAACATCTGCAAAAAGAAGGAGGCAAAAACAATCCTAAAGAAGGATAAAAAACAACAAGACAACATTTCCTGATGTGATTTATTTTAAAGACAGAAACATCAAACATCAGATTTTAAAGGCTTCAACATTTTCCTTATATTTTGTAGCAATACTATAAAAAATAAATAAACATTATGACAATAACAAAGATGAATAAACTTTCAAAATATTGTAAAAGAATGTTTTCATTTAAGAAAAAAGAAGAACTTGTTTGTTTTAGATCAAAATAACTGTTCACTGTAACTAGTTATTAATAAATACATGCCTTTTCAACTGGCTAAACTAGACAACAAAAGTCAACTTGTTCACATTCTGCTACAAAATGCTTGGTGGTCAGTCACATTTCTAGAAAGTGTTTTCTAATAAACAACTATTCCTTAGAAAGAAAAGAAAGAAACTCAGACACTGGCAGACATCTGTCTGGTTTGGTTAACTTTGTCTGATTGCTGGTGGACTGACAGAAAAGCCTCGCGGCTGCAAACAGTCAGGAAACTAAATAGAAGCTCTGCATGGAGTAAAGGCCGTTGATGGGGTTCCCACTCCGTCCCTGCAGGAGGTCTGCATCACAAACGTCCGTCAGAGTCTTCAGAGAGGTTCCTCTGTCCACCTCATGGAAGATGGAGTCAGCTGCTGGTAGACAAACACAAGAAGATTTAAAACCTTTTGGAAAATCAATGCTTGATTGTTTGGTTTCTTTCTTGATTTTCTATCCTTATCATTGGTTAGAAGTTTTCCTCAGTGAATTCTCAGAAATTCCTTGGACTTTGGTTTTGCTTCCACATTTCTTTGTGGATCAGTTTAAGCTCCATTTCCTGCCTTCACAACCAGTCAGAGAACTAACAACAGTGACCTTGAAACCATTGTTTTGTGTTTTATTTCACCCAACATGATCCAGTTTGTAAAATATTAAACTGATGGAAGAAAAGAAAAAAACTCTACTTTTTAAACATTTCAAAACATTTTGATTTATAAAGGTAAAAAAACTGTCATAAAATGAGTCAAAAACAGTTTAACTAGCACCCATATTGACTTTTGATCAAGTCTGTTTTGATTTACAAAGTTTGATATGTACTTGTTTGACCTAATTTATGAAATATTTACAACTATTAATGTACCATACCAGTAGTTTTAGTAATGGAATAATTTATATATAAATCTAGTATAATATTTACAAGTATTAGCATAACTAAATATTTTCATTTTTACTTGTTTTACCTGGGTTTAGTACTGTTCTTTCATTTGTCTTGCCTTTGTGTCCTGTATGTTTTTAGTCCGCTTTAATTTAGTTTTTATGTCATCTGTTTGGGTTAACTGACAGAATTAACATGAATTGAGCTGCAGCTTCAGGATTTAGTCCATACATGCCCATTAAAACGTTTATGCAAGTTGCAGATATACATTAAAACAATTAGACATTTAACTATCCAGTGATCCCTCATTTTTCGCTGGACTTACCGTACAAAAAAATAAATAAAACCGTAATAGGGGGAATCCTCAAAGCAGGACTACTTTGTTGTCAGGCTGTAAGCCCCCCACTACACACTTTCTACACTTTTCTCAGACAGACATCGACGTTTTCACACTTCATAGAAAAATAGCGAATGATATTCGCATTTCAGGCACCGGAACTCGGCAGTCTCTTCCCCCCCTAGGGCGGTAGTTAATTAACTCACCTGTTCAGCTTCCTATTTAAGTCCAGGTGTGCAGCGTTCATTTTCTTTCTTACCGCAGCGCCGCTTTCGTCGCCGGTGTTCCATGCCCACTGCTCTCCTTCTTTTTGGCATCTTAGTGTGTTCCCCCCTTCTTTTGGATGGTGCTCCCACTTTTTCTGATGTGGGGGGTTTTCATTTCGCTGCGTTTGTTTCTCCTTCCGCGGCGTTTCAGCGGCCGGGTGGCGGCGCCGGCGTGTTCGCGTCGCTGCGGCGGGTGAGCGTTTCGCGGTGTTTCGGTTGGCAGCGGCGTTAGATCAGGGGCTGTTCAGGCTTCTCCTCTGCTGTGGCCGTTTGTATCATTGCGGTGAGCGGCCAGGCGGTCTTTTCCCGTGTTTTCTGATGCGTTTCTGTTTCCTTATTTTTGTTCCGGTTGTATGTGACGTCACGCCCCTAAGGACTCTGGGTATTGTAGTTTTATGTTCTTTGTCATTGTGGTCTACCTGACTCGTTTTCATGTTTTGTGGCTCTGCATCCTGTTATTGTTTTTAGGGTTGTGGGGTCTTTCCCGTGGTTCAGGGCTGGTGGTCCTCGTCTGGACAGGTTTCTCATGCTGGCTGAATTAGTTGTGGCTTTCGGCGTTTTATCTGTTGCTGTGTGTTCTTTAAGATTTCAGGATTTTTATTTTGTTGCATACGAAGTTATATTTAGCAAATGCAACCAGTAGTGAAATGTAACCCAGGTCCGCTCTGTGGACAGCGCAATGATTAAGGAAAATCATACAGGGAATGTACGTCATTTATTTCTGTAAAATATACATGATATACATAAGTAAAACTATGTAACGATGAAATACGTACAGTATGTGTATTGTAGAATTCAATATGGAATGCAAAATACTGTGCATGAATGTGGACTGTAGAATTAAATAATTAAGGTACCCGTGTAGAGTTACCGTTTAAGAGCCTGACGGGCTGATGGGCTCCTCCTGAGTCTCTCTGTCTTAGCCATCCGGCTAAGACTCGGCTCCTACGGCTCCTAAATAAGAGCCGAATGTGAACTTTGCCTGTCTTTAATCAACGCTGGCTTTATTATTTTGGTGGCTCTCTTTGTTTTGTGTTTCTGTCGTGGCTGCTGTGCATTTGGTGGTTTACTCAGCGTTTGGTTTGTTCTTGTTGGACCCCTCTCTCCTCTGTGGATTTTTACTTTTGATTTGTCTCTTTTATGCAACGTCTGTGGCTTGTTTTGATTCACTCGGCGATCTTCGTTCGTCGCCTCCGCCTGCTCACGGTATGGTTCATTCTAGGCCGCCTCTGTGGGTGGCCCTTGGATGTGTTCAGGGTTGGAACTTGTTTCGGTCCTGTTCGCGCCTGTCGTCGTAGTCATTTTCTGGCGTCAGTGGCCTGATTCCTCGTGCGCCTTACGGATTGGTTTATTTTTACTTCGGCTGCCATGCCTTCTCCACGTTTTACTCCGGACGCGATTTGTGGCTGGGGATGGCTGTTATCACTGATGTTCTCAGTGTCCTGCCTCTTTGCCTCCCGGAGGAGTCTCTGGCATCCAGTCAGCGCTCGATTTGTTTATCGGTTGACCTTTCTGCTGTCATGGCGGTCCTTATGCTATCGACTGTATTATCACAAGCCCTGTACTGGACTTGGGTAGGCTATGGGTTCCCCTTCGTTTTGCGCGTTTTGATGTTTTCTCTGTGGTCAATGTTCCTCTGTATGCCTGGTCTTTTGCATCTCTGTGGCTTACTTTCATTTTCTGATCTGGGTTACCGCGCTGTCTGCGACGTATGGTCCTCTGCCCGTCCGGATTTGTTTTCTTCTTCTGGATCCGGATGGTTAATTGGTGCATGTCTCTCCCTTTATGGCATTTCTCGCTTTTGTGCAGCGTGCACTTTGTTTCATTCTTTGTTTGCGGGCTGTTTGTTCAATGATCGGCCCACCTGATTCTGCTCTGGCTTTGGTCCCTCGGTCATCCATTCATCTTGTGCTCTTGTTCCGGGTAGTTTGATCCCGGGCCCCATGTTCCTGTTCTGGATATTCATGTCTTCCGTTTTGTAGCCTGTCCTTCTCAATGCTTAGAGGTCTTGTTATGATGATGCCTGTCGTGTCTTCAGTCTCCCTCCGCTTGTTCATCTGTGGATGGGCCCTCTAGTTTTTGGGGGGAAAGATTTATAAGAGCGGTTTGTGTACGTCCGGCCGCCAGTATCCACGGCTCTAATGGTTTTAAAGATTGTGTGGTTATGAGAATTTAGCCATGGAGTTTATATTAAGGCTCTTTAAAGAGTGAGATAATAGTCTTATGTGTTTCATCGGTTGTCTTGGGTAGTATTTAAATAACACCATAAGCAAATTAACCCTGACCGTAGAAACTCCATCTTTTACGCTCTAAAGCTTAGTTCAAGAGTTAATTCTTGTGTCCGCAAGCCAGTCTTCTATCTGCCCTGCTTAAGCAGATGACACTTGGCTAGATGCATCTACATGTAGAGGCTTGTTATGCTCCGCCTCTAAAAATCTAAGGTTCAGTCTATCAAAACCTACGATCCCTTATGGATCTCCAGACGCCCTTGGCTAAAATTTCGGCAGTCTGTGTTTTGTTGTCCACCTATTTGAGAACCACTAATATCAAATATGAGAATCAAATTTCAGCCGAGCTGCAATCCATTGCTACGTGGGACGTGGACCTTCCTCATCTACAATCTCCTTGGCCCTTGGTTACCCATCCCATCGCCTAATTCTCGATGACCTTCTGAAGGTGCGTCCCTCTGGAACTGTCAAAGGTTGCTTCTTTACAATTGGCGTATATAAAATTGGTGTTAAGATATTGTGCAGGTTCTGTATTTCACTATCAATTCACTGCTGGAATTTGTGATACGGGTGGTTTCTATGGTGCGATGTAGCCACAATGGGACTTTCCTTAACTTTCTAATAAATTTAACCTTGTTGTTGTTCCATTCATCTTAATCAGTGTATAAACTAATCAGTTTCTAGGTTTTATATATATGTTCTTTGCTGGGACTAATACTGGTTTTGTATTTTATCTATGCATCGCATCCTGAGCCTGCGAGTCCCTGCTCTCTGGCCTGCTTCCCCATTTCTGGCGAATGATGACACCCCTGCATTCCTTGATCTGGTGTTGCCACGATGACTGCTCGACGTACCTATTGCTGAACTGAAAGTGATGGGGCGGTGGACCTCCCCTACGTTCCCATGACACTTCTGACTTAAATCAATCATCATGTTGGCAGTAGAATGAATGTAAATTCTTGGATTATATTGCCAGGTGGAAGCCTCAAAATTTAGGATGTTCTAAAGTGTATTATTGGTATGCGATGGAGCTCAAATTTTGGTTTCTAAACTCAATTACGCCAATTAAGCTTCAGACAAATGGCAGTGAGGATTTCTTGATACTTAGATGGAAATCTTCGAATAAATGGATGTTCTGAGCTCGTATTATGGTATGACAAATGGGGAAACATTATGGCAGTTAAGCTCGTTCGTAGTCCTGTCGTAGGAAGCTTGAATTAATGGATGTTAATTAAGCGCCTTTAAATAGCATACCAAATGAAATAACGCTAAGCTCGTTCTTAGTATTTGATGGAAGCTACGAATAATGGATGGTACTTAAGCATGTTTAGCATGCTTTGGGAGCTTGGATGGATGTAGGTAGTGTCTTCATACGGGTTGTACTTGGCGGTTCAAATTATAGTTCCTTACAACGTTTTGCGGATGGGGATTTATGTTCTTAAAAAATTAGGTATGAGTGATTCTTATGTTGGCTCCCTGTTTTGTTTCGTTTTCTTTGTTTGGCTCTCTCTCTCTCTCTCTTTGCAGATAGTATGTTCCCCTAGTGGTTCACGAACGGGAGCGGCCCAACGGTCAAAGGTGCCGGGTCACACATAGCAGTTCCACTAGATAGTGTGTCCCCTTCGAGGCGCTGTACTCGAACGGGGGCGGCCCAACGGTCAAAGGTGCCGGGTCACACATAGCAGTTCCACTAGATAGTGTGTCCCCTTCGAGGCGCTGTATTCGAACGGGGGCGGCCCAACGGTCAAAGGTGCCGGGTCACACATAGCAGTTCCACTAGATAGTGTGTCCCCTTCGAGGCGCTGTACTCGAATGGGGGCGGCCCAACGGTCAAAGGTGCCGGGTCACACATAGCAGATCCATTATATAGTGTGTCCCCTTCGAGGCGCTGTACTCGAATGGGGGCGGCCCAACGGTCAAAGGTGCCGGGTCACACATAGCAGTTCCACTAGATAGTGTGTCCCCTTCGAGGCGCTGTACTCGAATGGGGGCGGCCCAACGGTCAAAGGTGCCGGGTCACACATAGCAGATCCATTAGATAGTGTGTCCCCTTCGAGGCGCTGTACTCGAATGGGGGCGGCCCAACGGTCAAAGGTGCCGGGTCACACATAGCAGATCCATTAGATAGTATGTCCCCTTTGTAGCGCTGAACTCGGATAAAAGAAATGGAAAGAAGGGGGCGGCCCAACGGTCAAAGGTGCCGGGTCACACATAGCAGTCTTACTTGGAAATGGAATGAAAAGAAATGAAAATGGAATGCTGCCAAAACACACCTCATCTTATGACACACTGATTATACATTTACATTCTTTCTTCTTCTCTCTTCTTGATGATCTTTGGTTTTGGGGGTTTTTACCCTAAAGTTTATGGAAGTTATCTCATGGAATTGTACGGAGCCTTATGCCAATCAAAGTTTGTGAATGCCAACTAAGATGTAAATTAAGTATGTGAAAATAAATGTATTCTACTGCAAGAGTTTCGTATGACTGAAAATAGCGAATGATATTCGCATTTCAGGCACCGGAACTCGGCAGTCTCTTTCCCCCCTAGGGCGGTAGTTAATTAACTCACCTGTTCAGCTTCCTATTTAAGTCCAGGTGTGCAGCGTTCATTTTCTTTCTTACCGCAGCGCCGCTTTCGTCGCCCCACCCTCCTCCCCGGCTTCCACCTGTGGGCTCCGTTCGGGGGGTTTTTACCCTAAAGTTTATGGAAGTTATCTCATGGAATTGTACGGAGCCTTATGCCAATCAAAGTTTGTGAATGCCAACTAAGATGTAAATTAAGTATGTGAAAATAAATGTATTCTACTGCAAGAGTTTCGTATGACTGAAAATAAGTCCAGCATTGAAGAATGCGTGATCCAAGATTTACGTAACTCTGGCAAACTGAACTGAATGACTTACTTTCTGCAGAAATAGATGGTTAATTAGTGACAGATTTAGCAAACAGCAAAACAAATTTTCAATAAAACCAAATAAGAGTGAAAGAGTGAGACCTTGCTCAAAGGGGTCAGGGTTGTACTTGCTTGGCTCCATGATCAGTAGATGCTGCTGGTTTGGAGGTAGAGATCCAGAGTACGAGCTGAGCAGACCTTTCATGCAGCTGGAGATCATTTCTGTAGGAGTCGGTTACACAAAGACAGGTGGGAATGAACCTGTTGGTGTAAATGAGCAGTGAACTGGGACTTTTAGCTCCTGACGGGTTACGGTTTGTAAAAAACTGGCCCAAAGGTTGAAGAACGCGAGCACAGAGGATCAAACTTGTTACAAAGTTTTTTAGGTTTCTATAGTTCAGTTGCAGAACCGAGTTCTCTTCATCTTTTTTAACTGCTGTTTGTTTATGTATTTTTACATTTTGCCTTTTTGGAGTTTTTCTTTTGAGAACCATTTTTTAAGAATCTCTTCTGATTTATACAAACATCAATGGCAGTATTTACTTTGAGATGAAAACCTTCATCCTTTGGCCCAAAGTAGGATGGTAGTAAAGCATAGATAGGTGACGCTCTTGTCTTTTTTATTTATCATAGATGTTTTGGCCATTTTCTTTGCCTGATTGTTTATAATAAACAACGCTTTATCTACATTTATACTAACCTCCTTTGGACCATTAAAATACAAAGAATTACTAACATCATCTATTCACTCACCCTGGTATATATGAGAAACTCCACAACATCTAGAATTTTTATAGGAAGAGATGTGGTTTTTGAACTCACTGTTGGACGTTTCAGTCATGAGGCTGATTTGAATTCTAACATTTACTCCAAACAATCCCTGCTTGCAGGTTTGCTCAGCTCATTTGCTTATCAGCAGTAGTTTTTACAATAATAAACCCTGCTGCTCTGCCAATATTGACTCACTGGAAGCCTCTGAGCAGTTAGAGGCAGCCTTTGCCAAAGCAGTGAGGCACTTATTTAAACTGTCTGCCCATAACTTGCTGGGAGACCACAGTGACAATAAGCCCACTGGGAAACATGCTCCAGACAGCAGCGAGGCTCTGCTTTCCTGTGGCTTTGCCATGGGAAAATCTCATATTTACAGCAGACATGCTGCTCTGGCTTCAAAGCATGGGGCTCCTTCTAAACCCTACAAAACTGTTTAATGACTGACTGTCCTCTGTTTACTCTGCCCAGATTTCTTGTGATATTTCAAGCTGTTTTTTTTTTTTCAAATAATTCATGGAGAACCCAGCAGCAATTGCTGCTGCTTTCCTTTATGATGGATACACTTAAAACTTTGGAAGCGCATCAAAGCGTTTTTTTCCCTTTTCTTTTTGTCGCAGCAGAGCCTGCGCGGTTAAATCCTCACCTTGGCTGAGCCTTTGGCTGGCATGTTGCTCCTGCTGTTGCTGCTGTCTGCGGGCGAGCTTCTTCATCTGTAGGTAAATAAACACAGGACCGTCTTTGTGTGAATAGGAGGCAGCGACTGTGGAGGCTGTGACAGCACAGCAAACATACAGGACTGCTCACTTGTCAGCTTTCTTAAAACCAAATATCTAAAACACTCTGATGAAGAAGAAAGACGTAAACCACAGCTCTTGCTTAGGTGGATCCTTCAAAGTCTTAAACATTTTGTTTTGCACTTCCTGGAAATGAATCACATTGTAAAGAAGGTCAAGAAAGAAGAAACACCGCAGCCAATAGAACAAAAACCAGTAGCTGTAAAAAATGTGTTTTTATCCAATATATGTAAACTATAAACCATTATTCAACATACAGAACTTCTGTTCATTTTATTTAGTTAGGTTTGCTTATTTGCTCAATGCCGCCATGAATGTAGGACTGAAGCTTTAGGTCCATTTAATCAGTAGCGACAGAATGGATAAAAATGATCCAATCAGAACGTTTACAGGATGTCCAGACAATTGACTGTATATGAAAACTGGACTGAGTGACCCCCTACTTCCTGGTGTTCCAAGCAGGAAGTACCTGCTGGATCCAAGAAGCCAAAATCCCACAGACTTCTATTAAGATATAAACAGCTGTTACTCAGTCATTATCATGTGTCAGAACAGCCATTATTGAGCTGATCACTTTTTTAACATGTTCTTGTTAATCCTATTTTTTTCTTTACATTTTTTCTGTAGTGCAAGTTATTTTAGTCATAAACTGACCAATTAGATGCACTAAATAATTGGCAGTGGTGGGCTGTCAGCGCCTTCAAGGCCTTCTCTGAAGGCCTAAAAACTTTTCTGAATCATGTGTCAATTAGATTTTGTCCATGCATACTCATTAAATCCTTCCAGATGGTCTGTCCGTTCCCTTTTATTGTGTTATTATGGTTATGCTGCTTCCAGACAAACATATTTTCATATTGGAGCATTTGACCAATCGCATTTCAGCGATTTGGAAGGTCCTGTAATGCGAAATCAATGCCGGTCATTTATTTCTTTAAACCAACCAACCAGATTCTGAGTTAGTGTGAGCTGGGCCTTCTAGCAGGCTAAGGCAACGTCACAGTTTTCAGGCCTTCTGATTGGACAGAAGCTTCAGGAAGTCACATGCAGCCTTGCTGAGTTTGACACAGAACCACAGAGCCCTTTTTGATCCGTCTCAGTAAAAACACAGCTGACTGTAATGTACGCCATGGAGGATTTTGCAGGAAAATCTCCCACTGATCTCCTTGATTTCCTTCTGAGTGAATCAGGAAAAAGCCGCACAGATTTGCGTGTTTGGCATTGACCGTCCCCGTGTCACCTGCGTCTGTCCAGAGGACATTTTCGGCTCTAAAGCGAAATCAAACCTACGCAGAAAAACAACTGGACAGACTGGACTCTCAGCACTGGCCTGGATGGAATAGAAAAGGATTTCTGGATGGAACTGAAGAGCCATAATCTACAAAACACGGTGATGGAACTGTTTTTGAGGAAAGAGAGAGGAGGATGGATTTTGTCTTCAAATAATCTTTGATTTAATATCTAATTATCCTAAGTTTGATACGTCTTTGAATGAATGTATGAATGCTTATTGCATTGTTTTGTGCATTATTCCGTGATTGCTTGAAATAAACCATTTCAAATCAAATCAAAAATCAAATAATCTGATTTTTTGATGAGTGAAATGATAAACATCATAATAAATAATATTCCAAATGTGATTGTTATCAACGTTTTGTGCTGGCTGTAGTTGCATACTGGGATTTGTTTTCTGTTTTGTTTCATTTAGAGGCATAAAAATGGTTAATGAGTAGTTGTGCGACTCAGACATAGCACTACTGAAGGCCCAGGTGTGTAATGCACGGCCCGCCACTGGCTTTTAGCATATGGTGTTTACACTGGTCTGCTGCTACCCAATACTACCACATGTTCTCACTGTTAGAAGAGCCGTGGTGCAAAATCTTGAAGAGGTGGAAATCTCTTGAATCTTGCTCCAGCCTTTATCTTTTCCAGCTCTATTCTGATATGTGAAAGACTTGGTGTGGGGTGGCTGTGGTGCAGAGGTAGAGTGGTCGACCTCTGATCAGTGGTTCATATGTTTGGTTCCCATATTGCCCGCCCATGTGTTGGGCAAGACACTGAACCCCACACTGGTGGTTATAGGTTGGTGCCAGTGTTCTGCATCAGTGAATGAATGTGTGTGTGTGAATGGGACTGTGACTGAAATGCGCTTTGGGCCTTCTTAGAAGGCAAGAAAGCGCTATACAAGTATACCCCATTTACCATTTACCATACCCCATGTACCAAAGGGATGTCTTCTATGTGTCACTACCAAATCCGAGTCCCTGATTGGTCCAAGTTCAACCTTTCAACGTGAGGCCATTGAACATAGAGACAGACAACTGACTTTAAAACCCGCATGTGATGCATGAACACTAGAGTTTTGAACGCGGAAGGCCAAAACGTCCATATACACACATTTACAGACAACTCAAAGTTTGAGTGTAAAAATGTACAAACTTGATAGCTGCACTTGATTTACTAACCGGACGATGATTCCAACTATTCAACATGATTAAATTCCTTTTATTAAGAGAGAGCCCTTTTATCACTGAGGTTATCTCAGAGCATCACAGAAAAGGAAATAAACAACAAACTGATCGGTTTTTACTGGTACAACCCAACTCACTCCAGATCTGCTCATAAAGTTAGATTGGTTTAGCCGCATTTTAAACACATAGATAAATGACCCAAATAATACATCAAAAGGTTTTTTGGTGAAATTTCTATAGTGAGCAGGATGATTGGTGATTGTTGAGAGGAAAATTGGGGAGGGAAAAAACACACCAAATTCATTGTTATGATCCAGACAATTTCAAACAATTTCGAATATTCAAGCCAGATCCTTCCAGTACAGCCAGAGTTTCTTGAATGCATCATGATAATGGTCGATATGAGAAACCACAAGATTGCATCAAACATTTTCAGTGCAAATGTACTAAGTGTACATGTACAGGGGGGTTCTGATGGAGGCATTGGGCTAACCTTAGCTCTCTGGTTCTGGAACCACACCTGGACCACACGAACACTTAGACCCGTCTCTGCAGCCAAAGTCTCTCTCACCTGCAAATGATGAAAGACGGACAGACTATCAGTTACTATGTTAAGTCCTTTGTAGGTTAGTGTTGCTTATGCTGCTTAGTTACAACTGCACAGAGCCTCACACAACTGTACAGGTGGATCTGGGCTGTTTGTGGGTGAAAAATGAGCAAACCGCTCAGTGAGCCCGTAGAGTGACAATATTTATGCACATTTTTTTCTAAGGCCATAATCCGGGCAACAGGTTGTAGAAATCACTTATACAACAAAAGAGTAAGTAAGAGTGAAGTAGGTGAGATGTAGGTATGTCATACAGTATTTTTCTTCCTCATTTCCCCCCCCCGCACAATCCTGTGCACCGCACAAGGATCCTGTTGCTGTTCACATGATAAGCGTGCTCACTATGTGCTGCAGCCTCACTGTTAGAAATGAGGAAATTAGATAATCAGAGTATAGCTTGTGTGGACATCCTACAGGCGTCCCACGACCACTTACAAATCCCATACACACCCCCGTGCGTGCAGCATTTCATCGCAGTAAGTAAGGGACCTGTATTCAGACCTTACTTTAAATAGATTGATGTTACTTCAAATATTAAAATTTTGATGTTCTATACAATGAAAACAGAAAAAAATACCGTCTCTGGTTAGACTAACACTTGTAAAAAGTAAGACTTTTTTGTAATTAATTTAGCTTTTAGTTGATCTTAACTGCTAATTTATTCAATTAGTCTTAGTCTATGCTACTTCAGGTATTTATTTTCATTTTATCCATCTTATTCTCAATTTTATGTTTTTATATACATCTTATGTTTTTAATTTTAGTATCTTATCATGATTCTAGCCCCAGTGTTTCTTGTGGGGATCTTTTCCTCCAGGGCTTGCCGGCTTGGCTGTTGGCTGTTCCTGCAGTTCTTGCCCTTGCTGGGGTGGCTGGGGTCTAACTTTGCAGCTTCACGGCTGTGAAGTGGACCCCAGTGTTGTCCCGGTTGGGGTAGGCGCTGTGGCGATGCTCCCATGGCCGGGCTGGCTCCTGGTATGAAAGGATTCCCAAATGCCGTTTCCTCACAGCAGAGCCAAGCCTTACTTGTTTGTTTGCTTATTTATTTATTTACTTACTTACTTATTTATTTATTTAAGCTACATAGTCATCATTCTTTGTACGTGGGGGCCATGGGTCATATGTTTTAACGGAGGGGAGTGGGAAGGGTGAAGGATGGGTTGGGTTTTTACTGTAATTTGTGTGTTCCGTTTTCAATGTAAAAGCGCTTCGAGCTGCACAAAATGCATGAGAAGCGCTATTTTATAAATAAAGTTTGATTTGATTTGATTTGATTAATGTCTTTACATTACTATTACATTTGCACAGGTATTTCTGAAAGGGCTCTGCAGAAAAATACCGGGGTACCACAAATGAGCTATCATAATTCCTGCTCAGAGATTTCCTCCACAGCGATCAGCAGAGATCCTCACCTGCCTTGTACTCATGACTGCAGAATAAAAATCAAAACGCTGGATGACTTGTCCATCTGTATTACAGGAGTCCAGATTCTGATTGACTAAAGGTGCAGCTCTCATGTTCGGCTGTCCAGGAGCCCGGTTCCAGAGTCAAATGTCCCAAGAAAAACCTTTGGGATCTCAGCTTACCTTTCTGCATGGTTTGGAGGACACCTCGAATGAGGCCTTAAAGGTTCTCCTCTGCTGGGTGGTGAGGATGGTCCGAGGCCGTTTGGGTCGGAAAGGGTTTTTGTTGTCATCACTCCCTTTCACCGCTGTGACAAAATGTTCCGATTCTGCTTCAAAATCATCTCGACTTTTATCTGTGATAAGACACAAAACAATATTTCCACATTGTTCTCTTTGCAATTTCCATCTGATAAAATTACTATTTTATTTTATTTAAAGACCTACTCTGGTGAAAATTATGTTTTTGGTGTTTTTAACATCTTGTGGCATATTTCTGATGACAGAGGACATATAAGAAGGAAATTAAAATTAAAATTACAGTTCTGAGTATTTGCCACCCATAACTAGGAAATTATGTCCTAGAAGATGACACAGGAATTTGGACTTTGACTAAAAACTGCATAGTCATAATTAAAAGACCACCGGGAATGCTTTTACAATAGATCCAAAAAAGTCTTCACGATAACTCCGTTCATCTCCAGTCCAACCTGAGTCTGAGTTATCTCCACTGGTGCTGCTGAGGTTCCTCTCCTTCCCATAGTCTTTCTTGCAGAACAGCTGACCCTCCTTTAGAACAAACTCATCTCCTTTGCACAGTTGGTGCTCACAGATGCAACAGCAGAAGCAGCTTAGATGGTAAACTCTCTCCAGAGCTCGTATTACCAAGTCTGTGGCCGCTATTCTCTCAAGACAGCCACTGCACTTTGCTGAGAACAACCTGAAAAGAGAGAAAATGAAAAAAAATGGTCAAATTATCCCAACATGTTGAACAGAACACTTTTCTAATGAGAAGGTAACTAACCAACAGAATACATTCCTTATGCCACTGATGTTGATGAAGCATAGGGAGTAGGATTTGGAATTTAACACATACATGTACAGTGAGGTCAATAAGTATTTGATCACCCTGTGATGTAGCAAGTTCTCCCACTTATCTGTCACAGTAATATACAAATAAATTGTTTTTAAAAATCGTACAACGTGATTTCTGAATGTTTCTTCAGATTCTGTCTCTCACTGTGGAAATGCACCTATGATGAAATTTTAGACCCCGCCATGTTTTCCAAGTGGGAGAACTTGCTAAATCACAGGGTGATCAAATACTTATTGACCTCACTGTATGACTGTATGTCTTGCTCACTTTGAAATTCCTCATAATTAATTCATTGTAAAGCAATTACACAGAAAACCAGTTTTTAAAGAATGTTGCATTTTTCTATGGGATAAGTTGGGTTCAACTGTTGATGGTTTCTTAGCATTTCTAATAAAAAAAAGGCAGTTCAGAACATTGATGCTAAATCAAGGTTGGGATGAGCTCACTTTTGTGTTTGATGACATAAATGGTATTTTTGGTGTTTTTAATATGGTCTTGTAGCATTTTTTCTCATTACAAAAATATTAAAACAGTGTTTCTAAGTATTTAATGCTGCCCTTTTCTGCCTTTGAGCCCCCGCCCTTCTGTTATCATGAGCATGTCTGCTGTTAAAATAAAATGACTGGGGGACAACAAAAAAGTGTGCTGTTTGAAGCTTTGCTACATGTCCAACATGAGCAGCATCTGATCTGTCTAATGTGGTGGTGAGTAGTGTTGGAGCCCCACAGGGCACTGTACTCTCTCCTTTCTAGTTCACATTGTACACCAGTGACTTCCAGTCCAATTCAGAGTCATGTTGTCTCTAGAAGTTCTCTCTCGACTCTGCGGTTGTCGGCTGCATAAATGGTGGGCTGGAGGAGGAATGCAGGGGACTTGTGGATGAATTTGTGAGGTAAGCTGGAGTATATCCCCTGCTGCTCAACGTGGAAAAGACCAAAGAGATGGTGATTGACTTCAGAAAGAAACCACCAGCTTCCCAGCAGGGGTTGATAGGAAGTTGGTCGTGAGGGGCCAGCATAGCTGCCAGATACACAAAGAGACTGAACAAACTGTTTAGAAAGGCTGGATCTGCAATCAGATGCATAATGGAAACCTTCAAGGAGGACGTTGAATAAGCTGGTATCCATCATGGATAATCCTGAGCATCCTCTCCATCCTGTACTTGACGGTCAGCAGAGAACCTTTTCCAAGAGGCTAAGGCAGCTTCGCTGTCACACCAACCACTACAGGAGATCATTCCTACCTCACTCCATTGGACTTTATAACTCATCATCCTTTTGCCATAGATAAACTCAGTTGATGTTTGTTGTCTCAAAGCTGTTGTCTGACTGATTGCTTCCCTAATTGTCACTCATTGTTTGTTTGTTATAGAGCCTGTGCACGGTCGCTGCAACAACTGGATTTCCCAAGCTGGGATCAATAAAGTATCTTTATCTTTATCTTATCTGATCTCTAGCGTCACTATCCAGCTGTGATGCTGTGTAAAAAACTCCTCATGTCTTAAAAATGTCTTATGTCTTAAGACATGTCTTAAAAAACTCATGTCTTATAAGTATTGAAGTCTGAGGTACTTCTACATTGAGGAACTAATGTTTAAGGTAATTGTTCTATTGAAATGCCTTTCTATATTATAGTCAGTGTTACATTAGATTTATGCACTGAGATTCCTCTGGATGTTTTGGTTTATGTTCCCACTTAGCAAAACTGAAAATGTAATTGGCTGAATTCTATAAAATATTTAACCAATTGTTTTCCTTTCTTTTTTATAGTATCTTACGCCATTTTTTGGCGCTTAACTCCTACAATTTTTCCGATATTTTAATCATTCAACTATTAAATGTTCGACTCTTTCAGCTTTTTCCAGCTATGACTTTTGGTCCATCAAATCCTTGAACTTTTCAAGATATTCCAGGATTTTTTAGGATTTTGCCTCCATTGAAATACATGGGGAATCTTTGGTGCAGAAGATCGCTGGTTTGCGATCCAGCACTGGCATTTTTCCCAAACATGTCTTTTTTGTTATTGTGCTGTTTTCACTTTATTTATGATTACTTTGATCATTTCTTTATTTTTGCTTATTCTTTTTGCCAATTATTACCCTTTAAGTTTCATTTTCATTCAGCATTATAGCATTCAACCCTGCATTTCCTTCTGGAAATGCAGCACCTTTTAGTTTGTGAAACAGACAAGTTTTTTTTGTTCAACACACTTATAGAACCTGTGACCCAAGTATCGAGGTAACCACTGAACCATGAGTAAGTTGTGTCTTTGCATCTCTAGTATCCACTGATATCTCTGAAGCTACTTGCGGTGTGAAAGTATAGCGACCGCTTTCTGGGGCTGCGTTTCCATTATCCATAAGCGCAAAACTTTATTGAAATTCTAGAAATAAATAACACAAATACGCAATTACACTGTTTCCATTGAATCATTATGCGAATAAACACAAACCAAATCACGCGATGCGTGATTCAAAAATACGGCAACAGATGTGAACAATACTTTGATTTACAGCATTCAAATGTGTACAGCCATTTTAGGAAATGGTGGTTGATGATTTTACAGAGGAGCTGTGGATCCAACAGTTCCACATGACACGCTTAACTTTAGATGAGCTGAGTGATGCTGTGGGACCTCTTGTGGCCCCCGCTGTGCAGCGTGGTACCCAGTTGTTGGTCCCATGATTGATTTAATAAAAAAAAAAAAAAAAAAATTCTGTTGCAGTTTTGCAAAATGTCAATTACAATACTCATCAAAACCCACCTCCTTCCAGCGCAAAAACTTGTTTTCCATAAATGCAAGCATTAGAGAAGGAACGGGAACCCGAACAGGTTATTGCTCTGCTCTGAAACACTAAGGTGATGGCAGGAGAGGCTGTGGTTGTCTGTGGGTGACAGTGTGACATCTGGATGAACTGATGTCCTTCGTGTTCTATATAGTATACTTTCTATACTTATAATCAAGTATACTTAGCAAAATAAAGTACATTTTGCTGGGGTAAACATACAGTTATCAGATATGTTTCAGTACAATTAAAACTGAAGTTTTTTTTTAAAAGGACCATTTGCACATAAAGGCACGTCAGACAGGAACCAAGTTCTAAACCTCTGCAATCAAAGAGAGTGAGCAGTTGACAGGAATAAGAAGGAAACAGATGATCTTTTGTGTCATTTTCACAAGGAGAGAAGCACAAGCTGAAAGCTGTGAGCCCCACGCAACTTTCTGACACCAAAAATCGTTTCAAACATTAAAAGTGTACACCACCCAGAAAATACTCAAACGTCTTAAGCTTTGGGGATGTTAGGAGCTAAAGAATGACCCGATCTGTGCTCACTTCTTTGAGTTTGAAGGTCTACAGTGTGCCTGTCTGTTCCTGTCAGCGTGCTGGAAGCTGATGGTCATGCTATAAGGAGAGAGGCAACTGTAAGAAGGGAAAGAGGGCTCAGTGTTTGGACAGCTGCACTCCTCTTTCTGAATGATAACACAGACGAGTGTTCAGCTGCTTTCCATCTTTTGCACTTCTTGTGTTTCTGCTCCTTGCCTGTCTGTTCAAAGCTTAAGGTTACACAATGACTTTGGGAAAAGGAGACGAAAAAAAAAACAACTTATGGCTGGCATCACAGTGGACATCAGTGACTGTGGACACACTGCACGGCCTCTGGTAAAGAAATGTGAAGCACAAACTCCTGGAGGAGTCTCACTGAGGTGTAGCCAGGAAATCTCAGAACGTACTGCAGAAAGGCTCCTTTAAAAATGAACAACACCGTCCATCATGCTGGAAAGTTTTCATTAAAATATTCAAATGTCTACAAACCTGCCCTGCAGCCTCTTTTCTCTAATTTGTGCCACGGTGATTTAATAATGATTGAGAATCATTATTAATGATTCATTTGAAATCAGGGACTTTGTCTTAACAGTTTTTTTTTAATCATTTTATTGTAAAGCAGTTTGTGTTTTGCATCAAATCCGTGCACCTCTATCTTCTTTACATGAAAAGGTCTGATTGCTTTAAAGATGTCCTTTTTTCAGAGTTTAGAAGTGAATCTGTGAATCAGATTTGTGCAATAAGTCTTTAGTAACTGATTTCAGGTAAGCGCACTGCAAAACCAGAATCTCAAGAAACTGAAAAACCCTTGTTGCAAGATTATTTTCTGTCTTGCAAGAAAAATAATCTCATTTTGAGAAATCTTGGTTTAGTGATTAGAAGATTTTCTTTTTTAATAAAAATTCTTGGCAAGCCCATTTTTCTTAGCCCGTTGGCAAATTATTTTAGCTTATTTAAAAAAATAACTTTTTTAAGAGGAGCAATGTTAGTAAATCACTGCCTGCAAAAACAGGTAAATAATTTGCTGACCGTCAAAAGGGAGATAAATGCAATCAAACTCTTGACAAAGTGAAAAAATAAGTTGAAAACATTCTTTCAACATCCTAAAAGGACTTTAAGTAACCTATTCTTGCTTGTTCACCATTACCAAGATAGAAATAATTTTGTAAAGGGCCTAGAGCTGCAGAGTGCATGAGAAGTACCTTTTATAAATAAAGTTTGACTTGATAACTGACTAGCTAATGTGTCTGATTGACAGCGAGGGGTTTTATTTTTTGTCCTTTGCTGAAGTCCAGGCTTTACTCTGACTTCTTGAGCTCTGGCTGAGCAAACAGCACTCTCCACTCTCTTAAGCCTGCTTTTATTCCCCCCTGCTTCATTCACAACCATCTTTTGATTACTCCCACTAATTAAAACTCCAACAAGCTGCTACCCGAAGCCACTGCCCACTTTACCAGCCTCCTTCTTCAGATCATTCAGCTCCCTGAAGAGGGAGAACAAACAAGGGAAGAGTGCAGAAATACAAAAAGTCTGTTTTACTGCTCCGTTTCTTCTCCAGCCCTCTAATCCGCCTTAATCCTGCTCCTCTTTATGCTTGTTAAGCTGTCGGAGTAGAGTGGAAGGAAAGGACCCAGGGCCAGGGGTCAAAGCTTCCTCAGAGAGAAGACCCCCCACAAGAGCTCTAAAGTCTGGGTGATAGATAGAAAAGGGAGATAAGTTTTCCACAAATCTTGAAGCAAACCAGAGCTGCACACAGCCCTCTGAAGGGGCAGGTCCTTCAAATATGAAAAAAGTCGCCTGGGGATTGAGCACCAGTGCAGTTACACTGAACCACGTTTGTAACAACATACAAAATCTTGCTTCACTGTGTTTACTTTCAGGTGTTTCACAATTAAAAACCAAATGCAAATCAAAGAAGAAATAATCCGTCCAGAGAAATCCAATTTATATTTACCAGATTTTTAGTTTTCTTCGGAAAGCTCCCACCAACAAAAATCAATGACCTGTTGCCATGGTGATCCTGAAATCTGAGCTTAAATGATGACGGCTTACTCCTGGCTATACATGTGCTAAACAGATTCATTTCAGTCAGATCAGGTTGAACATGATCAGACTGTATGAAAGCTTCAGTGTTGTAGCTAAGGTCCCTCAAAGTTACACTTCATCTGTTAGCTCAAGCTACGAGAAATCTTCTTAAATAAATAAAAGCAAGAAAAGATGCAAACTTTTTTGAAAAGGCATGACTTTCTCTGTGACCGTCCACCCACGGAACTCATCCACTTGTTTTTAGCTCTACCCTGTAAAACGCTGATTATCTTCTCTGACTTGATGCTTCTCAACTTTTTTTCATTCTGGTTAAAGTTTCTTTGACATTTTTCTGCTTTCTCCAGAAAGAAAACGTCTTTACACATCGTCAGCTTCAAACACGGGAGGAAATTGGGTCTAAGGAGACTGTTGAGTTGGAATAAAAAGATGCAGACTCAGGGGTTTGGGGTAGGCAAAAGGTTGAATAAATCCACCAGGGGTCGACAGGCCGACCTTCCTGTCCGAGACCTTTGCTCATCGTTTTCTGAGACAGTCGGCAGGTGACACATTTGCTGTGGAAGCCAAAGAGAAATGAGGATCTGAAAGGGAAGGACTCTGACTGTTTGTGTTTCTGGATAGGAGTAACAAGTTGACATAGAGAAGGAAGGTGTTTACGTCAGTGTAACAAAAGATCAGAGTGTAGGAATACAGAAAGATGTTCCCACAGCAGCACTGAATGATGGTGTTGAGGAAAAAGCCAGTCACAAATAAATAATAAATGCGACTGTCTTTTTGGTCCCGATCAGCCGTCATCCAGGATGTAGGGAAAGAAAACAGAGCAAAATGTTTCTTTTTGTTTTGATTTTTGATCTTTCCAGGCTAAAGCAACTCAGATCACAGATTTAAGTGCGTTTTTTTGTTTGATTTCATCGTGTCTGTTTTTCAAACCTTGAATCTTCATTTTTTTCTGTTGGACTATTGTGTTTTAAATGGATGTTTTTCATTTATGGGCTTGGAATACAATTTTTGCCTGGAACAGAAGCCTTTGAGGGTCTGCATTTAAAACGTGTGCTGAGATTACACCCTCAAACGTTAATGGAAATAGCAATCCAGCCAAAATGTCTCAAATGGAATTAAATCAGAGAAGATGTGACGTTTCTGCCCAGAAAAGAGTCCAGAAAACAAAATATACATTTTCTTTGTCTACAGAAACTAAATAATCAGAGAGAATATACCATGTGTTCAGGCTCTGTTTGGGTATAAAGATAATATTTTCCCAAATATGAGCACCAAACAACAACGACTGGAACAGAATTCTGAGAAACATGGGAGATCAGGCTATTATCAGAGGATTCAATGAAGAGATGGATGCTATTCTTGATATGAATCAGTCTGAGACCCCATAAGGTATTGAGAGAGGTGAAGGATGAAATGTGTTGAATAGATTACTAAATATTTATTACAGTAATCTCTGTAAAAGGAAATATCATTTTTTTATTGCTACATTTTAATTTAGGCCAAATCTGATGTTTTTTCTCTCAAATTTCTTGATACACATGATTTCGAAATCAAAACTAAAGTCATTACTGGTCCTGCTGCTCTGGACGTCTGTTTCAAAGCAGGGCGGGAAAAGTCATCAGACTGGTGGAAGCTGGAGATGCAGAAGTGGACCTGGATTTCTCTGACAAATAGCCATATTGTGCAGAAGCTGCTGAGTCCCCTCTGTCTCAGACACTCTGTAGCACTCTTAGAAGAGTATAGCTGGGACGCAGCCATTTAAGTCTATCCAGTAGTAAAATATTCTTCTTGCTTTACACGTACGACTTTTGAAAGACAGTTTGCCTTTGGCGAGCAAGCAAATGACAGCGGAGCGTGCGTGGGTCTGGGATCAATGTCCAGCTTTGAGCGGGGGTGAAGGGGTGTAGCTGTGTCACAAAGGCAAAGGAGGAACATGGGAAGACGGCTGTCTGTCCTCCCAAAGACAACCGAGCAGCGGATAAAAGCCAAACACAGTAAAAGCAGAATAAGAGCGGAGAGGCTGGAGTCTATCGTGTGCTAGGAGTTAAAGCCCAGAGATTCTGCACTCTAATTCCATCAACAACACCTATAATGTAGGCAAATGTTTGCATTTATAATAAAACTAAACATGGCGTGTACATCTGCTAATTCAAAACTAGATTATAATTCACTAAATACCATAACAGTAAAATGTGTCTCAGAATGGCAGATGCCATGTTTTTTTTTTTTTTACCAAAATAGTAAAACGTACTATTATGATACATGTACATATAACATAATCATTATTACAAATATAATGTATTCATTGCGTGGTAATTGGGAGATGCATTTTTTCCCCTTTCTGGAGTCAGTTTCTGCAGTTACCAGCACAGGTTTGAGGATTAAAATGGTCAAAAAAGAAATCTTTAACCATTGGATTTGGCATCATGTCAACAAGTTTTTAAAATGTACATTTTCTACAGTAATAAGTCAAGTCTTGCAAAGCTGTACATTGCACTGCATGGAGGATATTCCAGATGCTTTCTTGGCTGCACAGCACAGATCTGTGCCGATTTTAGGGAGTTCTAAGCTCTGAAAACACTTGGATTATTTATGTTTAGATATTTTGGGTTACTTTTGGAGCAACAGGCCAACTAATGTTTTGGGGGGGTTATAGTGGTTTCATTTTCACCCAATTTATTTTTGTTTTAGTCTATTTTTAACCTCAGAGTTGAGTTAAAAACAATCCAACTTAGGTTATTTTTAACTGTGGAGTTTTTTGTGTGAAATAGAGTTTAAAGGCTTTAAAGACAACAGATCACGGTGCTATATTTGAACTGTATTGAGAATGAAACAGAAGTTTCAAGCAGCAGGATGCATCATGATTTAAACCTTTTTACTAATGAAGTTTCCATTTAATTTGAATGGCTACTGGATTTTTTTCCAAATACCATAATACCGTTACAATTTTAGTGTTTCTGGATGGTGTTAAAACCCAGCATTAATCATTGAATGGGTTCTATAATGTGAAAATATGACTAGTCTGTGCTGAAAGTGATAGCTGCAGGTCCCTACATTACGTGCAAGCAGACCCAAAACATCAGGACTCCCCAGTGAAGCCAAACAAAGGCTCCCTCAGACATGTCAACAGCACAGAACAGGGGGAGGATGGAGCCTGGTGGTGGTGCCAGAGCTCTGGGCAACAGGCTGCAGCGCTCAGCCTCCAACAGAGGGTCATTTTCAGCAACATCATCCCAAAACCAAACCCAATTTTAGCAACAGTATTAACTCAAATTCAACCGAATTCAAAGAGGCTAAATGTTATTTTACTAAAGAAACTATCAGGTAAAATTATGTGTTTTAGTAACATTTAGTCATTTTGTTGAGGGTAAACGGAATTAGTATTAGAATGCTTAAAAATGTTAATATATCCCTGAAATTTCAGACACTTGTAACAGTGCCCCCTCAAGAAAAATAAAGTTTCCCAATCCCCAGCTAAATGAGTCTGGAAGGATTGATTGTGGAAGTGAAATGGAAGTACAATTGTAAATGTAAAATAAATAAATAAAAATAAGCAAATCACTAAAGCGAAATATATATTTTACTACAATTACTGCCCCAGAAAAATGAAAAGGTAAAGTGTTATAACCAGGGCAGGTGTGTCTTATGTAGACTAATCACTCGCACCTGAGCTGCGCTGACAAGACATCCGGTTACGCACGCGCCACAATTATAAAACAAACCATTAGAGTTAGGGATAAAGGAAACAAAACAGTTTCAGATAATTGTGGGTATTAAAATAAAACATTAAAAGGGGAAAAAATAGTTTTGTCATATTATTATTATTATTATTTGTTATTTTTGTGTTATTTTCAAATCCCTGGTGGATAAACAATAAATGTTCGTTTTGAACTAAACCGGGGGTCTGCAACCTGCGGTCCCGGAGCCACGTGCGGCTCTTTTGTCCCTCTATTGTGGCTCTTTGGTTACGAAGAAAAACACTAATGCTTTAAAAAAAAATGGGGTTAGTTATTCGACACAAGGTGTATTTTTTATTTATTTCTATATGCTGCAGTCTAAAATAAAATAAATTTTAGAACAACTAATACATAAAAATAAATAACACTTTAAATTCAATTTTTAATAATATTTAAAAACTAAATGTTATGAACGAATGGCCTCAAAAATATTACGTGTGTTTTTTAAAAACTGTGGTGGTTGTCGGTGTGTTTTGGTCGGTAAGAAACCGCTGCAAATCGCTCTTTTAGAGTCAAAGCTCCGACACCAGCCTGCGGGCCGCCGTAGGCCCGCCGCCTCCGCGGCTCTTACCGGCGGTAGTCTTTCCTGCAGTACAGCTTGCTGTCGTTGACGTAGCAGGTGGTCGCGAGCGGTTGCCGGCACGCGGCGCACCGCAGGCACTCCTCGTGCCAGCACGCGCCGTTCACCCACAGCAGGAAACGGTCGCAGATGACGCGGCGGCAGCCCTGACACACGGCCCGCGGGGGAGCGCCGCCGCCTGCCGCCAACCGGGAGGGGGCATGGGCCACGGCGGGACGGAGGAGGGGGGGCACAAAGAAACACACTTCACAAGATGAGAATGCAGCTCCACGCGCACGGTAACATGGAAGACACGCGGAAACATGTTCAAATTAATTTGATTTAATTTTACATGGTTAAGTCTAAAGGTCCCGAATTGTTAAAATATGTTTCATTGACAATTTTTTTTCTGATTAATGCTGAATTATTTAGCTTTTCTGCATAACCCCATTAATACAGGCCAACTGACCGTTTTTTAAAAATATATATTTATGGCTTAAACATGTAAAGAAAAATTCTATCGCTGCGGAGTGACAAATGAACGACCAGAATTCCATAGAAGTGACTAAGGGGAGCGGTGGGCCGCTCTCAACAGCCGTCAACTCACCGATCGAGACGCACAAAGCCGCGGCGTTGTCCTGCGCGCGCACGTCAGCCAGCGTGTCTGCACGCGCGCTGGGAGGCTGACCGCCTTTTGACCCGCGCGCCACGGAACGCGGCTCACTTGTTGCGGTGTCCATACCGGGACGGGCCAGAGTGCGGAGCAAAGGCAGAAGGATGAACGAGGAGGAGGAGGAGGAGGAGGAGGAGGAGGAGGAAGAGGAGGAGGAGGTGGAGGCGCTCGGAGGAGCCAAGTTCCCGCAGCCTCTGTCAAAGACCTGCCGGAGCCGCCGGGGGTCCAGAGGAGAAGCAGACCGGGCGAGCGGGCGCGGCCGGCCTGCATGTGACGAAGCTGAGACCCACCCCCCTGCTTTTCACAGGAGAATTGTCGCGCGACTGACCTCCCTCCACGAGCGGAGGCGTCCCCCCCTCAGTGTTTCCTTCAAATCCACCTCCTCTATTTTGAAATCACACTGCACGCGCGGATTGTAAAGTATCCAGAGATTCCACATGGATCAGACTGCACATGAGTCTGTTTGTGTTTCCACCTGCCTCATCATACAGGTGTTCAACACCCCCTCACTGGTTCAACACCCCCTCACTGGTTCAACACCCCCTCACTGGTTCAACACCCCCTCACTGGTTTATGCTTAGAGTAATGCTTCTACAACACTTTAAGTTTTTTGTTAAACGCGTTTAAAGGCCCACTCCAATGACAATTGGGTTTTTAACATGTTCTCATGATGGAGGGCATATAAAAAGAAAATCATTGCATTCCTGAGAATTTTGAGATGTAGAAAATACGCCGGGAGGCCCACAAGCTCCCTGCCCCGCTGCATTCTGGTTCATCTACTTGTAGGACGTCTTTGTTGAGCTGGAATCTGGCTCAAAACGGCTGGACAGCTCCAAAATTGCTCACCTTTTTTGCTGCACTGGTAATGTTAGGTTGCGGCTGCCAGGAGCTGTAAGGAGAGAGTGTAAACAAATGGGTGACGGGAAGTGGGGCAGGCTTGCCCACAACTCAGAGGTAAATTTCCAATGAACTCCTGCTTTTCCAGAGAATCTATGTCCCAGAAAAAGACACCAGGGTTTTGGATTTTGGCTAAAAACAGCATAATCACAATTAAAAGACCACTGGGAACACTTTTCCGAGATCAAAAGATGATGGGAGTGAGGTGTTGGATGGCTGGTGGAGCATCATGCATCATGTTCTTCATCAGCCATCTTTCTAAAAGGCAAACAATCTGTTGCTTTTTTAAAGAAAATCCAAATCAGAAGGTGTGTAGAAATGGTTAAAGTGTTGCTGTCAGTAAGAAAAAAAAGTGGATCCAAAGATGAAGAAGAGCTTGGAATAAATTAAATGATCTTCTGTGTTTTGGGAAAATAATCCAAGATCTTTTTTTTTTCTCTTCTGATTCACTGCTGATGACCTGCAGAGAGCCTGTGAAAAGGTTTCAGGTACATTTTTCCAGCCTTAAAACTCTTAGTAGCACATTTACTAAGGTGATGTAGGTGACTCTCTTCTGTTTTCATTTAACTCTGTCTCATTTAACATCAATTCCCTTCACCATGAATCAGTGTTTAGACGGTTCTTTCATTCATCTCACCATTGAGATGATGCAGAATCTCTCCTTCATTCAGCAGCAGTCTGGTTGTGTGCTTGAAAGACTGTCAGGATTTTATGGAGTGTGTTGGGACTGCATCATGGTGTAGTGGTTAGCACTCTCGCCTCACCGTGAGAAGGGTTGGAATCCCAGCTGGGTCCTTTCTGCGTGGAGTTTGCATGTTCTCCTCGTGCATGTGTGGGTTTTCTCCAGCTTCCTCCCGCAGTCCAGAAACACGCTTCATGGGTTGAATGATGACTCTAAATTGTCCCTAGGTGTAAATGTGTGTGTGGCCCGGGGAGTGGCGACCGGTTTCAGGGTGTACCCCTGCCTTCACCCAACAGCAGCAGGATTGGCTCCAGCAGGGATTCTGCAGGTTCTGAAGCCGGATGGATGAACGCAGCATGTTGACTGAAGAGTCAAACTAAAGGGCTCAGATTCCAGCTGCAGTTAAATGTCGGACCGGCCATTAAAGTGTAACGGATAAATACTACAAAATAAAAAGAAGCCTTGACATAAAAACAAATATTTCTATCCATCTGTCTTCTAAATTTCATTCAGGATCGCAGGGTTGCTGGAGCCTATCCCAGCTTCTGGTGAATGAAGGTGGGTAAACCTGGCATTTAAACTGGTAATTTTTCTTAATATATATAAAAAAAAGAGATGATATGTCCTTTTCAACACAAAGAAAAACTAGTCACCAGCATAGTGGGTCTGAATTCACAGTTTAAAGCTTAGTTCTAGTTAAAAACCTAATTTAAAAAAAATTCCTGAACATTTCATGTCGCTAAAATGGTTGCTCAGAAATGCATCACAACTTCGGGGTGAAATCTCAACCATATTATGTCCATTTGTGTACCAGAAAGAGGCGTCCATCAACACAGGAAATGACTGTGACTTCTCTGAGGTTTTAGAGATTTCAATTGCTCCTGTTTCCCATGAGTGACTTTCAAACACTAGGGGGCAGTGTCTCTGCTCGAGCTCTAACGGAGAAGGCGGACGATGCTAAAAACACGCGTTTTAGTCCAACAAGTTTAAATGTACGGAGCCCATGACCTGACACGAATACAAAAATAATTCAATCGTTCACACAAATTAGAAATTTTGTGACACCGAAAATAATTTGTTCCTACACAATAGTAATTAATTCCCACAGAATATTACTTTTTTTTAAAACCAAGAAGTATTTAAAATGAAGAAAACGGGAAGAAGTAACTTGTGGAATTGATTTTGTGGAAAATGAAGTGAATCTTCTCATCTACTTTGTTAGATTTGCCAAGTTTCACTTAGCAAAATGTGTAATTACACAGTTTCCATTTATGTGAAAAAAGCACAAACCAGCTCACGCCATGAGTCATTCAAAAACACGGATGTGAGCAATACTTGGATTTACAGCAGATCCCTTCACATTTCTGTCTGTGTTTATTTCATTACCATGCCTGGAAGACTCCGAGGTTGTTTGGAGATCGATTTATTCATTTTAAAAAGCTCTACAGAAGCATCGGTAATCAGGTCTCCATGTCGGGGTTCATTCCTTCAGTCTTTCCCGGTATGATGAGCTTCACTCCTGCTGCAAAGGCCACTTTCCGCCACTACTTCCATGTCTCTGTGACCCAAATCAGTTCGAGAGGGGAGAATAAAAACAAGGGGATCTTTTTATAGCTGTCTCACTGAAAATAAGAAAAATATCATAAGATTTAGGAGGCCGAGCTTGCTGCCTGCCCGTCCCGCGGCTCTCTGTCTGCCGGTGTTGTGCTAAGATCCGTTTCTCCTGCCAGAATTTTTTTCGGCTAACCACCCACCCGGACGCCGGCATAACAAGCAGAAGAGCTGCGGCGGCAGACAGCGGCCCTCTGTGGCGTCCAGCCAGCCGCCCGGCGTAGCGATCACCACGCTATAGTCAACAGAAACATCAACGATGATGGCAACATTTATTTTATTTATATTTTGCTTAAACCACTTAGCGGTATCTTATTGACAGTAAATATGTAACCGTAAGCATCTAAGTTGAAACAAACACAGGTTCTTGTGCATGCAGTGTTCACACTCAACAAGCAAGAAGAAGACGTTCTTCTTCTTCTTTTGCTATTTTAGTAGCGCATGTCTGCCATCGACAGCTGGAAGAGGCTCGGTGTGAAATGTCAAATCCGGTGAGTCTCGCTCCAGGCTTTTTCTCTTACAGCTCTATCCCGAAACGTGAAAGACTTGGTGTCATAGAATCCCGGCCGGACCCAAACAGCAGTTGTTAATTTCTCCTCCATGGTGGTTAGCACTTCTATGAATTCAAAGGTAGCCCATATATCACTATCAAATCTGACTCCCTGATTGGTTAAAGTTTTCCTGCTTTAATTTTTGATGCACGTTCAGTAGCTCAGCGTTTTGTATGTATAGCCTGAATACAGACTTAGAAATATGGACGCAAGAGTTTTGAACACGGAAACGTGCATCCATGTGCGTTCTCAGGTCTTTTGCGGTTCTTCTCTGACCTTCTTCTTAATGAAAGCAGTTTTCCTGCTGGGATTTTCATCCACTGCAGCAACTTTTGCACTACAGTTGCATGATACTGCTTCCTTTGATTGGATGATCTTTTTCAGTAACATGCACTATTAAGGGTTTTTTTGCACTGTTGCCCTTAACAGTTTGATTCCATCAAAGTTAAGCATACGGGACAGAGTGGCATCTTCACTGTCAAACGAAAAGCGCGCTTTGGTGCGGTTGATGAAACCACAGCATGGAAAAATGACATGTTTGATCCTTTTTACCAAAAGATGTCACTGGCAGCCTGTAAATGTGCTTTCAGGCCTGACCTCAGAGGGTTCAAAGAGCTTTATGGCGTCTTTGATCAGACCTGCAGCACACATTGATGACTCTTATTTTGACGAGTCAAACAACCAAAAAGAGATGCAACGTGGTTTCACAGGAAACGATCTGCAGCTGACGTCTCTGGTAAAACTGCTTCATGGCTTTGCAGCAGACACTGTGTCGTGAAATCAGGCAAAGCTCTGAAAAAGCAGCGCAGAAGAAGGAGGTGGAAGAAGAAGAACACATGAAACGGATTTTAATGTGGAGATAACAGGTTGCAAAAACTCTTTGAGAAAAAAGCCACTGTGTCTGATTTCAAGTCAAAACAATCAAAGAGACTTCAAGAAACACCATTATACTTAGGAAGAATTCAGAATTTTCAGTTCTGCATGATGGGGGGGCGGAGCTTTAGCCATCTTCAGTTTGTGGAGGAAGTACAGGCGTTGTTGGGCTTTCTTGGCCAGAGTTGTGGTTCCATGACAGGTCTTCTGAGATGTGCACCCCAAAAACTTGGTGCAGCTCACCCTTTCCACAGCAGCACCACTGATGATCAGTGGAGCGTGCTGGGTGGGGGTTCTCCTGAAGTCCACAACCATCTCCACTGTCTTCTCCACATTCAGGCGGAGATTGTTGTCTTTGTACCACAGAGCCAGCCTGCTCCCCTCACTCCTGTAGGGGGTCTCATCATCTCATGTTGTTGATGAGACCCACCACTGTCGTCCGCAAACCTGATGAAGAGGTTGGAGCTTGACGTTGGGGTGCAGTCGTGAGTCAGCAGAGTGAAGAGAAGGGGGCTCTGCACACTTCCCTGGGGGACCCCTGTGTTCGTTGTGATGGTGCTGGGGGTGTTTTTGCCTGAGGTCTCCCTGTCAGAAAGTCCAGCAGCCAGTTACACAGGGAGGCGTTGAGTCCTAGCCGGTCCTTTTCTTATCTTTTCTTCATACGTACAAGTTATGAAATCAATCAAATCAACAGATTATTATCCTGGACTGCATGTTGACCTAACATAACGTAGGAAGTGTAACTGTCACTCACCAGCAGGAAAAGGGACTGGCTGATAAAGAAGCAGTTGGAGTTTGAAAGTTTTTGTTGTAAGAGCTGCTGTGTATGACTTATTTCTTATTAATGGGTTTGAATGCACAACAAGTTTAATGAGAATCTTTTTTTGTTGATTTCTTTCACATTTAAATGTCTAAATAGGATTATTTCACAAAAATAACTCATGTCAAATAAATGCATGATAAAAATAAAGAGCACCAAACACCTGTACAGCTGTAAATCTAAAAGTTTTGGAGTTTTTTCCTCGAGGACAAATTGGTGTTGCACCAGCACAAAGTCATTCTGCAGTTGCACACATGTTGCACACATTCACACGCAGAATGGAGGTAAAAGTGTGCACATCATGCTGAAACTGTAAATTACTTTTGTGAAAAAACGGAAGCCCAGAACGTTCCCTTTTCTAGAAACTGGAGTGATAATGGAAGGAAATGACGGCGGGACTCACCCTGGAGGGAAAAGCTCTCTGATCCTCTCTGATCTCCAGCCCAGAGCAGCAGTTTGGCTGCAGTCTTTGCCGCAGACCCTGGAGACAGAGACCGGCTGGTAGAGACACAGAAAGGGATTTTCAGAACCGCGTTCTTGCTGCAGATCTGCTCCACATTGGTGGCAGGACTAAAAATATTCAAACGACAGCTGCTTTTATTTCAGCTATAGCCTGTAACATACTTTAAGCAGAGGTATTGTGAGTCATTGGAGGTGTTTCTTATTAAACCTGTCCTCTTCTTATTTGAATTATGCTTTATTTTAGCCAGTAGTGAAAAAGACAGAGATAAAGTGAAAGAAAAAGCAAAATAGTAAGAATGAGAGAAAATGAAATGATGGGAGGAACAGAGAACTCCGATCTAGTGGGTACTTGCCAACAGTTTTGTAAGCCTTATCAACACACGAAGCCGTGGCCAAAAAGATCCACATGTCTGTAGTTCTGTCAGAAAATGCAACATTTCTCTCTTTGGTGTTTACCCTTTTTTTTTTTTTACACTTAAACAACAATAAGAAAAAACCTGAAAAGTCAAATCTGACAGAAATTCCCTCTAAACTCTCAGTTGGACTAAATTATCGGCACCCTTAACTAGAATTAACCCAAATCTGTTGCCTCCTGTAACCACGAAGGACTTTCTTACCTCTCTACTGGAAATTTGGACTTGAACTTTGCAAACGTGTCCAGGTCATTCTGATCTGAAGGAGGTCTTCCCAACTCCTGCTCTGAGATCTCTCCAGGCAGCTGCTCAGTGGGATTCAGATCAGGACTTGACGTTTCAGAGCTCTCTAATGCTTCTTTGTAACCATTTCTGAAGGAGACTGTACGGTGGTCAGTGCCCTCGCCCCACAGCGATAAGGCCCTGGTCCAAATCCCGGCCGGGGCCTGTGTGGAGTTTGCATGTTCTCCCGGTGCATGTGTGGGTTTTATCTGGGTGCTCCGGCTTCCTCTCGCAGTCCAAAAACAGGCTTGATTCTAAATTGTCCCAGGCATTCAAACACTCTAGTCTCTAGAATACTGTAATTCTCTGTACAGTGGTATAGATCAGTCTCTGCTCCGCCGTCTCCAGCTGGTTCAAAATTCAGCGGCCCGCCTGTTAACGGGGACCAGACGGTGTGAGCATATAACCCCGATATTACGCTCACTTCATTGGCTGCCTGTGTCTTTTAGAATTACTTTTAAGATTCTACTTTTGGTTTTTAAATGTCTGAATGGTCTGGCACCTCAGTATCTTTCTGAGCTTTTGCATGTTTATCGTCCTTGTCGAGTCCTTAGGTCTGAAGATCAAATGCTTTTAGCGGTTCCCAGGACTCGGCTTGTGACTCGGGGAGACAGAGCCTTTTCAGTTGCAGGTCCTAAACTCTGGAATGCTCTCCCCTATTCTGTGAGGTCTGCCAGAACTGTCAGTAATTTTAAGACTCTTTTAAAAACACATCTTTTTACTCAGGTTTTAACTCCAGTGAGCATATCTAGTGGGCCAACTTGTTCATTTTATTAATTTTATTGCTTTTATTGTTCAATTGATTTTATTGTTTTATTGTTATTGTTTCTTTATTGCATCATATTGTTTGTGATTTTATTGGATTTTATGTTAAGCACTTTGGTTGCCTTGGCTTTTATAAGTGCTATAGAAATAATAAATTGATTGATTGATTGATAGAATGAAGGTGGAGTTGGTGTTCATCCACTTATTTCAGTCCAACACAGGAATCATTTTGATCTCAAAGAGGAAATTACAATTTGGATAAAAGTAGGTTTGTCTTTAACAAATGTGTGAAGGTTTGTGCGACTGCCTGGATGTTCTCATTAGGAATTCTCAACAGACGGTGGAGCAGACGCTGTACTCATACGAGTCAATGTTCCGATGATGGCAGCGGCTGGAGTGTTACTGGCCATGTGATCAGTCTGTGGACGCTCCCATTGACTTCATATGACAGAATGAGCCTCCAGAGCCTCATTCTGCTCTTTTATCCCTTCATTGTGGCTTTTTGGTTTTAAGGAATTGGAATAACTTTTCAATTAGTAAAGCACATATTCTAATCTATGCTGCAAAATAGCATCTGGTTGTCATAGTGATAGGAAATGCCATTTTTGAATTTGGCTTTCTTGCATTTTTAATTCAAGTAAATCTGCAGCAGCAGGAGGATCAGTGGACTTTACTTTGAAAGAAACTTATATGTGCTTCTGTCTACAGTAAAAAGGTTAAAGTTATTCTTTATAGAAAAACATAACACTTTTACATTCAAATTTTGTAAACTATTAAAAAGTTAGATATTATGAATTAACGGCTTCATGGCCACATAAATATATATAAAGTGCATTTTTCTAAAAGAGACTCTCGCTGGGTTTTGGTTAGTAAGACACTGGACATAACTGCTCTTGTGTTGTTAGGTCGTAGAACCCTGGAATAGGAGAATTGCACTAAGTGATTCCTCCCCCCTGGTGTTCCAAACAGGAAGTACCCGCTGGCTCCAAAATGCCAAAATCCCATAGAATTCCATAGAGAATTCTATTGGTCATGTCATAGTATTATTAAGTTACAAGTAGAAATACAAGGAGACAACATAGATGTTGTTAGTCAGAGCACTTTTGTTATATTCCACTAGATGGCAGTGTGAGACAACAGATGCTTTATTTTATGCTCTGTATATTCTGTTCAAGACTCTCTTTGACTGTTCTGTATTGCCAGTGCGCACCGATCGTTTACTGAGAAAATTAAAAGTACAAGTTGGCTGACATCAGGCATCCTCATTTCTTCCCACACCTCCGACATGGTGTCAGAAGTGGGATTTTAATCTTCACAAGGACGTGCCTACCTAAACCGCCGTTTGAAACGTTTTTGAACCAGCGCAAGATACGACGCTAGCTAATTAGCATACTGGACAAGACTAATTCCTGGATGTATTGCACCTTAACACAGTGAATGCATTTTTGCGGATTCTGAGATGGCTGAAAGATTCCAACCTCCATGTATGGACTGGACTAGTCCTGGAGACGTACACAAAAGATTCAAGCTCTTCAAACAAAAATGTGAACTCATTTTTGAGGGTCCACTTTCCGACACAGAAGAAGACAGGAAGGTGAGACTTCTTTTGTTATGGATTGGAGATAAAGGCTTGGAAATATACAACACAGCTATTTTTGCAAGTGAGGATGACAAACTTAAACTGGACCCAGTGTTTGAGAAACTTGAAGGCTACAGCAGGCCACAGAGCAACTACATACTTGCTAGATTTCAACTGAGATGCTTGAAACAAGGAGAATTACCACTGGAAGAGTTTGTAACTAAAGCCAGACTATTGATTGATGAAGGAGGATATGCACAAGAAACAAAAGAGGAAACACTGAGAGACACACTCGTGTTTGGCCTCAAATCTGACCAAGTCAGAAGTGATGCAATCAAGCTTGGCAATGCTTTAACTTTTAAACAAGTGTATGACCTAGCCAAAGTGGAAGAGAGTACCAGAGCTCAGATGGACATCATAAGTAGAGGCAGCAGGCAACCAACAGATGTTCATGCAGTGAGAAGCAAGCAGAAGATGTTTGCAAGCCAAAACAAGCAGCAGAGACCTCACATGAAGGAAAGTGACTTCAGAAAGGGTGAGAAACCTAACAGACAACTCAACACTAGAAAGTTGCATCTTACACCAAATGGTTGCTACAGATGTGGAGGCAGTCATCAGAGGTCAGATCCATGCCCAGCAAAATCAGCACAATGCAGATACTGCGGAAAAACTGGACATTTTCTGAAAGTATGTATAAAAAGAAACAAGCAGTTGCATGAAATAAACAGTCCAGATGATATACACCGCTGCGACTATGACACAGACAACACAAGATCTTCAGCTACAATCGGCTCTGTCACCTCAGTTTGTGCAGTTGACACTGTATGCAAGTTTCCAGATAAACTGTTCGTCAAAGTTAAGCTAAATGACAGCTACACCATGAACATGAAGATTGACACAGGAGCAGACACTTGTATTCTGACAACAGATGATCTGCAGACTCTACCATTTGAGCCACGCATTACATCAAGTGATACCATACTAAGTGGCTATGGCGGCAGCATAATCAAAAATGTTGGTGTTACCAAGATCAAAGTGTCATATAAGCAAAAGTCTATACTGACAAAGTTCAACATTGTTAATGCCCCATCAGGAAGTCCATCAATGCTAGGATGCAGCCAAGCACAAGAACTTGGGCTGATAACAGTCAATATTGACCACTTGAAATCAACGTCAACTCTCACTAGAGAAAAAGTATTGCAAAAATATAAGGAATGCTTTGACAAGATAGGAAAGTTCCCAGGGGAAAAATACCATATTGAGCTTGTGGATGACCCTAAACCAGTCATTCACCCACCAAGAGCTGTGCCTGTACACATCATGCCATTGTACAAAGCTGAACTGGAGAAGATGAAGGCAGATGACATCATTACTGAAGTTACAGAACCTACAGAATGGGTCAACTCTATCACATGCAGAATTACCAAAGGGGAAAATGACCAGCAAAAAATCAGGCTGTGCCTTGATCCAAAGGACCTTAATAAGAACATTAAGAGAGCGCACTACCCTACACGGACAATCGATGAGCTTCTACCACTCCAGCACGGGAAAAAATATTTCAGTGTCATAGACACCAAAAAAGGCTACTGGCATGAGGAGCTAGACTATGAGTCGAGTCTGTTGTGCACCTTCAACACGCCGTTTGGCAGATACAGATTCAAGCGCCTGCCCTTCGGATTAGTGGTTTCACAGGATATTTTCCAGAGGAAGCTTGACTCCATCTTCAACAACATTGCCAACGTATCAGGCATAGCGGATGACCTGATCATATCTGGAGCCACTGAAGAGGAGCACGACAAAGCTTTCATACAAGTCATGGAGGCAGCAAAGAAGAACAATATTGGTTTTAACTCAGAAAAACTGCAGTTTAAACAGAACCAAGTCAGCTTCTATGGGCATACACTCACTGAGGATGGGCTGCTGCCCTCAGAAGACAAACTGCAGGCTATTAAAGACATTCAAGCTCCGACCAGCACTAAGGAACTCCAAACACTCCTGGGAATGGTGACGTACCTTAACAGATTTTCAACCAAACTGGCAGAGCTAGTTGCTCCACTAAGAGAACTCAATAAAAAAAATGTCCACTTCAGATGGGAACCCCATCATCAGCAAGCTCTTGATGACATCAAAAAAGAACTGTGCACAAAGCAACTGATCAGCTATTATGACTCTGACCCTAATACAGTGACCATCCTGCAGTGTGATGCCAGCACCCTGGGTCTCGGAGCCTGGATTAGACAAATTGATCAGCATGGGCAAGAAAAAATTGTTGGTATGGCATCCAGATGTTTGAGCCCCACAGAATCCAGATACTCCAACATTGAGAGGGAGTGCCTCGCAGTTATGTTTGGACTAGAAAAGTTTGAATACTACCTGCTTGGAAGACAAGTAATGGTGGAAACTGACCACTCACCCCTGGAGCAGATTTTCAAGAAAAACCTTGCAGAAACACCCACAAGACTCCAGAGATTCATTCTCAGATGTCTTAAATTTGACATTGAAGTTAATTACAAACCAGGGCGTTCAATCCCGTTAGCGGATGCTTTGTCACGAATCTGCCAAAAGACAACAAAAGAAATAACTACAAGCAACCAGTCTGATGTGCATTTCATATCTACTGCTACAAGGCTGGTGGATGACAAAGCTGTCAGAGAGGCAATGGCGCATGACTCAACAATGAACATGCTCAAAGACACCATCTACAAAGGCTGGCCTCAATACAGGAAGCAGTGTCCACCTGAACTGTGGGAATATTGGACATTCAGATGTGATCTTGTTTTGGAAGATGGCCTCATCCTGAAAGGAGAGAGAATTGTCATTCCAAAAGCACTGAGAAACGACATTCTGGATATTCTTCACACTGGTCACCAAGGTGAGACTAAATGTATACTGCTTGCCAGAGAATCTGTGTTTTGGCCAGGTATTAGCAGCACCATTAGGGAAATGGTGAAAAGATGTCATGTGTGCAGCATGTTTCAGCCAGCACAGCAGAAACTACCCATAATGCAACCTGACCTTCCGACACGACCATGGGAAATACTTGGTTCTGACATATTCGAGTTCGACAGCCATAAATACTTGATCATTGTGGACTACTATTCTCGTTTTCCAGTCGTGAGACTACTACCTGACATATCCGCTAGGACGGTGTGCACCTATTTTAAGAGTGTTCTGGGTGAGCATGGACTACCTTCAACAATAATTGCAGACTGTGGCACACAGTATGTAAGTGAAGAGTTCAAAAAGAGGTGTGAAGATTCGAACATCACCTTAAAGTTCAGCTCTCCCTATCATCATCAAGCTAACAGTGTAGCTGAAAGAGCTGTAGGGACCGTGAAAGCACTGTGGAAGAAAGCAAAGGAGGATAACACCTGCCCTTACACAGCACTGTGGATGTACAGAATAACACCACTGGATGACAACATGCCATCACCATATGAGCTGCTATATGGCAGAAAACCAAAATCCTTACTGCCAATCAGCAAAGGAGCTCTTCTGTCACACCATCCACATGCTGACGACCACCTGGAGATGAACAGGGCAAGGCAAGCGAAGCAGCAGGAGTTTTATGACATGCGTGCTGGGAAAGAGAGAAGTGACCTTCAGGACGAGGAGCAAGTGTATGTGAGGAACGCACTAAAAAAGATATGGGAGCCAGGAACTATCTTGAACAGGCCTAATCCCATAAGAGAGCCCAGGACATACCTTGTTGACATTGAAGGAAAAACCTACCAGAGGACAAGGGAACATCTCAAACCCAGACACACGGAGACACCCGGTGGGGATCGACAGTTAAGATCACCTCCAACTGATGAAACAATACCAGCTTCTTCACCATATCACTCACCAGAGGAGACCACATCTACCATATCTGGCTCACTGGAGAAGACCGCTATTGGTTCCCCACAAAAGTCAAGAGATGTGGAGATCCCAAAAGAGAAACCCCCACTGATGTACAACAAAAAGGGAGGATTTCAGATGAGAAGCCAGAGTACCAGATCTGGGAGGATTACTCGCATACCACTTAAATTCAATGAGTAGAAGACTTATACTGTTTTATAAAGTTAAACAAGTTTTTTATTAAAAGAGGGGGATGTCATAGTATTATTCAGTTACAAGTAGAAATACAAGGAGACAACATAGATGTTGTTAGTCAGAGCACTTTTGTTATATTCCACTAGATGGCAGTGTGAGACAACAGATGCTTTATTTTATGCTCTGTATATTCTGTTCAAGACTCTCTTTGACTGTTCTGTATTGCCAGTGCGCACCGATCGTTTACTGAGAAAATTAAAAGTACAAGTTGGCTGACATCAGGCATCCTCATTTCTTCCCACACCTCCGACAGGTCAGAATAAGCATTCTTTCTCTGCCACTTTTTTTTTTTCTTGATAATCATCTTTTTTCCCTATTTTTTCTTTTTTTTTTGCAAGTTTTAGAACTTGCAAAAAAACATTTTAAAACATTAATTTCGTTTAATAACAATACACATCAATACAACACAAAATAAAATTCAGAAAGACGAAAACTTCTATCATCAGCCCCTATTGCTACATCAAACAATAGTAGATCAAACAAAAAAATTAAAATGATCTTTACAGAAATATTAAGCCCAGCCTACATATAATAAGCATATAAATACATACAGATTTACCTACACAAACCCTCATTTAACCTTTTCATCTACACAAAGTTCAGTGGCAACATCTACTTAAAATTTTATGTATTTTCTTCATAAATAATTCTACACACTATATATATGATGTATGCTTAGCATCTCAGTTTTAATAAGACTTTTAAAGGCAGCGATTGACTTTGTAGTTTTAGTTCATTCTATTCTGAACTAAACGTCTCCGATGCCTTTGTTCTAAATCTTGGTTTTCTGAATTTTTATGTCCTTTTAAGTTATTATTTGTCTTTTAATGAATTGAAGCTGTAAATTGAAGGGTACCCATATCTTGTGCACTTTGTTCATTCATTTGAGAATGTCGTCAACTAGGGCACCAAATAGGAGTATTTTTAAATTACTGAGTAGTGGGCCTGATGGGTCTCCATACTTACTTCCTGTAACAATTCTTATTTCCTGTTTTTGTAATGCTATCATTGGGGTTACATGTTTTATACGTAGTTAAACCAACATTATTCAAAAGCATGGGGTCTCATGTTGAAAACATTTAATTGACAGATTCTCGTGAACCCGCTTTCTTCAGTTGGTAGGGGTGTGGCCTCCTAGCGCGCGTGGTGAGAGTGGTCGCCATAGAAACGTTGACTTGGACCAATCACTTCTTACTGACCTGACCTGGTTCTAACATGGCGGCTGCTGTATTGTGAAAAATTGACAATCATTTTCTCTGGGGGAGGGGGGGCACCCTCACTCAGTCCAGTTCCCGTATACAGTCAATGGACCCCCCCCCCCTCATCTCAGAAGATAATACCTGATACTGTGCTGCATCAACCTTCAGGGATTAATGTAGTTTTGGATTTGAAATGAAAGAACCCGTGTAGATGTCCTCATGTCAGCACACATGTGAACAAACACGTGTTTGGAGTGTTTATTAGTCCGCTGGTAAATGTTTAGACCGAGACAACAGGAAGTGAACTAATGCAGCTGAGCACAGATGACACTCATCACTCCGCCCACTTTATGTTAGCAGTGCAACAAATAGTTCTAAACATTTAGGAAAACAGCTTTATAGCAACACGGTCACCACATGGAACTAATAAATTAGACAAACGTGGAGTAAAAAGAATAAATGCACATGTTAAAGATGTCTGCAGAGTTTCTGTAACAGTCTGTAGAGACATTTAGACCGATGAAGGCAAAGGGCTCCAGCTGGAGCAGCATCTGAAAGTGACCATTGAATGGACAGGAAAACATCACTGCACTGGACAGAACCGAGTATCACATACTACTTTAGAGGGTTTTTTGATGGCTCCAGTTGGACATGAATCTACAGCGGCTGAGCGTGGACCGAAACGGCGTTCACCCCCACTGCTGGAGGAGTAAAGCTGCAGGGAGACGTGGAGGGTAACAGACAAGTCCGACAGTGTGAAGGTGATGCTGCAGGGAGACAGATGCGTCTCCTGATGGTTACGAACTGCAAACAAAATGGCAGAAGTACGAAGACACAACCAGGCAGCAGCTTTTCCAACCCCTCCTTCTCCAGCCCACATGAACGTTTCTACCGTCACAAACGCCAACAGTGTCGTTACATCTGAGGAAAACTGCCCTCCTCCAACCATTACCCCCGTTAGAGCCATCGTGTCTGCACTTCCTCCCAGCATGAACAAGGTGTGCTTTAGAAATTCTCACCTCTGTGCCAGAAATCCAGGGAATGATCTGGATTTCAAATATTAAAGTTGGGAATTTAGTGAATATATTTACACATGGGTTGTCACTGAAGTTACTACCAGAGGACACATCTCTCAGGACAGATCTACGGTTAAAAACCAGAAAAGTGAAACATCTGTAACTCAGGGTTTTGCTGGCAGTTAGTAGGGAGTGGTAACATTAGAACAAAAGACTGACTTTTACATCATTTCTTTGAAATCAGACCCCCAGAAACAAAAGAAGACACATTTGTCCTTTTTTTGTTCATTTCAAGAGGTTAAGACAATTCCAGTGAGGACTGGGTTTGTTCACATGAACCGTCTAAAACCCAAACGCCCAACAGGGGAACGAGACATTCTTGTTACAGGACATCTGCGTTTCTCCGTTCCCTTTTTTTCTCCCAGATGAAGGTGTTGGAAATGGAACTCCCTCCACTCGAGTCACTACCAAATATCTAAGGTTAAAAGCCAGCCCAGACTCCTGACTGTAGCGTGTACAGTGTGAAACTACACGGAAATCTGCATGTAAAATCCAACAGTGGTTCTGCGGGTGACTCGAGCCGCCGGCTCAAGCACAAACGGCGTGTAAGAAGCAGTTTTGCGATTGGCCAGCAGCAACAGGAAGCACATTCAGTCCCCAAAACAAAACCAACTGAGTGGTTACAGTAAGACGAGGGACACATGCCAAAAACACGAGCAGGAACAAACCCAGACAGGATTTGATGCTTTCTTCCCTCTTTTCCAACAACTGAGCTGACTTCCTGCAGCCAAGACTCCGAGGAGAGGTGGTTTGGATGGTTGGACAGTGTGTCTCCTGACACACACACACACACACACACACTCACTGTTATGTTCTATAAAGCTTAAAAACATGAATGTGGTTCTCTAAAAGCTTTTGTGCCAACGCTGTTGGCTTGAGATAGTTGAGATAGTTTTAGGTCGACCCTCTTGGTTACAATGTTTCCTGTTTGCAAATAGAAAAGCAGGACGACAGCGAGACCACAGATTCCACAGAAAGATGCACCGGCTCCTGCCGGCCTCTCGTCTCCTGCAGTCTCGTCGTGGTGGAGAACTGTAGTGTCCGTGCTGCAGGACGTGGGCCGGGTCTCAGTAGTTGGGTTCGGGTGGAGACGCGGCGGGAGGCGGGCTCAAGCCTCTGAGCTCAGGGTGGTCCGTGTGGGACTCGGGGGAAGGCGAGCGGCGGCGCTGTGCTCGGTACGGAAGCTGTAGTCGTACTGGAATCACAAGGGAAAGACTGGACATAAAACTTGTTTTTCTTTTTTACTTTATTTATAAACAACATGTTTAACAAAAGTGTGAATGCCATGGGGACACAGAGAAAACAATGTCAATGCATGCAGACCTTATATTCAGCCATAGGACAGAAGCATCACAGAAAAATGTAAGTGAGCTACAGAGTTTATTAAAAAAAAAGTACCATTTTGAAAATTAAATGAGTTGAAATAGCATTTTATGTTTTAATTCGTTTGATGACATAACCATACTGCATTAATTCATGCAAAAAAGTGTTCAAAATTAGGTTTGGAGTTTGACCGTTTACTTTTATGATTATGAAATTTCACCCAAAGAAAAATCAGTGGTGTTATAACACTAACGTTCATGCTGTTGTTAGAACAGCCCAAAATGATGTCCCTTTGTTAACATCTAACCCTCACAGGGACAATCTTTGGGATCTTTTTCTGGCAAAGCACAACAGCGCTCCCTAGTGGACAAAGTACAGGACACCTTTTCAGCCAATTGTGGATTCCCAACCAATGTCTCTAAACTTTGGAGCCCACGACTCCTGCAGCATCCCATCCACCTTTTCAAGGATCGGTTTTAAAAAGTGCACGACTGTGTGATCTGTAGCAACACTTCTAAAAGTCCAGAAATGTGAACTACGGCGTTTCCTCACTATGTGCAATTGTGGATGCTTTGTCTCCCCTCGGCTATCAGGCTGTTTAACAAATCTGCCTGATATGAACTGTGACTTTATTGTTATTAACTGTGCGTGTTTGTGTGTGTCTTGGTGTCGGACACTGGAATTTCTCACTTGGGAGATTCATAAAGTCTTATCCATCCATCCATCCATCATCCTCTTAGTCTTATACATCCATGGGTTCAGTCACATGGGTGCTGCGGGCTTTTGGGCTGTCCGGCCCGTGGAGGGTCTTAAAGAGGAGCGGCTGCAGCTTGAGGGGAGCACAGGAGTGTTTCGCAGTTCCCTTCAGGCACCTACGGCCACCTTGTGAAGATGGAACGTACCATTGTCGTGTGTGATAAGTGTATCATGAAGACCCACTTATCATTTAACAGCATTTTCAGGCGCCTTGCAGAGTTTGTGAGATTTTGGGGAGTCAAAAAATGAACATCCATGGCTCTCCCTTACTTCATCCTTACTTCCCCCTGCCTGTTGTTTTGGGTGTTTGCTCCTACCTGTCGCCCACAGCACCCCCATAGAAAAGGACATTTCTCTGACTCGTCGAGTCGTCTACAACCTTAAGATTTGACGCAGACCCGTCTGCTTTCCCTGCACAGGTTTGCCCAAAATGAACATCGTCTCATCCAAATCAGAACAATGGCGTTTAGGTGGCGTGTAAATTTGACGCGTTCTGTGTGAACGTAGGTCGACATGCTTTTCTCACTCACCTCTTTCTCGATGTCAGCCAGAGACTTGATCGTAATGCCCATCAGGTCCACCTGCTGCAACTGCACACAGAACAAACAGGGAGCGGCACGCATGTTTTCAATCAGAGCCGGGAAAGTACATCTTCAGATCTCTCAAACTCCGATGTTTACGGTTTGTGTTCTTGTGTCCTTCTAATTAGCTTTGCTGGTGTCATGCTTCGAAATCTTGGTGTCTGCTAACCTAACTTGGCTGGTAGAAGCCTTTCTTCTAGCAATTGATCTTAGGTTCGTCTCTCCCATCAGTTTGCTGAAGCCAGGAAACAGACTTGTGTCCCTTCAAACTCGATGCATCAGAAGTTGCTTCATATGGATGTCCTGTTCTGATCTTAATGTAGAGGAACAGAACATTCATGTTCATCCAGATCAGAAGAAATGATTAAACATTGGAAACACTCTTTATCTAAGAAAATTCTGATTTAAAATCAAATTGGAAAATGTTGCTTTTCTAATAAATGGATTAATCATGATAGCATAATTATTTATATTTCAATAGAATAAGACGCCATTCAGCAGGCTCAGAAGATGGATAGATGAACCGATGCTATAGGAAAACCTTCTAGATAACACTTTCTGGGTGGTTATCTTGCATTTGTTTTGCATTGGTTGGAATTATTTTTGAACAGAAAAAGAAGCGTTTCTATAAGCCTGTCATGACTGTAGAGAGATCTCTGAAGTAGGACTGAATGTGCAAAACATATGAAGCAACTTTTTGGCCTCTGAAATGTACACAGCATGCAAAGCCTGGGGAAAAAAATCTGAACTTTGTCCCAAAACAAATCCTATCTTAGTTCTCGATATTTCTACTCTGCCGCCTGTAGAACATGTTTAGTGACGCGGAGCCTTTTGTTGGTGGCTGCAGCGCCGCTGCCATCTGGTGGTAAAACATTAAACAGCTTTTCTGTGTATTTCTGCTCCTGCCAACAGTGACGGCCGGTTCTTTCTCTGTTTGAAAAAAGGCTGCAGGCTGGGTTTAAGTTGGACTGTAAACTGCATTAAGGCTAAGGCTACACTTTTGACATGCCTGCTCTAGAGACTAACGTGCATGTCAGGAGGCTTAGAACTCTATACATTTATCACTCCATCAGGAACCTCAGTGTTTTTTGTCTGCATGTTGCCGTGGGGATCATTAACTCTGAGCTCCACTGATGATCGTTTTCGCTTTCTGTGTGCATTTGGTAAACTCAGAGGCTGAGGTTGAGTCGAGGCCCAGATCTTTCATGTTGACCTTTTTTAGAGTAACTGAGACTGATTGGTCTTTATAAAATAAAATGTCAGAGAAGGAGCTGAACATGGCCGCATTTCTGAGGGATCCAAAGTGAGCAGCAGCTCATCTTCAAAGACTTACATCAGAAGAAGAACAGGCAAACTTCTCAGAGATCATGAAGGGAACTCCATCCATCGCTGCAAGACAGTCACAAAAAAGAAATTACAATTAAAGGCCATCAAAAATACAAATGCAGGGACCCCCAAAGATTAGTTTTCAACACGTTATTTTTGGGCTTTTTATTTTTATTTTTAGGAGAATTCAACCAGGTAATGATTATAATGATGATGATGAAAAGATAGGACAAAAAAAGACAAGAAACATCATTTGAAATTCTCATGGATGCTGACAACAAAGCCGAAGTGTCCCCCCCACACAGGAGAGCGTAAGGAGATGGGGGGGGGGGGGGTCCTCATCTCTGGCCTGGCGTCTGCATTAGCCAGATGTTGACACGCTTACTCTCTGTCTCCTAATAGCGTCTCAGAAGAAACTCACGGCTAACATTACTTCCGCCTCGGCGCAAAGTTAATACAGTGGCGACCTGGGGGTTAGCCCTAAGCCACTAAGACTCATGGGAAGTGTGAAATCTTGTGTGTTGAATCCTTCACCATCACTGAGAGAGCTATGAAGAGAAGTGACGTTCATGTTGTTACACTGTTCATGTGTGTTCATAATAAATGGGTTTTAATGCCAGAAAGGAGAAGGAACAATCTATTTCTCTGTCTGCTCTCTCTCTGAGACTGTTAGAGGGCGTGTGGAGTGTGGGGGGGCAAGGACAGTCAATGTAGCTACTTAAACAGCAGCTCAGCTCTCATTTCCCCGCTACGAGTGACAAAGCAGCTGGATCGTTACAATTCATATGCGGGACAAAAAGGACCAAAACGGTACAGGAGTGAACCGAACCGAAACCGCTGTACCGAAACGTTTCCGTTCAACTACGTGGATCGTTTCACCCCCAGTAGAGACGTGTTGATGATATAATGGAGTCCAAAACCAACCAGGGGGAGACACTATGCATTCTTCTCCTGAACTTTAAGCTATTTTACTTATTTGCATTGAGACATTAGTGGCCAAACTGGAAGTCCCACTTAACGTGTCGTCATTCAGACGCAGCTCCTGCAGCAGATGATGATGGTGCAGAACAAGGGAAAGGTACTTCTCTAAAATCATTGGAAGCTGCAGCAGCAACTCTTGTATCCTGTTCACAACAGTAAACAGATTAACTAATTCTCCAATAGAACTGGCTTGCACACCTAAATGTAATGAGTTTTCTGTATTTTTTAAAGCCAAGGTTCAGGGCATTAAAAAGGCCATCAACTCCACAACACACATAACTATCCAACGGCCACCTACTCACTCTAAGCTGACTCACTTTGTACCTGTCACTGACCAAACTGTCCAAGAGACCATCACCCGTCTGAGCTCTTCTACATGCTGCCTTGATGTGTTACCCACTAGATTTCTAAAGTCTGTCCTGAACAGTGTGTTGCCACCAATTACTCAAATAGTTAACATGTCTCTTCAATCTGGAATATTTCCAGAGGCCTTAAAAACTGCAGTCGTTAAACCCCTCCTGAAGAAGAGCGGTCTTGACCCCACTGTACTGAATAATTACAGACCTATCTCTAATCTGCCATTTTTAGGAAGTTGTTTACCAACAGCCCACTGACTTTCTCTTATTAAACAATTCATTTGATGTTTTCCAGTCAGGTTTTAGACCCCATCATAGCACAGAAACTGCTCTTATCAAGGTAACCAATGACATCCGCCTGAACACTGATGATGGCAAAGTCTCTGTCTCTTAATCCTGCTAGACCTGAGTGCTGCCTTTGATACTGTTGATCATGGGATCCTTTTGCACAGACTCCAAGACTGGGTTGGCATCTCTGGATCTGCCCTAAGTTGGCTCAAGTCTTATCTAAAAAAGGGAAATACTTTGTTGAAATTGGTAGTTGCGTCTCAGACTACATGGCCTTGACTTGTGGTGTGCCCCAGGGATCGATCCTGGGACCCCTTCTGTTCAACCTCTACATGCTCCCACTAGGGCAGTAATAATAACATATCTTATCACAACTATGCAGATGATACTCAGATCTATGTGTCACTGACAACAGGTGAATATGGGCCGGTGGATTCACTCAGCCACTGCCTCCAGCAGACCAGCGCGTGGATGCAGAACAACTTTCTCCAACTAAACTCAGACAAGACCGAAGTTATTTTTTTTGGCCCACAGAAACAAAGAGAAAGTGTCAGCAGCTACCTTCATTCTCTGCCTCTTAAACCCTCAAATCAAGTCAGAAATCTAGGGGTAATCATGGACTCTGACCTGAACTTTAACAGCCATATCAAGTCAGTAACATCAGCTGCATTTTACCATCTGAAAAACATTGCCAAAATCAAAAGCATAATGTCAAAGCGAGACCTGGAGATACTTATTCATGCATTTGTCTCCAGTAGATTAGACTACTGTAACGGCCTGCTCACCGGCCTCTCCAAACGAGCTGTAAAACAGCTTCAGTGCATCCAGAATGCTGCTGCTCGAGTCCTGACCAAAACCAGGAAGTATGATCACATTAGTCCTGTGCTCAGGTCTCTGCACTGGCTCCCTGTACCTCAAAGAATAGACTTCAAAGCAGCTCTGCTTGTGTACAAGTCTCTCCATGGCAGCGCACCAAAGTACATCTCTGACATGTTAGTGCCATATGAACCATCTCGTACTCTGAGGACCTCAGGGTCCGGCCTCCTGTTGATTCCCAGAGTCAGAACTAAACAAGGGGAATCAGCGTTTCAATATTCTGCAGCTAAAATCTGGAACAGCCTCCCTGAAGTCGTAAGACAGGCCTCTTCTGTGTTCATGTTCAAATCTAGACTTAAAACATTTCTGTTTAGCCGTGTATATGACTGAAAGGTCCTATCTGCACTTTCTGTCCTTTCCTTCCTTTATTTTTAAATCAATTTTCAAATTTTATCTTTTCTTTTAAATTTTACGTTGATTATTTCTATGATGTATTGTGATTTTAATGAATTTTTCTGTTTTGTGAAGCACCTTGAATTACTTTGTGTACGAATTGCGCTATACAAATAAACTTGCCTTGCCATGAAGCTCACCGTACTGGAAGAGTCTCTGAACGATCTCATCAATCCAGACATGAAGACGTGTTTACTGATGCTGATTGAAATGATTAAACCTAATCTCTCTACTTCCTTTGTGTCTTCAATAAAGTACTGAAGAGGATTTTGATGCTGGCTCCTCCCACACAAAGCAGGTTTCTTAGACAAGCGTCAATTGGCGAAGTTGACGCCTGACTCATGTTTGATGTGAATGGCGTTTTAGAAGGCTTTGCTGTGTTTTATAAGAAGAGCTCTAACCTGAGATGGCATAAAGGTTGGAGTTGTGGTGCTCATAATCCGGTCTGGTGGTGTTTTTCCCTCTGAAGCTGGCAGGCAGGGTCATGGAGATATGCCTTGGAGCAAAGAAAGAAACAACAAAACACCTTCAGATGGAATAAGTGGAGATCAGCGACCACACCCCAGCAGGAACAGAGACGTTTCAGAGAATGAAATGTGAGAGGAAAAAATACTATCTTTATCCAAAGTTTAGGAACTGGAAAGTTTGACCCCTTTGTGCTTAAGAGAGTGAAACTTCTTTTTTTTTGTTGCTTTAAATCAACTTAAATAAACAGACAAGGACGTTTTTTTGTTTGTTTTTTTTTTAGAATTCAGCCTGAAAAAGAAAATGCAGAAGATGAAATTAAGGATTTTCATTTTCTTTTTCAAACTCATAGTCCTGGGGGAGAGCAGGTGTGTTACCTGCATTTGTAATGAGCACTTCTTTAAGAGTTAAAGCGAGAAAAACATGTGACGTTATTTTGTTTTATGAAAACTCAGCAAACCATGTCCCACCAAGCAGCAAACTAATTTTAAAGTCCCACCATGATCATCTTATGATCTATTTTCAAAGTGTTCCCAGAGGTATTTTAATGATGATCGTGCCGTTTTTAGTCAAAATCAGAAAACCTGTGTCGCTTTCTAGGACAAAGTTTCTGCAGAGCGACAGGAGTTCATTAGAAATTCACCTCTGAAATGTGGGCAGGACTCCACATTGACAGGAACCCCACCCCCATTTCCTGTCACCCATCTGTCTACACTCTCTCTCTTTTCCAGCCCCTCACACCTCCAACCTAACATGAGCGGTGCAATAAAAACAGTGATCAATATTGGAGCTACCCAACCGTACAGTTTAGATCCAGATTCCAGGTGAGACGAGGTAAATAAAGATGGTCATGGATCAGAATGGAGCAGAGCAGGAAGCTTGTGGTCAATCCACTGTATTTTCTACATAACAATGTTTTATAAAGCATTTTTGTTTACTCTTAAGATTTGAATAAAAAAAATAGAAATTGAATTTTAAACTTATTTTCTTTATATGTGTCCACCATCATCGGAAAAAGGCTAAAAGAAAACTTAAAAAAACATGGTTTTCATCTGATTAAGTCTTTAAGAATGTAATAATAAATCTCCAACGTTACAGGCTGTGTTGTGTCCAGTTGTAGAGTACTACAACACTACAACAGTACTACTGTACTACAACAACAACAACAAATTAAGAAATCAAGCACATAACGTTAAAACATTGATAATATCTCTTAAATCTCTGAAATCTTTGTTTACTTGGTTGATTGCTTTGGACAGGAGTTTCTGTGGTTTGTGTAAATCCAGGACACATACTTGGGTATGGGAGCTGCTGGAACAGGAGCAGGGGTGGAGTTGTTCACATTTTGAATGGCGTTGGTGGGTGGTGGGACAGCAGCGTCTTGAGCATGAGGGACATTCCCCATGCGATACCAGATTCCCATGCTGTTAAGCTCCCTGTGGAACCAAGCAGTAAGGAATGAAAACATGCAGGCAGCGCACAAACACTTCTGACTGGGTCGTTTCCTCGGATAGTCCGCTTCGTTTGGAAAGAGTGAAAGCTCACTTGAGCTGGAGTGCAAATCAAACAACCCCCTAAAGACTGAAACAGACTAAATCAACAGATTAAACTCTTCTGTTTAACCAGCTGCTCCCTGTGGGGCTGTAAACAAGCTCTGACAGGGGAATGTAGAAGAAAACCATCTTTCTGGGACTATTTATTAGCCATCTTCCTTTCTTCACCAAACCATGTTTACATACCTGGTATTTAAATATTCTTTGTGATTCTACTATATTCAGATCCGCACAGTAACTTGTTTTCTCTTCATTTAATTCAATTCTCCCTTAATTTTGCTCCAAATTCACACTTAGATGAAGCAAACCTGAATCCGTTTACAGACTTTCACCAATGCAGCAGTGGAAGAAGAACAAGAAAGGAGAAGGAAGTATGTTGAACTGAGCCAAAAAATTATTGAATCAATATTCGCTTGATAGAAAACCCAATACAAAATTTCATAGAAAGTTAGAAACCAATACAAAAAAAAAAAAGAAAAAAAGAGTCAGATTTTTCTTCCCGTATGTGTCAGCAGTTACATGATTGCTTTTTTAAATAACCAAACTAAAACTGGGTTTTAATGGAAACCTGAAAAATAACTGAAATCTGAATAAAATCCCACTGAAATCGAATGGTAAACTGACATCGTGTTTTGGCATACCTGTGCTTTAGCAGAAATAAAAATAGTTTTAAAAATAGATTTTTTTTTCAAGTGGTTTGGTCCCTTTTGATTTTTTTTTGTGCTCCATGCGGGAAAGTAAGTTGAGGATGTGACGCTGTAAAGCCTTTTCTGTCCATACCCCTGTCACTTGTGTTTGAGGTGGGAGGAATGTAAACAAGAGAAACCAGAATGGCTGTAAACAAATAAACCAGCACCAAGTGTTACCATGCCAACAGTGACACTTCCTGTCAATCACATAGTTCATTCATCTGCAGATGGAATTTATTCTAAGGCCATATGTTAAATGTGCAGGCCTATACCGATTTTTTGTATTTTCCGAGCGCTGGCAGCTACGCGCTTACGTAGATGACCATGAATACCTCATTGAGAGGCAGTAATGTCCAAATTTTGAGACATTCTGTTTTCCATATCTCTCCACTTGGAGAGATAAATGTAGAGGCAAGGAGAAGCTGTAGGGGAAGGGAGGCAATTCGGATTCGGCCTAAGTGTTTAATATTACAGACCCACATAATTCCTGCATTTCTTAGTCTTTTACCCTTTAATGCCAGAGCTGTTGGTGGCAACATGGAATAACACTCTCTTTGAACTATCATAGGTCTTCTAACATTTACGCAAATAACATAATTCCAATGGATTCTAAAGCGTCACGATCAGCTGATTTCTGCTGATAGTGTGAACACTTCACCCCTGTAAAGTGTTCCATATCAAGCCTGCTTTTCTCCGCTTCAGAATCTGTTGGAATTACGTTAATTGCGTAAACTGTCAAGAAGTTACGGTCAATCCTGGAGCTAGAGCGCCGGCGTTAAAGGATAAATGATCCTCATTTAAGTGCTTTTAAACTGCTTACCCAATGAACGTGTACTGAGGAGGTGCCTGCTTGGTGCGCCCGAGGATCCGGATGTCACAAATGGCTGCCTCTGTGGAGTCCCTTGGAATGAACTTGATGCAGAGTCGCCTCTTCCTGAAGGCTTGCTCCTCTGAGGGACGGGAAAACAAACCCTTACCCACAGCACTGTCTGCTCCTTCAACAATCACCAGAGACATTAATAATATGGCACTTAAAACTACATCTAAGTGGTTTTAGAGCTTTTTGCCAAAGGTAACGGCATCAACAGGAACCGATTACATACGGGTGTCCACCGTTTCCTGGATTGGGATGAATCCCACAGGCAAGGTGTCCTTTATATCAATGAGCTTCATGTCCACTAATACATTCCCTAAATGACTCTAATGGGGGAAAAAAGATAAAGTTTAACAATACAATCTATTTTTTTGACCATGTCAATGTGCCAGGTGAGTGAACGGACATTTTCTTTGGAAAAAACTCTGGTGAAGCAAAGGTAACGGGTCACTTTAGATTTGAAAAGGCCATCTTTCCACAGGTCTGCATCAAGGCCATCTGTCGTCGTGGATACCTGGATTAAATAGCACAGACATGAATTTTGGCGTTAAGACGTGACCCAAAAAAAAAAAAATGGTGAAAACATTAGAATTCCATTTAATTGATCTTATATTAACAAAAATAAGTTAGCTCATTTCAGTTTAGCTCCATTGATCAATCCTGGTCCTCGAGGTCAACCATCGCGCCCGTTTTCCAGCTCTTCCTTTTCCTCCTCGATGCTGATAAACGGACTCAGGTATTTTCATGGTCAGATTGACTGAATACACCCGATCCAGGTAATCAGCAGTAATAGGTGCAGGGAGAGCTGGAAACCGAGCAGTATATGCCTGGTGGGAGATCTTTAGGACCCGGATTGAGCAGCTCTGTTCCTGTAGAGCTGAAGACGGCTTATGATTTCTAATACCGTCTTAATTTACCTACCTGAAAAACGCTCTCATGGTTTTATGCAGTAAAGTTGTTTGCTTTACATCTTATAGGGGCATCATTTAAACATTTTGAACATCCAGCCATAAAAAAAAAACGTAATAGTGAAATGTATTTATATGCATTTTTTCAGCATGATTTTAAAATGGTCATTCACTTCGGGTCCTGTGCTGTGACTTACTACATCATATCCAGTTGGAGCTCTGTTCCTGGAGGCTACCACTCCAACACCAGTGATTGGGTCCATTGGCATCTCTGGCAAAGCTTCAGTCAGATCTCGTACTTCAGGCATCTTTGTAACAGCTCTCTACAACATGGAACACAAAAAATCTATTAGAAAAAAAGACAACTGGTAGATCAACCATTACAAAAAAAGTCCAATCAAGGCAACATGACACATTAAAAAATAAATAAATAAATAATAAATACTTAACAGGACATGATCTGTAACATTGGTCAACCAAAGGGCTGTGCCCAAGATTAGAGTGGATTTTAATCTGAAATGGCCAAGAATAGTAGGGAGTTGTTCGTACGGGGGTCTGCAACCAAAGGCTCCGAAGCCTCATGGGGCTTTATTTAAAAAAAATTAGGGCCCTTAATAGGGTTGTGCCGATGGACGATACCATCGTCCATCGTGATGGGTGACTGACCTCACGATGGAGAGACACCATCGTGATGCCACGCCCCCGCCACGCTGCGAGTCGACACCATAAGCCGCGGTTACATGAACAAAATATCTTGATCGGATCATTGGTCGGATTAGAATCCAACCGTGTACATGGGCCCAGAAAAACTTTTTCAGATTATAAAAAACGTTCACATGGGTCACACTTTCAGTCAGAATAAATCATTCGCACATGCGCAGTAGTGTTTTAAAAACCGGAAGAGAAAATCAGTTCCGTCGAACGGCTAAATACAAAGATATCAAAGTCAAAGTCAAATTCAATTTTAATGTCAAATATGCTGCATCCGTAAGACATACAGCACAGATGAAATTGCTCTCCTCTCACCCCACAGTGCAAGCAGCATATAAAATAATAAATAAACGACTTAAAAAATAGATAAAAAGACACCAATAATAAGATGAATAACAGTAGTCTAAACAGAGCAAAAGAGCAATGACATGGTTAAAGTGGCAGTTTAAAGTGACAAAAGTGCTGAGAACAGTAAGTGGATGAGTCAGCAGTGGCAGTCTTTGGTGAAGATGGTGATCTGAACTGTTGTGAAAGTTTTCAGTGTGTTATTATATCTTTTATAATTATTGTAACGTACGTAGCCTTTCTTAATCAATAGGTATTTTAAATTATTTTAATTGATCGCTCAACTACAACAACCGTCAGGACACATTTCCCATAATGCATTGTTTTGTAGTCATTCGGCGGTTTGCAGTAAGTGCAGTACTAAGTTTCCAGCTGCATTCGCTCTGGTTGGGGCCTTGCTCCGCCCCTTTCTGGTGATATTTTTGTGATGATTGACAGGTGATGTTAGAGCAAAATCATACGTCTCACACCAGGTGATCAGCGCAGCGTTTCGTCCACCTGGGTGATCTCAAACACACTGATTGTGCATCTTGGCTGCACCTAGTATTTGGTGTCACCAACATGAATTTCCATCAGTTTTTTATAAAAATATAGGAGTAGCTGACCGGCTGCTCTACAATAACTTGTGACCGCGGTTTAAATGGCCAAAAAGTCATAAGAAAGAAAATCCAAAAATGTTTACTGAATTTTGTTTCTCCTTTACTAATTTGTGTTTTAAAAAGTAAACTTAAAAAAAAATTCAACACAGATTCAGAATAGGGAGCACATCCTCTGACTTCTCAACCTTAAATGTCAATAAGTCCAAGTTCAGTCCAGATTTACTGACAATCATCTTCATCCACACTGAGGGTCTCAGTTTGGGAGGAAGTGCTGCCAAGTGTCCAGCAGTAAGAAGACAAGAGAACCGTGTTCAGAAGAACCCAATGATGGATTTACAGAACTGTAAAATTGGAGTCTTCTTTAGTGTTTAATAGTTATAATTCAACAGTGTTAACTGAACTGTGTTAATAGGGACGTTTAAATTAGAAAACAGCAGATATAGAAGACTAAATAAACAGAAATGTATTACTGATTTATTTACTCTTTGATTATTTTATTTACGTATTTTATTTGAGTTTTATGAGTACATGTTGTACAGAAAACAGTTAATAATAGAGTAGTTAATAGTATAGTCCATGTTCCATACAAATTTACTGGCTCAGACACTCACAGGTTGCGCGTGTGTGTGTGCGTTGAAGTTGCGGCCCTCCCTCAGCTAGACTCTGCCTTCAGTGGCCCCCAGGTAAATTGAGTTTGAGACCCCTGTGTTACATGTTGTTGATTCATTGATTGATTGTGTTGTGTGTGTGTACTGTCTGTGGAAATATGTCCAATTATAATTTAGAGTATTTATTATAATGTTATCTTTTATTTGATTTCCCAATCAATGTATGACCTAAAATCTCAATAGGTTTGATATATCGATGCATTTTCAATCGTCTTTTTTCTTTGTTATTATTGCTTGAAATACAAGTATAAACCAAAATGCTACCCCACATCTCCTAATATGTACACGATTTACTTTTCTGATTTTTTTTTTTTTTTAATTCCAGATTATATGATATTTCCAACATAATGTGAAACTGGTCCAGCTAAAAAAATTTTTTTTTTACATGAGATTAATAAGTACGGGACAAATTATAACACGAATCCCATTTTACATGATATCACAATAAATGAAACGAATTTAAATACAAAACTCAAAAGTCAAAAACATGAGATGGTTTGAAACGGAGCCACACCAAGAATCCCACTAAACAAGTGAAAGCAAGCATCGGTGCAAAGTGAAGGAAAACATCCAAAGCTTAACAGAAAAATGTCCCACAAAGATTAAAAAAAAAAAAAAAATGAGGAAGAAGCCCCCCACACACACAGGGTTACCAGACACCTACTGCAAACACCATTCACTTTTGTTGTGGTTACACTGTGTATCAGGCACATTTGACCTATTTCCCATCGAGTCTCTTTCCTTTCAAACCAGTGTTTTGTAACCGATCCGCCATTAAACCCAATAAACGGTTGCATATCTTCTTTCTCGCCTTGGTACAGACAGTGATAGTCCAGGCTGCTCCTCTAGTCTATGCGACATGAAGCTAACGCTAACGGGGTGGATCAGAATTACACACGCGCCGCCTAACAGTTCACGGCAGGCAGTGAGCAGCCCGGGTACCTGAAGTCTTTTTAAACCACGACCCGTCTTTACAAAACACCTTAGTGCCAAAAAAATGCAACATTTGTTTGGAGACACAGAATATCTGTTAGCAAGCACAGTTAGCTTACAAGATGGGAAGCTACTTACCCCGCGAGGCAACACGCAGAAACGGACCGCTCACCTCGAGTTTCCCCGCGTGCTTTCACTTGTTTTCAAAACATGTTGCCGCCCTGAAACCAACAGAGTGATCCTGAACTTTAGCTGAAGTGTTAATATTTACATAGTGTGTTTCCGGTTTCGTGTCGCTAAACCCACAGCGAGGGCCCACAGCGAGATCCGCTGCTGACCGCAGATAGCTCCGCCCCCTCCCACCGACTGCTACGACATTCATAGCGATGCTCTTCAGTGGAAACCTGCCACTGTACAGGCTCCGATTCATTTGTTCTATTGTTTCTACGGGGAAGGCAGACAAATGAGGAGAAAGAAATTCAGGAACAGAACACAGTGCAGAGTAGGGATGCTAGAAAACTCGTTTTACCACGTGGTTTCATCATCATCATCATTCATCATTCTAGCGGATTGTGGAAAGAAAGCATTTTTGCATCCTCAATGCAAACTATGTGGGGCTGAAAAGGTTCAAGCCCATGAAAATTGTGTTTTGTTTTTAACAAGTTCTTGTAACATTTCTCTGATGATTGAGGAGATGCATAGAAAACATTTAGCTCAAAACTGCATTTTTGTGTATTTCTTTATTCGAATTGTTGTCAATCAGGATCAGACGAAACAAATCTAAGTTTTGTTCGCAAGTTGGTGACATAAATACACATTTATGTTGGAATATATACAGACAAATACCGGTAGATCCATGTTTTCATGTCAGACTGGATAAAGGCACAGGCAGTGGGGGATTCAGTGACGGACCCCCTAAATGTGATGGGCCACAGAAATCCACAATTAACCACAGAAATAAAAAATAAAAATAAAAAAACTAGAAAAAAATATGTAAGTATTGATATGGAACGACACACAGATGGACAAATAGACAGTCAAATAGACATAAAAAGAAAAAGGGTAGTGGTAGAGGGTGGTCTTCTTCAAACTGCTCATGATTCCAAACAATTGGAATAAAGAAATACTCAGAAATGCCATTTTAAGCTTTATTTTCTTCATAGATGTCCTCTATCGTCAGAAAAATGCCGCAAGAACATGTTAAAAACAAAAAAATAAAAATTTCACCAGAGTGTGTCTTTAAAGACAGAAGGAAATCTGTTGACAGGTCCCACAAGTGTAATGGAAAGATGGAAGGAGAACTTTGAATATTTCAAAAATATTCATGTAAATAGAAAAGGTTCTTGCAACCTTTTACTGCTGCAAATCTTTTTCCTCGTGATCGCACATTTTTGCAGCCACATTTCTTTTTCATATAATGACATTTTGAACTTGCAAAAGTTTACATCTTGCTCTGGCATCTCTCTTTATTTTAAACTTTTCTTTCTTTTTTCATTTTCTGGTGTAAAGCGTATTTGGTATGGATGTGTGGGCAACATTTTATAAACGCTGAAATACTATTAAGGAATAAAGGTGCATAAAATTCAGTGTTCCTGTACGTTTTTTACCGAATCGGTCAGTGAACTGCTGTTGTGCGTGTTTTTCGGTTAATGGCTCTTTTATTGTGAAGAGATCACACCGGAAGTCAAAAGGATGTCTTCCTGGTTGCACGAGCGCAGCAGATTGCATTGGCTCTCGGGTTGTTTTGAGACTCGATGCATTGAATTGTTTTTCACGGATGTAACGACTCGTCGGCTGGATAAGTAGACTGGATGAGATGGAGGAACGGGGACTCTGCTGTGTCTCGTCAGATAAACGTAGAGGTGGGACCTTCTTTCTGTTCTTACCACTGCTGCTAACGGGAGATAATCGTTAGCTTGAGTTTAGTCGCCGCTAACCGCCTTTAAGTCATAAGTGCGATCTGTTCCCTGTCCTGTTACACGCTTATAAAGTATGAATCACTTCAGTTTCTAGACCCTCCTGCTACTTTTTTTAGCATCTGTAGTCGATTTTGTTGTAATTCAGCTGGTAAGTGAGCCATATTGGTTAGTAAAACAAGGTGCTACCTTTGCTAACGATAACATGATGTACACAGAACTTTTTAATCTGATTGTTTAACTTCTACCTTCTTAAAATGATAAACCCCGACACAAATTTGCATTTACTGACATATGTGGTGTTTGTTTCAGTTGTGCCGTGTGTTTACACCACCGTGTTTTTCTGTGAGAACTTTCCCCAGATAAGTGTGTCCTCAGCTGAAATGACCGTCAGACATGATTTACAGATGTTACAGTGAGAACTATTACGTCATCGCCGTGATTTCTGTGCTCAGAATCCGTTTTCTTGATGGGGAAGTGTTCCTCTCAGCTGCCCATGCGCTCAGCGCCGTCATCTGCCTGTTGTAGCTGTCAACATCCGTGTTTAGACCAAACACTGTGAATAAACTTCGTGTTTTCAGATGTGACACGACTTCTGATTCTTCAAAAAAAAAAGTTAGTGTTGTGCCCAAACACTAAACAACACTGGCGTTTGTCTGATGATGGAGGACATATATAAAGAAAATTAGGCTCAAAACTGTATTTCTGAGTATTTCTGTGTTCACGTCGTTGTGAATCAGGAGCAGACAAAGAAATGCAGTTAGAAAAAGCTTGTTGTAGCTGAAGCTACTGCAGGAGGCCACAAGCTTCCTGCCCCTCCTCATTCTGATGCATCCACTTATGGACAGCTAGATCCATGTACATCTTTGTTTTCCTCGTCTGAGCTGGAATCTGGATCAAAACGGTATGGCTGGATAGCGCCAATATTGCTCACCACTTTTATTGCAGTGCTAATGTTAGGTTGGCGTTGTGCGAGGCTGTAAGCTAGTTGGAGAGAGTGTAAACAGATGGGTGATGGGAAGTGGTGGGGGGCTAGCTATGCGCCACTGGTCAACTCAGAGAATCGCTATTGAACTCCTGCTGCTCTGCAGAAACCATGCCCTAGAAAACTACACAGGTTTTTTTTTTTTTTAAATTTTGCCTTAAAACAGCATAAACGTAATAGAAAGACTTCTGGGATGCTTTTTGCAATAGATCAAAAGATGACATCAATATGAAAAATTACTAAAGAAAACATGGTTCAAATACATTTTGGCAATTGACTGTATAAGAGAACTGGACTTGGGGACCCCTCCCCCCTGGTGTTCCAAACAGGAAGTACGCACTGGCTCCAAGAAGCCAAAATCCCATAGACTTTTATATAGAAATAAACAGCTGTTAGTCTGTCATTCTGTTGGTCAGAACAACCATTCGTGCTCCGATACCTTTTTTCAAACATGTTCTTGATAATTCTATTTTTTCTAATGATATTTTGTCTTTAGTACAAGCTAATCAAGTTATAAACTGACCAATCATGGGTCTCAATAAAAGCATGTGGCCTCATGTTTAAAGTTCGATTAACCGATTTTGTGTCTGCTTTAAGTGGTAGGGGTGTGGCCTTTCAACAAGCTCCCTCTGGATTTGTGAGAGTGGTTGCCATAGAAATGTTGACTCTGATTGTCTCTGACCAACCACTCACACCAATCACTCCTGGCTAACATTATCTGACTCCCAACCTGGCGACGTCCACATCCCAGAAAAATGGTGACTGAATTTACTTCAATTGGTTGGAGCCAGTAGTAAGCCAATTTTCTGTGAGTGACGTCACACTTACTCTGTCCAGTTCTCATATACAGTCAATGAGTTGGAATGACCCACGCATTTCATAGTTCTAAACAAAAAGAAAATATATATTCACAAACATTTTTCAAAATAAAACAAATCTGTTCTAGTGTTCTGTCTGATCGGTTTTCTGGTTGTTTGTTTTTATTGTTTACAGGGCCTTTTACATCTTCAACAGTGGACGTGATGGAATAGTAAAGGGCTGAAGATGAAAAACTTGCCCCAGTAGCTGCTAAAGTGCACCGAACAGAAAGTGAGGCCCACGTTATGTGTCCAGGCTCCACGGTGACAAAAAGCTTTACTCTGTCTCACTGAGAACATAGGATATGGCTTTTTTGGACAATCCTGCAATTATTTTGGCCCACATCAGGCAGTCTCATGTGACCAGCGATGACACAGGAATGTGTGAGATGGTCCTCATAGACCAGGATGTTGACCTGGAGAAGTGCCAGCTCACCGTGGTGCCTGGTAGCAGCTGTGGCTCGTCTGGACTGAGCTGTCTCATTGAAGGCGGTAGCAGCGTGATGGATAACCACGTTTGCGACTTGTCTCAGTCCATGGACATCACCTCCAGCTGGGACTTTGGCATTCGCCGGCGCTCCAACACGGGTAAGCTTGCCTCCAGTTGTTGGCTGATCAAGAGAATAGGCTTTCTGTCAAGCACATCCTTCAGTTGTTAGCAGGGAAAGTGCAACCAGAAAGCTCATTCCTTCATTTTATTGAGATTGGGTGTCAAATCAAGGCCCTGGTTTATGAAAGCACGGAAAGTATGGGAAGTAGACTTTAGTGAAAGTCTGCATGTGGGGAAAGATCACCAAATGAAGCTGTTTGACTTATGGGACAAATCTGGCTTTGACTTGTTGTGAGAAGGAATTTGGGAATTGTTGCACGTTTGAGTGGAGGAATCACAATGTTATCTGCACATATACAGGTGTGATCGTAAATAACAGAATTTGCTATGCTCTAAATTTTCTCGATTATGGAAAATATGTGTGTGTTTTTTAAAAACCGGGATTGAGGAAAATGGAGATATCATAAACACTGACCTTAACTGAAACAAGTTAGAGGGGCAGCTCTTTTAATGTTGTTTGATGGTCTTTTTGATTGAGTGATTTATTTCAAACAACTTTCATCAAATTAAAACAAAAGAAAATAAAAAAAAACACACAGATAAATCTATTTAAGATATTAATTCTTAAACTGATTCAAAAAATAAATGAAAGATCATGTTTTGACAATATAATCACTCCTAATCATACATAGGCGTTTTTGCACTTACTGTATTTTTTGGACTAGAAGTTGCAGATGCAAATGTACGGAGCCCCCAAGGTGCCAGTGGTTAAAAAAGAATTCGGATAAACCGTGCGCACGGATTACTAAACCATGCCCACGCATTGCTAAACCTTTGTAGATACCATGTCTGATAAAAACTAGGAACCGGATATTGATAAATCATGTAATAAAATGGTTATAGTATAACTGGGTGGAATTATATAAGTTCGCTTCCTTCCACTCCCTTTCAAGCAATATTTATTAATATGTCTAATTATCCTAAGTTTGATTAGTTACTGTATGAATGTATAACTGATGATTATATTGCTTTTGTGTATTATTTCTACTTAATTACTTGAAATAAACCATTTCAAATCAAATCAAATCAAATAACCATTTGGCCTGCAATAACCATTAGGGGTCCTTTCGACTGAGGATAACGTCACACTACGGTAACCCCACTTGGACAACCTACGTAGTGTGGAGATCTGCTCGGGCTCTACATGTTTTCATTTTATGTTTACTTTTGTAACCCAAAGTTTTTCCCCTCATAAGTTGTGTCTGACATTATTCTTTGCAGTGTTTATAGAGAGATTTTGCCACAACCTTTTGTAAAAAGATCCGTAGTTGTTATAATGAACCTGCTGCTCCACACAGCGAATCGTGTCTCTGAGCAGAGCAGCTGGAGTCTCGTAGCTTTGTGCTCACAGGCAAGGAAGGTGCTTTGTTACAGTGTGCGGTCTGGAGAAGAACCACAGTCCTTTTGGCTGCAAATGCACTTAATAATAATCATAACAACAATTAAAGCACATTTAGAAGATAATCTCTCTCTATGTCGGAGCTCTGTTTGTTTTCAACGGATCGCATCATATCTAGGGAGCCCCTAAAGGGCCAGTGATTAAAAAAAAATTGAAGTAAAAGCATTTTTTTGAAGTAAAAAATTTTTTTTTTGAAGTAAAAACAAAAACAAAAAAACTAACTGGTGCGCAGCAGGTAGTTTCAGGTGCGCACCTGTTAGTTTCAAATATTAACAGCAGTAATGTTTCTTACCTTGTCTTCCACAATCTTTTTGATGACATTGTCAGTAATATTTCGTGAAAGTTTACAAGGTCCATATACTCAACTTTAGCCATTCTCAAGACAACTGTAGCTACGTGGTGCACAAGGAGCAAGCAGACCAACCATCTGATATCTTCTGATACTAACTGGTGCACACCTGATACTAACTGGTGCACACCTGATACTAACTGGTGCGCACCTGAAACTAACTGGTGCGCACCTGAAACTAACTGGTGCACACCTGAAACTAACTGGTGCACACCTGATACTAACTGGTGCACACCTGAAACTAACAGGTGCGCACCTGATACTAACTTGTGCGCACCTGATACTAACTGGCGCACACCTGAAACTAACTGGCGCGCACCTGATACTAACTTGTGCGCACCTGATACTAACTGGTGCACACCTGAAACTAACTGGCATGCACCTGAAACTAACTGGTGCACACCTGATACTAACTGGTGCACACCTAATAGTAACTGGTGCACACCTGATACTAACTGGTGCACACCTGAAACTAACTGGTGCACACCTGATACTAACTGGTGCACACCTGATACTAACTGGTGCGCACCTGATACTAACTGGTGCGCACCTGATACTAACTGGTGCGCACGTGAAACTAACTGGTGCGCACCTGATACTAACTGGCGCGCACCAGTTATTTATTTATTTATTTTTACTTGAAAAAAAATTGTTTTTACTTCAAAAATTGTTTTCATCAACGGCGCTTTAGGGGCTCCGTACATATCTTCTTCTATGATAGTATCATAATTTGTCCGGACCAATCACTATCTTACACGTCATCGGACCAACGGACAGCCAATCACATAATGTGATGTCAGCACTAGTTGAAGGACCCCGAACGGTTGTTGCAGGGCGAATGGTTATGGTACCTACACCATGCCCACACTGTGCTAAATCGTGCGCAAACTCCCAATGGAAGTCTCCGAGCAATGTGTGTGCGTGCACGATTGCGCAACAGTACGAGCTCAACTAATTAATCAGTTGGCATGGTTTAGCAATCTGTGGGCACAGTTTATCAATCTTTACCCACATTTTTTTTTAACCACTGGCACCTGGGGGGCTCCGTAAAAATGTATCCTAAAGAAGGAAAATCATATATAATATATAAAATCATATATAAGTCACACTTTTAGGAGAAATTTATTTGACAAAATACCAGAACAAAAATTGGACATTTCATCTTGAAAGGCAAATCATAAATATAAATAATAGACTGAATATCTGCCCACTTTGGTACCGTAACACAATGATGCTTAATTAGCTTCAGGAAACATGGGAGGAATCTAGTATATTAACGCAATGTATGAACAGATAACCATAGCATAAAATCACGCTAACAAGTCAACTAAACTCTTTATTTCACAATAATTACTAAATCTGTTTAATTCTTTATTTTCTGTGTCACTTTGGAACAAACCTGGCAAGGCCGACTTAAGACTGAGCGGTGTGTCTTCTTCATTGCTGTCAGTAGCAAATACTGTTACACACACCTACAGCGCCCTCTAATGGTAGTTTATATATATATATATATATATATATATTTTTTTTTTTTTAATTGCACGTAAGTTCCACCATCGGCCAAACTATGCAAAATCTGCGACTTATACTCCAAAAAATATGGTTTTCATATACAGTACACGCACATGACACATTGAATCTATTGAATGTTATGGTTGTCAAATAGAGTATTTAATTGCTTTATAAGGGAGTGGGAAAATGTGAATTCATAAAATCCCATACCGATTATGATTTACTTTACTTTTTTTTTTATATATAGTTGACATAGACTGTTCCTAACTTTGATTTAAAATCATGAACCCTTTTGCAGAATATTTATCAAGTAATAAAGATAACGTTTTTATTGGTTATCAGGAGCAAAAATTACTATGCTATTGTAGGATCATTATTGCACATCACACATTGTGTAACAACAGCAGAGTTCTTATGGATGATCATCTTTAAGTCTTTTGTCTCCATTTGGATGAATCCTCAGTGAAACTTTGGGTTTGTTTTTTTCTGACAAGAGCCATCACTGTTCCATAGGATTGCAGTTCATGAATGACTCTCATGTGGGCGGTCTCAAGTGACCAAAAACCTAACGCTGTCTCAGTCAGTGTGTTTTAAACGTGTCCTCCTGGAATTGGGTTTGTTGGAACTGCAGTTGAAGAGGTTCTACAATATAGATACTCTTGCATGGAACGCCACCTAGAGGAAATACTTTAAGAAGAGCCCAACCAAGCCAGGTGAGCTGGTGCTAGTGGAAATCCACCAGCTGTGCTTGTCTTCTTCTTCGTACTTCACAGCTGCAGTGATTATTACATGTCTTTTGTCCTACAACATATTTTCCAGGGATTGTTGTGTTCATCCTTCTGCGTCCTGTTCTTTCAGTGTTGGAGTTACTAACCGACTCAACTTTCAGCAGATGTTCCAGTGTCTTTCATGATTATGTGTCTCCTTTCACAGACCACACAGGAAATCAGTCTTACAAATGCTAAAGGGTTTCGTAATTATTGATTATGAACTGCAAGAACAGTTAAAACATCGCTCCCACCTGGGTAATGCACTCTCTATAACACTAGCATTTCACAAGGCATTTAATATATGCAATCAGTTTTCATTTGCCTGTCAATTAGGCCTTCAAAATCAGAGCATACCAGTTTTCTCTTAGACCTTTGTCTCGTGTTTTAGCTGATCAATGCAAATCATAGCTACATTTTTCTTCTTGTCTCGTTTTTAGCTTGATCCTTACTTCTCTTTTTTTTGAGTAATTCCATTACTCTTGTTTGTCATTTTGGTTCAAAATGACATCATGGGGGTAGTTTGATATGAGCTTATCATGCTTTAAGTCATGGTGTCAGATGCAAACAGAAGAATCTGAAATTATGATCGGTTAACGGCACAAGAAACAAGTTAAAACTTTCAGTTCCACAATTTTATTTCATAATCTTTATTTCTGTTTCTTTTGGCCAGATTATTCAACTCAAAATTAAAAATAGACCACACAATTCCCTCCTGGTTTATCTTAGACTGAACATGTTGATCAATTGGAGTGAAGTAAATCGGAATCTGACTGCTGCAAAGACTAATCTGTAAGCAGACTTGATAACTGATATTTTGTGCAGTAAATCTGAGTTTGACGCGCTGTAATGAAATCACAAGAATGTGCATCTGTTTGAAGCTTGGAAAGGGAGACATGCTTTTGCTTAGTATGGGGTGGTCAGCATGTGTGGCTCTCTGGATTTGTTGTGCTGCTGGCCATGGTTGTGGGTCAAAATCCTTCAAGAATTTCAGAATTGGGTTGAAATTCTTACCTGTGGCGGCTGTCTCATCAGGACCTCGAGGTAACCGAGAGAAACCCGTGGCTGCTGGTAAGATGACTGGGATCCATGACATTTTCTCAGTTCCATGTGCAACTTTCATCTGACATAGAGATGTTCAGCAAAGCGAGTCCTGTGTCCAAAAAATGTTACTTACTGTGCTTTTCTTGTCAGTTGTGTGCTTTGAAAGGCAAATCAAGATCTAATTGTGAACTCTGTGAAACTGTGAAACACGTACAATGCTTCTTCATTTTGTATTAATGTATATACCTCCTTTTCAGTTACTGTAAAAAAACAACTGAAGCAGCCCATCCGTCAAAAAACTAGCATTAGCAATTAGCACTAGCTTTTCATTTTCCATTAAAGATTTTCTTCCCTGTTACGTCCCTGGTGACATCATTGTTGACCCACCCTAATAAAAAATATAAACATCTGTACTTTTGTTCTTTCATTTTCTGGGTGGTTTAAGGTAAGACAACCTCTAACAATTAGATGTAAACATCATCAGTGAAGTTCAACCATTGACTGTATATGAGAACTGGACCGAGTGACATCACCCATAGAAAACGGTTTACTTCCAGCTCCAACCAAATGAAGTCAATTCAGTCATACGAACATCGCCATGTTGGAACCAGTAATTGTCAGTAAGCAGTGATTGGTCCCAATCGGTCAAAGTCAACATTTCCATGGCAACAACTCTTGCTAATCAGGAGTGAGCTTGTTGGAAGTCCACCCCCCTACCACTTACAAGTGGGTCTGGGAGAATCTGTCAATCCTACATTTCAAACGTTTGCTATCAGACCACATACTTTTATTGAGTCATCTGATTGGTTAGTTTATAACTTGAATAACTAGTCGTAAAGACAAAATAACTGGATCATCAAGAACATGTTGGGAAAAAAAGGCATCAGAGGAAGAATGGTTATTTTGACAAATAGAACGATTGGGGGATTGCTGTTTATTGTTCTGGTATTTTGTCTTCTTGGAACCAGTGGGTACTTCCTATTTTAAATGTGAGGGGGTAGAAATCGCTCAGTCCAGTTCTAAAATACAGTCAATGGGTTTGAAGGAAGTATACTGCAGTTGCAGAGATGTTGCAGGCCACCAAAAACATCTTGAGGCAGGTTGTAAAACAGCACAGTTCCACACAGATTCTTTTTTTTAAATACATTTTAAACCAAAATTAATCACATTTACATTTTGGTTTCAATCTTTTTTTAATCTATAATTTGGAGGAAACACAAGTCAGTGCGGCGCTCAAGGACGGATCAACCTCTATTATCTGGAAAAAGCCTTTTTGTGTAATTTTGAGAAGTTCACAATTTTTCAGTTTTAGGGACCTTCCCCCTTTTTGTTACCTTCTGGCAGTTTAGAATATACTGTTGTGCCAATTCTAGTTGTCCATTGAACTTTAGCATCTTGAAGTAGAGATGCTAATTTTGATAATTGCGCATTTTGACAAATGTAGTTCAGAATAAAAGATGTGCTTCCGTACAGAAGAACTACCTTTCACCTCCTGTAAGCTGAAGTTGTCCTGCAGTGTTTTGATGATGCTCATTCTTTTTGTTTGTCAAGGTTTTCTACTGATGGAATATTGAGATGAAATCTAAAAGTTGTTTTTCTTTCTTTTCAGCACAAAGGCTTGAAAGGCTGAGAAAAGAGAGGCAGAACCAAATCAAGTGTAAAAACATTCAGTGGAAGGAAAGAACCTCTACTCAGTCTGGTAAAGTTACTACCTTTTAACTGGAAAATGTAACTGGAAAAAAAACTTTATTTTACTGACCTTCTTGCTTTTCTTTTTTTTTTTTTTAATTAACTTATGCTTTCATTAAAGTTTTTATGTTTGGAACATTCAGATAGATTCTTTAGTATGAACTATAAAGAAAGTCTAATTAAAGGTATTTATGTATAGGTTAAAATAATGATAAGATACTTGTCAGCTTTTACCTTCTTTTCTTTTCTATAGTTGAACGTTTTGCTTTGATTTGCCACAAAAAAGTTGAAAGAACCTTCAAATGTAGGTGACACTCCCGTAACCCGAAGTAAAGCATCACCGGTCCCTCTCACAGTCCTTTTTACGCTTCGCTGTGCAGTAAGAAATGCTTGTTAGGCCACAGCCTAACACTTCCTTCCGTCTCTGACTTGCCTCCAGAGGTCGTCTCTGAGGCCAGTCAGGGGTGGAACGCTGAGTATAAATAGATGCTGCTGCAACGAAGACTTGTTATAAAAAGTTGTTCAAATGTCACTGACAGTTACTGACCCAATTTTCTGGTTGATTTCTTTTCATGCTGGGTTCACAACGGCAGGAAGCCTAAAGTAAAACATGTTCAAACTGCAAATGTTATTTAGCATTTATATAAGAGTTCATAAACGGCAACGTAAAATCTATGTCTTAAGGAAAAAATATTACATTTCTCTTTAATTCCTTTATTCTCTTTAATGCTGCTTTTGACTCCTTTACAGTTCAACTCTTGGGCCTAAAAATCTTCAGGAAGTTTTAACCTTTTTTTTTCCCCCAAGCTCTTTAAAAGACATTACTCTCTCACAATGATAAGTTCCTATGATGTTGACAAATGTCCTCTGAACTTAAAGAAAATGGTATCATACCATTCAAAAATATTTTTCTTCCTAGGATAATGAATCTTGCTGACGTTGTGTAATGTTGGGAAGGATTTTTACTGCAGCTTCGTTTTTAAATGAATTTGTAATAAAAGCACAGTTTCAGTAAAGCATGTCAAACATTGTATGTAAGTCCTGACTGTAAGTTTTGTTATTCTGGCTCGCCGCAGTCCATCCAAAGGTGGCCACAGGAACCAAGACTTGGCGCTCGTTTCATGAGAAATTTGGCGATATTCTCATTTTCTGATAATATGGGAAAAGAAAACTTTTGTTTGCGCGATCTTCACGAAATTTCACACACATGCCACCAGGTTAGGTCTACAACCAACACAGCAGTCTTGTTGACATTTGACTTCAGAAAGATCAAAGGTTGACAATTTCATAACATCTTGAACTTTTACCAAAGAAAATACACCTTTAGGCTGACTTACAAATTTCAGCTACCGGTGCTCTTAGGGATTTTGATCCATTGCCTCCTAACTCCTCGACCATCATTGTGAGGGTACTTGGTAAAAAATGTTAGAATTAGAAGTCGTAGATTTTGAACAGCGTTTGTGTGGCAAGATGGAAAAAGTGGCGTTTCTCTGTTGCCTGCAAATATGGTGAAAAAAAAAAAAAAACACGAATCCTTGACTCAAACTGAACAAACGATATGACTTATGCAATGTTTACTTTTGTTTTACAAAACATATTTGTTGCCAAAGAAATCCAAAGGTTTACTTTTGCAGATTCTTCTAAAAATTACATAAATATGTTCAATGGCCGAACTTTATTTTTCTACCAGCCAAGTTGGTCATTTTTTACCTTCCAACATATTACCCTAAATAACACAGAAAAACCGTGGGCGTTTTATTTTATACAATGAGAATATGTTAAATGCAAATAGAGAAGGAAGTCACAACATAATTAAAAAATCAGATCAAAACAATTTTATAATTTTTATTTCCAAAGACACTTTTGATTTCTAATCAAAGTCTTTGCTCTCTACTTTTGGTGTTGTCACACCGTCAATGAAGGGTTTAGTTTTCTATTACAAATAGCAACACTGCTGAAAAAGACCCCCCATGGCAAGAAAAATATTTGTTTCTTGATTTTTTTTTTCTAAGAAAATGAAATGGCATGAAAGGGATTTATAAATATCATGAAGACATCTGTAGTGTCATCTAACTGTAATCTCAAATTAAAATATGCTAAGAAAACAAGGTTGACAGAAAATGTCCTCTTTTTGACGGTTTTCCCATTGTTCTTTGTTGACATATTTTTTCACAACTGTGTTGTTTATAGTGGACGATCTTGGTTCTCTGTTTGAAAAAAAGGACTTTAAAGACAGAGACAGAAAATCAGGGGTCAAGTCCACCCTCTCGCTGCGTCTGGAGCAGTGCCCCCAGCAGCTCAACAACCCCTTCAATGAGTACTCCAAGTTTGATGGCAAGGTGAGCTACCCCTCTCTGACTTTGTACGCTGACACACAGCTTTCTGAGAGGTAAGGTCAATCCTGTCACTGCAAGATGGCCAAGGACCCGCACCAACACGCTACAAAAGTTTATTCTGACAAGTCTCTTTGTGTTTTGATCCTGCATTATTACCATTGACTGTCTAAGAGAACTGATGGAGTGAGCGTGGTGTCATCTATAGAAATGGTTTACTTCCAGTACCAATGAAATGAAGTTAATTCAGTCGCCATTTTAAGAAATAAGGATGCCACCATGTTGGAACAAGACAACATCATTAAGGCCCGTACACACTGGCGAAATTCGCCTCGTGACTAAACAAAGGGCACCAATGTAGAGTGTGCACACCGACGCGAAAAAACGCCACGCGTCAAAGCGTCAAAAAAAAAAACGCCTCGGGTTCGTTTTTTTTTTTTGACGCCTCGCGTCGAAATCTATTCGACCAATGAGAATGGCGCTTTTGCTCACATGTCTGGAGCTTCTGAAGTTACAGTAAAACACAACTTGGGGGCGCTCAAACACAACACTGCCTTTCTGAGCACACATACCAGCAAAGAAGATAGACGCCAAGTAGCGTCTACACTGCCGCAAAGAAATAATGACGGACATTCTAAAATATCCCCGAAAACGCTCATGATACATTTTCAGCTCTTGTACCAGTCGATAAAACTCACCATGTTCTTCTGACAAGCGCGTAAATACTGGCTCTCTTCTTCTGAGTGACAAGCGACTACCTTGTGTACAGCGCCATCTAATGTCAGGGAATGAAATTGCATGTTCAGTCGGCTCATCGTCAGCGAAAATCGCCTGGGTGTGAACACAAAAGACGTGGCGAAAAACGCTGGCGAATAACGCCTGGCGAAAATTCGTCCCGGTGTGTACGGGCCTTCAAGCTGTGATTTGTCCAAATTGGTCTGAGTCAATGTTTCTTTGGCAACCACTCTCACTAACCAGGAGTGATCTTGAAAGTGGGCTTGGGAGAATCGGTCAAACATATTGAACCGTCAATGTGGGGGCCAGCAGGCACAACGTACTTTTATTAAAGCATCTGATTGGTCACTTTATAACTTGAATAACTTGGACTACAGAAAAAAATATAATGGAAAAAAAGTTAGGATTATTATGAACTTCAGCTGGGTTGATAAAATCGATTTATTAATCTGAATTGATCCAATCTGTCTAGATCAATTATTGATTCATAAAAGTAAAGATCGATTTTCCCTTTTCCAGTGACCCAGAGCAACTCTTTGGCTAGAGATTTGGCTAGATCAAGCTTTGAAACGGTCCTGGTGTTAGATAGGTGTTAAACTGCTAGACAGTTTACAAAACACAATCGGAAGGTTCACGGAACATCCCTAGTATACTGTGATGCATCTACAGTGTAGTTTTAACAATAACAGCAGCAAAGCCAAAGTCTGCTAGCTTGATGCTACCATTTGTGGTCTAAATCACCATATTTTGCTCAAATCTACTGGAATAAAGTGTAGAGCTATAGCAGGAGCTCCACCTAGTGGACAAAATGAAACACCCTCCAGGAGAGGCAGAACATAATGATCTGTACATTTTTGTTGGAGCTTCTCTTTTCTCACTATTTTACCGTATGTGAACTGTATCATATTAACATGAATATCTCCAAAACATAGATAGATTATTAATATATGGCTATACAAATATGGCTAAATGTGTAAACCGCGTAAAAGGAAAATTAAATTGAACCATATTGAGTAGATTAAAAGAATCGTGAATAGAATCGATCCAGGCTCTGGTGAATCGAATCGAATGAATTCTGGAAATTATTGTTGATATGCAGTCCTATTAAGAACATGTTAAAAGAAGGTAGTAAGTTTGGCTGTACATCACAACAAAAACGTTAACTGTGCAAATGCATGTCTTTCCTTTTTTAATAATTCTTGTCTTTGAAATCTTCTTTTATCTTCAGGGTCACATTGGTACAACGTCTACTAAAAAGATTGACGTGTACCTTTCAATGCAAATTGGTCAGGAGAAAGTTCATCCAATGACTGTGGTGACCATCGCCAATGCCCGTGTCCATGACCTGATCGGGCTCATCTGCTGGCAGTACACCAGTGAGGGACGAGAACCGAAACTTAAGTGAGCTCAGACCCAGTTTAGGATCCGTTTTCTCTGAATGTCGGTCTCACAGGCTTTCCACCTTGACTTGTTTACAGTGAGAATGTGAACGCCTACTGCCTCCATATTGCAGAGGATGATGGTGAAGTGGACACTGATTTCCCACCTCTGGACTCAAACGAACCAATTCACAAGTTTGGTTTTAGCACTTTGGCCTTGGTAGAGAAATATTCTTCACCAGGCCTCACTTCTAGACAGTCACTTTTTGTCAGAATGTAAGTGTGCAAAAACACAACTACATTGTCTGTCGTCTAACAAATGTATAACCCTTGTGCTATCCTATGGGGTCAAGATGACCATTGATGTGTTCTCCCTACCATGACAAAGGTGGGTAAAGGTGGAGAGGATTTCATATAATCCATGGACACCAGTGAAGATCAAAAATCATTGAAGAAAAAAGTTAAGCGCACTGTCTTTTGGGGTCTAGATGACCCCACTCCCAATGTTAAAGTGCCTAGGATAGCACAAAGGTTAAGCCAACTTAAAAACAGTATTGTTTGTTAACATTTGGTCTCAGTCAATGAACATATATATATATTGTAGTTCAAAAGTGTTGAATGCACATTCACTAAAACCTTGAACACATAATGAACTTCAATATATGTGATATTTTGGTACCAAGCTACAGTGGTAAAACCTTTATTTGAGGTAATTGTTTCTATGGAAACGCATTTCTTTGCAACATTGCACAAATTTGCTGTACTAATTGTATTACTTACAACACAACTGTTGTTACTTGAGGCTAAAGCACAGAGAGAGTTGAAAAGTTTCTTAAACTCCCATGTTTGTTATGGGTGAGAATAGACTTTATATTTAAGATTTTCCTTGTTTTTCCTCCTAGAAATGCTGCTCATGGTTTCTCTCTAATCCCTGTGGATAGTCTAAAGGTTACCATGAAAGAAATTCTCCAGAAAGCTCTAAAAAAGAGAAAAGGCTCACAGAAAGGCGCAGGTAATAAAGATGATGCTTTGAAGTGTGCTAAAATACATTGGTTAAAAAAAAATCTGCAAATGTGATCAATATGATGTGATAAATGCATCTTTTGGAACATTTCTTAGCTATGATTTACCTTCAGTTTGCACAACAACTTGCAAGAGGTTAGCAGAAGTCAAAATCCGGCCTTTGAAAACAAATGACTCCTCCATGGTTTTCTAACAGGGCCCATGTACCGTCTGGAGAAGCAGATGGAACCAAACTTAGCAGTTGACTTGGACTCGAGCTTGGAGAGCCAGAACACCCTGGAGTTTTGCCTCGTCAGGGAAAACAGTGAGTGAATCCTCATGCTGCTTCGGTAATCCCTTGGATCACAGTTGCTGTTTGCAGTAAAAAAAAAATGAAATGTGTTACACAACCAAACTAAAGAAGTCGGGGCATTGTCATTTTTGTTGTATAAAAACAATGTGTGATCACTCCTTTTGGCAAGCTCAGGTTTTCTGCCAGAGACTTTGGAGCATGAGCCTTTTCCGGAGTATACTGGCTGTTGTAGGACTTTTTTTTTATCACCATGTCTGTTTGGTTGGACACCTATTCTTTGTCAGTCTTATGATGAATTTTGCTGCTGCTTGCAGGTTCCAGAGGTGAGGAAAGCTCAGAGGAAGACCCACCCATTGACATCACCACAGTCCAAGACATGCTAAGCAGCCACCACTATAAGTCCTTCAAGATCAGTATGATCCACAAGCTGCGCTTCACCACTGATGTCCAGCTAGGTACATCCTTACTCTATAGAAGATTTGGGGAAACTTTTTTTTTTAAAAACAAGCAGTGTATGGTGGTGTCATTTGACGTACTGCATATTCCTGAGTATACAGTTGTGCTCATAAGTTTACATAACCTGGAAGAAATGATGATTTCTTGGTCATTTTTCAGAGATTATAAAGATAACACAAACACTGTTTCTACACTCATAGTCAGTGGTTGGGTGAAGCCATTTATGGTCAAAAATATTCTGTTTACCCTTTCTAAATCATAATGACAGTTGAAACTTCCCAAATGACCCTGTTCAAAAGTTTACATACCCCAGTTCCTAATACCTTCTATTGCCTCCTTTTGCATCAAAACACCTTGAAGTCTCTTGTGGTCTTTGTGGATGAGGTTCTTTAATTTCTCTAATGGTAAAGCACCTCTTTCTTTTGGCAGAAAACCTTAAGTTCCTTTAAATTCTTGGGCTGTCTTGTTTCAACTGCTCGTTTGTGATCTCCCCAGAGTGGCTCAATAATATCGAGGTCAGGAGACTGAGACGACCACCCCTGAACCTAAACCTTATTCTGCTGGAACCAATGACAGGCGGACTTGGCCATGTGTTTTGGATCCTTGTCATGTTGAAATGCGTCCCAGTCTGCAAGCTGAAGAGTGCAAGTTTTCCTCCAGTATCTTCTGATAACCTGCTGCATTCATCTTGCCATCAAATTTGAGTTTTCCTTCAACGATCTGCCTCCGTGTTTCACAGTAGGAATAGTGTTTTTTTCATCACTTTTGCTCTCCAAAAGTTCCACCTGCGTCTCATCACTCCAAATGACTTGACCATGCAGCCCATTTTTCTTTAGGTGCCTCCTTACTGTACATATTGAAACATCCACACCAGAGTTTTTCAGAGAGTCCTGGATCACAGCTGAAGTTATTTGAGGGGTTTGCTTTGCATCCCTAATGATTTCTCTGACAGTGGTGGCAAAAACTGTTGTGAGCGTAGTTTGGTTTCAACAGAATCCCTCACTTTCCACTTCTTGATCAAAGTTTGAACACTGCTGACTGACATTTTCCGTTCCTTGGACATCGTCTTCTACCCCTATCCCTTTCCTGTTTTGTACAGTTCAGTTACATTTTCCCATAGACCTTTTGGCAGCTCTTTAGCTTTTCCCATGACTCTGGATCTAGAAATGTCGGTGTATCACTGGATGAAGGATGCAAGGGTCTGAGCTTAGGGAACTCCAAGACCTTTTGGGCACTCACATTGATTTCAGGCAAACGAGTCACAGGTTAGGATGGGGAGCTTTAGCTGCCATTCAACACCTTTTGTATCGGCTTGTGTGCCTGTTTTCAGAACTGTCATCAGGGTATGTAAGCTTTTGAACAGGATTATTTGAGAAGTTTCTGTTGTCATTATGATTTAAAGAGGGTCAACAGATTTTTTTTTATGATAAATGGCTTCGCCTAATCACTAACTATGAGTGGAAAAAGGAATTTTGTGCTATATACTGTCAGATTCTTTGAAAAGTGACAGAGGAACTCATAATCTGTTTGTGTTCAGCTTCAATAATCATTTTTAATAAACTGATATGAACCTATTCCTGCAGGCATTTCAGGAGAGAAAGTTGAAATCGACCCAGTAACCAATCAAAAGGCCAGCACAAAGTTCTGGATTCGGCAGAAACCCATCTCCATTGACTCGGACCACCTGTGTGCCTGTGATCTGGTGGAGGAGAGAAGCCCCAGTGAGAAGAGTTTGCACATCTACACTTCATCAGTTTCACTTCACAGTTCAGTCACAGCTGCGTCACCCTCACCCATGTTTACTCACACACACTGATTGTTAAGGTGGAGACCTGCTGCTGTTGGCTGCACTTCTATGGACTCATGTCCAAACCTTTTACCATAATGTATAGAAATACAAGTGCAACATATGTTTAGACTATTTATATTAAAGATGAAAATAATATAGAAATAATGAATCTTATAATAAAGCAACTGAACTTTTTTCTTTTTACTAGGGATGTCCCAATCAGGTTTTTTTTGGGCCCGATCCGATTCGATTTGATTTTCACTACCTGCTGATACTGAGTCCTGATATGATACTTTTGTGAGACATTTAAAAAAATGAACAAACTTAATTAACCGATCCAGGTTTTTTCATTTTTTTCTGCAATTAACTTTATTTGATCATTTAACACTTGAACAGAGCACTTCTGTGAAGTAACTTTAGTGACTTGGTGACTATAGTGTTAGTATCTTCAGAGCTATTAAACATTTCTTAGCAGATGGGATTCATATCTCCATTAAAAATTCTTCAAAATAAATGATTTTCCTTTATCTCTTGTGCGTGTCTTGTGGGGTCCAGATGACCCCACCCTTACATTGACGTGTTATCCGTGCCATGACATAAAGGTGGGGAGGATTTCATGTACCGGTAATCCATGGACACCAGTGAAGATCACAAATCATTGAAGAAAAAAGGTTCAGAGCTCTGTCTAGTGGGTCTAGATGACCCAACTCCCTTGGAGGCACGTCAATGTTGGGAGTGACCCCACAAGACGGCACAAGGGTTACAATAGTTGCTGTAGCATAAATACGATGATAAGCATTCATGACTGGCTCACGTCAATGGAACCATTTATTAGTTTTGGTTGATTGTAGAGAATGTGAAATTCTTTATTTGAACTTTTTAAGACCTGGCCTCAACATGTATGGACATCATATTTCGGAGTTTATGACCACACAAGTTTATTCTGCTTGACTGGGGCTCCACTCAAAGAGAAATATAATAAGATCAGGTCTTAAAAGGTCCACTGACCTTCTCCCGCAGCAGCGTCTCACCGCGTCTGTGCGTCGGCAGCAGAGAAACAAAAAAAAAACCAAAGAAAATGTTTTCCTGTTAAAATGCTTTTGTAGGCTGTCGTTTGCATCAAGACAACCCAATAGAAAAGCGTATCTGTTTTAAATGCTTTTAAAACAGTTATTGATCCTGGAAGTCTGAGTCTGAATATCTCGCCAGCTTAGCTTAGCTTAGTTTAGCTGAACTCACAATAACTTGTGGTGATCTGCTCATGATACGCAGACTTCTAGTAGAGTATTTATCTGGAATAATAAGCTTGACATATAAAGCGCTGATCATAATAGGAATAAATGAAATGTCCGATACTGTACGGGCTACAACATCCGATTTCGATGGAGTCATCTACCACGTGATCAGATCGGGACATCCCTATTTTTTACGGATAAACATCATGGATTTAAAAGCTAAGATTTCCTAATTTGATTCATTTATTTAATGTCACCTTATACACACATTTAGAACAAACACAATCTATTTCAAATTCATCCATCATCTTCTGCTGATCTAAAGTCAGGTCAGGGGGGAAGGAGTCTAAGCAGACTTCTCTTTTCATAGACGTCCTCTAGTTCTGCCTGGGCTGCCAAGGCGTTTCTAGGTCAGCTGAGGGTTGTAGTCCCTCCAGGGTGTCCCAGGTCTTCCTAGAACCTCTGGTGGGACATGACCAGAATAGAGAGCGAAGCCAGAGGAAGACTTGGAGCATTAATAAACAAAATTCTGCTCTGGTTGGGCAGAGACCCTTTAGAAAAATAAGTCCAGTTTTCTAGAATAGAATGAAAACGAAGATCGTTTGCAATTCAAGATTTTTGTTATTCTGGCAAACTGAACACATTCTGTTCAGGAGACACGTCACGGAGGAGACTGACAAGCGTATAACGGCCAATCAGAACGCAGAACACAATGCGCCGTTAGAGAAAAAAGCATGCAAATCTAGAGTGAAAAATTCTGTGAAGCAGTGAGACCACAAAAGGTGAACTGTGATATGGCCAGGGATCACTGTACATCATTTTGTTGGGGCCAGATTTTTTTATATCAAACCTTTGCTTGGCCACCCACTCCTGTTAACTGATCAAATCGGATAAAAGTTAAATTCTGATAGCACCTGCTAGTATAAGTCCGGCAGGTTTTATGCAGTTCTCATAGATTGACAGGTTTGCGTTTGTCAAACTTTCAGTCTGAGGGGTTAAGAAGGGCGGGGCTTTCTTTCTTCTTTGTTGGTAGATTAAGGAATGTTTAATAAACATGTGTGTAGTTGGTGTTTTTCTAAACATGTTCTCTTGTCCTGCAGGTCATGCAATATTCAAGCTGACCTATCTCAGCAACCATGACTACAAGCCTCTGTACTTTGAGTCTGACGCTGCGACTGTTAATGAAATTGTGCTCAAGGTAAGTCTCATCCACCTGGAACTCCTACCTGAAGACAAAGCTTCAACAGAGGCACTCTCATTTCAAGCTTTTGATTGAAATATTGGACACGTCTTTCCTCTCACAACCACGTGTGCAGATGCTATGTAAGTGCTTGTTGGACGCCGGTAGGATGTCCACACAAACCACACTCAGATTGTCCAATATCTTCATTTTAAGATACTAACAGGCCCTTTTCACATACCGCAGGATTTTGTCTGCGTTCATGTTGTTTAAGTGTTAGCTATGACGTGTCGCTGCAGCACGCCTGTTGAAAAATGTGCATGCACATCTGTGCTCTAGGGGCTTACCGAGCGATCTACGACTTTGATATCTCCTGCGTGTCCCATACAGAGTTGCCCATTTTTCGCCCACAAATACTCCATATTGTTACTAAGCCTTTTGAGGCAGCGAACTTTACACCAGTGTTTTTCAACCTTTTTTGAGCCACGGCACACTTTAACCTTGAAAAAAATTCCGCGGCACACCAGCCTCGAAAAAAAAAATAATTAAAAGGATAAACTCAGTCTATATTGATCTACAGTCCCTCCATGATCTCACATGCATTTTTGAGATAATTGTAACAGAAAAAGTTGGAAGCTGCAGCTGTTTTTTTTCCAAAAGATGTAATAAATGTTAAGTTAGAAGATTCAAAAACAGTTTGATATGTGTTCGTTGTTGTTTTAAGATGTTAAGAGGACAGACTCATGGTGCTGTCACTTTAAACCAATGCATCATGGGAGATGTAGTGCGAAAAATCCGTCGACCACAGACAGAGACAAGCGTCTCTGAGCTTCATTGTTTTGTTCACTTGTTCCACGGACTGAGACCGGATTCTGTGGAAAGCTACACCGCTAAAGACGAGCTTTAGCTGGTATTTTTGTTGGAACTGAGAGACTTTATCAGCAGAATTAAGAACAAGGAAGTGAAGACTTTAACCACTTCTGATTGGTCAGACTGCTGACATGTGATTAAGCTTTCAAGAATGATTGGCGGAGACAGTTAAAGGGGCGGGACTTTTCCTAAAACAGAGCTTAAGCTGTGGCTAAATCGCGGTACTTTCATTCTTATCAAAATGTCTTTAATAGAATCAAATAAACACAAAGAAAAAGGTATTTTATGATCTTTCATATTCCTAACTTCTCAGTGTTTTATCAGGGTTTGTTTGGATGAACACAGAGCTGAAATCCTGGAGATGGTAAATGTTTTTACATCAGTTAATGAGGGCAATTTCCCACGGCACACTTCACCATCTCCCACAGCACACTAGTGTGCCGCAGCACACTGGTTGAAAAACACTGCTTTACACCACCGTACCCAGCACTTTCTTTACCAAAGGGCCTATATCAGGCTATTCTTACACCTTTTAGAGTAAACTATACCCATTTATATCATAATATATTACCTTTGGCACACCAAAGTATCCCCTTTTTTATGATCTATCAGTTATTTTCACAGCTCATTTTCCATCCCGGAAGTAAGACGACTCGATTTCTGAGGCTCCGCCTTTCACTTCTTTTGGACGCCGGCCTTTTCATGACATCAACCTAGAGCTGGCATCGGCAGCGTGTCTGCGTTTTGCCTACTATACGATATAAAATAATAATTCTATAAAAAGTGATAAAAATTAAATAAGATATAACAACAATAACAATAATAACAAAAAGCTTTAGAAATGATTAAAACATAACCTTAAATATCATGAACCTAATAAAAATAATTTAAAGAGTAGTAAATTAAAAAATAATAGTCCTTATATAAGGAAAAAATGTATTAAATAGGGAAAATAAATTAATTAATGGATAAAGAACAAAAGACTAAAAGAATTAAGCAATTACAAAAGCCAGATTAAGAAGGTAGGTGTTTAGCCTCTTCTTAAAAACCTCTACAGTCTCTGCGGTGCTGAGGTTCTGCTGCAGGCTGTTCCAGAGGTGAGGACTGTAACAGTGGAAACAACTAAAAGGCCAGTGCCAGAGGACTTCAGGGTCTGCGAGGGCTCATAGTTTAAAAGAATATCATTTAAATAAGAAGGCCCAAGGCCCATTTATAAACCATTTATTTTAAAATAGATGTAATGTGTACCACTTTCTGGTTCTCGTCAGAACTCGTGCCGCCAAGTTCGGGTAGAAGTTGTACGTTTGAAAGAGACTTTATGGGTAAACCAGAGAGCAGGGCATTGCAATAATCTAAACAACTAAAAATAAAAGCAAGCATCAGCACCTCTGTGCTGGCAAGAGAGAGGAATGGACGGACTCTGGCACAGTTTTTAAGATGATGAAATCCTGTCTTAACGACATTTTTGATGTCTGAAATAAAATTCATCTCAGAGTCAAAAAGAATGCCCAGGTTTCTCACACATTGAGAAAGTTTAAAATTCCCGAGTTTGGGTCAAATCATCTCTCTTTTGTCTTCAGAACCGATGATTAAAACTTCAGTATTGTCCTGGTTGAGCTGTCAGAAGTTTTCTGCCATCTATGACTTTATATCTACCTTTTAAAAGAGTGTTAATAGTATCAAGGTCATCAGGAGACACAGCGATGTAAAGCTGTGTATCATCAGCGTAGTTGTGAAAGTCAACGCCTTGTCTCCTGATGACATCCCCAAGAGGCAACATATACAAGTTAAAAAGTATTGGACCTAAAATCCATCCTTGGGGAACCCCAATCATTATTTTGTGGATTCTTGAGGACTCTGGATCCACACTTACATATAAGTGTTGTTCTGTGAGATAGGAATGAAACCAGTTAAGAGCAGTTCCTGAGAGGCCAACCTGACTCCAGACAGACTAAGTCTGTCTAATAAAATCTGGTGGTCTACCGTATCAAGATCCAACAGCACCAGAACAGAAGGTTTCTGCGAGTCAGAATTATCTCTGAGATCATTCAAAATCTTTAAAAGGGCCGTCTCAGTCCTAAAACCAGATTATTATTCTAAAATACTTTTTTTTTTAGGAAATCATGTATTTATGCAGAAGCAAGTTTTATTCAAAAATTGTAAGTTAGTTACAGGTCTGCAATTGTCCATAATTTTTGGATCTAAGTTACTCTTCTTTAGAAGGGGCCTCACCACAACCGTCTTACAGGCAGTGGGGAAGACACCCGTCTGAAGAGAGCAATTTACTATAATAGCCCTGACTCAAATAATCCATAAAATGTTTTAAAGAACATTTGAATTTTTGCAAAGAAGGATGTGCATATAAAAAAATAATGGCTTTGGCTGATCACTGCTAGCTCACGGAGAAAGTGAGATGGAAGGGGCTGTTCCTCACTTGCATATGTATAAATGTACGCTGGTGCTCAGAGAGCAGGCTTTTAGAGGAATGCGCGTGAATGGATCAAAATACCACTTTGGGGTTGTTTATAGTGAGGAATGGACATTACAATACACTTAAAATCAACAGGAAGACACTTAAAAACTCAAACACATTTGCATGATATAGGCCCTTTAAAGTTCTGTGGAGATCAGAAAGGTTTGATGAGAGTAAAATTACCCAAGAGTGAAACTGTTTGCAGGTGAACTATATCCTGGAGTCTCGAGCCAGCACCTCTCGGGCTGATTACTATGCCCAGAAGCAACGCAAACTGAGCCGCCGGACCAGCTTTAGCTTCCAAAAGGAGAAGAAGACTGGCCAGTGAATGAGCCGAGGATGCTGAGGCAGCTGTCCACCTGTGTGCTGACCAGCGGCTGTGTTTGAGGCCTTTCAGAACTCAAAGGTCAGCAAGCTGGAACATGGTGGACACAGAGACTCAGACAGAGTCCATCCAAGACCTTGATCAAGAGGGACAACAGCAGAGAGCTGGACATTTCAAACCAGAACCTTTGTTATTTTTCTAAAGATGAAGAAGAGTGAGAGAAATTGTCAACAGTCTGGTTGAGCTTTTGCACTGGATGTTTTTGTTTATTTTGTTTAAGACTGTCCTCCAGGACGGATGTATGGAATTCAACCAATCAGAGCTCGCTCTGTGTTTAAACCTCTTTCTTTTTTTTTTTTTTTTTCCATTTCTCTAATATCATTTTAAATGTACTGTACATAAACATTTTATATTCTAAAAAAATAATAAATAACATCGAATGAAATAATCACAATGCAAAACAAAATTGGCGCCATATGAGTTAATTGAAAAACTCAGGTGAAATGATCTAAACTGTTTCTATAAACCATTGAAATGTAATAAAATGTACCTTTGCTATGAGACATGATGATCACAGTGAGAACTTTGATTCTTCATTCACTCAGAGGCAGAGCTTTGCAGTGGGCACAAGCTTATTTATTCGCCCATCATATCCCATCCACCTTTTCATCATTTTTTTTTAGCCGAATTCTAACTGGTTTCTTCCTGTTAAGATTGTTTACAGACGGAATATCTCGAACTTCAAGCTCGAGTTTATTCTGGTGGCGAGCAAAGTTTTGTTGATCAAGACTTTATGTCTCAGGTATCATTACCTACAGAACTTTTGGACTCCCCCTGTTGAGATTGCTGGATTGGGGGGGACAACATCCATCTCCAAACTGGTCCTATCCTCATAACATCAGGTAAACAACTGTGCGTCACCCAAACACGCCAGACTCCCATAGTTTAAAGGTTCCCATGCTCCATTTACATAATTTGATTGGGGGCAACGAAGGGTTACTAACTGGAGGTTTAATCAGTTGCCTTTAGTCAGCCCTCCCCTCCCTGAAACCACCGGTGTCTGACTGCCATGAGGAGTACCTGTCTGTTATCACGATCTCAAGCCAGTTTTCAGCAAATCAAAAGCATGTTCTTTACCTCCACACAGACCCTATGGTTGATCCATTGATATGCTTCCGTTTGTTTAACCTCTGGTCCTGAAAAAGAAGCCGTGGAGAAATATTAATAACTTTCCACTGGTCTCATTTCCTCCTCCTCCTCTCCTGTAGGTGCTGATTTTTTTAATTGATCTTGCATCAATTACGGGGGCGGCCGTGGTGCAGCGGTAGGGTGGTCAAACTCCAAAGGTGAACGTTCCAATGGAACTATCAGGCCAACCGTGTTGTCCTCCAGTTCTTATCCTGTAAGTTAACAGCACTGGCGTTGGTGACCTGGGCCACGACGGACCCAGTTTAGAAATTCTGTTTATAATTGTTTTTATGTCAGATGCCCTTCCTAAAACCACCCTCTGCAATTATCTGGACGTGAGGCCTGCAGGAAGTACTCTTTTGGTTGCATTCTCACTAAACACCTAGTTATGATACTCGGTTACCAAATGTCTGAAGAGGAAAAAAAACGAGAAAAGAAATACAGAAAAAATGTCTTAAGTAATACGCACATAAATAAACTTACTTCATTAACAGAAGTTGGAATTGAAGAAGAATCCCCTTGAATGATGTGCAAAACAACTTTTAGAGAAACTTTTAAGGTTCGGTTGCTATGGAAACCATGAAAAATGAGTTTCTAGATGAGTCAGAAAGCCAGTGTTGGGAATCTTACTTTAAAAAGGGATTAGTTATAGTTATTTCCCAAAAAGTGATTAGGTTGATAACTACTCCACTTACTTTGATAGCTAAAATACAGCAATAAATTTATTGTTTTTCCTCAACTGCCCACAAATACGACAGCATTAAAATGCAATATTTAATTAAAATTACCCTTCTAGCTGGTATAGTTCTATGAAATGTTAAGTTACAATAGAGTGGATTGAAGTGTAAAAATGTATTTATCAGAATGATTACACAAAAACACTGCAACAAGCAATGTATAAATATTCACATAAACTAAAGGTAAAAAATGTATCAAATTCTTTTGGTTATACTAATTTTGGTTTAAATAAAGAAAATAGTTTTAATCACATTGAGGGGTAAAATTAAAATGCAAAACCATCAAAAAGAATAATTAGCAATATTAAACAACATATCTCTGCTGGACTTGAGTCAATCACTCTTCTATTGCACGTTAACCTGAACCATAACATTATTTTTCAGAATGATCAAAGTGCAAAACTGCACCAAGAAATACATGAAAAACATTGACTTTACATGAGGAGGAAAACAATTGTTGCATAAAAATAAATGTGAATGTTTCTTGTATCAACATATATTTCAAGTATCCGATAAAATTACGCATTTAGCAGCAGATTCATGATGTCATCATTGAAGTAGCCTACTTATATAAGATATTTGAATTAAATGGTCAGACAGCAAGAGCATTTCCACAACATACTTACAGTAATTATGTTCAGTTCTGTGAGAGTTACTGGGCTGTAAAACCCAGTTCGATTTAAGTAAAAGAGTGTTTATATTTCCAGCCTGAAAATGCTTCCTGTTGTTTGAAGCATCAGCATGCACCTGCCCACTTGACTCTCTAGCCAATGATGATCTCAAATGGGATTGATTGAACCCCATCTATAAACTGTAAAGTAACCCACAATTTATACCAGGTGTATGGGGTGCCATTGGTAAAGTGATGGAGTCAAATATTTATATATATATATACACACACACTCACACATTTAAAAACATTTAATTTACAGTTAAATATTTGTTTTAATTACTCATGTAGTTCACAAACTAAATGTTTAGTTTGTCAAATAAATATATCTTATTTACAGTGGTTAGCACTCTTGCCTCACAGCAAGAAGGCCCCTGGTTCAAGTCCCGGCTGGGGGAAAAACCCAACATCAATGGGGGATCTTTCTGTGTGGAGTTTGCATGTTCTCCCTGTGTATGCGTGGGTTTTTTCCAGGGACTCAGTGATTGAATCACAGTGATTATATTTAGGTGACAATATTTAATTCCTATTTAAATGTTTCACTAAAATGCTAATGAACATGCCTCTAAGCAGAAAAAAATGCATTTCTCCATTATTTAATTTCTAATGCCGTTAGCAACGCAGTTGCACTCAAACAATGTGACTCCCAACACTGTTGTGGCCCCTAAATTAAACTGCTCAAAGAAAGGAAGGATGATATCCTGCCTGCATGGTGTGTTACTAACAGTCCTTTATTACAAGGAAAGTTCACTTGCCTGATCCTGTGAATAATACTCTACATTGTTCTCTCACCATTATTACTCCAAGTCTTACAAACACAAATAGGTCAGCAAGAGTCAGACAATTTAAAAAAGAGAGACAGAAGTTAGTTCATAATCCATTTATTTGACATGATTCATAAAGAGACAGACAAGGGAAGTATAAAAAATATGGGTTACAGAATGTTCTTAATATTTTTGTGAGGTCTCTTACTTGTTCCATGTTACATGTTGTTAAAACTAATAACCGTTTTTTTTTTTATCTCACACAACATAGTTTTCACTTTCACAAGCCCATAATTCAAGCACAGCTTAATATTTAGTGTTAAAATGAGGTTAGCTAAAATGGAATCACATGCAATCATCCAACTTCTCAGTCTATGTACAGCACTTCCTCTCTGCTGGTAAAATGGAACTCGGTAAACCAGTTTTTTTGAACACATACAAACTTTATGAGTATTTTGTATTAAAATTCTAAGGATGGTCAGTATCACAAGGTAATATTAAGATCGTGTCACTAAAATGGATCTATTAATTTTTACCATCGATTTTTTTTCTGATGTGTTCAGCGAGTTGTTAGACAGGCTCAGTCAAACTATTTTTTAAATCAGAGGCTAACATTTAATAGCAAGAATATATCCTGGCTAAAACAAACTATTTTTTATAATCACATTGGTGTAGAAGTTGAAAATTGAGACTTAAGCCCCGACTTACAAATGAGTTTGTGCCGTTTTTAGTGCGGCTTGTGAACGTCTCATTGCTATTAGCAGAGCAGTTTCAACACTGCTTGAATTCCTTTTCAGCTCATTGTGAGACAAATTGTATCTTAAAACAGTTCTAACGTCTAGAATGTAAAGAACCTGTGGAGTGTTTCGCCAGGACAACTCCTGCATCCCATATCAGGTGACTCAACCTGTTCATTTCTGATGGGTATGAATAATATTATTGTACATATTTTCTGCACTATAGTGTGCACTTAAAAGCCTTCATTCCTTTTATAAAGCGACAGTGCGCCTTATTATCCGGAGCACCATAAATATGGAACACGGAGCTCAGTCAAAAGGTTTGGTTGGATGTTTTTGTGAATACGCTAATGCAGCTAACATGTAGCCTTGTCAAAATGTGTTATGAGTTAGCGTAGTCACAGCATCAGTCTGTTCTTTTAAGTACTGCAAACAAGGTTTGGAAATGGAAATGGTTCCTATTTGAAGAGCTAGCACTTTAAATGAGCTCGTCTGTTCTGAAAACCAGCGGGACTTTTGGGAAGCCAAGTTAGAAAAAAAAACGGAATACCCAAAAAAGCAATTAGGGAACATGCCTACATGATAATAATAAGATGAAGTGTTTCATAGGCAAGTAGATGATCTAGCTAAAACCCAAAAAGACATCATATATGAAATTAATCGAATGCCGTACAAATACACAATTAGTTTCTTTACACAGTTATGAAGACTAGCATCCAGCTACAATTCCAAGCCTTTCACTCTCTGCTCTAAGGAAAATAACTCTTAGTTCTATCTTTAAATATATCTTTAAAAAAAAAAGCAATTTTCAAATAAGTTGTGCATTTTGTTGGTATTATACCACTCTTTTTCTTGCACAATATAACCTTTACTATTCACAGTGTTTTAAACTGAGTGCAGACCAGTTCGTACAGAGTCAATGAAACTGGCACAACGTTCACTTTAATTTTAGTGGCCCAGAAATTTCCCAAAACAGGAAAAAGAAATGGACAATTCTTAGTGCATTGTTTGTTAACAACGCTAGATGTGAGCCTATTTGACACAGGTTAAAATAGCTTAATGCTTTCCCTTCATTTTTTAACCATCAGAACGTCTCATGACGATATTAACTACCACCAACATGCTATCTTAATTTGAAATATTTCTTTACATTTGAATAATATTATAGTATGGATATATCACATCTTACAGCACAAGCTAGTCTTTCCACGGGAATGTGAGACCTAAGTGATGAAACAGTTTTGCATAGAATATACGTGTATAGCAAGTAAAAATCATATTTCCATAACAACAATCATATTTCCATAATGTTTTAGAAAAAAAAGACATAAGAATTTGAAACACATATACCTCTCTCGCATTACCACTAACCCCTGCCCTCCCACCCAAAAAAATCAAAGATTTAATAAAAATTAACTTAGTACTCACTAAAATAGATACCATTTAAACAGCCAAACATGGGTTGTGTAAGTATGAAGGGTATTAATCTATTTCAATAAATATGCCTCTGTAACAAAAGGTGCAAAACGAGTTCCTAAATGATGTCATCAAGGAGATGTGGAGTGCCCACCCAGTCCAGTGTCCTGGGCTCTGAAGCAGCCATGATCATGCACATGAACTGTTTGCCAGTTCTCTTATCAATTGGATAAATAGTTGTGGGTGTAAACCTTCTGTTATTTTCCACAAACTCACAGAGCTGCTGATAAACCAGTGGGTATTCATGGCGTAGGAAAACCCCTCGAATCCTCAACTCACGTTGAATGTTGATGAAACAGATTTCTCGAGCCTTATGGCCTTCTTCTCCCTCTTTGTCAATATCTGCTGTTCCAGGAGGTGGAGTTAGGATCAATGTTTCCATGTCACTTTCTTTTTTATGAACCTTTCTCTCTGGGCTAAAGGAAGCCAATGCAACTTTTGCATATTTTCTTACTGTTGGTGCCTGGTTTCTTGGTGATGGCCCATCAGGCAATTGGTCACCAACAGCAATGGATACATTCAAGATAAAACATTCGTTTGGGTCATATTCTTTACCTGCCTCTTGCAGCTCTTTACAGTACTCTCCCAGATTTTCCCTAAAGCTTTCAAGTTCACGGAGGGAAAGATATGTAGGAGACATGAGTAAACTATCCAAGCCACATTTCATGAATTTGTTAGAGGATGCAGGGTTTGGGAAACCAAGAAATAAAACTCCTCTACCTCGAGAAAGGTAGCCAACTTTGGCAATACGAGAGAAGGCTTTATGCACTTCAACAGTCTCTCTGCAATGCTTAATGATGTGACGGCATGTACTTCCAATTCTTCCATACAAGCAGCTTTCTTTGTGAATGTCCCAATCCTCTCTGCGACAGTTACGGGAGCAGTAGTAGGTGTAGCAACTGTGGCAAGATTTAAAATACAAACAAGCATTAAACAGGGTCTCTGTTCTCCGGCATTTGTTGTTGGAGCACATCATTGTATCATCCTCATCGGGGCTCTGATCTGGAGAACATTCCTCTGTACTTTTTATTGCATCACTTGAATCATCCATATCACAAAAAGCATCTGCATTAATTCGGATTGAAGTTGGTTGTTTGTCTAGTGGAGGTGGGTCATCCTGTGGCGCTTTTGAACTTTTTCTAGACAAAGATACAGCTTCTTCCTCATCTATTAACTTCTTTAATTGGTCCAAAATATCCTCACTTGTCCGTCTACTTGGTGGCTTGTAGTCAGTCACAAGATCTGCCAGAAGCTCATCAAGCTGCTCAAGGCTTTGCTGAAGTGAGCCATTGTCATGTGTGTTCTCTTTCGATGTTCTTTCAAAATCATGCCGGGACATTTCTGGACCTTCATTACTTCTGGAGTCAATAATGTCCCAACTAGCAGACCGGCTTTCAACCTTATTAAGATTTCCAGTTTTAATATCATTGTCAGTGATCGTTATCTCAGGTGTGACAAACCAAAATTTACTAGCAGCAACTTTTGAGGTCTCTGTTGGGCTTTTTTCTATTAATGAGTTATCAGACATTGATAAAGCCGCATAGCGTCTTGGTGAACTGGAAAGATTCACTACCACTGGTTGTGGTTTGTCATCTAGGGTTGTAGAAGGCTTCCTTGAGTCAAGAAGATCATCATAACTCTGACCTCTCTGAACAGGGATGGGTTGTTCCCTTTCAACACGAGAGTTGAGAATGTTGTCCCAAGACCTGGAGTAAGATTTAGAATCTGTTCCTATTTTTTGAGGTTCTAAACATGGATTGGCATACCATGGCATGGATGTAGGATCTGGCTGGATTGGGGTTGGAGTTGCTTGAGATACATAGGAGGCAGGATTGGTGGAATAACCAGATGCATCTGACCCATACCAGTCATCTGCCTGTGGTTGAATGACTCTAGCATGTCTACGGCCTTCAGTGTAGTACGCTCCTGCTGGTACATGGTGTTCTGGAAGCATTGCATACATGTTACTGGAATAAGTAAACCGTGGTGGTGCAGTATGAACTTGATAAGATCTTGGGTCATCCGGATAAACTATTCTCGTTGGAGGTGTTCTTATGATGTATGGTCCTGGTTCATTTGCTGCATAGGGTTTGAGGTACCCTGGTTGTATAGAGTACGGATATGGTTCAGTTTCAGGGTAATATGATCTTGAAGCTAAAGCATGCACCATGCGAGTCCTTGGATCTTGAACATAGTGCACTTTTGGAGAGTATGCTTGCCCTGGTGTGTAATTATCATAAAAATAGGAATCACATTGTGGAGGAACAGGAGGAACATACCTTCCTGGGTCATCTGCATAAAAAAATTTTGTTGGCACATTGGGACTGGAGTGAGCTCTTCGTTCTCTGCCATAATAGTCACCCGTAGAAGGCATTCTCTGTAATGGAAGCTCCATCTGCTGCAAGTAACTGTTTGGCATGCTGCGGGAATACTGATAAGCTTGCCTACTTTCTCTTTCCAAAGAGTCAGAAGGAGGAGGTGTTCTAGAGTAGGAAAAATGCCGTGGCACAGTCAGACTCCGACTCTCTATATTTTGCTGCCTCTTACAGGGTATGTCTATTGACTTGGTGGTCTTTTTTCGTCTTGACTGATGTAATGCCATGTCATCAGGCATAATGTCCACTCGACATCTAACATGAGGACTAGTTGCTGGTTTATTCAGTTCACCATATGAACATTTGTCAATAACACAGTGAGGTGAATTTCTGCTGCTATCAGCAGTTTGAGGTTGCAGCTTAATTGGGTGTACTTCAGGCATGTGAGCCCTTGCTGCTGAAAAAGATGCCTCCCTACGTGGTGATACTTCAGGTCTCCAGCGAGAGTCTTTCAGGGTCCTTTGAGACTCTCTTCCTTTCCTTCTTGAAGATGAAGACCCCTCAAATGAGACAGGAGTAAAGTTGGTCTGGACTCGAGGGGCACTTTTAGACCTGGTCCTTCTTTTATGATCAGGAACAACTACCTCACCGGCTATTTCTGCAGTCATTGACTGAGGTGTCATTCTTTGACAGAAAATGTCAGGAGAAGAAAAGCGGTATCTCTGCTGACGCCCCAAGGAAGTCCATGCAACATCTGGGTTGACCCCCTTTCTATCAGCCTTTTGACTTGGAGACTCCATTAAACTCCTGTGTGATTTAAGGTCCTTCAACAACTTAAAGTCAAAGGTTTGGCAGTGCCTCTTGCTAACTTTGAGATTTCTATCATCCAGGATGCTACAATTTGTGGAATCACATTGTTTGGAGGCTTGCAGTGACTTGCAGTGTGAAAAAATCGGAATCGACTTTATATCCTGATGCACAGTTGATACTAGTATGTCCGGCGGGTCTGTACGTGTCATCTTAGAGTGGTTCTTTTATACTTCTCCATTAAATTGCTTTGATGTTGGTCTTACCTAAAGAAGCACAAAGAGAATTTCCGTTAGTGAAAAATATTGGAACAGTATTCTTGATAGATAGATAGATAGATAGATAGATAGATAGATAGATAGATAGATAGATAGATAGATAGATAGATAGATAGATAGATAGATAGATAGATAGATAGATAGAAATTAAAGTCCAAATCACAATCTGTAAATCAGTCTTGCATGTATAATGTGTGTAACAGGAGACATAGGAAGTCCTCTGTGTTGTGGATGTCAGACTTCTATTTTGACGGTGATGGGTTGGTGACACAAGTGTTCTGAATATAAATGATTGTCAAATAACGGAAATGCACACAGACAGCCAAGTAAATCCTGTAAATCCTACTGCTATCCACAACAATCCCATGTGTAGAAGAATTTGCTGAGCAGAAAGACTTCATCAGCTGGTTATGGGCCAAGATAAATAAACTGATTGTTGGCACAAATGAGCCACAGCGTGGTGATTAAAGTTGTCGTATCAGATCAACGCCATGGCCACAAGAGTTGAGTTGAGGAGCAATTAGTTCCAGCTGTAAGACATACAGGTGATGTCCACATATTTTCCATTTTATTGTGTTTATGATGGTTATGCTGCTTTCAGACAGAGGTATTTTTACATTGGAGCCTTTAGCCAATCGTATTTTAACTGTCCTTTGTTGCTAGGCAGGGTCAGAGTTAAAGAGGCCTTCTCAACCCATTCTGAAGGGCTCCCTAATACAAAATCAATGTTGGACATCCATTCTCCTTCAACCAATCAGATTTTGAGTTGTTGTCAGCAGGGCCCTCTAGCAGGCTTAGGCAATGTCACAGTTTTCAGACCCACTGATTGGACATACTCTCCAAACCTTTGGGAAAAGCAGAACAAAGCAGCAGGTGAGAAGGGAAACAGACTTCATAATAAAAAGGTGAAGAAAAACAGAGAAATCTTAAAAAGACTGGTAGACTGTGTCATTTTTTGGGGGGCAAGCAAGAACTTTAATTTCGGGGACATGGTGAAAGCGCTGGATCCAGCAACAGAGGAAACTACTTGGAGCTCCTTTCTCTCATTGATGAGAGCAACACGAATTTACATTACGACCTGTCCCGACTATCAATAAAGTGTTTAGTTGGACTCGAGGTGTAATACAATACCAACTGATCAGTGCAATTGCTAAACTGATAGAAGAAGAAATCAGAAGTGAAAAAAGCACCATGTGTCTCTGTGATGGTTGAATGAGACGACAATTGAAGTAACACTGGACAGCAGCGAGGGTGAGTGAAATGATAATTATCATAATAGATAATATTCCAAATGTATGTGGTTATTTTAAATAACTAATAATAATAATAATAATAATAATAATAATAAAATAAACATTGAAAGTAAGAATTTTGTAAAGGAAGACCAAGAGTCACCTCTGCTGGAGGATAAATTAATCTGAGTCACCAGCCTCAGAAATCACAGGTTAACAGCAGCTCAGATTAGAGAGCAGGTCAATGGCTCACAGAGTTCTAGCAGCAGACACATCTCTACAACAGCTGTTAAGAGGAGACTCTGAATCAGGCCTTCATGCTAGAATATCTGCTAGGAAACCACTGCTAAAGAAGTCCATATTCTGGACTGGAAACCCCAAGGTCAAAAAAGGCACCACTGTCACCTTCACTTTCCAGGCTTTCTCCAGTTCTTCTTTGAGTCCCTGGTGTGTATATGTATATATATATGTATATATATATATATATATATATATATATATATATATATATATATATATATATATATATATATATATATATATATATATATATATATATATATATATATGTATATATAAGTTGGTAAGGTACAGGACTGTCACGCAGGAAACCACGGTTCGATTCCCAGGGGTGGAATGAACAATATAATGGCAATAGTAAATGGGGGCAATTACCATAACAATGGCAACCATAACAATGGAAACACCCCGAATGGCTAACAGAAGGGCGAACGATCCAAATCCAGAAGGATCCCTCAAAGGGTGCAGTCCCATCCAACTACCGGCCAATAAGCTGTCTCTCCACAACATGGAAGCTCATGTCAGACATCATTGCAACCAAGATAAATAGGCACATGGATCAATTCATGAGTAACAAACATAATGGCATTGGTAGAGACTTCAGAGGAGCCAAACACCAACTCCTGGTTGACAGAACAGTCGCTCAAGACTGCAAGTCATGACACACCAACCTGTGCACAGCCTGGATTGATTACAAGAAAGCCTATGACTCAATGCCACACACGTGGATCACTGAATGCTTGGAGCTGTACAACATCAACAGGACTCTAAGAGCCTTCATAGGAAACTCAATGAAGCTGTGGAAAACGACCCTTGAAGTCAATGGGAAGCCACTTGCACAAGTGTCCATCAAATGTGGGATATACTAAGGTGATGCTCTGTCCCCACTGCTGTTCTGCATAGGTCTGAACCCCCTCAGCCAAATAATCAACAAGACTGGCTATGGATACCGACTCAGATGTTGTTGATGTTGGGGCCAACATCAGTCACCTCCTCTACATGGATGACATCAAGCTATATGCTAAGAGCGAATGTGACATTGACTCCCTGATCCTCACCACCAAGATCTACAGTACTGACATTGGGATGTCATTCGGGCTCGAGAAATGCAGCCAGATGGTGACAAAGAGAGGCAAGGTAGTCCACACAGGAGGGATCTCACTCCCAGAAGGAACAATAGCAGACATTGAGGACAGTTACAAGTACCTCGGAATTCCACAGGCAAATGGCAACCTGGAGCAGGCAACAAGGAAAGCTGCAACAGCTAAATACCTCCAATGGGTAAGGCAAGTCCTGAGAAGCCAGCTCAATGGCAAAAATAAGACCCAGGGAATAAACAGCTACGCACTGCCAGTTATCAGATACCCTGCAGGAATAATAAGATGGCCAAAGGAAGAGATACAGACCACGGATGTTGAGACACGAAAGCTCCTCACCATGCATGGAGGGTTCCACCCCAAATCCAGCACCCTGAGACTGTATGCTAGCCACAAGGAAGGAGGCCGAGGACTAGTGAGCGTAGAAGCCACTATCCAGGATGAAACATCCAAGATGCATGAGTACATCAAGCTCAAGGCCCCAACTAACAGTGTGCTCAGTGAATGTCTCAGGCAATGGAGAGCAGACGATACAGTGCTGGTGGACAGATCCTAATGGGAGGACAAACCCCTGCATGGGATGTACCACCGGACCATATCTGAAGTGGCTGATATCAAGAAGTCCTACCAATGGCTAGAAAGGGCTGGCCTACAGGGCAGCACTGACACACTCATCCTGGCAGCTCAGGAACAAGCCCTGAGCACCAGAGCAATAGAGGCTCAGATCTACCACACCAGACAAGACCCAAGGTGTAGGCTGTGCAAAGAGGCGCCTGAAACAATCCAGCACATAACTGCAGGGTGTAAGATGCTGGCAGGTAAAGCATACATGGAGCACCACAATCAAGTGGCTGGAATAATATACAGGAACATGTGTGCAGAATATGGACTGGAAACCCCAAGGTCAAAATGGGAAACACCCCTGAAGGTGGTAGAGAATGAAAGGGCAAAGATCCTGTGGAACTTCCAGATCCAGACTGATAGGATGGTAATGTCGAACCAACCAGACATTGTAGTGGTGGACAAAGAACAGAGGAAAGCCGTTGTGGTGGATGTGGCAGTGCCAAGCAATGGGAACATCAGGAAGAAGGAACATGAGAAACTGGAGAAATACCAGGGACTCAGAGAAGAACTGGAGAAAGCCTGGAAAGTGAAGGTGACAGTGGTGCCTGTGGTAATCGGAGCACTCGGGGCAGTAACCCCCAAGCTGGAGGAGTGGCTACAACAGATACCTAAAAAGATCTCAGACATCTCAATCCAGAAAAGCGCAGTGCTAGGAACAGCTAAGATACTGCGCAGAACCCTCAAGCTCCCAGGCCTCTGGTAGAGGACCCGAGCTTGAGTGAGAAACCACCCACGGAAGGTTGAAAGGGGAAAGTTTTATATATATATATATACATATATATATATATATATATAGCCTTTGGCCTTTCTGCATGTCAATCAAGTTACATACTTCTCTGTGAGGATTTTGATTCGCTGACTTATTTTTTTAGAAATATATTTTTCTTTGTTTGGTTAGTTATCTGCGGTCTACCCTCATGTCCCTGAAGATCAACTGGTCGATCGGGATCGACGTAATGAGCACCCCTGCTTCAGAGGATATTAGATATTAAGTACTACAATATAAACACAATGGCTTAAATTATATGAATTTAATCTACTAGATCAGGGGTCGGGAACCTATGGCTCGCGAGCCACATATGGCTCTTTTGATGGTCACATATGGCTCGCAGACAAATCTTTATTTATACCATTTTTTTTTTCATTAGACCAGTCCTCGTGCGCGATGCGATGCCAGAGGGGCGCGCAGTAGTAGCGGTGCTTGGAGAGAAAAATCTGCGCCAGCACTCAGTTTACTATTATCTACTATTTCACAGAGTTTATTCCAGCAGGAAACCTATTAATTGCCGTGCCTAAACCTGCGCGCTCCCGTCTCTGAGAAAGAGCGCGCAGATGCGGGGACGGGATGTGAGGAAGAAAGCAGAGGGTGGGGGTGCCCCCCACCCTCTGCTTTCTTCCTCACAGGCAGCAGGGACAGGGATTGTAATAACGTAAAACCCGCTGCCCGTCACTCACTGCAGTGTGTGAGTGTGTGTTTGTCTCCACGTCTGCATGTGAGTCTTTGTCACATCTACAGAACATTCAGACCTACGATCACGTTTAAAGTCTCAACGCCTGCATGAAGCTGAAACTCACCACGTATCAACCAGACTAGACCATCAGCAAAACCACCACGAGAAATACTCATCATTTATTAGCAACAGCATAACGATGTTATTAAAAATAATCCACAGACTTATTGTACTTTAAAAATGTTGAAATTACATCAAATGCTCACATTCACTCGTATATTTAGTTTTAAACATATTGTAGTGGACTGAGTTGGGTCCGCTGTTGGGCCGCGTTAAAAGTTCTGGAGTTCAGCAAACGCATCAAGCAGAGATCTGATTGGCTCTCAGTTCTGTCGCTCAGCCTGTTGTTAGGTAGTTTGGACCAATGGGGTTCAGCTATGGGCCGAATAAGGGAAATAGGAGGACTGGAGCGGGAGCAGAGGAATATAAAGTGGGAGAAGCGCTCTCGTCTCAGCGGGACAGATTCAGGAGTTACTGTATTAATTTTACGGCGTTTGTTGCGGTCTGCAGTAACCAGAATAAAGAACCTTAAAAGAGGTTAAGTCTCTGTGCCTCAGTGTGGGACAGGGACGCTACATTATTGTATGGCTCTTTGGAAATGACATTTATAAATATGTGGCGTTTATGGCTCTCTCGGCCAAAAAGGTTCCCGAACCCTGTACTAGATCATAGGGCTGCATGGTGGTGCAGTGGTAAGCGCTCTTGCCTCACAGCAACAAAGCTGTTCAATTCCCGAAGACCTCACTGTGTGGAGTCTGCATGTTCTCGACGTGCATGCGTGGGTTTTCTCCGGGGACTCTTGCTTCCTCCCACTGTCCAAAAACATGCTTAATAGGTTATTTGGTTACTCTAAATCAGGGGTCGGCAACCCATGGCTCCGGAGCCACATGTGGCTCTTTCATCCTTCTGTTGTGGCTCCCTGTGACTTTGGAAAATAATGAGTATTTTATAATAATTAAATGTTATTTTAGTTTGTTCATTTTTCATGGCATTTCAAAGGCGCTGCTGGCTCTGTACGAAGCGCGTGCCACGTAAAAAACAGCTTCCTTTATGAGCTCGTATTTATCGGGCGAGAACTGCAGAGCTGATAGCAGGAGGAGAAACGCGGGGCGGTTGTCCGGAGTGGTCTTCTGCCGGGAACTTGACGTGCCGCGGGGCAGAAAGCAACTTTCTGATGACAGAGAGTTTGCGCTCAGTGTTTTTAAACACGCATGTGCAGTGATGTATGTTTCAGAGGATGTTCCATTGGCCAATCTGCATGCCAATCAAGTCCCGTACTTCTCAGTGAGGATTTTGATTGGCTGGTGGATTTTTAAGAAGTATTTTTTTTTTTTTTTAATCTTTTCTGGCCCACGATCTACACTCATGTCCTTGAAGATCGATCGGTCGATCGCGATCGATGTAATGAGCACCCTTCATATAATATATACATGCATAATATTGTAACGCCCGGCAGGTGCATCACTTGCAAGTACGGGAGCCAAGCTGTCGACCAGTTGAGCTGTCAATCAATCTGGCTGCACTGGAGAACTGTCCGTGTCCCAAACACCACACCACTCCAAACAGTCTCAAGGAGGAGGAGGCAGAAAGAGAAGTTGGGAGTGCAGTCTCCTTTCCGATATAACAAGCCCATTTATTTTGAACACACCTCACATTGAACATTGCACAGGGGTCATGAACCTCTCCCCCTATCACACTTATGGTGCAACAACAAGAAACATACATAACAGGAAGAATAAACTAAGGTGAAACAACAAAACTGCCATTTGCCACGAAACATGGGCAAAAGGAAACGCTCCTTTTTAGATCTAATTAGATCAGGGGACCACATCCCACAATCCCCTGCTGCTACAGCCCTAAAATGTACATGACCGCCACTACAATATATATAATGATGTCAAAACGGGTTGTGGCTCCGGGTGCTTTCTTTTCATTAGGGGCGATCCCAAATGGCTCTTTGAGTAAAAAAGGTTGCCGACCCCTGCTCTAAATTGACCCTATGAGTAAATGTGAGTATGAAAGGGTGTGTGATTGTGGCTCTGCGACAGACTGGCGACCTATCCAAGGTGTACCCTGCCTTCGCCCAACAGTAGCCAAGTTAGGCTCTGGCGACCCGGTGACCTTGTAAGGGATAAAACAGGCTCAGAAAATGGATGGTCATCATATCAACAGAGCTGAAAGTAAGCCAGTATAGTACAAAAGCAAATGTTATTGAGATAAAGGCCTACAGTATATTCAAAGCTACATTGTTTGTGCTTTAGGGTGAGTTAGTAGCTGCTTTGAAGCTAGCTGTGGTAAATGAAGCTGACATTATGTTTACTTATTCCCCCTTTTTGCCAGTGCCACACACTCTTCTCCTCCATCTCCCCGGCGCTCCTCTTCCTCTCTAAGCTCTGGCTTTTGTGCTCTGGGGGGCAGCTGACTATAAGATCTCTCACCCCTGCCACTTACTCATCTTTAATCCCTCTGGGAAGGGCATTATTGTTTATTATCAACACAAATACAGGCTGAGCAGCTTCGGAATATGTGCAGCAATGGCCAGAGCATCACAGAAAATAGTGTGCAAATCCTAACTTAAGCACTGCGGTTAGGTACTGTTATCAATTAGTCTCAGTGAATTAGCCTCAATTCCTAATTAAATTGAAGATAAAATTACTGCTTGCACACACAATATCCTTATTTAACATCCTTAGTAAATTCAGTCCTGCTTTTTTAAACTGTAATTCACACAACTATGTATTTTTTTTAACCCTTAGTCGTCCCTCACCATTGTAGTTATGAATCCCATCTGTCATTTAAAATGACTTAGAAATGATGCAGACCTGCCATTAGTAAAGTTTTCATTCAGAATCTAACCTGCAGCTCAAAAAGGTTATAAGCTTTGAAATTTTTGGTTTAAAACAAGCATAAGAATTATGACACATAACTGTGACACACCTTGGATGCTTTATTGGATGTATACATTTTTATTGCATCTTTACACTTTTGATTTTTGCTATTAAGCATAAAAACAGTTTGATCTCAATTTTAGTGATTTTAGCATAAAAAAAGACTATATTTACTAGTCTGAATTTTTTGTACAGTTCCAGGTTTGCCTTGGAACTATTATTTAGTATGATGAAAAAAAATCAGAAATGGATATATGAAGCCACCCGCCTTCTTCCGCTTGGACATATGAAGCATTGTCCCAAAAAGTGCTTTAAAGATAAAATATTAGAACAAATTGGAAAGTTGTAAAAAGAACACCCCCAACTACCTCAAACTACCAAGGGTTAATTTCTAAAAAAGTAGTTTTTCAGCATTTTTCTGTTGAGTTTTTCACTAAACCTGAGAGCCAGCTCCCCCCTCATCATCATCAACACGGTCCTGCCCACGTTTATGGATTCATTTTGAACTAAGAGACCTCAACTAAAATTTTAAAATTGTTCTTTATTCAAATATACTGTCCAACATGACCCAAAGGGATTCCACTAAACATAATTATTTATGTTGATTTGATTAAGATGTATTTGTATATTATTAACAGCATAGACTACTATAGACTTTATATGACCTGCATTTGAATTCAAGCAGCATGCAGAGCTTTCTTAGTGTTCATTGACCCAATATAATGCAAACATAGGAGCTATTAGTCAGGGGTCAAATAACTGGGTCTTTCCAGCCTGAGAGAACAAAAAAACTCTGTTATTCAGGTTCCTTGAATACTGAACCAGTCAGGCTCTAGTTTGCTTGAGTCTTGAGCTAATTTGACCATAAGTAAAATTTGCCTACATTTTCTTCCTCGATTAAAATCATTGTGCAGATGACTTCAATCTTCCAATAACTACTTTACTTCAACCTTTCAATTTAAAGTATTTAAAGTATCTGATTCATTTGAGGTCATTACTGATAATGTTTCATAAAGACTATGCATGAGTAAACTGTGTGTATCAAACAAGACAAGGAATAAACTAAGTTATTGATAGATTAACTCTGTAAATTCCACTACATCAAAGAATTGACAGAAAATTAATTTTTTTCCTTTGAATTGGCTTTTTAAAATAATTTGACTAAATCCACTAAATAATTGCAACATCATTGCTTTTTCAATAGACAGTATCAATTATGAAGTTTCGATCATGGCAATGTTACTTTAAGATGTAAAAATATTGACATGTGTGTTCAGGAAAAAAAAACCTTAATTTATTCCCTGTCAGAAGTCAGAACTCCATCTTCCCCTCTGGTCACCAGTGGGAGCCGTCCCCAGAGTTCTAGCAACACTACATCTCCCAGCAACCCCAGCCCACACTTCCTGGATGGCACATACCTTACTCTCATTCACACAATCAAGCACAGCCTACTTAAACACTTCACTTCACTGAGCTCTGCCGCTCTGCCTTCCTTACTGAGTGTTATATTTGAACTTAATCGTCTGTTTCCTGACCCTGTATCTGCTATCTGTTTCTGTTTGCCTGTTGCCTGCCCCAACTCTCGCCTGGATCTTGACTATCCCGTCTCTCCTCTGATGATCTCATGCCTGTTATTGACCCCTGCCTGCCTGACCCTGATTTAACTTTGTGGACTTTTAGCCGAGCTAATAAACCTGCTGCATTTGGATCCAGCTGTCTGTCTGTTCTTGTGACAACACACTGCCTTAAATTTGATCCACACATTTTTAACATGGTGGAACTGTTTTGTAAATAATTATCAACAAATTTTACATTCTTTCAATACGGCAAGTAGTCATTTAAAACAATGAATAACAATAGATGAGCTATTCTCACCATAACTATTTCAAAATTAGGTAAACTTAGTCCCCTAGTGGATGAAAAGATGAACTACAGGGCAGAAAACATGGACCAAGTTATATTCAACAAGTTTTTTAATGAAAGTTTAGGTCATGCTAATGAGACATGGGTCTCAAAAATCAAAATCATCATATAACAAATATGATGCAAAAGTTATAGCCAACAGGGTTAAAAAATAATAATTTAGTGCATCTGCCAGAAACAGATAAATGTAGAAAATGCTGACATTGATAAAAATAAAAAAAACCTGTGTGTGCACTGACTGTAAAAACTGTACATTGGACTTCAAGCTATATTGATTTGGTGCCTTTCTTTTCTTCCTGCGGACTTAGACCTTGTTTTCTAGTCTGTGAGTGGTGGCTTTGTCCTCCAAACCTATCCTCAGTCCACTTTGTGACCCTCCCAAAGTCTTGAATACCTTTCATATGACAATCCTTTTAAGGTTGTTAAGGTTATCCCTTTTGCTGGTGCACATTAACCCGCCACACTTTTTCCTTCCACTCAGTTTATGATGCAGCACTATGTGAACCAGCAACTTGTGTAGCAATAGCCGTCTGTGGTTTGCCCTTCACATGACGGGTGTTGATGACTGTCTTCCGGAGATATGTCAAGTCAGTAGTCTTCATCATTAGAGGCTCAGGAAACCTTTGCAAGTGCTGACTAAGGTGTGTCACCATGAGTTTTTCCAATAATATATTTTTGCATTGAATTCCGATTTTTCAAGACACTGAGTTATCTATCAGCTGTAGGCCATAATTATCTAAATATTTCTATCTATGTGTAGTTATTCTCTATAAAGTACAAGTTTCACCTTTTAAAATCAAATACAAATTCCGAACTTTTCACTTTTTGCTTTCAGATGTACCTGTAATAATCATATGTATAAAGAAATACCTGCCTGAAAGCATGCGCCACACGCTACTTGGCGTCTCTTTGGATTTGGGCCGTGTATCATGCTAAAATCCACACAGTTTTATGACACTTTTTTTTTTTTTTAACTTGTCCTGTCCAACAGCTGGGCAAACAGATGAGAGCTGAAGGCCTCTTGTGTTGGACATATTTTGCTTTAACAACAGGGGTTATTAATCTTCAGACAAACCAGAGGAATGTCTGAATAAACCCCTTTTGTAGTTGAGGCCAAACTTTATTAAATTAAATTATTAAATTTATCATATTAGAAAATCTTTGGTGCTGGACCGGACGGAAAAGGAAAGGAGGGAAGAAGAGAGAGGGATGTTAGAGAGGAGGGGGGAGAGGAGGGTGATAATAGGAGGGGGGGGGGGGGGGGGTAGAACCATGAAGCAGCCTAAAGCAACAACTTTACTGGATGTTTATCATTAGGGTAAGGTTCAAGTGTAATACAAATCTCAAAGGGCGGGGCCTGTCCACACACACATTCAGATGTTATAAACACACCTGTTAACTGTAAAGATGTCTACATGTCAACATGTACACAAAACATGCACACAATACAGATATTGTTCACACACGCATACTTATGCCCCTAAACCAACCAGTGTGAAACATTTCATTCATTCAATCCTGCAAATTATTAGTACAAAGGTGAGCTAACACCTGTGCTCAGGTGAGTGTTTAAGTTCTTCTAAATGAATGGTGGAATGTGAAAAGAAGGAGGGAGGGGTGACCAGCCATCCCCACACCAAGACCCCCGCAGCAGCAGCAGCGGCAGCCGGAACTCCCAACGCCACCCGGCAGCAGGCAGAGAACAACCACCCCCCGGGCGATCACCTCCACCACCCAGGCCAGGGCCAGCAGGACCACCACGAGGCCCCCAGAGCCAGAGAGCAGGGAGGCATGGGGGGAAGAGAGCGCCGCCCCAGCCCAACCAGGGGAGCAGCCCCCCCGCCGCACCGGGAGGGCCCAACGCAGGCCCCCACCCGAGAAGAGCGCCCATAGCCCCAGACGAGCACCTCGTCACCACCCAGGAGTTCTGGGTATCCCCCGCCCCAACCCCAGGTAGGAGCCAGGACCCCCCAAGGGAGACCCGCTCTGCACTCCAGGCAGCCACCCACCCGGCCTACGGTTGGTCCAGGAAGGAGCAAGGCAGGGGACAGCCGGCCCCGCCCCGGAGGGGGGCACCCCGGAGAGAAGAGGGGCCCACAAGGGTTGTTGTTAACATGGCCCGACTAGGCTCGGCCACAGTTGGAATGTGGGCGGGGGGCCAGCGCCCGAACCCACCCCACAAGGAAACGGACACCCCCGGCTCAGGTGTAATGTGAACTCCCTCCCTGCGCGGAGAGAGCCCCGCCGGGCCCAGGAAACCGGCACCCAGGGGACACGGCCGCCGCTGCCAAGGGCCCAGTACCCCCCACCAGGGATGGGGTAGGGGACAGATGGACCTTGGACCCACCTTCCTTGTATAATGTGTGTGCTTGTGTTCGTAAGGGTGTATGTGTGCATGTGTGTGTGTTTGTGTTTGAATGTATATTATGAGAAGTAAAAAGGTGTGTGTACTAGGGGGGTGTAGTTAAAATTGGTGGGTAGGGCACAGAGAGGACATTCCCTGATTACTCACAGTAATGTCCCCTCACCCTCCCCACCAAGGGTCCCTAAATGTCTAAGGTGCGGTTAAAATTGGCGGGTAGGGTGCTAGGAGGACATCTACTGCTTGCTGGCAGTGATGTCCAAGCACCCCCCCTACTAAGGGCCCTGCATGTCTAAGGTGCAAATAAAACCGAGAGAGGGGGGGCCCATTCCATACGGCAACCATGGGAGGGAGACCACTGCCAAGTAGCCCCCCCCCAAAGCGCATCGCAGGCTAAACCCCCCACCCCCTCACCCTAATATGAGATTATATGAGGAAGGGGGTGAGTTGGGGACAGCTGGCAGACTGTCTCCCGGTGGTCAAACATCCGTCCCCCAGCCCCCCCCAGCATAGGGCCCAGGTCCCCCAGCCTCGGGGCCCCATCCCCCGAGGCACCGACGCCCCAGGCCCAGCACGACCACCCCACACAGAGAGAGAGGAGCCAGAAAGCGCCGCCCCCCCCCCCCGGAGCAAGCCCAGGCCCCCAGCCCCAGGCGCCGGCCCCGAGGAAGCTCTGGTCAGGCCTCGACGGGACCAAGGCAGCCAACCGGCCGGGGCAACCGCCGATTGCCACCAGCGGAGACCCCGACACGTCAAACCCCCAAGGCCCCGTACCCATGGTGCCCCCCCCCCGGAAAGCCCCCCCACAAGACAGGGCCGACAGACCCCCCCCCCCCCACACCCCCCCAAGACCCCGCAGCCGGAGCGGGTGACGCCCAGAGCGACCGGGGGCCCCAAGAGGGTTGCCCTGCCCCGCCCCGGAGCCAGGGAAGGGTTGATCCCAGCCCCAGGTGTAGACGGGCAGCCCATCCAGTGCCGCTGGACCCACCCCCCCGAGCAGGACCCTCCGCCGACCCCCCCCAGCACGGACAAAGAGACCACCCCCCCAAGCCAAGCCAGACCACCACCCAACCCCCCCACCACGCACCCCCCACCGCCAAGCCCAGAAGACCACGCAGCGCCCAGCCCGCCCCGCCCAGGCACCGGAACCGACCCCCCAACGAATGGGCCCCCCACCAGCCCCCACCGGGCAGCAGAGGCCCCGACCCCCCCAGTTTTATGACACTCTTGCTTTTATGAGCTTTTATGCTTCCGGGTTGTCATCATGTTCTTACTGGTTATTTTCATAAATTGTTATATTGTCCAAGTAATTTTGACCCACTTGGAGACCCTTTAGCCCCAGGGGCATGGGACTAAAGAAACCACTTGTATCTGAACACAAACTATAAGAGACTGATCAAAACCTAAAACGTCCTTGACGTGTTACAAACACAGTAACCCCGGGACTTCCTTATCACTAACTCATTATTAGCATTTGACAAGACGTAAAAAACAACGGCTTCATGCATGTTTGAAAACATGTCATCCATCGGCTGTGTTGGCTAACTGTCTAATATAATTGTTATTTTTTGGGGGGGTTCATGACAGTTTCATAGAAATATAAACCTGGATGGATAATCATTTAAGTCACCCGTTGCATTCTGCACACAGAAAATGAAGCTTGAAGTGAAGTCTATGGGGAATAGCTCCTCTCTACAGCCTGGTACCTCTGTTTTAAGTCATATTTGGTATTAAAAGATGAGTGTTTGAGTAATGCCTTTGACACAAGTATCCTTACGGGTCAATGCGGGCTGTTTGCGAGTGAAAAATGGACAAACTTATCAGGTGGCTTGCACGAAATTTTAAGATTAAACCACCCAGTGAGCCCATTCAGAAAAAATGTTTGTGAACAATTTTTTTGGATGGGCATGCTGCAGCAACAGTTTGTAGAGAACACTTAGACAACATGGAAGTGTAAGTAAATAAGCGTGAAGTAGATGCAGGCATGTACAGATTTTTCATTTTTTCCAACCCCTTAGGTTGGGCCCTTAGAGGCTGGACTTCCACCAATACGGCGATCTGGCCCTTGTTGCAAAAAATTTGATCTCTCGTGATCTAAAAGCTTTAAAGAACCAGGTCCTCGGTTGCATCCCAACATGTCAGTGGTTGTTTGCTTTTCTTTGGTGTTTAATAAGCTGCAGATATCTTTAGTGTTCTCATGATTTTGTCATGAAGGGAGAGTCATCATTGTCACTAAGGCTGGTAAAAGGATCATCTCTATTGTAACCAGAAAGAAATTATGTAACATGGTGTCAAAAAGGACGAAGCTTGGCATAAAACCGCATGAACATTCTCCCTCACTTGCAGCGTATATTGCCAGAGGCAAGGGATTCAATAAATAACGGGTCAACAAAGTCTAGATTTTTCATCAGCTAACTTACATTCTGGATGCAATGTGAAAATTAAGGTCATCCTATACGTAAACATAATCAGCTGACCCACTTAACGGCTGACAAAGTGTTCACTGCACAGAAGTTTGGACAGAGCAAGTCTGAATTCTCAGTGCTTAGTTGTTACAATCCCCTGATAACTCACTAACATGATCAGCCGAAGAAGAAGTAATTCATTGAAAAGATACTTCGTGATGATATTCCATCCTCATCCAGCAGCACAAGAAGAATTGGTGATACTTTCTATCAGAAAGCTTATCAGCAAGCTTGCATAAGGCTTCCATCCAGTATGGTGCTGTCTGTTTTCGATGAAACTAGGAATGCAATGATACACTTTCTTCATGATTCAGTTCAAACCTCAATTTTTGGGTCACAGTTTTGTTTTGGTTCGATTTACGATTTCTTTTTATTACAAAACAACAAAAAATGGTAAATGGTTAATGGCGTATACTTATATAGCGCTTTCTACCCTCTTATGAAGGCCCAAAGCGCTTTACAGTCACTGTCCCATTCACCCATGCACACACACATTCACACACTGGCGGCGGCCTCAAATTCAGAAAACCCCTTTTTTAAATTTGTATAAGCAAGTATCAATGTAGAAAAATCTTTCAGTTGGATTATACGAAACCTGGTGTATGTCATAAAACAATAAAAAAAAGTCCTAAGGTCTGGAAAAAAGATCAGCTAAGTACTGTATGTCCTTCAACAGCTGGTTGACCTTTTCTCATTCGAATCACATTTACGTGCTTTGGTGTTTTGTCTGCACACATGATAGCTGTGCAGAGCCTGCTCAACAGCAAAGAACGGACACTTTTCACTGAGACGAGACGGAGGGAGAAGAGGACAAGCAGACAACAGTGGGGATATAAGCTTGATACAGACAATTGTGGAAGGCACCGTAACATCATTAGTAACTTGGGAAGAAACATGTTACAAACCATGGGGAAAAAGACGGTTTCAGGGAAAAAAAAATCTCTAGCCCTTGTGCTATCCTAGGCACTTTAACATTGGGAGTGGGGTCATCTAGACCCACTAGACAGTGCGCTGAACCTTTTTTCTTCAATGATTTGTGATCTTCACATGGTTTCCATGGATTACATGAAATCCTCTCCACCTTTATCCACCTTTGTGATGGTAGGGAGAACACGTCAATGTAAGGGTGGGGTCATAGGATAGCACAAGGGCTAGATAAGAATATGAGGAGACTTTTGTGATAAAAATCCTGAGAAATATAAAGAAAGACAAAGCTGAGCGTAAGTTGATGCATTGTTTTTAAAGTTCTTAATGTATTTTTAGGCTTAGTAGCCATATAAACTTTGTTTACATTAAAATATGGGACAGAAGCAGATAACATGTCATTTTTCTCCCTGTTACTTTCATAATACATTAGGACAATGTTAGGGGAAAAAGACTAAATGAACTATTCCATCATCAAATAATACCGGCTATGCACCACATTGAACTTTACACAATACTAGATGAGTCCACAAATGTGGCTGGCTGACTGCATCTTGTTGTCTGTCACAACAATGAATTAACCATTGAGAAAGGCACGCTGTTCTATAACCACTCATGAATGCACATGGGCCAATGTGGGACAGATGTTTTGGCATCTGAAACAAGGGGATGTGGTTATGAGGCGCCTCCTGAGTGTGCTGTCGCATCCACATCCATTCTAAATAGCGATTTATTTATTTAATTTTTATTTCAATGTTGTGCAAAGGCAACTGTAATTTTTGAACAATTATATGATCTCAATGTGTTTGATAAAATGTACACAAATAGACTAACATTATATTTATGTTTTCTGTAGCTACACAAAAAGTGAACATCTGATAGAACTTATTGGAATTTGGCTTAGATTTTTACTTCTTTGGATTTTGTCCGTTACCCTTCAGATTTGTTTTGGTTCAAATGCTGATCAACTATGTGTGAAAAACAATCATGTGAGTGATCACTGCTTAATCCCATTCAATGTGGCTTTTTCCATATTATCTCCATCAAACCAAACATCCTTTTAACCCAGTAAATAAATAACCTTGTCCTATTTCGGATCCTAAAATGCAAACCTAATCACATCCTAAGTGCCGCACTGTTCCTAAGGGCTTCATGACTAAGGTTTTGGATGTTAAAGTAAAGAGTTTTCTTTTAGTCCGCATTCAGCCTTCAGAGTCCTCTGTCTGTTTCCCTGATCTCCAGATCCTGTGGAGGATTTTCTTTTTTTTTTTTTTTTTTCACTTGTTCTGTCCAACAACTTAGCAAACAGATTAGAGCTGCAGGCCTTTTGTGTTGGACAGGTTTTACTATCACAAAATAGCGAATGATATTCGCATTTCAGGCACCGGAACTCGGCAGTCTCTTTCCCCCCTAGGGCGGTAGTTAATTAACTCACCTGTTCAGCTTCCTATTTAAGTCCAGGTGTGCAGCGTTCATTTTCTTTCTTACCGCAGCGCCGCTTTCGTCGCCCCACCCTCCTCCCCGGCTTCCACCTGTGGGCTCCGTTCGGGGGTTTTTACCCTAAAGTTTATGGAAGTTATCTCATGGAATTGTACGGAGCCTTATGCCAATCAAAGTTTGTGAATGCCAACTAAGATGTAAATTAAGTATGTGAAAATAAATGTATTCTACTGCAAGAGTTTCGTATGACTGAAAAAGAGGTTGTAGAACTTTAGAAGCCAGAGTGTAGATCTGAATTAACCCCTTTTTGTTGAATTATTTATTTCTTTATTTGTTATATTTAGTGTGGGTGGGGAGGAAGAGGGAAAACAATACACTGTAGGTCAGAAGGAGGGATGAAGCAGACAGGGAGTAGTGTGGCAGTGTGCACGTGCACGTGGGGGTGGAGATACATGCATGCTGCCTGAAGTGAACCTTGTGTTGTGGGGAACCAGATCCTACCCAGCCAGAGCAGCCAGACCCGGAAAGGGGAGGAGAGGCCCCCCAAGGCCAGCGCCCCCCCCACACCGGACCCAAGCAGCCCGGGAGGGGGGGAGGCGGGGACCGCCCACCCGACCAGCCAGGCGCAGAGAAGGCCCCCCTACAGGGGCCCCCACTACGCCCAGAGGCATAAGCGAACCCGGTGTCCGGCCCCCAGGCCACAGGACAGGAGCGCTTAGCCGTACCAGGCGGCAGCCATGGGGGCCGCCGGGCGCCGGACGCCGAGACAAGGGCCAAGGACGAAGCCAGGGCCCCAGAACCCGAGAGCCGCCCACCACCCGACCGGTGCCCCGTGTCCGCGAGCCAGCCGCGGCACGCGACCCGAGCAACCCAGAGATCGCCACGCACCCACAGCCACCCCCCATAACCCTACCCACTACAATCCCCCCCTCTCCCTTACCCTTAAAGTGCCCTACCCCCTCTGTGATGGGAAGGGAAAGCCCCAGAGGGTTCCAGTGAGCCAGCCCCCAGGTCCGTCCACCCATGCACTCACGCACACATACTCACAATCATCTGGTTACCTCCCCACGCAGTAACCCCCCCCCCCGCCGACCGACCCCCAGCGCCGTACGCCCGACCATCACCGCAGCCGACATGATACCCATAAGCCTGGCCGCCCTGAGAGGACCAGGCGGGTGAAGACCGGCCGCCCCCCCCCGACCCCACCCATGTATGGAGGTGTGGCAGTGCTGTGTGTGTGCTGCAGGTAAAAAAAAGGAGGTCTCCAGTGTGGGGTCCCCACCGCTGCTAAACCGCAGAACCCCCACTCCGGGAGTCCTCTGTGGGTGGAGTGTATTTGCTGTGTATGTGCTGCTAACATGCAGTGTGTGTGTCTAAAGTGGGAGTTAAAATTGTGGGGGGGTCAGTGAAAGATGAGCACGGATATTTCACCGTGCCCCCCTCCACCAGACCCCTGTGGAGGATTTTCAAGATAACAGGTTTGGTTCCCGCCTTACCCACCCATGTGCCAAAGTGTCCCTGGGTAAGACAGCGACCCTCTCATTGCTCCTGGCGGTTATAGGTTGGTGCCAGTGTTCAGCAGCAGATCCACAATTGGTGTTTGTGTGTGTGATTTGTAGGGGTGTTGGAAAAAATCATTGTGTCGTGTTATAAGAATTCAGCGTATTCTTGAATGCAGTTTTAGCATATGGTGTTCACACTGACTGGACTGTCACAACCTGTTCCAAACGCATGTACTCACAGTTGGAAGTGGCAAAGTAGGAAATGTTGAAGTGGTCCAAATCCTGTGAAACTTGCTCCAGGCTTTTTCTTTCCCAGCTCTATTCCGATATATGAAAGGCTTGGTGTCATAAAATTCTTTCCGGGCACAAACCACAGTTATTAATTCTTCTTCATGATCAATTTTCAAATGATTGACACTTCCGTGAATTAAAAAGGATGCTACTTCACTACCAAATCCGAGTCCCAGATTGGTCAAAGTTTAACCTGGTTTGACTTGCAATGCCTGTTCAATGGCCATGCATTTTGTACGCAGAGCCCGAAAACAGACTTAAACGTTTTGAACACAGAAGCCAAAAATGATCATATATGTGCGTTTACATAGACTTTTCTTTGGAAGTAATTACTTGAACGTGCATCGCTGAGGCCGGTGTGACCGTAGCATTGGGGTTGTGGCAATTTATGAGCAACAGTTTTATTCAGAGCTAACATGAATCACCCACATCACTCCTGTCTTATCTATCTTCAAAGGGTTTCAATTAATTTCTACTTTATTTAAAAAAATTTTTCTTTTTTATGTTTAATACAATTAGCTTGTTCTATACAATTACATGGATAAAACAAGAGCAACTTATATCATTGACGTTCTTTTTCTTACTACTCAGCATAATCGTTCAGATCTACAGATCAGGAGCACAAACCATACTTAAACCCAGTCTAAAGGTGGTTGCATGTCATTTATGGAGCACCGTTCCCATGTCTCTCAGCTTGATTGATTTAGTAGAGTTTTAAGAATCAAGTCCATACGCATTTATTCATATCAGTTCACAGAAAAGAGTGAAGTGTTGAAGTTGTAGCTGCCAATAATGGCTTAAGATACAACAAAGCAAATTACATTGACACTTTTCCTTTTAATTGTGGTTTTCTAAAAACTATAATTTAGGATTTCCTACTTTCTAGGGCATCAGACAAACTTTTTTCTGATTTGCAGGTAAGACAGACCAAATACCTTGAAAACAGGATGTCTTTATTAATCGTTTATATTCGAGTAGATTTGCTCATGTGCTGACAAATTACCAAATGCTGCCTAACTATTTAGGCTAACTTGCCAGAGTTTTATACCTACAGCTTCTAGATCTCCTTTTTCTATGTTGTGGATCAACTGCCAACAATTAACAGCCTTTTGTGGATGGAAAAGAAGGGGGCATGGTTACCCTGCTCTCTGATTGGTTGGCGGTGGGAGCAATCCAAGAGCTAGCTCAAGCACTGCATTGATGTCAATTGTTAAGCAACATACTCCCAGGGCTGCTTGTGGGAACTATATGCAGGGTGAGGTTACTATGGAGACGATCCTTGATTGGTTAGCGGTGAGAAAGGCCACAAAGGGAGAGTGATCAGGGGATTGATATGCAGAGCACAAAGGGGCAAAGCCTGTGCCACGTGTGTGCAGATCAGGCCCACGAGGCTGTAGCACATGCTAAGGAGGTGATGGACGGGCATGGAAGGAAGGCAAGGCAACAAATTGTGGGGGGCATTCGATGCTACCTGCAGATTTAGTTTAAATGGAGATTTACAAAAAAAACCACTGTTGAATAAATGTATTCAATAAAAGCACTGAAATACAAAAAAAAACCAAAAACAAAAAACAAAGAACCGTGATTGTGCTGTTAATATTAAAGGGCATTTTGAGTCTTCAGCTTTGATTTACAATCAAGCAAACCTGTGATGGAAGGCAATATGGAAAAGGAAATAATTCCCAAGCTTTGGAATGGCCACAGAAGACCTGTTCCAGCTGCTGCTGATCAGCTACCTGTAGGACTCAGTTTGATTTTTAAAAATGTTATGAATTAACAAAGATAAAAAAAGGGCAATAAAAATAAAAATAAAATAAAAATAAAAAGTAACAGGTAATAATCGTACATCATTATCTCCCTAGCTAACCTTTTGTTATGTTTTTAATTCTTGTTTAATTGTTTTTATCCTTTTTTATGTTTTATCATTGTATTATGTATTTTTTACTTTTAACCAACTGTGGCTGCCTCTTGGCCAGGACTCCCTTGCTAAAGAGGTTTTGTAATCTCAATGGGATTATCCTGGTTAAATAAAGGAAAGGGAAAAATGTATTGGTTTGACCTCATGCAGAGCACCTTCCACCACCCTGGATGGTGGTGGAAGGTGCTCTAGAACAGTGTTTTTCAACCTTTTCTGAGCCACGGCACACTTTAACCTTAAAAAAAATCCCGCGGCACACCAGCATCCAAAAACTAAACAAAAAAAGGAGAAACTCATAGTCTGTATTGATCTACAGTCCCTCCACAATCTCACATGCATTTTTAAGATGATTGTTGCAGAAAAAGCTGGAAGCTGCAGCAGTTTTTTTCTAAAAGATGTAATAAAAGTTAAATTAGAATATTTAAAAACAGTTTGAAGTGTGTTCGTTGGTTTCAAGATGTTTAACAACAGATCTCCTTGTGCGCTGTCACTCTCACAACCCAATGCATCATGGGAGATGTAGTGCATAAAACTGCCGGAGATCGCTTTTCGGAGCTTCATTGTGTTGTTCACTTGTTCCACGGTCTGATACCGGATTCTGTGGAAAGCTACACCACTAAAGACGAGCTTTAGCTGGTATTTTTGTTGGAACTGAGCGACTTTACGAGCTAAATCGGGACAAGGAAGTGAAGACTTTAACCACTTCTGATTGGTCAGACTGATGACATGTGATTAAGCCCCCCAAGGATGATTGGTGGAGACAGTTAAAGGGGCGGGACTTTTCCCAAATACAGCCGAAGCTGCAGCTAAATCGCGGTAGCGTCATTCTTATCAAAATGTCTTTAATAAAATAAAATAAACGCAAAGAAAAAAGTATTTTACGATCTTTTATATTCCTAGATACTCAGTGTTTTATCAGGGCCTGTTTGGATGAACAAAAAGCTGAAATCCTGGAGATGGAAAATGTTTTTACATCAGTTAATGAGGGCAATTTCCCATAGAACACTTGACCATCTCCCACGGCACACTAGTGTGCCGCGGCACACTGGTTGAAAAACACTGCACTAGAAGCTGTCATGTAATGTGCTTTTATTGTTTACGAACAAGTACAGACACACAATGGTGTGTTGGGAATTAAATGGAACCAAATATTTGTTTTTACTTGACAAATGTGCGTTGGGTACTTCGTGTTTGTTACTGTTTATCTTAATCTATATGTGCTTTTATGGGAATCTGAAACTGAATGTGTATTCTTTAAAACTGTGGCTGAGAGGTGCAAGACACGCTTCCATTGAAGATACAACAACAAATCCCAGTACAAATGAACAAAGCTTGAAACACTAAAAACAATCTCAGTACAACCGAACAAATCCAGAAACAAAACAATGACAGCGGAGACACGGCTTCTAACAGAAAGGGACATAATATAAAACCAACTGTGTCTGATTCTGTAAAGTTATTAATGACTGTTTTTCTTTATGTGGACATTATAAATACATGAGACAGTCCAAAAGCATTTTGTAATTGTAGGCTACAATAAAAATTACAACAATGTTTAGCAAGGTAAATTTTTGCATCATTTTTGGTATTAAGGGTATTCTCTTTCCGTTTAGCCGCCAGCTGGCAAGTACAAAACACCACAGCAGATGGAGGAAAAATGAATGAAAGCGAGCAGCTCCGTGATTTGGTAATTTGTTTCATGATTTGATGTTGTGTTTCAGATTATTGTGATCTTAAGTCTTATCCATTGTCTCATTATAGTCGTGTTTTATCCTGTCTGAGGACTATTAAAGTAAATTAGCATTATTGCTAGAATCTGGCATTTAATAATCTATAACTGTCTAGATAGATGGTGAGTAATATCTATTGTCCCTATCAAATACTCTTGTAAATAAATAAATTAAACAAACTCTGAAAAGGACTAGAAGCCAGATGGAGGGAGACCAAAAAGGGAGTACTATTGCCTGTATTTTGCAGCAGTAGTTTGTCGTTAGGGCCATTTACGCCAACTTTGTGAAAGTTACTATAATAAAACTGAGAACTTATGCTATTAACAACGTTTTTCAAAATTTGTTTGACTTGTAAATAGCCTCGCTTTGACTAAAAGGCAGACCTGGAAAAATCCAATTTTAACAAGCGAATGAATCTGTTATTCAGACTTTATGTAGCAGCCGAATCTTACTCCCAAATTAGAAATCCCAGGTTGATGGGATTAAACCAGATGATCAAAATTAAGTGTCAGTGAGGAATCTATGGGTTAATAAAATCAACTCAGTTTCGCTTATGTAAGTGTAAAAAAGGTTTAGCAAGCCACTGCTTTATGGTCTACAGCCAAGGGTAATGAAACGGCAAATACATATAAAACATTGTGTTTTTTAAAACTATACCAAATTGCAAAATATAGGAAAAGCAGCACTGGACAGAGATGAGTGCCTTGACGGACACCAGAAAAATAAACTTTATCTATTAAAACAACAAAGGTCCTTTTAGCCATATTGACCTTAAACCACTGGAGGACAATTCCACAGAGACCAATTGACTGAAACCTGCTGTAGTGAAAAGTCATCTCTGCATTCCAGATAAAAAATAGTCAGATGTACATTTTTGTCTTTATTATTTCTCAACATTATTTTTTCCAAGGGTAGTACATTCCACCTTCAGGTAATGCTAACTCAGCACATTGACCCTGTTGGTTCAGCAGAAAATGCAACACCCCAAAGCATTTGCGGATAAATATCTGTAGATTTGAACCATGTCTCTCCTGTTTCTACATTACCAATGTTCCAACCGTTTATCCATTCCCCCACAAGAGAGAATAAAACATAGGATTTGTTTAATGCAGATGTCAGGGATCATTATTGTGATGACGACATGACTTGTGATACATGAACAAAATAGCAAAACAAAACAACAACTAATGCATAATTTCACTGCAACAGTTTTATATAAATAATAAAAGTCAACATAAATTATACTGTAAGTTATCTCAGTGAGACAGGAAAGAACTTGCAGGTCCGGGAAAAACATACCAAATAAACATTTTCTACCTCTCTGGTAGCGCTGGCAAAAAAACTAATATAGACTACAATTAAGAATAGAGTTGCACGATAATATCGGATACTGATAATTATTGGCCGATAATGGACAATATGCTGATAATTCCGATAAGAAAAAAATGAGCTTCCTCACTCACAACTCTGTATTTACTTGTGCCAACAAGGTGTCTGCTCACCCCTCCCATCCTGCAAGCTTCTGTAAGTGACGTCACGTCTCAGCGCCTGCGCTCGAGACCTCTGTCTGCAGCATGGCGCAGCACTCAGCCATGTGGGCTTGTTTTACCGTGTCTGAGGCCAACGACTCACTCGCTGTTTGCAAAATGTGTTCAACAGAAGTGCCACAAAGAGTGAAAAAGGTCAAGCTTTAACACCACAAATCTCACAAGCCATTTAAAAATTCACCACCGCAATGCGTGGAAAGAATGTGAAGCTGCCGTCATTGCTAGCCCAAGCGCTCATTCTGGACAAAAAAATCCCAAACTGCCAGTGACGTGCAGTCAGGAGAGGCAGGTGAGGCTGTGCCTCACCCGTCATTATGGGAAGAAAAGAGAAAAAATAAATTCAAGTATTATATTTAATCAGTAATTTGTGCTTTGCAGTCATTTTCCATTTAAATGTACCCTTTTTGGGTGTTTTTTCTTTTCAAAATCGCTGAATTTCCGCATTTGCCGTTCAGATACTAAGAAGTGACGTGCAATGAGGCACCAGCCCGCTGAGCCTCACCTTGGATTGCGCAATACCTATGCTGTCAGACGGTACTGCTGTCTCTCTGTATGTCGGTTCAATCACTTGTACTATATGAGTTGAGTTTACATAATTTAGCAGATGTGTATGATGTACAGTGTTTGTTTTTATAAATAACTGTATGTTAGGGAGGTGTTTCTTGTGCTGAGCGCTAAACGCCAGCAAAAAAGCCGCTGGGTGAGGCCAGCAGTTCTCATGCCTCATGTTAGGGGGCGCCGGTGAGCCCTGAGATTCTGACACTAAAATATAATAGAAGAAGTGATAGCAAGCGGCAAGTCATTTTCTTCAGAAGGAGCGGCGTATGGACTTTATTTACAAGTAAAGGTAAGATGATAATAAGGTTTGTGCTTTTTTCTATGCTGCAGTTTGTATATAAAAAAACATGTTGAAATGATATTTTAAACAAAACACGTTAACTGTTGTCAATCAAATGGTGAATAAATTACTCAATATGATTCATATGTTTGTAAATCTGACTGATGACGTCAGTGCCTCACCAGCCATAAACCTCACAGCACGTCACTGCAAACTGCGGGGCTTGCATGGAAATAGCTGTCAGCGCCGTCCGCTAGCATTGATAGTGAGCGTTTTTTTTTCTACTGCAAATGTGCTGGATGAATAAACCAACAGCTAACCTCTCAGAAAGCAGAGACTTTTCAGGAAAAAATCTCCCATTGATCCAACCACAGTTAAAAAAAAAAAAAAAAGAAATGTAATTATGGTGGTTTATTTCTTTTTATCATTCTGGTTTGTAAAATGCTTGAATGCCCATGTTTTTGAAAGGTTTATTTCTATGAGCAACTATTTATTTTGCACATCAGTTAAAACTTCATATATATCATTTTGCACTTCAGTTTCAAACAAAAAAACAATTTTTGCACTTTAAGATTAAACTATTTCTTTTGCACGTTATTATATCAGGCATTATTTGTATTGACAAATGTACTTGTTACACTGCTATTTAAGTTAAAGTCTTAGTATTTGTTCTGACCATTGAAATACGCTTTCTCTGTTCACAGATGTATGGCATGTATTTTTTTCTTAAGTGTTAAAAAATGTCCTTGAGCATTGGTATCGGCTACAAGAGGCAGGAAAATATCGGGTATCGGTTGTAAAAGGTCATTAGTTAAGAACACTGTTAGTAGTGTTTGGGCTTTTTTAAAAAAAACAAAACAACAACATTATGGTTTTTCTGTTTATGCATATGTGTAAACATTTATAGTAATCATTTATCTCACTTTATACCATCTTTTGCAATACGCATACTGCACAAGCTGATATCCCGAAGTTTTTGATTTATTGTGTAAGCTCAGCCATGGCTGAGTGTGACTATTTAACAGCTTGAAAGTAACAATGTAAGATTTGGGGGGTCAGGAATGGCAAAAATCACAACCAGATCAGTTCAATTGAGATTTACTGTAGTCACAGTAACTATCATCCTCAAGCCAAAGACGCCTTCTGCCCTCCCTCACCCCCAGCTTTCCTGTCACATCTCAACAGCCTCATCTTCCATCTTGATTGTAGTGCTGATTCAACGTTTTCAACAACATCAATCGGTGTCTGTTTCTCCTTCACCTCCTCCTCCTCAAGCCTGTATCTAAAGGGTGAAGAGGCAGTACTCCAGCCCCCTCGTTTGAATCCATACAACTTGCAAGCTGCATCACTGTGTGGTGGCAATGCCTTTCCTGCATCCTATCACAGACCCTGCTATTGTACACTTGAAGCACACAAGAAGATCGCTGGTATTTCCCTTCCCTTCCCTTCAGGACAATTACAACATTCACATCACATGTACGCCCCCCGTGGTGAAGGTCATTTCATCCATCCATCCATCCATCCATCCATCCATCCATCACAAAGCTTCCTTTTATACTCCTTCCATCTTGAAGGAGGCTGCAGAGTCCCCAGGCCAACTCAAGCTCAAGAATAGATTCTTCCACACCCCATCTGTCTGTTACATGGATGAACGTATGTCACTTTATCCCCAACGGACTATGACTCTAACCTCTTTATGCACTGCTAATCGGTTTGCTTTAGAGTTTCTCTGCTTTTTGTGCATACATGAGTATGTAAATATGTTTTCTTGCTTAGTTTTGTGTTCTCTGTTTCTTTTAAAACACTGACCTTGGAGAAGTATATCTATATTTTAGTTCTCTCTTGCATTATATTTGCACAACATGAAAAATCAAGAATTTCTGGATCATGATCTGCCATCATCTGATGGGGTAGCAGCAATAGAGAAACTGACTTATAAAACCAATGAAGAAGCTAGCACTGTTCTAGATGAGTGTTTTTCAACCTTTTTTGAGCCACGGCACACTTTAACCTTGACAAAAACCCCGAGGCACACCAGCATTCAAAAATTAAAAAACAAAAAACAGGAGAAACTCAGTCTGTATTGATCTACAGTCCCTCCATGATCTCACATGCATTTTTGTGATAATTGTTGCAGAAAAAGCAGGAAACTGCAGCTGTTTTTTCTGAAAGATGTAATAAAAGTTAAGTTAGAAGATTTAAAAACTGTTTGATTTGTGTTCGTTGTTGTTTCAAGACGTTAAGAGGAGAGACTCGTGGGCCGAAACGCTGACGTTGTCACTTTTAACCCAATGCATCATGGTAGATGTAGTTCAATAATTCGCCGAACGCAGAAAGACCAGCGTCTCTGAGCTTCATTGTTCTCTTGTTCCACGGTCTGACACCGGATTCTGTGGAAAGCTACACCACTAAAGACGAGCTTTAGCTGGTATTTTTGTTAGAACTGAGAGACTTTATCAGCAGAATTAAGAACAAGGAAGTGAAGACTTTAACCACTTCTGATTGGTCGGACTACTGACATGTGATTAAGAATCCAAGAATGATTGGTGGAGACAGTTAAAGGGGCGGGACTTTTCAGAAAACGGCTTTAGTTGCTGCTAAATTGCGGTACCGTCATTCTTATTAAAATATCTTTAATAAAATCAAATAAACACAAAGAAAAAAGTATTTTATGATCTTTCATATTCCTAGCTACTTCGTGTTTTATCAGGGCCTGTTTGGATGAACACAGAGCTGATATCCTGGAGATGGAAAATGTTTTTAGATCAGTTAATGAGGGCAATTTCTCACGGCACACTTCACCATCTCCCACGGCACACTAGTGCGTCTGGTGGCACACTGGTTGAAAAACACTGATCTAGATTCTGCTCTTGAGTCTCTTGAGCTGATTGTCTAAAGAAGAATATTTGTGAAAGGAAAACCACCAAACCCGAAAACTGGAAAAGCTTGATCATCCCCTTTCTAAAGCAGGGATCCAACCACAGAGGTTCTCCAGTTACACAATTCCAGTTCTACAGTCATGCAGGACATCCTTCCTACTCACAGTTATAGCCATCAACACTAGGTCTCTGAAGAATCATGGAAAATTGGTAACAGGCCATGCCACCCAGTTTGAAGCCAGTCTTTCAGCTCCAAGCTTGTCGACATCCTTTCCTTTCTGAAAACAAGTAAACAGGGATCTGACAATTGTTAGAACTTTGTCTGTAAGGTATTTTAAGAGCTTGTGCTTTGACAGTTATAGGTCAGTAAAAAGCTAGGCCCTCCCAATTTTAATATTGATTATGAAATAAAATTGTGTTCTCACAAAATTCTGTTTGACAGTTTAAACTGGTTTGTTTTTGTTGTGAAATCATGTTGTTTTACATTGGAACACAACAATCTGTACTGAAATGTACCAAAACAGGACAGGGGGTAGTTGATCGCCATCCAGAACTACCAGTAACAAAATAATTATTTACCATTTCTGTCCAGTTGTAGTCACTACAAACACTGGTACAGTTGGTTTAGCTGTTAAGCCTTTCAGTCATTTGGCTTGCCTAAAGGTCGCTAACATGAGCCAATAAACATTTACGTTTTTGCTTCTTTTAACCCTTGTGCTATCCTATGACCCCCCCCTTCCATTGACGTGTTCTCCCTACCATGACAAAGGTGGATAAAGGTGGAGAGGATTTAATGTAATCCATGGACAACAGTGAAGATCACAAATCATTGAGGAAAAAAGGTTCAGCACACTGTCTAGTGGGTCTAGATGACCCCACTCCCAATGTTAAAGTGCCTAGGATAGCACAAGGGTTACAGACCCACTTCAATGGAAATTGTGTTTTTAGTATTTTCTGATAATAAAGGACATATATAATGAAAATTAAGATTAAAATTGTACTTCTGAGTATTGTATTTATTCAAATAATTCTGAATATGAAGCAGACAGGAAAAAAAAAGACATTTGTAAAAGTCTGTAGTTGTGGCATAGAAACTAGAGTCAGCAAGCCACAAGCTCCCTGCTCCGCTCCAGTCTGATGCATCCATTTGCAGACAAACAGATCCAAGAACGTCTTTGTTTTCCTGGAATCGGCTGGATAGCTCCAATATTGCTCGCCACTTTTGTTGCACCGCTAATGTTGTGTTGGGGTTGTGAAGGGCTGTAAGCTGTACTGTAGACAGAGAAATGATGGAAAGTTGGGGTGGACTTACTCCACGCCAATAGTCCCGCCCACAACTCAGAGGGGAATTTCTAATGAACTCCTTCTAAATTCCACTAGGTGTTCAAACTGTTTTTCTTAAAGTCTCACTCTAGTCAGGTTTTGATCTACTGTTAAAGCGTTCCCAGTGGTCTTTTAATTATGGTTATGTTGTTTTTGCCACAAAAAAAAACAACACAATTTTTTAAGGACAGTTTTTGCAGAGTGGTAGGAGTTCATTGGAAATTCCCCCTATAAGTTGTGGGCGGGACTGTAGGCACAGGGTGTCCAATAGTACACGCTGAAGGGAGAAACGGATCCAGAAGGAAACAGAACTACGAAGAGGCTTTTGTGAAGAATCCTGTTTATCAAACAGCGTATTTCTGACTCTCAATACTGTGTACTAGGAACAATGATTTGATTCATATCATAATTTGTGGTTGCCAGTCCGACTCATAGTGGATATTGGTTCATTTTGAATCATCCAATCTACTGACCTACTATATTGATGTTTTCCACATCCAAATAATCCAAAATGAGCATTATTAGAACATTCTACTGCATGGTCACATGTCTATGCTAAATTCAAAGCGTTTCCACACATTGAATTGAAAGATGGTTCGATTCTTTTTTGCAGCCTCACATGTGTGCTGTCTGCTGTGATGCACTTGGTTGTTTTACGTCATAGTCAAATAAACCCACCATTCCTCCATCCAAATGGTATTTTCCAGTATCGGCATAATCAATTTATTTAATTTTGAAACAATTTTATACTGGTATATTGATATAATTAACAACTTGCCTCAGACAGATTAACCCGATTGGATCATAGGAATAGAACTCGATTAAGTCTAAATCGTTACAGCTCTGTAAACTGTAAAGCCATGGAAAACTTTTGTTTGTCTAATTATTCTAAACCTGATTTGAATTCTCTTATGTTATTAACAAATGCATCATCTATTGATGAGAACAGACTTTCATTTTTGTTCTTGGACTGTTGCTTGTGAACACATCCGTCAGTGTGCAGACATCTGCTTCATGTCACACCATCTTCTCACTCTGCAACAGCTGGCCGAGCTGTTCAGCTCCGTCTGTCCCGAAATGAAAGCAGAGCGCGGCCGCACGCACGCACGCCGCGTGCACGCGCGGGGACGGGCGCGTGGCTGCGTTCGGCCGGGGCCTGGTTCGGTTCTGGATGCGATGATGAGAAGTCCGAGCATCACACAGCCCAGCGATTGTCGCACCGACGCGCTCAGCAGCAAGCACCGGCCCGTCAGAGACAGCGGTTGCAGTGATGATGTCAGTGCTGGAGGGTTCGAACACGCGAATGTCAAATGTAGCAGCGCGCAGAGCGGAGCGGTCCACTCCTTCACACACGAGCAAACAAAAACCCGTCCTGCGCAGACCACGCGAAAGCTGAAAGCTTTCTGCAGCCACAAGAAAGCAGCAACAACCAGGCTGAGAGCTTACCGCAGCGGCCCGCACCTCCAGCGCTGATCCGTCTTCCTTTTTTTATTTTTTTTTTTTATTTTTTTTTTTTAGAAATGCAAGACGAGGCAGCGCAGTAGTGATTTCCCAATGACGACATCGGACATGTGCAGATGATGGAGCTGCATTGTGCATGTTATTGGTGGGACTGCAGGGGGTTTCTCTCCTCCTCCCCGACGTGACAAGGCTCACCGCGTGACGACAGCACGCGCCTCCCCTCCTCCCACCCGGCCAGCACGAGCCCCCCGTCCGCCGCATCAGTCACTCCCTCTAATCTGAGGGAATCGCTCGTTTATGGAAAATAAAAGCCGGAAACTCACCGAACCAGCTCATCCAACAGCGATGCACCTGTGTCTGCGTGTGGAGGACGTGGGCTTTTAGCGCCACCCCACGACTGAAGGCCGTAATGACTGCGGTCTGCGGCGCCGCAGGGATGCGGTCCATAAATAAGCGACGGTCAAGCAGCCGCGCCTCCTCAGCCGGGACTCAAACCCTCAATGCGCATGCATGTATGGCGTTACGGTAATGTCAAAACGCAACACACACTATCTTTATTATACCACTTTTTTGTTGCTATGATTAGGTCTGCAACTGCACACACTCAAAAGGCACTAATAGCTCATTGAAGTGCTCTTTTCTTTGAATATAAATTATTTTGCAAAGCCCTGCAATATTTTTAAAGAAACCAATGAAAGGAAATAAATTAATTTAAATAAAACACTTCGAAACAGCAGATTTTGACAAATGTGTAAGTACATTACTGAAAAAGAGTATTTTGGATTTACACAAAAAAGATGTACGTCAATTGCACATAATAAACATATGTTTTGAAAAAATATTTTGTTTCCCACAAAGATTTTCTAAGTTAAACCAAATTATATTTATAAAGTACTTTTTGTTAATACATTTATGTCTAATATTTAAATGGACCTTATGGATTACTTCAATTCCTGTTATAATAATAATATATATGTGAGTGTGTTTACTGTATCTATTATGTTATCAAAACATACATGTGTAATTTTCATGTTATTCCACACACATACAAATACACACAAAAAGCATTACTCATGTCAACATTTTGTATTTTATAAAATACTGAGATGTCTGAACGCCAACAATGCAAACTTATACAGTGCGTCAATACCAGCTATTCAGAAATTTTCCCTTGTGCCTTAACTTAAAAGAAATTTGCTAAATTATTACGTTTAAATAAACTGCTGCCCAAAATCGCAAGATAAGCATATAGATGAAAGTGTAGGAAAACATAAATAAAAGCACATAAAGCTCAGAGAAATCTACACATTAAATTATTCTGTACTTAAAACAGGGCATACAATTAAAAAAGGGATCCTATTGTAGCATCTCAACTTTTGCCATTTAACATGCAACATCCATATAATATTTTAAACTTTCAACTAGCACTTATTCTTTAAAACATAAAAAAGTATAAAAACTATAGTAATATAAACAACATGAAATGACTGAGTTGAAGTGCACAATATAGGAATAAGTGTTGTAAAACCGTATCATTTGGTTATCTATGAGTTTACTTTAAGTTCTGATGGATATGCAATGTAAAGAGAAAATAGTCTTTTTTTTTAAGAGCTTGAACCTTCTTTGAAAGTGTGCCACACTCCAGTTCCATCACCAGTTTTTGCAGTACATCTTTGGTATGTTTTATTCCGGGAGGGTAGTTCAGATTGTGCAGCAGTCATTGGTACACTCTCCAGCTCCTCTAAGACTACATGGCCCCCAACACCTATTCCAACGTCTTCTGGTTTGTTTGAAGAATTAGTGTTTGACAGCAAATATTAAATTTGCCGTTTCTTCAATCGCCCCATAAAAAAGTCTGCACCTTCGCCTTAAAACGAAAACACGAATTTAGTTTTAACAGAAGTTAAACACTCACAGATGGTTTTAACAGAATAACTTAAATTTTATAACTTAAAAAACAAAGAAACATTGTGGAAAAAAAGGCCAAGTCAAATTCTTCCCCTACCCGTACGGATTCTCCCTACCCGTCCAGTTGTAGGGGCTTTTGAAGCGGTGGTGTCAGAAATAGTTTAAGGGTAACGCGTACGACTTGAGCTGAGTATCCCTTTGCCGGTAGGATGATCTTGTGTGAGTTAATGGAACACGAGGGGGATGGATCAAGCTGTCTAGTGTTTTTTTTTCTTTTACGGCGAAGATGGTTTAGAACTCTGTAGTTCTCTCATATTCTCAATGTTTTTTTATTCATGAAAAAACTTGATACCAGGGGTTCTCAAAGTTTTTGTAGCGGAGGGCCAAATTAGGAACTCGACATTAGACTGGGGGCCAATTTTGGTGAAAAAAAAATGGATAAACAGAAAAAGTTGTTTTTAATAACTTTAATGACTAAGTGACATGTGTACAGTTAACCAGGCCCTCCAGATGTTTTCCCAGTTGCAGTTGGAGGTTGCTGCCCAGATCTTCTACTCTTCTAGTAATTGTATCATTTGACAAACTTAATTCTTCAAACTTTTTCTTTTGCTCTGGACAAACAATGTCACCTACTTTCAACAATCATTTTTTTACAAACTCTCTGCCATTTTTGTATCTGCTATTCAGGATAGCCTCGTCTGTAAATTTGTCATAGTTTTAATGATTTGTAACATAGTGACGAATTCTTTGAGCATTGCATTTACCTGCTTGCAAATAAGGCACATGACTTTATCCAGCCCATGAGGTACAACAAAGTAAGCATTTGTCCACTTAGCTTGAAAGCGCCTTTTCTCCTCACCAACACAACGGTTTTCCTCAAAGGAACCTGCTCTGGCTCTCTTTTATTGAGGGTCACAAAAAATCTTCCCACGGGCCGCCATTGGCCCCTAGACCACACTTTGAGAACCCCTGATTTATACAAATCATAACATACTAGAGCGACCCTCGTATAAGACGGATGTATAAGAGTCTGAGATGCTTTTTTCTGATCTCAAATACTGGAGGAGTGTTGAGTTGCATGTGTGTCAGGATGCCCCACCCTCATCCTGAACACCAGGGGGGTATTCCAGAAAGCAGGTTATGCTAGCTCCCACGGTAAGTTTGAGGCTAAGGAAGTGGATAACATCAGCTTTCGGTTCCAGAAATGGAGGTATGTTTCAGCGTATGTTAGGCTGCCATAGCAACTCATGCTCTGAACATAACCTGGTCTGGAGCAGGTTTAGTTGAAGGTTAGTTTGTTTCAGAGAGGTGAAGCAGCATGGCGTGTCCATTTGAAGATGATTTAGTGGATGAAGAAGCTCAGATAATACTTTTTCCACTGTGAGAGGCCGATAAGACGATAAGCGATTTGAGCGTCTGGAAAAGCGCTGATCCATTATTTTTATTATTTTGGAGTAATATGACATTTAGTTAGATGAATATGTAAATCTGAGTTGCATAAACACTAAACAAGTTTTATAGACGTAAGAAATTAGGTTGAATAAATTTAACTCAATTACTTACTTGTTACCAATAGAAGTAATTCATTTAGGTTGGCAAAATTTGATAAGTTATATATATATATATACGTCACAAGGCGTGTTACTTTTTTGATGGACGTATATTCTTCATACGCCGTCATTAAAATCTCAGACTCCGTCTCACTGAAGTATAGTGCTCCCTTATTTTCTACACGTGTTTCCATGGTGACTCCAGAAATCGGCGATCCATTGAGAATGTCTTTATGTACTTGCTGTGCACGTGCATTAACCCAGGGTTACCAAGTCCAGCATAATTACTCTAACTCACATCCGGTCTTCTGGAACCGACATACCCAGAGTAAGCAAGTTCAGGCGGATTTCAGCCAGAGTTCAGGGATAAAGTCAGGCTAGTTTAAGCATGCTTTCTGGAATACCCCCCTGTTGAAGCAAAAACAGGAAAACAGAATGACGCAGAGCAGCATAAGCAGCAATGACCAGGGGGAGGGATACAGAGGGACAGGGAACTGTAAAACCACAACACTTTCAGTTGGGCCTCTGGTTCTGTGGTGCCGACAGCGTTAATCTTGTTTAGTACTGTTGTTGGGTGAAGGTGGAGTACGCCCTGAGCAGGTCACCACTCTGTGACAGGATCACACAACAACACACATGCACACTCACTTATTCAGTCACACCTGGGGACAATGTAGAAACATCATCCACAACAAGCCACTTTGTGTGGGGGAGCAAGTGCTGAGACACCCACACACAAAGTCCCAGGTTTAAAAGGGCCTTCTGTTGACCTGCACACACACTAATATGTTTATGCTTTCTCATGAACCTCTTGCTGCACAGTATGGCCAGCATCACCACTTTCCTCCAACTGTCCTAGGTTTAAAGGGTGTCTTCACAACACAGCATGCTTTACCTCCCTCCATGCATGCTCACTTACTGCATTGTTTGCTATTCTTGAGCAATTTCATTGGTGTCTTAACTGACAATCTTTAGGGATAAAGGCAGACATGCTGTCACCAGAACACTGAGTTGGGGCATATTTCATGCACTAATATGGCACTTTTGTTAGATTTATGAATACATTCAGTTTCTTTATCTTTAGGATCTGTGTTGCTTTTAATGTCCTTTTCTTGATCCTTGGGTTGGATTACCTCCCCTGCAACTGATATAGCCTATTACGTGTCCCTTGCGTTTCATGAATTATTACCAAGTTTACAAGCTGTGTTGAGCATGTGCATCCTGATGAACAGCCAGCCGGTGAGGCAGGAAAACCAAGTAGTTGGAGAAATAGAACAGCTGAGACAAGATGGACATTTCTGTGTTTCCAAATAGCAACCACCCTGACAAGTTCCTCCAGCTGAATGTTGGGACATTAGGGGCAATGCAGGGTGTATTCCAGATGGGAGCCTTTATGTCCAATCAGAAGCGATGGCAGAACGGGATCTATTCTCAGGTACACTCAATACCACATTCTGCTTAGGAGTAATTGTGACCTTGTGTCGTCTCTACTTCCAAAGAGACATTTTTCACTATGGCTACTCAGACTAACTATCCATATAACTTGAACATTCCATACAGACTTCCATACAACTCAGTCTAAAACGAAAACCTAGATATGTTTCAGATTAAATTTATTTCAAATGATTAGAATTCCTTCATCATAAGGAGTGTAACAGGCAGGCTTCTAGTCAGTGTTGTGTGTGGCAAGTGATTGACTGTAAATCTTTGTAGGTGAACTGTCTAACAGCAGTCATTGTTAATTTGCCTTATAAATGGATTAATTCTGGTTGTATTTCCTGATGTCGAAACAATATTGAGAGTTACAGAGATGTGATTTGTCAAAATGTTTGGTTGGGTGTTATGGTGAATACGCTAACAGAGCTAACGTGTGGTGGTGTCAGACTGCATTTTATTACGTTAGTAACAAGTTTGGGACTCCTAGTAACATTTCTTTTAGTGGTATCTGACTGTTATTGTGTTGTGAACTAGGTTGGAAGTTACAGCTATTGAGAATATACTAATGCAGCTAAAGTGGCTAACAAGTAGCCTGTTACAAACAAGTTCTAGAGTTACTGTAAACGCAGTTAATAAATGCTGAATGACTCAGACTTGATTGATTTGACCGCTGTCACTGTTTTATGTGTGTGCTGGGTTTTATTTTGTCATACTGGTTACTGTTTTTGATCCTGATCTTTTGTCGTATGTTAATTGTACAGCACTTTGTAATCTTGATTAAGTGCTATAGTATTATTATTATTATTATCATCTCTGACTTTTTTGTCTCACTTATTGTGCTAGTTTGGTGTGCCTTAATTATGACATAAGTTGGAAAACAGACCATTCATTGACAGTGTGCCCTACAGTGCGGAACATACAAAAATGATTTCCTTTGTTACTAAAAAAAAACGATTTTTCACTATCAATCTGTTACAAGTATAAAATGTTATATGCTTTTTTTGATAAAATATTTTTTGTAAACTGGATTATTTCGATTTTAATTCAGCTATTTTAATCGAATTTATTACTTTATTGTTGTGCATGTGATTTTAGTTGGATGTGGCCCTTTACTGTGATCAGTATCAATCCAATTTTGTTGTTTATGTTTTGTGAGAATAAAGATCTGTCTAAAAAGTGAGATTTTCTTTAGGCTAAGCATTTGCACAAAATTGTACCGTGAGTTTAGAAGGATTTTTTGCTTACCCTGGTAGGTAATGAATTAACAAAAACTTTTTGTGCTTGGTAATAAGTTATAATTAAATGTGATAATGTGATTACTGAACTGAGCCATCACAAGTGTACCCTGCATTAACTCAACAGTGCTGGGATAGGCTCCAGCAACCCAGTGACTCTCAAAGGTAGTAAGAGGGGTTAGAAAATGGAGCTTATGTGCCCAAGCTTGTTCCCTCTCTGTAACTTGTCTTGCCATTAAGCCAAGGAATGCTAAGAGGTTTAACAGGACTTTGACGGGGAGAGGTGCTTGTTTAATCATTGTTGAATACATTTGCTGAGGTGAAAGTCGGCTGAGCTAGAAAATAATAATAATAATAATAATAATAATAATAATAATAATAATAATAATAATAATAATAATAATAATAATAAGGAGTGGACAAACTTAACAGAGAGTTGACTAAATTGTTGTGCTAAGAGCTCTTCTTCTGTTTTCACAGTGGGAGAAAACGATAAAAGCAGAGGACAGGGGGCCCCCAACCCCAGGCAGATCTGTGGCATTTGTGGACAAACACTTGGAGAGGCACATCACTCCATTTACTCTGACATCAAACATCAAGACGAATCCGCTGTACTCAGACATTACCCCAAAGGAAGACAGGGAGATGGAAAAGCCCAAGCCTTCTTGGACCATGAACGACTATCACACCCAAACTATCCATCGGCACCTAACAAACTATTACAAGGTAACTTGTTGTTAAGAAAAAGTACAGATATAAATTCAACTTTGTGTTGTGAACTATTTATGAAATAGATTTAACTGGTAAAAAATCTGCCTTTTTAACCCTCCTATTATCCTTGGGGTCAATTTGACCCCAATTCAATGTTTGTCATTAAAAAAATAATAGTTAACTTTTTTCTTTTTACTTCATATTTCATGACTTTTCCTAATTTGATGGGGGACAACAGATTGGGCATAACATTATCACGATGATGTTTTTTTCAATGTGCTAAACACATACAGTATTGCATACATTGGTGTTCCTCAGGGGTCAATTTGACCCCAGGCTGTTTTAGCTGTGTAAAACTTGTCTGTCTGTGTGTGTGAACTAACATCCCTACACCTGTAGGTGCAGACTTGATACTTTTGAGTTGATACATAACAGGGAGGCGGGGAAAACAGAAAACAGCTATTCCCATGGGAACTTTGATACTTCTCATGGTGTAAACATGTGGGAACCAACTTGACTTGTGAACTTCTGCCAAAATGAGGAAGCCAATGTAGGCTTGTGAGTTGATCACATCCAAGTCTTTCCAACTACACATGCCTCCCCTCTAAAATTATCATCTCAAGTAAAACATTTTCAATTGATGGTTATATATTTCATGTTATATGCATATTATAATAATGTAACACTTGAAGGTCATTTTCCTTTGCTAAACGTCACTTTGCTGCTGCCGCAGGCAGCAGTATTTCCCCATCGTGGGATAAATAAATGTGCTTTGATTTGTTTCATGTTGTTTTCTTATTGCAGGAAAATACTCCTAAAGATTTGGACTTTTGGCTTGAAGATCTTTACACGCCAGGATTTGACTCTTTACTCAAAAGAAAAGAAGCTGAGGAGAGAAAGAAAAAACTTTGTAAAATTCTTTCCTTGGTTTTTTTATTGGTTTGTGGCACTCTGGTTGTCATTATTGTGCCAGTTTTGGTTCTGCGTAACAACTGATCAAGTGTTGTCTGTATTTAGAGCTTAGTTTGTACATAATGACATTTACCGGCAGGTTACACAATGGCAGAATCTGAATTCTTCCCTTACCCCTGTGGCTTCTGCCTAACCCAACATTTAGCCCTCCAAATGGAGAGTTATAGAAAAATTGTGCATTTTAATTCGGACGTCACTTCCACTTGATGGCGTCATTAATAGTCGCCAGTCATCCATGTTAGTGCATAGCTGCCAGCGCACAGAAAATATTTCTAACATCAGTTTTATAGTTTGAAAAGTCATGCTAAAACAAACATGCTAAAACATTTACATGTAAACGTCTGTGCTTCAGAGCACACCCACGTGAAGAAATGCGTTTCTCCTCTGCATCAAAAAATTATTTTGGACACCCATATCCCTCCAAATGCCTCTACAATTGGAGGGGTAGGGGAAGAATTCGGATTCAGCCAATGTGTTGATATTTAGCAGCAGTTACTGGGATATGACACTAAAAGGGGATGTTTGCTGCCAGGTCAACTTTGGATAAAGTCTACCTGCCAGTGTTTCCTAGCAATGTGACTTTAACATTAAGAGCTTCTACACGTGTAGATTGTGTAGAAACTTGAAATGCATTGAAACTTTTTTCAATGCATGTTTTTGAGAGAATTCCCAATCAATTTAAAGCTGACCATGAGATGTTGGAGCCGTTTGCTCTATTTTAAATTCAATGTAAATGTTTATTTGCGGATGGAAAGCATCTGCATAAACATAAACATTAAACATGGTACAATCCACGGGCTGGAAAGTGAGACACTTTCTGATTAAGAGGGACAATTAACAACTACAGGATGGGATGGATCTGAGTTGGTTATCCTCACAAGCCCTATTAAGCCAACTTTCTATTACAGATCTTATAGAGGACATTATAGGAGCATGGTGACACATGGATGTGGGGTTCCTGGATTGGATGCTGTTCAATAAAAATTCATAAAACTTGGTCCATTTTACCCCTTGACTACTTTGCAATAGATTTAACTGTTTTGGAACTTGATTGTTGAATTGCACTCATGGCCACTTTTCAGGCATTAACTGCTCATTAATGACAATTTCTAATCAAACTCAATGCATTTAGGCATGTAGACATGGTCAAGACAATCTGCTGCAGTTCAGAGCATTAGAATAGAGAACAAAGGTAATTGAAGTGACTTTGAATGTGACATGGTTGATGGTGCCAGACGGGCTGCTATGAGTATTTCAGAAACTGCTGATCTACTGGGATTTTCACCCACAACCATCTCCAGGGTTTGCAGAGAATGGTCCAAAAAATAGAAAATATCAAGTGAGCGGCAGTTCTGTGGGCAGAAATAACTTGTTGATGGTCAGAGGAGAATGGTCACACTGGTTCCAGCTGATAGAAAGGCAACAGTAACTAAAAATGACCACTGGTTCCAACCGAGGTTTGCAGAAGAGCATCCCTGAACGCACAACACGTCCAACCTTGACGCAGATGGACTACAGCAGCAGAAGACCACATCGGGGGCCATTCCTGTCAGCTAAGAACAGGAAACTAAGGCCACAACTCACACAGACTCACCAAAATTTGACAATAGGAGATTGAAAAAATGCCTGGTCTGACGAGTTTCCATTTCTGCTGCCACATTCGAATGATAGGCTCAAAATTTGGCATTAACAACATTAAACCATGAATCCATCATATCAATGGTTCAGGCTGGTGGTGGTGGTGGTGTCATAGTGTGGGGGATATTTTTGGAGTGTGCTAAGTACCAGTTGAGCATGATTCCAACATTACAGCCTTCTTGAGAAATGTTGCTGACCATGTCCATCCCTATATGACCACACCCAGCCAGCAAGGCCAAGGCCCATATGGTTTAATAGTGGGCAGAAAATGTGGGCCCCAAATGAGTTTGTTCGCAGTTTCCGTGGTCGCCCCACTTGTGTTTGCCCTCATTGACCTAAGTGGGCACTCAGTGGGCTGGCTAGCCTAGTGAGCCTCAAGGCTTGAGGCTGTTCTGAAAAAAAAGGGGGTCCAGCCCAAGCAAGGTGTACCTAATAAAGTGGCGAGTGATTGTAGAAATGATATTTTATATTTTTTATATTTAAGTTGCTATTTATTAGACTTGGGTATTGACACTTGATCTGAATATAAATGGTATGGATACCGAGGTGAAGTATTAATACCAGGGTGATGAGATCAATACTTTCAATACACCGCACATCCCAATTTTTCTTTAATACTTGCAGTAACGAGCTTGAATTTACTTATACTTATACTTATAATTTACTTTGAGGGGGAAACAGCCCAATCTGGCAAAACTGTCTGTCAGTTCAACCTCCCCCCTCCCCTCCCTGCTTCATCGGAGAGCTGAGAGTCATCTAAGAGCCACATATTTGCACTGATGGTAGGATTTTTGCTGTGTTCTTTATATTTTTATATTTGTTAAAGCCACCGAAAGGTTCAGAGAACACATTTCACACTGCTGAGTGTGTAAACTAATGGGACTTTAACTAAACTTTATAACAGTGTTGCTTTTGTTTACTTTTTGTTTTACTAGTGACTTTGTAATGTTATTATTGTCTTCATTTTAAAATATATATATGTGGTGCTGTTTTTTTTTGTTACATGTTAGTAGCTTTTGAAAATTTTGCACAAGTTACTGTTATCTTTTTATTATTGTAGTATACTAACATTAATATACGAGTTCTATGTTTGCAAGTTAAGTTCAGTATGCTGTAATTAGTTAACAAACATGTTTATTTACTGAAAGTCTCTGTCATGTGTTTTATTATAAACTTAATTAACACAAAAATTGTGCATTTCCAAAATTATTCTACAATCAAATATTTCAAGAAAAAGTATTGGTACCAATATCTGTGATACAAGTTCTGTAATTATATGGTATCGGATCAATACCCAAAGTCTCCAACCCTAAAATGTATTACTGACCATGAAATGAGTGTACTCCTGTTTCAAAGGCCATATGTTTTGGAGGTGGCCTAGAAGGGTCACAACACAACATTTAGATCTCACAACACAACACAAAAAAACATGCTACAATTTGTCACAACATAAAATAATAACTCAAAACACAACACAATCACTTACAACACTACACTTTAACTCACAACACAACAACTCGGCCTGGCGTGGATGGAGAGGGAACAGCTAGACCACCACACCAGCCATGCAGAGACGATTCTGTGTGTCCAGACAGAAATGCCCATGGATCAGTACAGGCTTTTTTACTTTACAGGCTTTTTATGATAACAGGAGCCCCTTTACCTTTCATCCAATGATGGATGGTGAACCAGAAAACTGATTTCAAGCAAACAACCTTTTGGCTTTTGTTGTGGATGTGTAAAAGCAGCCTGTGTTATGTTTGAAGCACTCACCACTACTTTTGGGAGATTCTCACTTAAAATCTGATTTACATAGTTTGTTTTTTGAAATGTACCTTTCACAGCTGTGACCAGCAGAGGTCATGCAAACCCCTCACACAAGCTTTTCATAAATAAGGGAAGTAGTGGTAAGCATTTTTGCCTCATAGGAAGAGGGTCCTGGTTCAAATCCAAGTTGGGGTCTTTCAGTGTGACGTTTGCATTTGCTGTGGGTTTTCTCCGCAGTTTCATTCCTCCCAGTCAAAAAAATACATGCTTCACAGGTGAATTGGTGATTCTAAACTGCCCCAAGGTGTGTCAATGGTTGTGGCGACCTGTCCAAGGTGTACCCCACCTTCACCCAACAGTAGCTGGGATAGGCTACCCTGTGACCCAAAAAGGGATTAAGTGGGTTTTGGAAAATGGATGGACATAGGTGTGGTACTGATGGTGAGACATTTACGGTGCACATAAAAAAGGAGCTCACACAGAGAACTGAATTCTGAGTGTTTCAATATTTATAAATGTTAATTACTCAGAATTAAAAATATTAGGCTTCTATAGGACAGTTAGACAAATGCTAAGAAAGTTTCAGCTGTTTGTGAAAAGTGAAATTGGTTTTTGTGTCCTTTGCATTTTTTTTTTAACTTAACTGTCGTTTTGTAGTACATTTTATTTCTCACGATATTTCTCAGACGTTCATTACATTTGTGATGATTTGAGTTATAAATAACATTATGGCAAATAGTGTCTTTTGTAAAAAAAAAAAAAAAGTTGTAAAAAAATCCAATGTAGAAAAAATAGGAACTCTGGAAGAAGCAGAAGTTTTGATTGAACACCTTCTGTTTGATTTTTTCTATTCAGGAGATTAGAAAAGAAAACTCTGCAGGACAGAGCTAGTCAGATTGTGTTTTGGGCTGAAGTGATGGCTGGACCTCCTACAGGCGATGACTGGTTGACTTTTGCCCTCCCTCCCAAACCCACAATTTGTTTCTATTGTCAGGGTAGATAGTTATATTTTTTAGATCGTTAATAGTCTGGATGTTGTAATAAGCATGTAATAAACAAAACAAAAAAACAAAAAATATTTTTTGCTGCGTTTTTTTATAGTAAACTAAAAGGAGGGCTAAAACATTTTTTTTTAAGTTATTAACTGTCATTTGTTTATATTAATACGCCCCTAAAGCCATTTGATAACACCAATTGTAGATGCGTTTGTGCAAACAGTACATTTATTTGTGATGGTAATAGTTTATAAATCCATTTTTTGTACCAGATAAGCACCTTCGCTTCATGGTACGAAATCATCACTTGATGGAAATAATCACATACTTGGTTTAAATCTCTTGAAATAATTACACCAAACATAATACATCAAACTGCTGGATTATTTCAAAGCTTTAGGTTTTAGAACAGGAAGAATCCCTTTAACTGAAAACGAAGGAAACTACAGATCTGCAAAAACGTAAACGAAATGGAGAAAAAAGGACTATAAGATTAACATGGTTGTGTTCTGTGCTCTCTGTTCATCGTTGTGTTGATGTAAACTCTGCTAAACTAGTGTGAAGCGTTTTTATCAATGCCTCCTGCAGACTAAGTTAGCTAACAATTGTCTTGGTGTTCTCCATATTTTAACTTGTTGTAATTGACACCAAACCAAATAGAGGATGATGGCGTTTACATGAGTGATTTTAACTAATGCAGAATACAGAAGAACAATTAACTACTATGGTCTAATATCGAGATTCCTCCTTAAAAATGTCCAGATGAGTGACTTGACATCTGTAACTCTACAGAGTAATAATGCACAATCACAAGCATACACTGAGGAATTACTCTTCAAAGGTTAAATGCTAACATCTTTGATTTCTAGCGTTTGTTGCAGCTCTTTGTCCCAGTTACTTTGCTTTCATTGTTGGCAGTAATGACTTTCTTCACAGCAACTGTTTGTGTATTTCAGAGCTGCCCCGTCTGTGAGCCGGCTCCTGGGACCCCACACACTTCCACTGTTGTCTAGTTTGTACCCACATACACAAGTTGTGTGTGTGTGAGCTGCTGGCAGGTGTTCTCCCACCTGCCTGCAGCTCCTGCTGTCCCGTGTGTCTGAGCTTGTTGTTGGACAAAAATCCCAGCATCAGAACACTTTCTCATAAGCAGCATTTCTGTCCCCAAGCTTCTCCTCTGTCAGTGCTCCCATTCACCACTGTGTCTAGAAGAAAAGTCAACCATCAACGAATTTCTTTGCTCACCTTTGGATTTATATTTAAATGTCCAGCTGTTCGCCAAGGCTGGCGTATCAGAGCATTGACAAACAACGGGGAGAGAGGTTGCATCCTCATGTTTTGTTAAATGAAGACACATACTGATGGAGATGTGGCCTGAGCTATGATCTGTTTGCCACGCCCAGCTGCAAACCTTTTGAGCGTCTGGTTTTCACGTCTTCCTTGTCAGCTCATCTACTCTTTTCTGCTTTGCCATCCTTTTGTTGCTCTTAGGGTTTTGTCATGTTTCAGTTCGTTTATCCCTCATGCTATCCTATGACCCCCCCCTTCCATTGACGTGTTCTCCCTACCATGACAAAGGTGGATAAAGGTGGAGAGGATTTCATGTAATCCATGGACACCAGTGAAGATCACAACTCATTGAAGAAAAAAGGTTCAGTGCACTGTCTAGTGCAGGGGTCGGGAACCTTTTTGGCCGAGAGAGCCATAAACGCCACATATTTTTAAATGTAATTTCGAAAGAGCCATACAATAATATAGCGTCCCTGTCCCACACTGAGGTACAGAGACTAAACCTCTTTTTAGGTTCTTTATTCTGGTTACTGCAGACCACAACAAACGCCGTAAAATTAATAAAGTAACTCCTCAATGTCTCCCGCCGAGACGAGAGCGCTTCTCCCAACTTTATATTCCCCCCTCCCGCTCCAGTCCTCCCATTTCCCTTATTTGGCCCATAGCTGAACCCCATTGGTCCAAACTACCTAACAACAGGCTGAGCGACAGAACTGAGAGCCAATCAGATCTCTGCTTGATGTGTTTGATGAACTCCAGAACTTTTAAAGCGTCCCAACAGCGGACCCAACTCAGTCCGCGACAATATGTTTAAAACTAAAAATACAAGTGAATGTGAGCATTTGATGTAATTTCAACATTTTTAAAGTACAATAAGTCTGTGGATTCTTTTTAATAACATGGTTATGCTGTTGCTAATAAATGATGAGTATTTCTCGTGGTGGTTCTGCTGATGGTCTAGTCTGGTTGATCCGTGGTGAGTTTCAGCGTCATGCAGAAGTTGAGACTTTAAACGTGATCGTAGGTCTGAATGTTCTGGAGATGTAGAAACACTGCTCACATGCAGATGTGGAGCCAGACACACACTCACACACTGCAGTGAGTGACGGGCAGCGGGTTTTACGTTTCTAGAATCCCTGCGCTCTTTCTCAGAGACGGGAGCGCGCAGGTTTAGGCACGGCAATTAATAGGTTTCCTGCTGGAATAAACTCTGTGAAATAATAGATAATAGTAAACTGAGTGCTGGCGCAGATTTTTCTCTCCAAGCACCGCTACTACTTGCGCGCCCCTCTGGCATCGCATCGCGCACGAGGACTGGTTTAATGAAAAAAAAAAGGTATAAATAAAGATTTGTCTGCGAGCCATAGGTGACCATCAAAAGAGCCATATGTGGCTCGCGAGCCATAGGTTCCCGACCCCTGGTCTAGTGGGTCTAGATGACCCAACTCCCAACGTTAAAGTAGGATTAGCACAAGGATTAATGTTTTATTTTCTGTCACTATGCCTTGTCTCCTGCATTTTGGGTCCTCCACTACCAGTTCTTGACGTAACTTACATAGTGGTGACACACCCAAAAACAAGAGAGCATCTGTAAGTGTTTAAATTGCATCTGTGCGAGTCATGAATGCAGTTTCTTTTTAGTTTTTCGGCCTTAATTGTCTTCAGTTCTGCTGTGGAAACCTTCCTGTGTTTCATTCACACAGTTTAGTGTTTTTCAGCCAGTGTGTCGCGGTACAGTAGTGTACTAGTGCAGTGGCCCCCAACCTTTTTGTCTCCGTGGACCGGTACAACGCAAGGCACGTTTACCGCGGACCGGGGGGGGGGGGGGGGGGGGGGGGGGTTTGAGGTGCAACGCAAGATAGATTTAACGTGGACCGGGGGTGGTATTTTCTCTTTAGTAATGATAATAACAATAATAATTATAATTTCCCCCTTGTCAAAGCAACTTTCTAAAGAAGTTTGGTTGTTTGGGTTTAATTTTAGTGGGGTTTATCACATGATGTTTGGTGTCACGACTGTGACGTGCGTTAAGTGTGACAGATGTAACAAAGTGAATCCGGTCACTTTTCAAAATAAAACGTTTTTGTCGGAAAAAAAAACAATACAATGGAACTTATTTTTTCTTTCTGTGCGTCCCGGTGCAAAAATTTCCCGCGGCCTGGAACCGCTCCGCGGCCCGGTGCCAAGTGTCCCGCGGCCCGGTACCGGTCCGCGGCCCGGTGGTTGGGGACCACTGTACTAGTGTGCTGGTGAAATGAATGAATTTCATCTAACTGGTCTGAAAAACATTTGACATCACAGGACGTCCGCTCTGGGTTCATCCAAACAGGCCCAGCGTAGTTAGAAAAATAAATTACTTTGCGTTTATCTGTGTCTTATTTAGAACACTTTTTGATAAGAATGACTACATTTTGTTAAAACAGACTAAAGGTTTTTTTTCTTTCCATTGTAAGTTGGTGTATCAGAGAGAAGTGAACCTTTGCTCAAAAAAGGCTGAAAGACACTGGATCAGAATATGTGAGCCAATGACACTGTCATGGCTAGCTTGACGAGACAGACCCAGACGCTGGAACCCCGAAGAAAAACACAGGTGAGTTGGTGGGTTAGTAATAATTTTTATTTTTCTTGGTCCGGAGTGGTAGTTGGCGTAGTGGGAGATCAGAAGATGACTTGTGACGTTGCTGGAGGTTTGTCCGTGGCTTGTGGCGCCACCGGAGGATCTGCCTGTGGCCCGTGGCGTGACAGGAAGTTCGGCAGAGGCTCGTGGTGAGTCTGGAGGTAGGCTGAGGCTTGAAGCGTGACAGGAGAATGCAGAGACTTGGATGCAGGAGAGCTGACGTCTCAGGCGACCACTCGTGGTAAAGATAACCTGGGAGCAAGGAAGAGAGTAGGGATGTCCCGTTTGACACGAATGTTTCGGCGCATGGTTCACCTTCATGAAACAGTGTTTCGGCTAGCGCAGATCACGTGGTTGATGACGTATGACGCGCCAAATGCTTCGTTTGTTCGAACTACGGTTCAGATGTCACTTCTGTTTTGAACAGTTGGGCGCGCTATTTTCTAGAAATACGAAATGAATTCTGAATGTTTCCCCTAGAGTGGAATCAGCGTCAGTTCATTGCACTTTACCATGGCTCCTGGTAAAAAAAAAAAAAAAAAAAAAGTACTGTGGCTCAGGATCGTTTCAACTCGATTTCTCATAATAAAATTCACTATGAACATTGTGTGTAAAAGAAAATACTTCAATAAATTTCTAATGGCAAGCATGATTGATATCAGTAGAGTTAGCTTAGCAGAACAATCTGGGTGGTTAACATCCAGAGGTCATGAGTTCAGTTTTACCATTTTTTTTTTTTTTTTGCTTTGCGTTTATTTCCTTCATGTGATGTGTATTTTGCATTGTCAAGCACCCCTCACAGAAAACATCAAATGTGTTGTTTTATGTTTTTTCTTTTTGCTTTAATCATAATTAACAACATTGTTTTGTTTTACATTTTTCCATCATCATTTCCACACTGCAGTGTTACAAGGAGCTTAGTTGAAACATATCGATATACGTAAAGTCCGCCACCAGATGCCGCTGTTCAGGGTGGTTTCAAAGCCCTGAATGGGTGGGTCATTTTTCCGGCACAATTACAAGAACCCCAATGAGGCTTCATGGGGCTTCTATTCCCATCCCTAGCAGAGAGCGTGGCAAAGGCAAAGGCAAAGGCAAAGGCAAAGGCAAAGGCAAAGGCAAAGGCAAAGGCAAAGGCAAAGGCAAAGGCAAAGGCAAAGGCAAAGGCAAAGGCAAAGGCAAAGGCAAAGGCAAAGGCAAAGGCAAAGGCAAAGGCAAAGGCAAAGGCAAAGGCAAAGGCAAAGGCAAAGGCAAAGGCAAAGGCAAAGGCAAAGGCAAAACCTAGATGACCAAACAATGCACCATCAGGGGCAACAAACTGGCAATGAATGCTGGAGCTGGATCTCCTTTAGTAGGCAGGCAGGTGATGAGGTGAGTGATTGCAGCTGTGTCGAATCAGGAGCCAAGCAGAGAGGGGAGGGGGAGGAGAGCTGACAGAGGCACCATGACAGACTCTTTCTTTCTTTTGGAGTTTTTTTCATAGTAAGACTGTTTGCATGCACACATTTCCAGCTGCTTTGCACACACTTTTTGTGTTTGGGGGCCTTTGTCATTAAGTGTAGTCTGCTTTTCTATAGGATCATTTAATTTTACTTTGGACCTTTTCATAAGCCAGAAGTTTTTGAATGGCAGCGTCGAAAAACAGTTGAAAATTGAAGTGCATTTCTGCAGTGCTTCTCTATTCTGCATACAAAAATGTGACCAACAGATGACATGAAAGAGTTTTCAGTGCAATTCCCGTAGTGAACAAGCAAAGGGCGACACTGCAGAGAATAATTCCCTCTAGCAGAATTACACTCAGTTACCATCTGCTGTGAGCGGCTGCGTCTGTGAGGAAAGGAAAGAGACAGACAACTACAGAAAAACACTGAAACATCTGCTGACATGACATGAGACAAACTTGTGTTTTGGATCAAATAGTAAGTAACTGAAGCAAAAAGAGGACTTGAAACCGACACAAAAACATCTGTTTAAAACAAAATGGAGATTGGTTAGAAACTGCAATAAAGATTAATACAGTTTGAATGATGTGTGTAAAAATGCTGAGAGCATTCCTGACTTTAAAAAAAAGAATTTGCAACTGCAGGATTTCTATTAATTTGAAAAGGTGGGACATCAGACAGGAAGAGGAAGTGGTACCTTACAGAACATTTTCCACATTTCACCTCTCACCTCCCTAAATTCAGGTGGTGGTTTAAAGTCTGTCCAAACACATTCCTAAAACTGTTGTGATGGTGGGAGGAGGAAGCTGCTGAATGAAGGAAGAACTGTTTATTAATTCAAGGAAGATTGAAGGATTGATTCAACCCAGGGGTCGGGAACCTATGGCTCGCGAGCCAAATATGGCTCGTTTGATGGTCACATGTGGCTCGCAGACAAATCTTTAATTATACAAATTTTTTTTCATTAGACTAGTCCTTCTCGGGCGAAATGCGATGCGATGCCGGGGGGACGCAGTTGTAGCGGTGCTTGGAGAAAACATCTGTACCACTATCAATTTACTGTTATCTTTTATTTCACAGAGTTTGTAACAGCCCGAAATCTGTGAACTGCAGCTGCGCGTTCCCGTCTCTGAGAAAGAGCGTGCAGTTGCAGGGACAGGATGTGTGAGGAAGAAAACAGGGGGGGGGCACAGGCAGCAAAGTGAATCGTGCAGGGATTGTCAAACCTAAAACAGGCTTTGGTTCAATGGATTACATGACATTTTTCCACCTTTGTCCACCTTTGTCATGGTAGGGAGAACATGTCAAAGTCAGGGTGGGATCATCTAAGATAGTACAAGGGTTAAGAAAATGTCATGGACTAGTGAGTTAGGGACAGTAAGATCGTAAACAGAGCCAGGGTGAGTGGAGGTGGAGGTGTGTCAGGAGTCCCTGCCAGTCCAATCCAGCACACCTGTGAGGACAAAACTGAAAAACAGCAGAGGACAGAAGACAGCGCTGACACACTATGACCAGCAGAGGAAGACAGAGGGACAGGGACCTGACAAACTGTGACAAAAACGACCCTCAGCATTCAGATAACTAATTCACACTGTTGTTTACAGCACGTCAATTCAAAAACATCAATTCACACTGAAGGTGTCAGAGCTGGGTTTAGACTCTGGTTCTCTTGTCTCCTGACTTCATTTTTACTTTTTTTGGAAACCGTAAAATGAGAGTTCTGTCTGGAAAAGTTATAAAATTATAACATTTTTCCACCTTAGTAATGACCTTTGTTGTTGTCTGTGGTGCAACATTCACAAAGGTTTTCAGTTTGATGTGTGATGTTTACACCATTGTCATGTTTTTAAAGAAATTCTAATTTGAAAATGTAGTACAAGTTTATTTTGACACTTGGGGCCTGTTTCTCTTATAGGTTTTGTGTTGTTTTATTTTGTCATGCTTATGATCAAATTGTGCAGTTTTAATTGCAGGTGTAAGTTTGTTTCATCAAGTCTTCCGGTTCTTGGGTTCGGTTCCTCCAACCCTTTTGTTCAGATTAGCTCTATCTACTTGTGCACAGCGCTGATCACATGACTTTACCACTGTTTTCCTTCTCACTACTTCACAACTGCTTGCAAGACATTTTTGATTGATTTGATTCTCCACAGATTTGTGGTCTTTCATTCTTCCTCCTAAATGGAGGTGTTCTTCCTGTCTTGTGGTAGTTTGCACTACAAGCATCACCGTTCAAATAAACTGCTGTATACGCCAATTACCAACTTACCAATTCTGCCTATGTTAATGCCCACTTTGGGGCAGCTGTGGTGCAGAGGAAGAGCAGTCGACCTTTGAACCAAAAGTTGCAGGTTCAGTTTGCTTGTCCAAATGTTGGAGTGTCCTTGGGCAAGACACTGAACCCCACATTGCTCCTGGTTGCTATAGGTTGGCGCCAGTGTTCATCAGTTGACCCGTCATCAGTGTGTGAATGTGTGCGTGAATGGGACTAAGAATGTAAAGCGCTTTGGACCTAAAACAGAGTAGAAATATATACAAGTACACACCATTTTTACATGGGAGCCAGTTTAGCTCGTGCTGGTTTGGGGCGCCTTCCGTCCGTGAAACCAGGGTTCAAATCCGGGCTGCTCCCCGTTCCCTTCTCCACCTCTGTGCCGGTCTCAAGCCCGGTTGCATCAGGAAGGGCATTCGGCGTAAAACGTTGCGAAGTTTACCATGCGACTTGTTCGCTGTGGCGACCCCTGATGGGAAAAGCCGAAAGAAGAAGACATACCATTTTCACATAATTTCATTTTCACAAGTACCGTATTTTTAGCACCATAGGGTGCACCGGATTATAAAGGGCACTCAATCAGTGAAAGGTGTATTTTTTATTAACTGTAATCACAGTAACTCTAGAACTTGTTTCCAACACGCTACACGCTTAGCAAATTCACAAGACCTGTAACTCCCAACCTTGTTTGCAGCTTGTAAAAAACAGACTGATGCTGCTAAAACAAACGTGTCTGTGACTACACTAACTCCCAACCTTGTTTGCAACACGTACAAAAAAAAAGTCTGACATGTTACACGTTAGCTGCATTACCATATTCACAATAACACACAACCTTGTTTGCAGCTTGTAAATAAACAGACTGACATTTACATGACTAAGCTTCTGAGAGTGGCCGGGTCTTTTTTGTTTTACAGATGTTTGCTGAAGCGCCTTTTTTTTTTAACCCTTGTGCTATCCTAGGCACTTTAACATTGGGAGTGGGGCCATCTAGACCCCACTAGACAGTGCGCTGAACCTCTTTTCTTCAATGATTTGTGATCTTCACTGGTGTCCATGGATTACATGACCTTTGAAGCCACCTTTATGTCATGGTAGGGATAACACTTCAATGTAAGGGTGGGGTCATCTGGACCCCATAAGATAGCACAAGGGCTAATCACCTGTGGATGTGAAAGAGACCGGAACACCCAAACTAATTTATTCACAAGTGCTGTTGACCAGTTCTTACATTTGTCCTAAAATTTGGTAGAACACGGTCCAAATGCTTCACACCACGTTTGCAGCTGGTTGGTGGATGGTGGCAGGAAGAGGGGGGGCGCATGAATGAAATTGAAGCTGACAGCAGGGGAGGTAGACCCAGGCGGGAGCCAAAGAGCGTGTGAGAGGGACTTTTCTTGGCCCGGCTCCTGAAAGTGGTTCACATTCCTGTGAGATGAATTGAAGCTGATTCCATTTCTGTTTTTTCAGTCTCAGGATTACCTCCAGATAACAAAAGACGGTTTTGGGCCCACTTTTTGTACGGATCCAGGCTGTGTGATTAAGTGACTGATGCTCTTCTCACTTCAAAACATGTCAGTTAGTAATAAAAACAAATCAGACACGTTGATTACAACGACAAGGAAATATTTATTAAATCTTTTTTGTCTGTGTTTTCGTTAGTCATAGCTGCTCTGGTACGTGTATTTACAAAGACATAGCCGCTTTGTAGAAAAGTCAAGAGTGGGAACGAACGGGAAGAAGACAGTCAGAAATTAGGACGGTCTTGATGAGTGAAAGGAGGGGAAAGGTCAAAGGGCCACAAAGTACAGTCACAATGTTAAAAAGAAACATGCAATTTGTGATACATCCGTGTCTAGATTGAAAGAAAAAAAGGAACAGTTGTGGTTTCCCATAAACAAAAACACATCTGTTACAAAAAAACAGAGACAAAAATTGAGAGCAAACTCTGTGGTGTTAGCTACAAGCGAAGTACGGCAGGTGACAAAGAAGTCCACAGAACTTATAACTGCCTTGTTGATGCTCAACTCTGCTCTAAAACACAGCCAGTAAGAGTCAAGTGCATTAGCGGTAGTCTCTTCTGCAGACCTGAAGATGTTGACACAGAAATGAGGAACATCCTGAAGATGCTTTGGGGTGCACAAAACAGGAAAAACACACCTGGAGCCCAGTTTTCTCCGCTCCTCCGTACTGTGGTGAGGTGTGCGGTCGACTGTAGCGCATCTTTGATACATGCCTCAGCTGCACAAACACGGTGCAAAGTTGATCTGCTCAGTTTTTTCCCCTCTTGTATAAAAGACATATAAAATAAAAGAGAGCATCTTTTGTATCAAACGTTTGTTTTGCTAAGAACATCTATGGGAACGCTAAACTGCCCGTATAAGAGGTGCATAAAAAGGATTTAACTCTGCTGGATACACAGTATCCACAAAAACAGATCTAATGTCTTATTTGTCCATGTGACACGGCTGCATTCATACAGTGATGACGGACGTTAGACAGACCAGGCCGTCCAGGCGTCAACTACTATCATTATGATTCTGCAGCTCAAAATGAGTTCATGTCCTTAAGTAAACTGTTAGATGCTCTAAGAATTCTGCTCACAATGTCCTTTTCACTAATATGAGAATAATCAAACCCTATCATTGCATTTCTTTTAAATATGAGATTCAATGACATTTCAACCCCCTGACGCCTAATGATGTGACGGGATGATGGGAGTATCGATACCAAGGTATCAATATTTACATAACCGCACACCATAATAAGTATTTATTAAAGTACCGATGAATAAATGAGGAAATAAAAGTGCACGTGACATTTTTAGATATTTTTCGTTACCATTGAGTTACTCCAGTGTTTTGTGCCCTTTGCCCACATCATTTTTAACTGCTCACGAGACCAGAGGAGCCACAATCATTGACTGTGTAATAAAACTGGACGGATCGTGTGTCATGTCATCCATAGCAAATGACTTCTTTCTAGTTCCAACAAAATGAAGTCAATTCAGTCGCCATTTTTCCACAATATGTCCGTTGCCATGTTGGAACCAGACATTCTCACTAAACCTCTATTGGTCCGTGTCGTTCTGAGTCTACATTTCTATGGCAACCCCTCTCTCCAATCCGGGGTGAGCTTGTTAGAAGGCCACACCCCCTTTACTGAAAGCGGCCTCTGGAGAACCACTCAATCAGTCGCTTCGAACGTTTTACTCGAGGCCACCAATAGTTTCGTATTTTTAACCTTGCAAATTAAAGTTGTTACCTGGCCAGTATCTGATGTATTTGTCTTAACCCTTGTGCTGTCCTAGGCACTTTAACGTAGGTAGTGGGGTCATCTAGACCCACTAGACAGTGCGCTGAACCTTTTTTCTTCAATGATTTGTGATCTTCACCGGTGTCCATGGATTACATGAAATCCTGTCCACCTTCATCCACCTTTGTCATGGTAGGGAGAACACGTCAATGGAAGGGTGGGGTCATAGGATAGCACAAGGGTTAAGGATAACAAACAAATATGAAATGTAGTTTTTTAAAACTAGAAATAATTTCAGGCGTCAACGGGCTAAAGAGGCACTCTGTCCAATTAATCCATACGTTTAGCTCATTTTAAATCACAATTTATCAAAGGACCCTAATTAGTAAAAATATCTTAGTATTACAGCCAGTGTTAAAGAGGATAAAAACATCCCAAAGTTGGTAACTTTAAAGGATCCATGACTGCCATAAAAAGCGGAACTCATCTGTTTGTGACACGAACTTGAGAAGTATCCCTTTAGCAAGGGCTGATGCTTTTTAGAGCAATGCTATTGTATGATATTGTTTTCTATAAATTCTTTTAAATACATACATTAAAATCTAATTTTACTTTAAAACTTTTTGTCATCATTGTTCGGATCCAGTGACATAATTTCAGTCAGGCAGATTTCTTGGTGTCAAATGGGGTCCTGAACATTTTTTCTCATCTAAATGTATTTCTAAGATTGACTGATCTGTACCCCCCTCCCCCCCATTTACATGACAGCTACTTCACAATTAACAATTTCTCCCAAAACCACCAGATAGAAAGATTCAGACAGAAATCTGACTTTTTCCACCTTTGTGTAAGAAAACCTCCCTGAAGTCTGTAGGAAACGTGCCTTTATGTACAGCATGTGTGGCGAGTGACTCACAAAACTGTTGTGGAACAGGAAACTACATCTGTCAATGACAACTTCAAAACACAAACACTTTATTTCTACACGCTGACACACATTTTTTCCATGTCCTGGACCTTGTTTAAAAAAGTGATCTATTCCAAATGAACAGTTTGTATTAGAAGCTATCAAAGGTGAGTTGCTTATTGCCTTTTAGCTTATGCATTAAACCAGAACCAGTGGGGGAAAAAAAGCACAAGGACTTCATAATAAATAGGAAAGTATATGTTGCCATATTCACTTAATGCTCTGTTCATATATTTACTGTACATGTGTGTCGGCTGCTACAACCAAGTTTAAAAAGTGGAAAAATCAACTGATTGGTAAATCGTTTCTAATCAAACACTAAAAGATGAGTGCTTCTTAAACCATTTGAACACACCATGTAAACCTGAGAGAAGGTGATTGAGCCCCGCCTCTGCACGCTCTGGGCAGCAGTTCCCTAGCAACAGCATTCTGCTTCTCTCTGTTGGACTGTGTCTGCACAGAGGTTAGACTGCGTCATCTAAGCGAACGGACTGCGTCCCTCGTGCGGACGATTCTAAGATCAAGTGGGTGTGCTTGTCTTCATCTAAGTTAGGCTGCTTACCATCTGCAGGTGGGCAGGCGCCACCTTCAGGGGCACCTACCGTCTGCACCTGCTCGTAACACAAGATTCACACTTATTGGCATTTTACAAAAGTTGATAAACATCAAAAGCTTCACAGCTGAAGTCCTTGTCTCTGCCAGTCGGCCAGAGGTGATCAGTGTCTTTTCAAAAAAAGTGCTCCTTGAAGGAGGTGCTGCAGGGTAGAGCGGCTTGTCGTCCAATCAGGACCGTCGAATCCATGGCGATTCTTGGAAACTGGACGCTAAATGCTATAAGGACATGATGGCGGCCAGGAGCATGAGGGCGGAGCTAAGTGGCAGGATGGTAAACTGGTGCCGACCCGCAGAGTTCACATCCGTCCGTGACGGTTCTGGTGACTCATGACTGATGCCGTCTGAAGGGAGGAAACACAAGGAGCAGGAGAATCCAGTCAAACACACATGAAAACTGAAGCTCCACAAAGAAAGACCTCCTGGATTTTTAGGAGAAAACATAAAATGTGGAGGATTTTTCATCCAAAACAGCTTGAATCACTTTTTCTATACCAACCTCGGGGTTCAAGGGAGTTGTGGTTGTTTTCATCAAAATCCACTCCTTCCTGCTCGCTGCCAGGATTTTTCACACAATTATCTTGGGGAACAAAGAAAGGGGAGGAGATGAGTCAGGTGTCTGCAGCCCAATCACAAGAATGGAGACTTACAGACGCGACAATTTGTGACTCACTCTGGGGCCTGACGAAGACTTTGAGTCGAAGGCAGCTCCGTCTTCTTCTGACATCGCTGACTGAGGCTGTGAACACACGGCACGTGGGTCAAACCAAAAGCTCCAGACATCTCAAGGCTAAATACCAAACAGCTCCTCTGATTAAACGTGGAGCCATGCAATCGTGGAAAATGTCAATACTAATGAAAATGTCAGGTTAAATCTCACAATTATTGCTGCCCTCGAGTGTAAAAGACACAACAGAATAATCAAATCATGAAATTAGATGAAGTGGTTTGAAGTGTGCAGGTAACTGCAGTTCACACATTCAGGTACATTTAACGCACAGCCACAGCTGTTGGATGTCCTTGACTTGCATTTGTGATTTAGCCTCTCAGAGCTATAAGTGGTGTTTGGCCGCAAGCACCTCACAAAAACAAAGTCCAGTCATCAATGTCATCAGTGTAAAACTAAACAGAAAAAAACCATTTAAAACTCCCAATTAAACACAAGTGGTTATGTTAGATTTACACCATAAGCCAGTGTTTTTCAACCTTTTCTGAGCCACGGCACACTTTAACCTTAAAAAAAATCCCGCGGCACACCAGCATCCAAAAACTAAACAAAAAAAGGAGAAACTCATAGTCTGTATTATCTACAGTCCCTCCCAATCTCACATGCATTTTTGAGCATAATGTTGCAGAAAAGCTGAAGCTGCAGCTTTTTTTTTCTAAAAGATGCAATAAAAGTTAAATTAGAATCATTTAAAAACAGTTGAAGTGTGTTCGTTGTTTCAAACGTTTAAAACGGCGGAGACGCTTTTTGGGAGCTTCATGGTTTTGCACTTGTTCCACGGTCTGAACGGATTCTGTGGAAAGCTACACCGCTAAAGACGAGCTTTAGCTGGTATTTTTGTTAGAACTGAGAGACTTTTTGAGCTAAATCTAAACAAGGAAGTGAAGACTTTAACCACTTCTGATTGGTCAGACTGATGACATGTGAATGATTGGTGGAGACAGTTAAAGGGGCGGGACTTTTCCAAAATACAGCCGAAGCTGCAGCTAAATCGCGGTAGCGTCATTCTTATCAAAATGTCTTTAATAAAATAAAATAAACGCAAAGAAAAAATTATTTTATGATCTTTTATATTCCTAACTCCTCAGTGTTTTATTAGGGCCTGTTTGGATGAACAAACAGCTGAAATCCTGGAGATGGGAAATGTTTTTACATCAGTCAATGAGGGCAATTTCTCACGGCACACTTGACCATCTCCCACGCACACTAGTGTGCCGCGGCACACTGGTTGAAAAACACTGCCATAAGCCCACAATGTTTCACAGTTTGACAAACTGGATGACTAGCAGCTGAAAAAAGGGAATGTGACTATTTGGAGGCACATAGAGTCCATCAGAGATGAAGATCTGCTTAAAGATGCAATAAGGTGATGCTGATTGATTCCTTAGACACATGGACCTGTACGGGGGTTGACACATATGGGAGCTGCGGGTTTTTGGGTTGTCTGGACCCGTGGATGTAAAGAGGAGCTCTATATATATATATATATATATATATATATATATATATATATATATATTTATACCATGGTCCGGGTGAATACTAAAACCGCACAGTAAAAAAGAAGTTCCAGTCAGCTAGCTTAAATGTTTTGTATCACTGCGCCGATTTCTTTAAAACAACCTTTTGCTTCATCATTTGGACAAAAACAAGCGGTAAGAGGAGAACTTTCCTCTCTGAACTGATGCTTTATTCAACCCATCGGAAAGATCAGCATAAATATATTTATATCGCCGAATCTTGACTGCAGCGGTGGTGCAGCGTGACACAGACTATTTGTTTCGTGGTGTATTTATGCATGTATGTATGAAACTGCTTTTCTTTGTGTTTTGATCATACAATGATATATATGTGTGTGTGTATCATACCACCCGAGGATTGTTCCATCCCTACTCTGTCCTAATGCAGCCCACCCCTGCTACACAACAGCCTCCATTCACTTCAGGTCAAAGCATCATGTGACCCCTAAATGAAACATTATCCACACTTTTGCTGGCTTGAAGATTCAAATGTCTTCAAGTTTCATTCTTAGATTCAGTCAATTCTCCAGAAGATGTCTGTTTTAACGCAGAAACTTTGTTTCCAGGATTTCCTGTGACTGGTGGAGATTAAACATTCAATCTTAAGTAGTGTTTTGAATTTGTATTAATTGTATTTCTTTTAGAGCCTCTGTGGCTCCAAGTCCCAGCAGCAATCCCGGATAGCATCAACACAGACAGACATGCATAACTGTTAAAAACCTTTAATGCTTTTATGGAGAGCGTGCACCTGCTTGCATGTTAATTGCTGCTTATGTACATCTGTGCACGCCTGTGTAAAGTTAACTGTGTTTCCACCTTTGCAGATGACTTCAGCTCTTATCAGATATCTGGAACAGCAGATAAAATCCCCTTTCAAACATTTCCAGTAGATATTGGAGGAGAAGCAGCAGAGAGACGAGGTAAACAGAGATAATGTGGATCCTGCTGCTTCTTCCTGAATTAGCAAGTGTCAAGTACCCCACCAATGGCTGAACGGGCCAAACTCTGTCCCTGTTTCAGCCTCTTTGTGTCTGACTTGTCTAACTATTCCTCTTTATTACAAGCCTCCAAGTCAGGATTTGGCAATCTTATTAGAAAAGATCTACAGCCAGTAATGAATGGCACACAGCTTTATTACCCTCTTAAGTTGGACAAAAAGTTACGTTGTTTTGTCGCCTCGACAAAACATTTCACATATTGCAGGAAAATATTTGTAAAATTCCCAAAAAACTAAAATTAGGCAAATTTAACGAATCCCTGCATGTTCTGTGTTGGATTTACAAACTTAGTGCTTAAATAAAAATGTTAATATTCTAAATCTTCTTTTAAAGGGTTAATTAACCTAAAGAAGTTGACATGGACTGAATCGTTAAAAACTCACTAAAAATGAACCAAAGAAGATTTTTGGTATAGATGTAAGAAATACGATTGTGTTTAGTTTGCAGTGCGATAAAATAAAAGATTACTACATGATAGTGTTAAATATGAACAGATAGATAAGGCACCATAAACCCTCAACAGGATTCATACGAGCATGACTGTTTTTACAGTGTAATGTCCCCATTTTTCATGCAACAAACACGTAAATGTCCATCATTTAAACTTCCAGCATTCTGACCTGCATCACCTAAACTTCTGGCATTACAACCTGCATCATTCAAAAGTCCCTCATATGTACCTATATCATTTAAACTTTCTAAAAATTGGTGCATTACTTTGTCCCCTTAAGCTCCAGACAGCAAATCTTGAGTATATAGCAAATGTGAAGAACATCCATCATCATCATACATACAGAAGATCATACATAGGAGCATGTTGCGTTCACAGGCAGAGACCATGAGGGGGCAGAAAGGGTCCAATATTTGCCATAAGCAGCAAACTTAGCTGGAATCCCACTGACTGGAGCGAGTGATGAATCCCTTTTTATTCCAGAGGGAAATCTAATTCCATTGATCACCTTTCTAATATTCTCTGAGGTGCTTTAAAAGCCACCAGCAGAAGCTACAAGCAGTAATGACAACAAAGCGCTTTTTTGTTTTTTTTAAACTTAAATTATATGTGAGCTGAAACAGATGCCATGTGTAACATGTGGCGTGGATTACATGCGGACTATATGTATTAGGAAGCATATGCAGCCGCAGGCTTTTGACAGTATCTTACTGATGAAACGAGCTGATGAAACCAAAACAGAGTCGTAAAAATGTTAAGAGATGTGAGGGTTAGCTAATATGTTTGAAATATTAGACATGGAAAATCCTTAATATTTTAGAATGTGGCTTAATTCTCTAATCTCAAAGTTTCAGGAAGTAACTGCAAAATTGTTTCAGAGCATTTTAAGGCCCCCCCACACTTTTTTCCTTTTTTCTCACTTTTCCAGCCCCCCCCTTGCCACCAATGCTTTCAGATTCCATCACACAGGCAGTAACCCAGCCGCCTCTCCTGCCTTCTCTCATGTCTGCCAACGAGGTTGCTGTTTGGGGTTTTGTCCACTTCAGCACAGCTGTAACCCCGGCTCTGCCTGCAACTGGAGACCACAGAATCAGTCAGGTCATCCGGACGCCTTCTCACCATGACGACTGACCGCCAGACATTTCCTGAATCACACTTTTTACACGCAGTCGTGTCCTGCTGCGCGTATCACAGACTGTGAATGCAACAGATAGAAAGGCAGTGGGATCTAATGTTTTTCTCTAGCTGATCCACGTTTTTCTTTTTGGGGGGGGGGCCTTAGCTGCTTCAGAAGTTCATATTAATTTGTTTAAAATTAGAGCACACTCTCCAAAGGGGGCCCTGATGAGGGGTGGGGTTCAGAGGTACCCCCCTTACACAGGCTTTTGACTGTCTTCTCTAAAACTGAGAACCCCCCCCCGAGGTAGGATCAGGCTTCCCCTGCTCCACTGCAGCTCTGTTAGGAAGACGTGAAGCCCAGTTCAAACCTCGTCCTCATATCGCTGATCTTTGACCTTCTGGGGCTAACGCTGATCCCTCCAGATCAGTCAGTCTGACTGTGTGGCAGACAGACCGACAGGCATGCCTCCAACTGCAGGTGTCATCTATTTAAGTCACCCTCAACCCCCCCCGCCCGGGTAAAACGATGATCCCTGCACAAGAGCACAAAAGAGTGTCTGTCTTCACCGTCTCATAAAACCTTTTAGTCGGTGCTTTGCAGCACTTCAGACTCCTGAGCTTTGCCGTTCGAAGAACATAAATCTGGTGTTTAAACCAGCAGCTCCAATAGTAACCTTTTTTTAAAACCCCCCAAAATTGAGATGCTTCTGGGATTAGAAAAGAATCCCATTTGTCAATAGTGGAGTGCACCTTGGACCAGTCATCCGTCAGTCACAGATGACTCTAAAGATGAGCCGCATTTTCTGAAATATGCCAAGCCTGTGCAAGGGGAACCCATTTACAGTATCGGTAACACCGGACAAACTCATGTTCATGACTACTTCTGAGTTTTAAGATTATGTAATAATGTTGTCCCATAAAAACTGTAATTGGAAAACGGGGCCTCTAATACAGTTGGGTTTTTTATTATTTGTACAATGGTGAAGAAAGTAAGCATTTATCTCCTACAAATAAGCAACAGTTCAGTCCCTCACAGACGCTCTTCTATCCTCCACTGGTTACCTGTATGAATGTCACCTGTTTGAACCGGTTATCTGTATAAAGACACCTGTCCACATCCTAACAGTCAAGACTGCAACCTCTCCACCAAGACCAAAAAGCTGTTGATGGACACCAGGGAAAAGACTGCAGACCTGAACAAGACTGGGATGAACCAATCTACAATAAACAAGAAGCTTGGAGACAAGAGATCAACTATTGGAGCAATGTATATGTATAAAATGTATGTAAAAAAACAAAAAAGAATTCAACGACTTCTGATTGAATGCTTTTTTTAAATATATTTTTAAATTAATAAAAAAAACGAAATTGTAAATACAGTTTGACTATAAAAAAGTAAAATAAATAAAAACAACACAGCTTCTAGAGGACCCTAAAGTCAGGACTTCCTCTGGTTGAAAACAGAGACACACCATTGCTGCAACTTTTTAAAGCAATACTAAATTAAATAAGAACAAACGTAATAAGAATAAATGATAAATAATTTTAAAAGCCTTTTTAATATAGGTGCCATTTTAGGTCAAATTTGAAAGACGTTCAACAAAGGATAAATGTCTTAAAATATGACACAAAAATATTTTTACAAAATGTACATTTTGAAAGATTAAGTGTATAGAACCAGTTTCATCACTGAGAGCTTTGTGTTTCTGGAGCTTTTTTCTTTAGAATTAGTTTGTTATTTTGTGCACAGATAAAGGATAAGTGTGGAATGTAAGCCAAAGGTTCTTGGAATCCTCCTCTTTTGTTTTTCTTCAGACAGTTAATCGTCCTCAAACCGACAAAACCTGGTATTGCGGTCAAAGTTTTGTTTAAACGCACAGGAGGACAAACTGGCGACCCCAGAAGCTCACCGTGAGAGACCTGGCCTTTGTTTTGTAAAAGCTGCCGCTGAACACCAGCAGACAGCAGAACTAACCCAAAAATCTGGAAAATGTCATTTTAAGCAGAAAGAAAGAAACAATAATCAAATTATTCTTCAAAGGTCTGCTGTGATTCGTTCTTTCTTTGAGACCAGTCCTACATTTCCTGGCCTTTATTAAACATTTCTGTTAGAAACTTTGAGCTCAGGTGTCAGCCAAGGACCTCAGAGCCACCAATGTGTCATATTCAGGCCAAATGTTCTGCCCCTGCAGGGCTCCGGATTCACTTCTGAAAAACATAACCCCCTGATGCCTCAGAAACAAGCTCACACTGGGGACCAGACCTCACTGCTTGATTTGTTTAGCCGCCTTTGGCTCTTGTTTTGGGTCGGCCCTCATTCCAGTCTGTTCCAAAATAAAGCATGAAAACTCCCAGCAAATTAGGGTGGAGCTTATGAAGAGGTTCCAAAACTCCTATCGACCAAAGTTACAGCAAAGATTGCAAAAAAATTAAATGAAGAAAGTGCAAATGTAAATGTAAAATTCTACAGCCATGAAATTCCACAGCAAAACTGCATGTTTGAAATGCTATCCAGCAGGAACCTCAGGGTTTGCAAGGTAGATATATAACTTTTAAGACTTTAAGAAGTCTTCCTGGCCTGAAAGTTTTAAAACTTTGCAAACAAACTAAAACACCTTTTTTTAATGCTAAATATTAAAGTAAAAATCATGTTGATGTTTCATAGTTGTGTAAAAATAATTTTCTTTTCTATGGTGGGAGAATCCTGACAATGTCTTAATGTGAGCGTTTCCCAAGAATCTTTAAACAGAAGTTACACATTTATCTGCTTGTACAGATTGTATTCTGAATTTTCGGAAAACACTCTTTATGTCAAATTCATGTACATGTTAACAGTCATGCACTCAAAATATGAAAAAAGCTTGTTCTTGCTCCTTGATTATGGGTGTTTTAAGACTGGAAAAGTCAATTGGTCCGGACTGACTCCGCTTAATTTGGTTTAAATCGAGTCCTGAAACTTGCTTTTGGTCTGTATTCAGACTGCAGTCTACCGCAGTGTTTTTCAACCAGTGTGCCGTGGGAGATGGTCAGGTGTGCTGTGGGAAATTACCCATTCTCTGATCTAAAAACATTTCCATCTCCAGGATTTCAGCTCTTTGTTCATCCAAACAGGTCCTGATAAAACACTGAGTAGTTAGGAATATGAAAGATTGTAAAATACTTTTTCTTTCTTTTTATTTGATTCTATTAAGGACATTTTGATAAGAATGACTGTACCGCTATTTAGCCATCATGTTTTTTTGGGGGGGAAAAGTCCCGCCCCTTTAGCTGTCCCCACCAATCATTCTTGGAGGCTTAGTCATACGTCATCAGTCTGATCAGAAGTGGTTAAAGTCTTCACTTCCTTGTTCCAATCCTGCTGATAAAGTCTCAGTTCCAACAAAAATACCAGCTAAAGCTCGTCTTTAGTGGTGTAGCTTTCCACAGAATCCGGTATCAGACCGTGGAACAAGAGAACAAAACCATGAAGCTCAGAGAAGAGAGTCTGTTTGCATTTGGCGGCTGTTCACACTACATCTCCCATGATGCATTGGGTTAAAGTGACTCAAAAGCGTCTCAGTGCACAATGAGTCGTCCTTGTCGAACGTCTTGAAACCACAACGAACACACATAAAACAGTTTTTAAATCTTCTAACTTAACTTTTATTACATCTTTTAGAAAAAAAAACAGCTGCAGCTTCGGGCTTTTTCTGCCACAATTATCACAAAAATGCACGTGAGACTGTGGAGAGGCTGTATATCAATACAGACTGAGAGTTTCTCCTTTTTTCTTTTTTTGGATGCTGATGTTTGTCAAGGTTAAAGTGTGCCGTGGCTTGAAAAACACTGGTCTACCGGACATTTCTGATTCGAACCAAAGCTTGTAAACAAAACCGTGTGACTAAAGATCTCTTCAGCTATTGGCCAGGAATTACGAGGGCGGGCCAAGCAATGAGAGTTAGAATAATGGAAGTCCTGCGGTTTGCAATCCTTGTCGGGATAGTTCACTCATTCAAACTTTATATTTTGCTGACCAATTTTACCCGTCTGTATCAAGGTACAACTCTTTATGCTGCTACTTTGGTACGGCATGCTGCAAGGTGGTTACTGAGGAGACGCCGGCGATGAAGGAACGCTGAGAAGTGTTTATGACATATAGATTGTTGGGAAAACAGTGAGAAGCAATGTGTCTCACATTAAACGTTGTTTTGATGATCCTGCATTAATATGACCACATTTCAATGAGTTGTTCCACTACTTTATTTACCTGCCTTACGGTGGCTGTTTTAGTTCAGTTGTTCTGCTCCGAGCACAGAGCCGAATCAGACGGAGGAAACTCGGAGCTCAGTCCGATTAGAAACGAACCGCGACCACCAAATGGGTCCTGGATTATCAGGGGAAACAAACTCTGGTTCCCAAACCAAATGTGTCCAGTCTGAATACACATTAAGTTTTCCTGTATTTAATTTCTTTGAGTTTCTGACTCAGAATAAGACAGATTCGATTTGAGAAAGCTACTGTAAACAAATGAAAACGTGAATTTTTCCATTTCTGAAAATGTAAAAAACCTAGTGAAATGAGAGAGAGGCCCTGTGACACACAGGAGGAAATGAAAAACCCTTGAAAATGTGTTGGAGGCTCCGTCACAATCCACAAAGTTGTCAGCAGCATTGAGCTACAACCCAAAGTGTTCCGATGCAACCAGGCGGCGCTCCTCAGGGATCACTGCTGGGACTACTTTCATACATGATCAATTGCAACAGCTTTTATTAAAGCACTCCTGTAACTTGAAAATGGGTTTAAATGCCATCTAAAAAATAATTGATGTTCTCGATTATAGAAACAAAGTTCAATCTTAAAAACTGTCCCCATGTTTCTGCCTCTGGGCCATTATTAGATTCCATAAAACATCTGATTATGAGCACATGTGGCTGCTCACGGGCCCTAAGCATGCTGAAAGGGGTTTATACTCACAGATGTAATAGTACTCTCTGCCGGGGCGAAATTCAAAGCCCAAAGAAAACGGAGTGAAGAGCTGGAACTTCTCAGAGAACTTGAGCGGTCCGTTTGGAGATAAAGGCCTGTTGCACTCCCAGCGTTTGAAACCCTTGGCTGTGTGATCACAGGAGCTGTAGCCATCATAGTTCACCATGTAGAGTACGTAGCGTTCGGCCCGATCGTCAGACACTGGGCTGGCGTAATGCGGGCAATAAACATCAAGGTAGTCGTTGATGCAGACGTCGATGTGGTAATCGCCCCGGTAAAATCTGAAGGAGAGGCAAAACACATGTTAACCCAGCATGTTCTTATGGTGCTACACACAAATATCCTGCAAGGAGGAAAGATTTATTTTTAACCTAGAAAGATTTAGGACTTTTCAATGGCAAAGTTTGTTGGGTCACAGTTTTAAATACCTCCATGCAGGATTAAAATATCCCAAAAAAATAGAGCAAAAATGCAAGCTGCGGGCAGTGTTGTGGCCTGCAGGTGCTGGCTGCCCCCACGGCCGCCACCTGATATACCCTCACTAGCTGAGTGGCAGCTGCTCCCACCTCATTTTGCCCCCTGGTTAGAGCTGCACAAGAAAAATTCATGACATTTTTTTCTCTCGAAATGGCGGATTTTCCGTTTTTTTCCCTCCAGAGTAACCATACGCTTTGGTCTCCTGGGAGTGACAAACAGGTTTATGTAACTTGTAGAAGAATCAGCAAAGGTACACTTTTGGATTTCCTTGGCAACTCAGGATTTTTGTTAACCACGCCCACATTCCTAATATCTCCAAAAATCTACAACTTGCAATACCAATTTTTTTCCCCAAGCAGCTTCTCAGTGATGCTCGAGGAGTTGGGATTTAAATACTGTATGTACAAGGTACTAAAAGTGAATTTATTTTTGAAAATTCAAGATGGGGCCCTCTTCTCGAGGTCAAAGGTCAACAAAACTTCAGTAGTGTGTGAGAAATTTCGTGAAGATCAACAAATGTTTTCTTTTACCATAATGTGAAAATCGGCTAATCTCACACTTTGCCACAAAATGGCCAACAAACAGTGGGTTGTGATGCCATCCCATAATAATTTCTAACTTCCTTTGGCTATTCCTGACCCATGTGTTTTGATGACGTTAATGGGTTTTGAAATATCTTCAAAAGAGAATTCTGGCCCATTCAGTTTTTTAGGGGTTTGCCTGCTGTTATTATTAATGGGGGGGCAATCACAATGCCATTTTTTTTTTTTCACCAGGTACTAGGTGCATGTAAATTTTGGTGAGTTTTTGAGTTTGCAACAGAAACCAAATTTTCCCTCAAAGGCGCAGTAAAAAAAATAAAAAATAAAGAATTGCAAAAACTGTGTGGTCCTTTCACAATGGTGTAGTACAGGTGACAAGTGTTTGCACATAAACACTGTCTGAGTAGCTGCTTGCTGTGTGTTGTGCTCACACATTGTTGTTTTATGAGACAGTCCATCGGGGAAATTGTTGGATTGTGCAGGACAACATCCAGTTGCTGATTTGGAGAAATCCCAGAGCTCTGAATGATGGTGAGGCCACAGCCGTGGAAAGTGCTTCCATGTGTGCATGGGAACTGCCGCAAAACTGAGAGAGATGCATCCAGCCACTCTGGTTGTGTTTAGGGGATCTCATCATGTCAGCTTCAATCACCCGGAGACTCAACCAAAGTCGCGTTGCAACCCCCCAATGTTAAAACCTCATGACGCTCGCCCGCCGTCCCCAGTGAGCGATAAATCAATGTAAGTGCTCAGCAGCCATGACTTATGCCCACACTGAAATTAAAGTCCTGAAGCGCTACAGGGCTAATCTCGGTTAGGATGTGCCTTTAGCAGCTTTAATAGGACAACCCCTCCCCTCTTGTAATATGAGATTTTCATTAGCCAAAAATGACAACTTGATGGAAGAGCCCCCTTCTGGAAATCATGAGTCTGGGTAAAGGAGGCGTGGCTTTGATGCAGCACCATTCTCATTCGTTTACAGTAAACTGAGTGGACCGGAGAGCAGATATGTCAGGCGCTGCTTCCTAGGACATAAACTGGACTCCTATAGAGATAAGGCAGCTTCATGGAGCTGGCTCAAGCTTGGCAGGCCGGCCACAGAGTCATCTGTCTGAAGACAGAGATTGAAGTAAAAATGCTCCTTTTCCTGCATTCACACTGATCCTGACATGGCGACTTCTCCTTTGCCCTTATCAAAGACGCACGGCTTCTGTCATGGCTGTGAGGACTGACTGCTAATGGGATCACCACATTGACAAAAACCTGTTTGAAAGCTGAAAATACGTCTTAACTCTGCAAATAAAGAATACAATGGGGATTTTGAATTTTTACAGGAAAGTGTTGAATTGTAAAACCTTTACAATAATATCAAATTAAAGCTGATGAAACAATACTAAAATGGAATAAGATTGCACCACTATTTACTGTAGACATGTGCAGAGACACAAGGATAAAGCATTCAGAAAAATGATCACATTCATTTTATTTGGGGCTTCATGGGAAGATAGGGGTTCAATTCAATTCAATTCAATTCAATTTTATTTTATTTGAATAGCCCAAATTCACAACAACAGTCGCCTCAATGAGCTTCGTACCGGTAATTGTAAGGTAAACAGCACTGTTAGGTTAGCACTGCCTCACAGACAGGAGGTTCTGGTTCAAATCCTTGCTGTGACCTTTTTGTGTGGAGTTTGCATGGTCTCACCATGTACTGTATGTATGGATTTTCTCCTGGGACTCCAGCTTCCTCTGACAGTCCAAACATATGCTTTATAGGTTAATTGCTGACTCTAAATTGTGTCTTAAGTGTGAATCCGATTGGGTTGTTGGTCTCTACGTGGTCCTGTGATGGACTAACAAAAATGTAGCTGGGATAAGCTCCAGCATCCATGTGACTCCAAGATGGAAGTGACCAAGTTTATGCCTTAGTCACATGCATTTGTACAGGGATTGACCCTGTATGGATAGTCGGGGCCCCTGCAGGATAGTGGAGAGGAGGAGCCACATCTTTAGAGGAGCGCAGGTGTGTCTTGCATTTCACTTGGTACGTCATGAAAATAGAATGTACAACTGGTACGTGTATTGTGAGGTATTTGTAAGGATAACATAAGTTACACGTACTTCTGTCGTATGGGTGATGCTGTCGTCCTTTATGCAGCACTCTAGTTGTTCAGAAGGTGGAGGTTCTGGCTTCCCAATGACTGCACGCAAATGCTGTTTGCACGTGGTGTGCATGTGATAAGTAAGTGCCTGTAGTATGCCAACACAAACTACACTTGGATTGTCTAATTTCTTCATTGCAATCAGTCATCCTGGATGCAAGGGGCACACAAGGATGAAAAGAAAGAAAAAAATTATTGTAGCGACCTGGGGGTTAGCGCTGCCTTCAGCTCCAGAGGCTCATTGGAAGTGGGGAGGTTTAGGTGAAACCTTGAGTCAGAGGGCTGGAAGCTGAAGTGACACTCCATGCTGTTTGGGCTGTGTGTGTGCTTGGAGTAAACGGGCTATTGGCTCAAACGGAATTACTGTCTGCCTTGCTGATTATTCCTGCCTGGGACTGACCGGGGTCGTGCGGTGTATGGGGCATGGTCAGCTTTCCAATGAAGCCGCTCTTTGAGCAGCGTGGCCTTCACCATCCATCCATCCATCTTCCTTCGCTTATCCGGGACCGGGTCGCGGGGGCAGCAGACTGAGCAGAGATGCCCTGACTTCCCTCACCCCAGCCACTTCCTCCAGCTCCTCTGGGGGGGGGGCCCGAGGCGTTCCCAGGCCAGCCGAGAGACGTAGTCTCTCCAGCGTGTCCTGGGTCTTCCCCGGGGCCTCCGCCCAGTGGGACATGCCCAGAACACCTCTCCAGGGAGGCGTCCAGGAGGCATCCGGACTAGATGCCCGAGCCACCTCAACTGGCTCCTTTCGATGTGGAGGAGAAGCGGTTCTACTCCGAGCTCTCCGCAGGTGACCGAGCTTCTCACCCTATCTCTAAGGGAGTGCCCAGCCACCCTACGGAGGAAGCTCATTTCAGCCGCTTGTATTTGGGACCTTGTGGCTTTCACTTCCCCACTAAAGTGACGGTCTGGTCGGATCGTTACAATAGAACATGCCTGAGTCTCACCTTCTTCACCTTTAACTACCCTTAGGTGTTGTATCCATGTTTGCTCTAACATGACATTCGCAGCATGTCCATAGAAGAAAACGTGCTAAACTTTTTCACCTTATAGATGTTCGAGCAGTCTATGATCTTGATGTTTTGTTTTGGCCACCTCCGTTCCCCGTACAGGTTTGCCCATTTTTCTCCCACGGGCAGCCCATATCCACCCATAAGGGCAGTTGTGACTAAGGCATAAGAATGGACAGATGAATGGATAGTTCTGTCCAAACTTGTCCCCCCAAGGATTGTCCCTTTCGTTTCCATGCCTGCATAGGAGCTGCTTATCCTCATTGTTGAGGAGACAAAGCAGTTTTCAGCAGACGTGTTCTTGCAGCAGCTCTGAGACTGGATCTGTATCTGTACCAAACCTGGTAGCAGAGAACCCAACAAAGTTCAGTTCTCCAGTGAGCCTCACAGCCAGCAATCATTCTCCAGCTTGATGAAAGGATGGGGACAGCAGCTGATGTCCGGCCAGGTGAAGCAGAGTCGTGGGCAGACACAGCTGTTGCTGCGGAAAAATGAGCGTCATGAGGGAGAGCACAGGACCGCCACGGCATGTCCAGGGTATCAGGTTGTCGTTACACAGGTTGTAAATGTGCTGCAGGATTAGCCGCCATCCCACAGGGTTCTCAGGAGCAGCTCGGAGCGGATGGGTTTGAGGGTCATGCAAATCTTTTCTTGTCCGTCTATAGTCTGGGAAAATGTAAAATTCAAAGCCCCTTTATTTTCTCCATGAGTTGTTTGCCTCGTGTGACACTAGCTGACTCCAAGCAGGCACAGCACGACCTCCCTTCAGTTTCGGAGCAGCTTGCTGATATTATGACTAGCACTGGTCAGCCGGCTCCACAATGTCTCAGTGGGGGGATGCCTTTATTGCCTGTGTCTTTACTCAGCAGTGAACGTCTGCTTCAGCTTTGTAAGTCAAATCTGTCCATCAAAATTTCGCAGAGAGGAAGAGCAGAACTCAGGGGGGATTAGGAAGCTTCTATGTTTTTGCGGGAGAAAAGTAAAGACGTCTCTTCCAACAGTCACAAAAGACTGATTCTGACATTCGTAGTAACATTTTCTGTTGTTTCACACGTGAGAGCAGCTTTATCAAGCAAAAAAAAAAAAAAAGAGTCTCAGAATAAATTTTCAGTGTCTGATTGGATTTTCCTCAAACTACAAACCAAGCCAAACTTCCTGAAAAAACCCAGCTTCTCGTTCGGAGAAGGAATGCACTCTGACCATGACATAAAAAAAACAGGAAGAAAAAAAATCAGCTAGTCCCACTAGACCAGGGGCGGAGCTACTGGGGGGCAGGCATCTGCCCCTTCTGCAAAAAGCTTTGCCCGTCCACTTGCCACTCTAATTTTTGAGTCAATATTAGTACAAAGATTTAAAAAAAATATCATTACAAGCTTTTTAAGGACTAGTAATAGGACTTCATCTAAAAGAACTGATGGTTTAACATAATTAATAATAAAACCAATAATGAAACAGTTTGAAATACGTGTTTTTGATTCTTTCATTAGTAATGGCTGTCCACTCTGCTGTTTCCATTTGCCCCCCTACCAAAGACTTCTGCCCCGCCCCCACATAAAATGTTCTTGCTCTGCCACTGTGCCAGACCTTTGACTATATTACATGAAAACCTGCAGCTCCTCACATCAACATGTTCCCCAGCAGAGAAGGTTTTCCTGCTTTCCTGAAGTAAACTGCACGAGAACATAGAACCTTGTTTTTAGAAGGACCAGGGTTCTCTTGGTTGGTCCAAGCTAGAGTTTAGTGGAGCTTTCACAGCTGCCAAGGCCAGAAGACCAACAAAAGAAACCAATTTTAAATCAAACCAGGACAAAAGCTGGAAAAGACCAACATTAACACCTACATAAGAACTAATGCTAGACTAGCTCATGACCAAACCTGGAATAGACCAGGACAGAAGTTTTATTTGACCAGAACCATACCTGGATGAGACTAAGTTGAAAGCTGGATCAGTAATTGACCCGTGCTGCAGGTTTTTGGGTTGTAAATAGGATCATAGGCAGATGCCACTGCATTTTAAGGGCACTGCTGATGTGTCTTGCAGTTCTGTTGAGTCTCGTACAGTCACCTCATGAAAATGGAACCTACGATTGCTGCTGTGCGTGTGGTGAGTCTATCGTGAAATATTTGCAAGGATTGTGTAAGTTACACACACTACTAACATACGAGGAAGGCTATCAGTACCCTTAACCCTTGTGCTATCCAAGACACTTAAACATTGGGAGTGGGGTCATCTGGACCCCACTAGACAGTGTGCTGAACCGTGTTTATTCAGTGATTTGTGATCTTCACTGGTGTCCATGTATTACATGAAATCCTCTCCACCTCTATCCCCTTTGTCATGGTAGGCCTAACACTTCAATGTCAGGGTGGGGTCATTTAGACCCCATAAGATAGCACAAAGGTTAAGCACTCTAGTCTTCAGTAAGGTGCAAGTTTTGGCTCTCTACTGACTTTGCGCAAATGCTGCACGCATGGGTGTGCAGGTGATGCGTAAGTGCCTGGAAGATGCCTTCAAGATGTCCACACAAACTCCACTCTGATTGTCTAATTTGCAGAGTTTTCTACGATCTTAAAAGTCCCTGCAGGCTACCTGCTGGTCCCGTACAGGTTTGCCCACTTTACGCCTGCAGACAGCCTGTATCCACCCATAAGGGCAGTTGAGACTAAAGCATAAATAAAACCAAAACCCCCAAGTCAGAGCATTACGTTATTATTAAACAGAGAGATCACAGCAGATCAACTGAACATATCGATACAAATGTGTAGAAATTCAATCTGGAATGTTTGCAGAAATTCCCTGAACTCAAAGAAAAGCATAAAATGATAAAACAAAACATAGACAAAAAGCCAATCATTTCTTTGATTCTTGTTTTTCTTTGAGTTTTGAGTCTGCTCATGTCTCCTTGCCTGCAGGCTTGAATGTAGGCATGTGCATCCCTACAAGTCTGCAGGTGGAGCTGAAAAACTGGCTTTAAATGAGCCCAAAACAGCCCCCTGGGTCACATGACCCGGCAGATCGTCCATCTCTCCTGTGCAGTCTGTGGCTTAGCCTCTTCCAAACATCCCGGCTGCATGGGTGGAGGCGCAATGCAATAAAACACAGACTGAGGAGCAAAACAGACGTGGCAGATGTTTGCCAGATGGAGGCTGGGATCAGATTTTTGAGTGGCATGAGTAAAATACTAAAACACGTGTCTCCCTCGAGCAGCAAATACACTCGCACACGACAGAGTTTCAACTTTTCATTCCAACTCAGATTCATTCATTGTTTGTTCTGAATACCTTTGGTAGATAATACAGATCAGTTTTTCAACCTTTTTTTGAGCAACGGTACACCTTTACCTTGACAAAAATCCTTCCAGCACACCAGCCACCAAAAAAAAAACCGGTCTGTACTGATGTACAGTCTCTCCACGGTCTTCGTGCGTTTTTTGTAATATTTGAGGCAAGACAAATTTGAAGTTGCACCTGTTTTTCCTAAAAGTAGCGATTGTTTTTCAATAGTAATTTTCATCTAAATTAGGCCGATGGAGACCTTTGTGCTCATCTGGCTCTGCTTCCATGAGCAGCAGAGGGTGCACTGCAGGGTCTCCCCAGCGGGATGCCGAGGCAGTGATCAGAAAATGTTCGATTCCAGTCATGAAAGTGTCACAGCCTAGAGAGCGTTTGTGTTGGGGGTGATGATGCCGGAATTTCTCGCGGCCGGTTGGAGAGACTAATCAATGAATCAGTGACTGAAGCCTCTAACAAAGCACACAGCCAGGGATAATCCCTCCTTTAGACCCACTTGTTTGCTTTCATCCGCCCAATCTGCTGCGTTTTGTGTGACTGTGACCCAGATCAGGTGAAGAGCTGCTTCACACATACTGATGCAGTTTAAGATAACACGAAAAAAAAAAATACATTTCTAAATTGTTACTTTACTATTTCCTCAATGTTTAGTTTAATGTGGTCTAACCTCTTTGGGGTCTTTTTTTTTCTGTCTGCCAGATTCTTTCCGAGTTAAAAAAACCCTGGAACATCATAGAGCTATGAATAAAGCATTTTATTTCCCAACATGCGGGAATGAATAACAGTTCAACTGTCCTCATGATTCCAGAGATTATGTGGGAAAAAGACTTTATAATGGATTCACGTTCTGTTTTTGCAAAGCAAATAAAATTAGGAAAATATTTGTGGACGGGTTTACTGTAATCAAGACATACAAGCTGTCAAATTAAGAGTTTGAAAACAGCTTAAATCAAGTTATTTATGGCAAACATTTAAACAAGCTACCACTCAGTGATTGAAACTCAAACAAATCGTGGAAAAATGGTTGAAAAAATGTTGAATAATCATGACTTAAGAGCAGCGCATTTTGTCAAATGAAAGCACGATGAAAGAAAAGGACAAACAGAAAGAAAAATGATGCAAAAAGTGTAACGAAGGAAGGAAAAACCACGTGAGGACTGAAGCTGTAAGAAGGCAGGAATGTAAATGTGAAAGGGGGTGTCAAAGAAGAGGAGAGAAAAAAAAGAGATGGAGTAAGCATAACAGGGGAGAGGACAAACAAAAACCAAGAGAAAGACTGCAGACAAAACAAGACGATGGATGAAAGTAAAGAAGAACCCCTCTGCTTTCAGGATCTTTTTTTTCTTTAGGGAGGTTGGGAAAGAAAGTCCTAAGTGTCATCAGAAAGTTACACATAAAATATGACAGACTGACAGTAGAAAAGTACTTCCAGATACTGTGATGAAAGTTAACTTTAAGAAACAAAGAAAATATCCATTTTCCTTTATCAGTGTAACATTCCACAGTCTGATTGGTTCGGTAGGGGCTGTATGTTGATTACCGTAGCTGCTGACAGAGAAAGGTGATGATTAGCTGACCAGTTCAGAGAAGAATTCATATCAAAAGTCTAAAGTTGTAACTTGAGTTTGTGTCTGAACATTTCTGATTTCACGTCTAGAAAAAAACAAACATGTTTTTATGCTGTTCTGAGAACCTTAACTTTTTTTTTCTGAAGACCAAAAGTTTTTACAGCTGTAAACTTTTTTTTAAAACTTTTTTTACACATGCTCAAATATCTTTTACAGACACAAATCTTCTTACACATGAACAAAAGCACAAACTACTCTGCACTTGCACATTTGTTTTTACAGGTGCAGAAACTTAGTGCACAGATTCTAAACGAAATCACATGTGCGGACGAAATTTAACTACTATGTCTGAAAGGGAAAAAAAAACTCACTTTTCTACGTCTGAGTATGTCTTCTTCTCTGGGAACAAATCCAAACAATGCTGCAAAAATCTGACAGACGACGATGCAAAACCCAGACTTTTACGGATCCTGGGAGTCCGGATCGTGTCTGATGGTGTACCGTTGGGTTCAAATCTACAAATCTAGTCTGAGGCAAAAAACAGAATGCTGAAGACTTTTTTGATATTTTCTACTGGTAATTAAAAAAAGTGCTGAAAGATTGTGTGTATTCAATCAGCATGACCCAATACAGGTGAGATTTAAGGATCAAGAAAGATTTTTAGCAAGAGAACACTTATCTAAACCGACGCCTACATGTCCCACAATGCAGCTGCCAAAATTTCCCTTTTTTGCCTTCGTTTTTAAAACTACTGATTGCAAGTTCTGTGGAGTTTTTATGAGTTACTTAATGATGAAGGCAGCAGTTTTAAGTGCGTCTTTTTTGTGAGTCACATTTTGCATCTGAATGAAGCTTTTCATTTACAGGACTGTGTGTGTGTGTGCTCTGAGAAACCTTGCCAAGCAGAAGAAGTGAGATAAAGTCACTTTTTAAATGTACTTATCTGCTCTTTGTAGATGTTTTACATCACAAAAAAATCTGTGAATGCTTGGGAAGGCACACAGAAGCTGCTGGCAGTGGTTCTATGGTCTGCTGCAAATGAGACAGTTTCATTACTAACGGCCGTTCTGGAGGCACAAAGGTTAAAGCAGCAGGAGCAGCATGGGGTATGTACCAGAAAACACAAACATACAGTCATATAGCAGCAAACGTGGCTTATTTGACTCATTTACAGTGATTTTAAATTCAAACTCTGATTTTACAATTGTATTTTGCTAGTTTTTGTTCTTTGAATTTCTCTATTCTGTGACGCGTTTTGAATGAACGTGAGCAATACAAGTAAACCTGCTGGCCCTGCTGGGCAGTAAAGTGTGCACGTGCACACTGGTGATAGTGCACGGCATGCCTCTTCCGGCTCCTCAAAGAAAGCACAGCAGGTCCAGCTAAAACGAGCCCCCCCCCCGACACATGAGCTGTCTGCAGCTGCTGCAGCAGGATGCAAGCATGGATGCAACGTGCACATATGGCAAACGTGCATGCCTATTCCTGATGAGTTGATGACTTCAATGAGCAGGAGGGATTGTCCCGCCTGACAGGCCCCGTCTCTGTTAGTGATCTGAGCAAGCATCAGAGGTTCAGTACAGCTGATTCTTCAGGAACCGAATCCTCATAAGACTCATTTGCTGATGAAACGCAGCATCTTTCCTGTTTGTCCTGATTTCTTCAGGAAAGATGCTCCATTGTTTACCACAACTCTGTGAAATGTTGATGCATGCACCATCCTGAAGTCACCTCATCCCTTAGATCCTGACTACAGTTGATCTTCATGCAGAAATATCCTTTTTCTGCAAGACACGCCGTCCTCCAATTTTTGCAAACATCAAATAAATCCACAAAACACATTTTTTATACTTTTCTAAACTATTCTCAAGTCTTATTTTTATATATGTATAACTTGAATAAAAGTAAGTGATAATTAAGTAATGTTTCAAGAACTTAAAACAAATTCTTGAATCAGTCTGACTCAAACAGGGTATGCAATATTCAGCTATATCTGATTAAAGTCAGGGCCAGTCATCGTAAGATGACTAACTACCGTGTTTTATGAGGAGTGAGGCGTGAAGAAGGGGGATCCAGTGTTTCCAGCTCCTGTATGTGGAGGTCTTAGTGCAACTAAAATATAATATGGCTCATAATACCAAACTGTCAAAAAAAAAATTCTAAAAAGAGGACACAGTGGTAAAATACTTCTTAACAACGGTTCTGCACAATATGAGACATAGCTAGTGGACAAAAGGTGAGTAAGAGTATCAACCCATGTGAGGAAGGAGTTAAAAGACACTGAGGCAGTGGGGGCCACTTTTGTCAATTTCTTAATTTAAACTCACATGTTTTTTTTATTTCCTTACTAAAAACCACTAGGGGGCAATGTAGGTGTGAGTATCAGTATTTGCTGCTGTCTGTAACACAGAAGAAGAAGAGGCGCCGCTCACAGACACCATACTAAAAAGGTTCTCTAATTTTTATTTTTTTTCCTCCTGGGACTAATGCGGAGCAACAAGCCAACAGACTGGGTCACAGACAGAAGCACCACTGAAAGCGGCCGTCATGCAGATGCAGCTCCCAGTCCATGGTGAAGCTCAGCATCAGAATCTCTGAATCATCTCATGAACCCAGACATGGAGACATGATGCTTTTGTAGATAAACCTGATCTCTCAACAACATCATCCACTTCTTCCATACATTGTCAAGGAGATATACCGTCAATACTTCCATGTAGTCATGAGGCGAAAAGCTTTTGTCAGTAGCTCCTCCCACACGCGTCTGGAGCGTCTAGTATATGAACACGTTTTTCCACATGCATCTAGCAGTAAATTTGTCGTACAAATTGTGTTTGGCGTGAACAGCGTATTACCCCAAGCTAGGTGGAGTTGCGTCATATTTTTCTCCCAGAAGTGCAACTTCTATGTGATTTTTTTTTTCTTTATTAAACCTTTTTTTTTTTTGCTGCTGTAACTTATACTCGAGAGCGACTTATAGTCCACTAAAATACAGTACTCCCTCCCCATAGAAAAAAACAAAACAGAAGCCAGGCTCCACTGCAAACTGGTGCTTTATGCTTACTTTCAGGATGGTATTGTTTGGTAATCTGATTACTTTCCTTTGGAGCAGATTTTCTCTATGTACCAAAAACTCCTCTTCAGTTGAGCCTCTGTGAGAGACCTCATCTTACTGTGACAGCCTGCTTCTAACATATGAAAAGTGACTGAGCTGAAGAACTGTCTTCCTCCTGTCACACGTGAATGCTGTGCACGGCTGCATGCACGGCTGCAGGCATTGATCTTAGCCTCCACCCCTCAGAGGGTGTCTTTACCCTTGCAGTGTTAGCAGTCATGTGTAGAATAGACTGTTTGACTGATCTTCACTCTGCAGAACCCAAACTCTGCCCTCCCTCCCCGGGGCAACCCTAAACCCCCACCCTATCAGTTTACTGCACCCAGGGGAGCTGTGGTCCTGCCCTCCCTGGGTCCAACACATCCACGATCAAGGTGGTGGTGGTGGTGGTGGTAGGGGGATTTTAAACTCCACCTCTTTCAGCTGGGAGGTCTGAGCGTGGCTCTGACTGTCTGCACAGTTCAGCACAGAAGCCTCCAGGGGGGTGCCGGCCTGCAGCAACCATGGTTCCCATCCATGACCAAGCTTAAGCTGCAGACAGGAATCCTTGTTGGAGCCAGATAGAGCAGAGACCCACCTCCCAGGGGAAAACCACACTGATGACTCTTCTGCCAGGCTCTCCCTGTCGCCTCCATCCAATCTTTCAGCTGCGCGCTTCCCCTTTGCACCCCCAATCAAACATTAGCGGTGCAACAATAATGCTGAGCAACATTGGAGCTATCCAGCCGTACAGTTCTGATCCAGATTCCAGCTCAGACGAGGAAAACTAAGACATTCTTGGCTCTATTTGTCTGACAGTAGATGCATCAGAATGGAGTGGAGCAGGAAGTTTGGGTCTGTTAGGCATAGTTTAACCCTAACTTGAATAAAGAAACACTTAGAAATCTTTTATTTTCTTTATATATGTTCTCCATTGTCAGAAAATGTCACAATAACACGTTAAAAACACCAATAACACAATTTCTTTTGGAATAAATTTAAAAGTTTTAAAGATTTGAGATACAAGAGATTTTTTGATAAAAGAATTGCAGTTCGTGATTTACCATCACTTCTGTTATTATTTTTTACTATAGAAAATAAACTTTTATGGGAAGCACAAATGAGCTCCACATTTGTTCCACCTATGATTTAAATTAAGAAACAAAAATATAACTGTAGAAGTTAAATGAATCTTGCTTGACTGAATGACTGCATCTTGAATGACTTGTTTAAACATATCATTGACTGATGCTTAACACAACCGAAAACTGTTTTACTGTACATGTTATTACCTAACTGCCCCTTTGTTAGAGCCTGGCCACTCACTGAAAATTTCAACCAAGAATCCCTGCAGCAACATTTGCAAAAGTTGAAACATCCCCATCAGAAAAAAAACAAAAAACAAAAACTCGTTTAGGATGTAAGGAATGCTCCCCCCCAGAAAAAACAGCACATGTAACATCATGTAAGGGCTAAACTTAGAAGCCCCATGCGAGTGCCGATCAGTGCCACCTGACCTGCTCAATCAGCCAACCCCCCCCCCCCCAACACAGAATGCCAGAGTCTCGTCCGTCAGCTGGATCCCCCCCCCCGGCTCTGTGCATGCCACCTTAAGAGGTCCCGCTCACTTCCATATGCTGCCTTAAGAGGGTGGGCTCAGTTTTCCCCACTCCACCTTAAGAAGCATAATTCATATTCACACCTGCTGATGCTCTCTTATGTCAGCGCGGGGGGGGGGGGGGGGGGTGCAGAGGTCCTCTCTGACAGTGAGGTGGTAATGGCCCATCTTTGGGGACCTCCAGCAGACTACCTTTAATGCATATAAAGCAGTTTCCAACTGATGCACAACATAAACAGATCGGGGGGGCTCCAAACATGATGTGATTCATGGAGGCTCCAGGAGCTGAGAGTTAAGAGAGGAAAACACCGGGACTCTGGGGATCGTCTCCCTGATTCAGTCTCTGTGCCACTAGCTGCATTTTCATCACACAGACGCGCAAAACTTTGGAAATATTTCAATGTTGTCAACAACTACAACCTCCTCCAAGCACCAAAACGTTGTGTCAATAAATGGACTTTTTTTAGTAATTGCTGTGTTTTCATTTGGCGAATTTATTATTGTAAATCCAATTTGCACAATTTCCTAGTAAATGGAAACGCAGCTGCAGTCAGTGTAGCATTAGAGCTGCGTATCGAGTTAGACACTCTGAAAAACACAAAGCAAACTGCCTTAACCTCCTCATGCCGTAATTTGTAATGCTAGATTATACAGCAAAATAAAATGATGTAATCATCCAAAATTTGTATTTTCTAAATCACCCAATAAATGTAAATCCACTCTATATACAACTTTATTAGGAATGTTTTCTTAAATCCCCTAATAGAGAGCTGGTCACCGTATGATATACATTCTGTTGCAATAAATTCCCATTTGAAGTAGGACCACCTGTTCAATGTCAGTTCCATGCAGTTGATATGTTTTGTTGATCACATTAATTTTGTTGTTTTTGTTGTTGTTCATTGATTTGGTAAACTACCCTTTGAAAAAAGTTAACTCAGAAATAATGAGTTTCTTTTTTTTTATTTTACTAAAAAGATTTCCCTGGGAGCACGACGAGCTTCACCCAGTGTGGGTCCTTGGGTAAGACCCTTACCATGTAGCCACATGGGGGCCCAAGGCTCCCTGTGCCGGTCCCCAGCCCGGATGCAATACAGGGTTGTGTAAGGAAGGGAATCCTCTCCGCCAAACCATCTGTGCGAGTCAGGAAAAGCTCATTCGCTGCGGCAATCGCTGAAGGGATATGCGGAAAGGTGAACAAAAAAGGTATTTTAAAAAAGTAGCGTTCAGGAATCAATATTGTATCTGGGTGTCGGAATTGAACGTACCCAGCCCTAGTAGCAGTAAATATAAACAGAATTCTAGAGGGAGTTTGTCTGGAAATGTGTGTGTTTGAGCTTTAGGTTGAGTCACGACGGTTCAATGCAGTTGAAATGCTTTAACTAGCTTCAAGTGGCAAAAAAGAAACCTTTAAAAAAAAAAACTAACCACAAAGGTCAGAAAACTTTTTAAGGTTAGAAATAACTAACATGATGCATGCAGAAAATTAACTTTGTTTTGGGCTTTTCCTTTTATTTGGAAGAGATTTGTGATCCACAATCTAACAGAAGTATTCATGCAACAGTTCAAAAATGTATAACCCAGAATATTCTGTCTCCAGTGATGGTTTTCTGCAGACGGACAACAGTCAGCGAGCCTTTGAAAGGTAATCTATTATTTTTGGTCAAAAGGTTCTTTTAGGTCAACATTTTCACAAACAGGGACTCAGAGAATTCCTTAAAAGGAGTAATTCCTAAATTGTCAGACAGCTCTTTGTATGCAGAGGATGTTTGCAGGAACTGCTTGTTTTGGAGTGGGAGCAGGAATGTTCTTTGATTCACACAAACTCCAGTGCAGCTCAGGCCAGCCAAGCATCTCCACAGATCCCACCAGCTCGCTAACCTGACATGAAGGTTGGGGTCAAAAGAAAAAAAAAAAAAAAAGGAAAGCTTCTCATTCAGATCTGTAAACCTGCCACGTTGTTCTGGAAAACATTTCAGTTTAAAGACCCTCGCTATTGTAAAAGTGTCCCAAGCAGTCACTTATTTAATCATGATTTTGCAGTTTTTAGCCAAAAAACCTGTTGATTTCAAGAACAAGATTTTTGCAGAGCGGCAGGAATTAATTAGAAATTCACCTCTGAGTTGTGGGCGGGACTGTTGTCGCAGAGTAAGCCTGCCCCCACTTCCCATTCTCCATCTGTTTCCAGGCTCGTCAGCTTACAGCCCCTCACGCCCCAACCTAACAGTGCTGGTGCAACAAAGATGGCGAGCGATCTTGGAGCTATCCAGCTGTACAGTTTTGATTTCCTTGGTATTTTGAGACAACATAACCGCTAATAGTAAACGTGAAAATAGCACAAACTTTAAAGAAAGAAGTCAAAAGTTCTGAGAACATATATTATAGTGCATTAATTGGAATGATGTCCTAAAGTTCTGATTAAATAAATGAAACATCTGGACACAGGACAAACAACCAGTGACAGTATTTGGGGGAATCGGAGACCATCTATGATCTAGCAAACCAATCCAACATGAAAGGTGGGCCAAAAGATTTGAGCTGCTTCCCTGCGTTAAACCGTGCTCCCCCTCCCTCAAAACCACACCTTCAGCATGTTTACATGCATTCAAATCCTGTCCATCTCCAGGGAAGACGTGAAGATTTATTTCTATGAAGACTTTTGCAACACCTCCCAAACATTTAGCCAACTTTCTCAACCGACCTTGGATCAGCTCTGGTGTGTTCCCTGCCAAGCCTGCCCCCCTCACCTCCACCCCCACACAGTTGAATTACGCCAAATGTCACAGATGAAAACCACTTGGATGGGACTGTCAGCTGGAGCAGGGCTTTGCTGCATTTTGTGCGCCACAAAGTGGGGACATATCTGCTGTTTTATGGGATGTAGGTGATCCGAGGGCAGACAGAGCCTCACGTTTGCCTGATGGTTTTCATGTTAGAAATGATCTTTTGCTCAGAACCTACACAGTGTTAACACAAACAGCATGTGGCTGGGTGACATCACTGTCAGAGAGCAGACTGCAGTAATTAGCTCTGGTTTGTGAGCCATGGGCCGCCTCATTTAGCACACCACTGGAACAGTTGTTGCTGAAGTGGAGGTCCTCCGCTGCTACACAGACTGCAGCCCGAAACGAGTCTCTTCTCCTGTCTCGCACTGATGGCTGCTGGTAGCACCAGCTCTTCCTTTGAGGGGTAACTTTACTGCGGCGGATGACTACAGCAGTGCAGTTTTTGAATAATGGCCCATGGGTCACATCTGACCCAAGAACAACTTCTGAGCAGTCAAGAGCTCAATCACCCTAAGCACTGCTAATAAACATTTTATGCACTTTTAAAAATTTGGTTTAGAATTTCCCACGCGAGTTTAGTCCATAAATGCAGCGCATTGGGTAACCTGGAAAGGCTGAAGGCTCTTTTCTGCAATTTCATGTGAAAAAAAAAAGATGCAGCTATGCGCGAACCATTACTTCCACACTAGTAACACTTACCCAGAATTCAGTAGTCTCTCATGTTTTTACCTCTATTACAAATGCAGGTGTTTTGCAGAGTTTGTATACAGCTAAAAAAAACCTGGAGTGAGCAACAATGTAGCAGGGATCTATTTTTTGAGATTATAAAGGGTTGGTCTACATTTCCATCCTAATATTCAACATTCACAGACATTTGTGTTTTGATGCGGTAGACATTAATTGTTTTAGAAAGACAAGACAGAAATGCAGTCAGTCAAGTAAAACAACAGTCCAGCACAGCTGTTGGTAAGGTTCGTTGTATGTTGTTATCTCTTTAGTACACACATTTGTTGTGTTCTTTTAGGTCAACATACTAAAACAAAAAGTTGTTAAAGTAAGCTAAAGATCCCTAAGATTAAAGAGAAATTGATCACGCTATACTCTGGTGCCATGTCATTTCAGCGTGATTGTATTTTTCAGAGTATAAGTCACTGTTTTAGCATGGTTTAACCATGTGTGTGATTTATGCTCAGGTGCGACTTATATGTGATTTAAAAAAATTGGCTGATCTGTTTAGTATTTTCACACTAACAACAGCTAGAAGGCATGTAGGATGTGGCTGGGATTACTATGGATGGATTTGAAAATTTTGGCTAAAAACAGCATAATTCTAATCAAAAGACCTCTGGGAACGCTTTCACAATAGATCAAAAGATGATGGGAGTGGCTCTCCTGAAGGCACCTCTGACTAAATATTGAATCTCTTGATTGCTTATAAGAAGCCTACAAGCTTTAAAACTTCTATGTACAAAACAAAACGGAGCAAAATCAAGTTTGAGCTTCTAAAATCAACAAAACTTGCTTAAAAGTACAGATATTTCAATGATTGGTTTGCTCAGGAATCAGTAAAATGTTAAAACGGTTTAAACTGTTTCAGGCTACATTAAATGAATCAAATGTCACAACGTCATGTAAGCACCTTGATCAAACATTAAAGACCTACTCCAAAAGTGTTCCCAGTGGTCTTTTAATTACGATTAAGCCAAAATCAATGAACCTGTGTGAGATTTGCAAATGAATTTTAACTGAAGTTTACAGGTTTGTACCAGGAGGTACACCTCAGAGTAACCTGATCAGAACAGAAATCAAACAAGAGACTTTCAGTTGGGAGTGTCGGGGTGGAGGGTTGGATAAATATACTCCCCTCCACTGAATGATTGGCATTCTTAGCCCTCATCTACCCCCTGGGGAGAAAGAGAGCAGGGCCGTGCAGGGCTGCCATCTTAACCCTTCCTCCCTGCTCATTTTACACCGCCATCTCTGTCTTGATCTTTCCGACTGCTCGTCTTTCACTGCAGCTCAGAGATACAGTCTTGACCCCCATGTCTAATCTTTTTAATGTGACCCCCTAACTCTGTCTGCCCCCCCCGTCCTTTCCACGCTATTAGCAGCTCGCCCTCTCCCGTCATACATGGCGTGTAACCACCATTAGCTCTATAGTGGAAAGAGCAGCGTCGTCATTCGGGCCATCATTTTCATCCATAACCATTAGGATCTTTGTAAAAAGACTGACCATTTATACTCTGCTCTGAAATAATGGCCCGGAGGCACATGCAGCAGCAGCAGCAGCAACACACGCTGCCATTACTTTTTATGACTTTCGGTTCCTAATGCGCCTCCTTCCTGCCCTTCAGCATCTCGGAGGAGTGTTAGTGCTGGGAGACACTATCTGGCTATCAAAACAGCCACAGGTTTGATTTCATCACCAATTACCAGGGCTCTAAGAGGACTTTTAAGTCAATCAATGCTGCTGTTTTTTTAAGGAGGGGCTGCAACTCAATAAACGTGTATCCTGTTTCACAGGAGCCATCCCATGGCCTGGAAATGTTGACCTCTCATGGTCAGAGTTCAACTACAAACTTTTAACCAGTGAAGAAACCCTGCTTATTATTGGTTTTCCTGATACCATTTAATACTTGGTGCATTTTTGGTGATTCTCAGCAGATAAAACAGTTAGGTCTTGAGAAGAATCCCTGTGGAAGTAGACCTTACCTACTTAACTGTTTAATCTGACAATCTTCCTTGCAGGATTTTTTTTTTTAACATTTAAATTTATTGAAATATAATAAAAGTCACTTTTAAAGAAAGCCCGTGCTTCGTTTGTCCTGCACTTAAGGTGCTAAAAAATACTTTCAAAGCACCAAATGGAAACAAAGCAGAGATGCAAGACAAAAAAAACGATTCACAGATTTTTCCTGTTTTTATTAAAAACACAAGTGTAACAAAATTAGTTTACCATCTGGGTTGCCATGATTCGGAAACTAACATTGATACAATATGCTTCCTTCCCTTACGTGAAGATCTTATTGCATCACTGATTGGATAAATGGCTTCCTGGTGTTAGCACTTGCATCTGATTGGTAGTTCTCTCTTTGTGTTTCATGGTTATTGGGTCTTCCTGTGCTGTGAGAGGTGGATCTTTTTGTTTGTCTGATCAATAGACTCCGGTGCCTTTAACATCTTGGTTAATTCAGCTGTGTCATTGTCAAGGTATCTGAATGAAAGCCAAGCACTTACAGAGACACAGATTTGAGGCATTCATGCAACTTTAAGGCAAAAATCCATCTATCCTAAGACACTCATGGTCTCATTAAAACTTTTTTTTTTACAGCCATACTAATAAAAATATGAGGCTAATTACACTAGGGCTGGGTATCAATAAAAATTTCCAGAATCGTTTCGATGAATTTGAAAAAAGCGTGGATTGATTCGATACATACTTTATTATTTTTCATTTTTTTAACATTTTTTAATCCATTCTATTCAATTGGATTTAATCTTGAATTTACGAGGTTTACACATTTAGGCATATCTGTATAAAAATACAATAATAATATATGTATGTTTTGGAGATATTCATATTAATCTTACAAAATATTAATATGCTTAGGAGATTAATGAGCTCCAACAAAAATGTGCAGATCATTCTGTTCTGCCTCACCTGGAGGGTGCTTCAGTTTGTCCAATAGGTGGTTATAGCATTACACTTGCACAACGGTGCGTTAGACCACAAATGGTTACTTTGAAAAAACATGTTTCCTTAAAAGAGTTTGGAAAATTCATGTCTGTAAGTATTTAAATGTGTTCATTTAGTCAGCAACGTATCTTTAGGTTGACCAAGCGTTAGCATTAGCCATCTAATGGGAAATTCCATTATACGTTAGCATCACGCTAGTGGACCTTGGCACCGGAGAAGGAAAAGCATAAAAGATTTATCTCTACTTTTATTAATCGATTATTGATGTATTAAGCTTGCACTGATTCAGACTGATGATAAATCGATTGTATCAACCCAACCCTACATTACACCACTTTTTTAGGTTTATGAAGAAGAAAGACAAACCCTTTTCTGTTAAACATATATTTTGAAAGGAAAGATCCTACCAACAATTAAAACCTAAAGTGGAGAAAGTGGGACACATGTGTGACAGGTTGTACACAAAAGAGGAAGAGGTAGATTTGTACAGGTGAGACAGAGACACAGAGATGGAAGGACAATGAAGGAATGTGTTCACAGGTTCCACAAGAGTGATGGAAAGATGGAAGGAGAACTCTGAAGAGCTAGGGAATGAGGAGAATGTTAGAGAGCACAGAGGAGACACAGTAGATGAAGAGGAGAAGAGTAGAAAAGCAGTTGCTCCTGACAACATCCCTGTGGAGGTATGGAAGAGTTTATGAGAGGATGTCTGAGAAAAGCTCTAGATTTAAAATGAAGGAAGGCATGTAGAGTTGTAGAAACAACAGAATAACAAAGCTGATGAGTCACACAATGAATTTGAGAACAACAGTTTGGATTCCTGCAGAAGAAGAGAACCACAGATGCAACATTTGCTTTGAGGATGTTCCTGGAGACGAACAGAGAAGGTCAGAAGAATCTGTGTTTATGGCAGGAGAGGGAGGAGCTGTGGTATCCAGCAGCAGGAAAATGGTATCTGTATGCTAATGACAGGGACCCAAGAGGAATAGTGAGGTTACAGGGAGCAGAGGTGAAGAAGGCAGAGGGCTTAAGGTACTTGGGGTCAAAGGTTAGGATTGGGGTTTCTGAGGCTGGAATTAACTTTTAAATTGGTAAAACTGCAACAAAAAAGAAGCTTAATTGTGACAGATCATTAGATGGCAGAGACAACACAAAAAGGAAGTGCTGCAAAGAGAGACATGGAACAGAAAAACGTCTGGAAAAACAATCAAGCAAAGAATTCAGAGATGGGCTGTCGTAACTTTGGACAAACATCATCAACTTTTCCAGGTTAACTTATGAATGCAAGGCACTTCCAAACCACAGAGGTTTAAGCACTGTGTGTCCACTGATTGTCTGAGGCTGATGGAGACACAGAGTTGAGACATGTGTGAGTCCCTTTCCAAGTCTGCCTTTTTTTGTTTGCAGACACATTTGGAAATCCCCTTTCATTCAAACTAATATCATTTTATTTTTCAGCAGCATGCTCCTGTTGGAGAACATCTATTGCAGGCAGACCCACTGACTACATCTTATTTTACAGCAACACTACATCCTTAGCCATAACCCAATACAACCAAAGCTAAAATTGTGCCTAAGTCCACTCAGGCTAACATACCAGTAATCATCAGTGTCAGAAAATGTAGAAAAAGAAACAGTTAAGATGCAGACATGCTATCTGCTAAATTAGTATAGTGCCTCAGTGGCAGAACTAGAGTCCGTACTTTTAGTTCAGATATTATAATATTAGAGTTCGGAAAAAAACACTCAGAAACAGGACTGCACGATATAAGGAAGCGTGATGAGTAATATTAGTGATCAATAAACAGCAATGAACAGCAAAACAATAACAACTAAAGGCACTTTCAGACCCCCCCCAGAAAGCAGAGTTCAAGCAAACACTTCCAATGACAAGTCTATCAAAAAGTGCGTTTATGCTCACCAGGGATGGGTACCGTGCCCCGGTAATGAACGAACCCCGGGGCAACATTCTTCCAGACCGCAGTATCGTTAAGATCTGACCTCAACCTTAACGATACCCATCCCTGATGCTCACTTCAGGCTTCAAAACTCATGCACAGCTACGCAAGTTTTTACGGCTGTTTTCAGACTCTAGATACAAAACCTGCAAGCATTGCATGTGTATTCCAAAAGTTAAACTAGGTTGAACTTTGTTCAGACTTGGATTTGGTAGTAACATTTCAATGGTGTTTCTTTTAATGAATAGAGGTGATAACTGATTGTAAACATGATCATGAAGGAGAAATTGATAATTGCGGTTTGTGCCCGGCTGGAATTATATGACACCAAGTCTATATTTTGGAGCTGTGAAAGATAAAGCTTGGAGCATTTTACACCGAGCCTCGTCCAACTGTAGGTGGTGGAAACGTAAACAGCAGAAAAAGAAGGAGAAGCCCCTTCCTGCTTGTCCAGTGTGAACACCACGGGCTAAACGCCTGTCTAGAACCCCGTTTAGATCGTTTAAGAACGTGCCTCACATGCAAAAGTAGCATATTACATAATTTCCATTTCACTGCAACAGCTGTGTTTAAATAAAAGTCAACATAAATTTATACTCCAAATGACCCTCGTCTACATAAAAGGCATCTAACATAAAAGGGCTCTGCTTGATAGGTCTACAATGTGAAGGGCTCCCTCCATTTCAATGTGTGAAAAGCTCTTTTTGATTTGATAAATACTTTAAACTATGAGATAGTTTTAGCATGTACGCAAACATTTAAAGTTACTATATAGCACAGTCGATGCCACCTTTTGCTACATTGCAATAACAATACATTTGCGATGTTTTTGTGCAGTTCTTCTCCTCAGAGGACATGGGGCTTTTGCAGTGCGTGGCATTAACCAATCTTTAGGTGAAGCACATGCACCATGATGTGAACAGAAGCAAACAAAAGAATGGAAACAGAATCCTACTAAAAGAAATACTGACTGAAATTAACTTTTTAAAACTAAAAAAGAGGGATACAGTGTTCATTTTGAACGTTCTGTTCTTGGTTGTCACTTAAAACACCTACATTTATGCTCCAAAGCATTGAAACATGAAAGAGATTTTCAAAATATATAAATTTTAAGCTACTGGTAAGCTTTTGTTTGAGTCCCTACTCCCCACATCTACAGATGAAAGTCAAAGTTTAAAATCATTCCAAGCAGAATCTGTCAGCATGCAAATACACACACACACGTGCGCTTGCTGTTAACGCACGCAGAGAACACTTCACAAGCTCAACACTACCCAGATAGTGTTTACTGTCTGAACAACGGCCAATTACACGGCGGCTTTCAGCAGCTAAACTATAGTCCCCATAATCACACAGACCAAACATTTGGACGTATGTTCTGTTATTCTGCGCCGTTCTGTTTGGGTTCAATTAGACAAAATCAAAGTCAAAAGCATTACTCACTGTGGAAATAAATACACTGTTAAAAGTATTTCTCAGCGAAGACTTAACTGCTCAACATTCAGGAACTCTGTCAGCACCGTCATTCCTCCAATCTAATCTATTCTGCATCTCAGTGTTTGAGAGGCGCTGATGAAAGCAGGCCAACCCGGTAAGGGGCTAAAGCACTGGCTGGCTGGCTGTTTCAGTGTGTAGAATATCACCATCACCAATGTCATCACTCTGTCATTTTTGCACGAAACTACAACGAAATGAAGCTTTCTACGCAGAATAAACGTGTTCATTTTTCACCCTGCATGTTCCCCAAAAACACAAATGAGAAAGCGGTCCAATGACCGGAGTAGAGTAGCAATTGGCTTTCACTTTAATTTCTTACAGACTAACTGAAGAAAAGAGGTTTAGTCTTCCTGTTACTCTTTTGAAGGTTGGGAATGCTGTTTGGGTTGATCCACATGGGAAGTCCAGGAGTCATTTCACACATTTAACCTGTCCAGTCGCTAAGCCGGGTCACCACAGTTAAGAGGTCTCAGTTTAACACCTACAGGTCATGGGGTGCACCCCCAAACCTGTCATTAGGCGCGAGCGAAGCCTACAGCAGAATGTAATCGGAGTCCTGCCCTGCAAGCCGTTAATCCACCTCAACAAAGCCCTTTTACAGCTCTGACAACCTGAGTGATCATCGTTCAGGTAAACCAAACTGACACGGATCACACAGGTGTGTTTGAGTTGGTGTGTGAGCTGACAGTGAAAAACATCAGAGGAAGACTGTGGCCCCAAAGCCTCTGTGCTTCCATGCTTGTAGATGACGTAAACAGCAGGACCACGGCGACTCTTGGCAGGTAAATTTAAAGACCCACTCCTGGGAAAATGGTGTTTTGGGTGTTTTTAAGGTGTTATTGTAGCATTTCTCCATCTCATGATGGAGAGGGTACTGTATATAAAAGAATTTAGGATTAAAACTGCATTTCTTATTTTTTCTTTATACAAATGGGGATGAATCAGGAACAGATAAAAACATGTCGTTTGGAAAAGCTGTCTTTTATGATGCGTTATGTGGAATGCCCAAGTGAAAATAAGGCCATTCAGGGGCCGTGCTCGGATTCAAACTGGTAGAATAATTGTGAACGTTGGCCAATGAGAAATCTGGAGCAGTAGAGATACGTTCTCTAATAGGGTTCAACAATCCACCTGTCTGCAACTGGTCTAAAACTGCAGCTCACTGAATTACACAAACACACTTAGACACATATACGCAGAGACACACACTCTCACACATTTTTGTTTGCTGCATTCCTGTGTGCCCTCTGGCTCTCGTCACACCACACTTGTCACTGAACAGTGCGGGCCCTGCAGTGTTTGCTGCTTGGCCTGAAGAGGCTTTTATGGCCCTCTTAGCATGCAGATGGTGTCAGGTGACAAAACTCCAGGACTCCAGGACGCAGATTGGGGCCCGTGGCTGCTGCAGCCTCAGAACTTAAGAGCTGGTTTCTAAAACGAGAGTCCAACCTCAGGGATTTCCTCCCTTAGTCTAGAGCAGACAAGCAATGCTCAACATGTACCCCAGCTGATTACTAAAAACCTCACATTCAAGTCTGCTGTGGCTTTAAATTACCATCCAAAAAACTTCATTTTATAAAGCCAGAATAGGATATGTCCCCCTACGACAGAGTATTTATCAAGGAACGAAGATGTGGACACAAGATGCAGGACGGCAGAAGTTTGAGAAACACAAGGATTTTAATCCTGAGGAAGGCTCAGAGACTCGTAAACTAGTAACAGTCATAAGAGAACGATCCGGTGATAAGTGAGGAGGAACACAAGGTATATATACACACTAGGGCTGGGCGATATGGCCTAAAAATAAAATCTCCGATTTTATTTTTTTTAATTCGATTTCCGATATTTTCCCGATTTTTTTCCCCCCTTACTTAAGGAAAGCAATAAGTACAAACGGCAGACAACTTAAAGCAAATGTTGCTTTTATTTAATCAAATGCAAGACAAATGTAACCCCCATTTCTGGTATGAATAATAAATAAATGGAATCAAAGTTAAAGTTAAGTATAAAATTTTTCTTTTTCTCACTCCCTTTTGGACTTGTGTTTATATAATTTTGTTGTGTTTTATATAATTTTTTCTTGTTTTATATAATTTTTGTCTTGTTTTTGTCTTATTTTGTTATCCTACTCTTGTTTTCACTTGTCCAAAATGAAAAGGCTACTTACTTACTTCAAGTCCCAGCTGTGTTTTAAGTCACACTTTGTAGTCTAGACTAAAATGAGACAAACATTCACCTTGAGAGAAGCAGCATTTTCTAAAAAGTTATCAATACAGCTCATATCTGGGTCTAAAGTTTTAAATAAATTAATAAACCCCGTCTTGATGATGAAGCAGCAGGAGTCGCGGTTACCCCCGCCCCCCCGCCCGCCTCCGCCGAAAACAAAATCCTACGGTGGCCGCGTCGCAAATGAATACCTGTACAAGTAATAATTACAACGCAGTATCTTTATTAACAAATAACAGTAAAAGATAACTATCTAACTAATGAACTAACTATACAGGCGTTGTAGAATGAGTATGTGTGTCAGGTCGCGTGTGTGTTAGGGCGCGTGCATGTGTAAGTAGACTGAGCGCGTGCCACGCGACCGCGCGTGAGAGCCTTCGACTCCGATGGGCTCCTTTAGGTAAATGTTGCAGCGTGGGGGGGGCTCTTCCTCTACGTCTGTGACAGTAAAGCCACATCAGTTCCACACAACAGATGAGTTCACTTCTTTCTTGGGAACAAACTCTCACCGGTAGCCATGCTGTCGCGCGCTGTTTCGTGTGTTGTTTGTCGCGTGCCATGTGAAACTAACGCTACGGAAGCTCTGAGGAGCCAAAAATGCGCCACATAAAAACTCGATTTAGTTATTTTTGAAATCGCCCATAACAAAAAATTCGAATTAATTCATTTGATCGATTTATCGCCCAGGCCTAATACACACAACAGTGATTGACAACAGGTGAGTAAACAGGTGCAGGCGATGAAGACGTCAAGTCCACAGAAGCACAACAGAACACCGAACCGGAACCTAACAAAATAAAAGCCCCAACCCGGAAGTGAAGGTGAACCTAACCGCCCTGGCCCCCGGTACCCGACATTTAGGGCCACCACAAAAATAAATTAATAAATACATAAGAATAAAGTTTTAAATTTACTCAAATAAAGGCGTAACATTCTAAACAAAAACAAAAAAAAATTGATAAGAAAACAGTCATGAAATTATGAGAAAAAAGTAAAAAAGTCACTTATAAAATAATAATATTATAATTTCACAGGTTATAAACTGAGAATTTAGAAGACTCAGGTCCTAACTTTATAAGGCAAAAGGCTGTTTACAAAGAAAAACAGCAACAACAACCAAACAAAGAATCGATGAAGTGTTTCAGTATTACATCACTAATTTGACTTTCAAACAAGTAAAAATACTTTTCCACCATCATTTTCCTCATTTATTCTCCTACAGTTACAACATTTTTCTCATATTTTTATCACTTTATTCTATTAAAATTACAACTTATTTGTCATACTTTTACGACGTTATTGTCATACATTTAGTTATTTATTAATTTTAATGGTGGACCTAAAATTCCACCCTCTGTGGAGAACACACAAATTTATGAATTGAAATTAGTTGTTTTAGACTATTGACATAAGTTAAAAAAATTAAATAATAAAAAAACATCCTTTAAAAACAAACATCATTTCAAGCTAAACAAAGCAGTAAGTGGCTGCAGACACAGTGAGGATTCATTTGTTTAAAAGGGTAGACAGGGTCTTCATTGAAAGAAACAGCGATCAGTCATTTTTTAGCTTAGCAGCAGATGTGAAGCATCTTTCAGAGATGACAGGAATGGAAAACCTCAGCCATGGCCTCCTCAGCTGTCTCTTTTATTGTTTCCTTCTGATTCTACCATTCAGTCAAGCTTCAGACAGATTCATAGTGCCAGGTCATAATGGTGTTTGCTACTCATTCAGTGTGCTTTTTTCATTCATGTGAAGTTATGGAGCTGATCTTTGCATTCTTCCTCACCACGCTTTGCTCTGCCGTAATCCTGACCCTCACCTGTTCCATAGTGTGTTGCCATTCTGTGATCCTGACACCACTGTCCATCTCAACCTACTGTTGCCAACGTTTAAGTTCCTGACCACTCCAACTTTGAGTCACGCCTCGTGGATCCACTTCTTCTGGACTGCAAACGTCAAGGTGTTCCAGCCTCCTGAGGCTTATCAGGACCTCTCCTCACCTTTTGGAAGTTCTCAAGCGCCTCACGCTCTTTAATCAATGTAAGTCTTTCAACAGAGGAGCCATACAGCAGCCTGTGTCTCTACTCTTTACAATTAAAGACTGTGCACTCTACCCCCTTTGGTTGTCATTCTGTTCCATCTCTCTGGTTTCTCACTCCATTATTAAACCTTATTGGCCTAATCAGAGCACAACCTGACTTTTTTGTCTTTTTTTTTTTACTCCAAAGCATTAAATAATTCCCTTTCTGTAACTTCTTTAACTTTGATTATGGGTTTAAACTGCTTCCTCTCTGAGACAATCCCATAGACTCAGCTAGGATCGGCAGGAGTGTTGATAGATGCCCTCTATTCCTCTAGTTTGGTTTGCTTTCAGAAGAGAACCAGCGACTAAAACGGACCAAGCGTACCCCGTTTATCAAGCAGACATTTTAAAGCTTTTTCATGATTCTTGCTTCTTCAATGCCACACCGTGGGCTGTCTTTTATCTTCCTCCTAAAACATGGAGCTTACAACATTTCCTCCCTTTGGTTCTCTTTTCTCTTTGGTCCATGGAAAGAAAGTCTGTCTCCATTTACACTGAGGTGAACCAAATCAAAGCTCCTTGTTCTCAAGAAGATTGGGGTTCTCTTGTTTGGTCCAATTGACAGACATAAATACACTAAATGGATCATCTCTGATGTCATCCACAGCTAAAATGAATCCTGACGCGGTGACAAACGTGTTGACCAGAGTTTACTTCACCTAACAAGGCTCTGTAGTCACTAAACAACAGTCTTTCCTTGAAGATTCCTGTGTGATCTGATTGTGGGTCAGTGAAGCTGTTTTCCCACAGCATTCGTAAAAAAAATGAATTATTCTGAAGAACACAGCACGTATAATTAAAAAAGGGAAACTTTAATATGAACAAGAGTAAAAACTTTGTCCAAAACACTTTTTCCACGATTTCCTTGCTCTGTTTGTCTTGATAGAGAGGAATTTCCTCGAATAACCTTTCTCCTCCATGTTCCCTTGGTGCAATGATCGTGATCTAGCGAGGACAGCTCCCACTCCTACACACACACGCATCTCTAGGCCGTTCTGCTTCTCATTACCGCTGTATTGCAGCTCAGAGATTCATTCCCCGAAAGGCCTGCACACTGATCCCGCCACATTTGCATGTGCACTCACCATTAAAGCAATGAAGCAGCAAATGAGGATTCATGCAGTCAGCGAGCACATGGTCCTTCTGTCGCACACACTGTGCTCCGTCACTCATGAAGAAAATACTAGTGGGCTCCGCTGGCTGTGGGCCCCATAACTGAAGAACTCTCTGCCGTGCTGTAAACGGCAGTCGGGGCATCCCGCTCAGGGACTACACATCACAGATTCAGGACCAATGTGGCCACAGGTGTGCGTGCACAGCAGCAAAGATAAGTAGATACTAATTGAATGCAGCCTTGGTGCAGAGGTAGAGTGGTCGACCCCTGATTGGGGTGTTAAAGTGTCCTTCGGCAGGACACTAAAAACCCACGTTGCCCCTGGGGGTTACAGGTTGGTGTACATCAGTGGGGCCGTCATCAGTGTGTGCATGTGAGAGCGTGGGTGAATGTCACTGTGACTGTAAAGTGCTTTGGGTCTTCATGGAAGGTAGAAAAGTGCTGACTAAGTATACGCCATAAACTGCAGAGGTTGTAGAGGTGGTCCAAAGCAAAGTTGAGTGGATTCTGGGGCTGTAAGGATCTGCTGCACCACCACTCTCTAAAGCTACAATGTCAGTACTGCCCTTTGACGTTTTATTCTTTTTCTCCATAAGTGGTTGAAATGGGTGGGTCAGCTTCCTTGCTGCTGATTGGTGCATCTTTTTAACAAGCTCTACATCTACCTAGCTCTTTGTGAAAAGCAAAGGTTCCCTCCAGCCTTCACTTCCCTTTGTTTAAGTTAGTTATTCTTGGCCTATGCAAGGGTCCTGCTTTGTTCTACTTTTGTGTTAGGGGTTCAGCTTTTGTCAGGTATGACGCAGAACGTCAGGTGACTATGCTGGCTTACTGCAGGCCTGATAGCATATTTCTGTTCTGATCGCCTGGTCTGAGTGGGTCCTAATTGCTTCTCTAAAAGGAAAAATACTGCTCCGCACCAAGGCCAGATAATTTGACTTGTATGTTCATGTCAGGACCTGCACAGACTTTAAAAAAGGGCACATTTTTCTCAATCTCTAATGGGTACAGTTTCTGAACTTGTTCCCCTTGAAAAGAACAAAAAAATATTTTTAATCATTTAAAAAAACATCTTTCATAGAGGGAGGCCTGCTGTGTTTCTAAGGCAACCCCAAGAGAATCAAACAAACACTGGTGGACCATTTGGTTTATTAGTCACCAGAATGTCTGTCTGCTGACTAGAGGGAACCTGTCATATACAATCTTTTTGTTTTCCAGAAGAAAACCAAGAATAAGAGATCTTAAAACAAACTATAGGAATTGTCTGTAGACAGAGACAGTTTATTGCTCCCTCTACTCACATCCCTCCCCCACTGAATGAGTCTGTATTGACTATTTCCTTCACAATTTAGATGTTGTATCTGCTCTTACGGAAAAGAAATGACAGTAAATATTCTAAAAATAGCAGAGACCCAAAATTGAGCCTGGCAGCCACATGTCATGGAGGTAATAAACAGGTATAGACCATTGACTGTGTCATCATCCACAGAAAATGACATGCTTGAGGTTCCAACCAAATGAAGTTAATTCAGTCGCCATTTTTTTTATGTCTGGACGCCGACATGTTGGAGCCAGACATTATCAGTAGGCAGTGATTGGTCTAAGTTGGTCTGAGTCATGGTTTTCCATGGAACCTTCTCTCGCCAGGTAAGAGTGAGCTTGATGGAAGGCCCCTCCCTACAACTTCATTGCGGGTGCAGGAAAATCCGTCAATCAAATGTTTTCAATGTCGGATGATATTTTTATTGAAGCGCCTGGTTGGTCAATTTATAACTTGAATAACTTGAACTACAAAAAACATATGAATGAAACAGGATTGTCAAGGACATTTTAAGAAAAGATATCAGAACAAGAACGGTAATTCTGATAAACATAATGACTGAGTAACAGCTGTTTATTTCTCAATAGAAGTCTTTGCGATTTTGGCTCCTTGGAGACAGCGGGTACTTCCTGTTTGGACTGCAAGAGCGGACTGGTCACTCAGTCCAGTTCTCATTTACAGTCAACGTTATAGACCCAGGTGCAGGGAAAAAATCAGTCTGGCAGGAGAACAAATACCAAACAGTTTGTTGTTGTCGTTTTGGAACAACCCTTCAGGGGTCGTCACAGTGAATCAGCTTTCACTGATCTGTACAGCAGAGAGTTCTTACACCGGATGCCCTTCCTGATGCAACCCTGTATTTTCAAGGCAAAGGGAGACTCATATAGGCAGCCGTGCAAAAGGGAAGAGTCTTGCCTAAGGACCCACGCCGAATTCTTTTTTTTAGCTCATTGCGCCCCTGCTGGGCACTAGTCCTACACCCAGCTGAGCTTTCCAAAACAATTTAATAACAAAAAATCCCCACTAAAAGTGGGAAGAAAAGCCAAAACAAACAAACTAGAAGTAGAATACAGAATTAGAGATTATAGTATCAATGGTATGGTGTTTGCCACTAGCACAAACAACAGGGGGGGGCAGCCAAAATGCACTAGCAGTGAAGGCAACCAAGGTGCTCCTTAAATACAAGATTTGCAATAGTTAAGTGCAGACAGCTGTGTGCTGCTCTTTGTAGAACCACAGGTGGGGCAGCCACAGCCAGCCTGCACAGGAGACTAAGCAGAGAAAACCCAACAAAACAAAACATTATTTAGAATATGTTGTAAACCTCCCCTTTTGAATGTAGGACAAGCAGAAAGGTCAGGGGGGAGTGAAGGTGTGCACTAGTGGAGATGGGAGGCCCTTGACCAGGGCCCTAATCCCAAAGGGTTTAAGAAAGGTGTCATGTAGAAAGGGAATCTGTCAGCACCCAGAGACACCCTCTGTTCTTCCATCCCAGCCGCGCAGCATTCCTGAATTCTTTAGATAAAATGCTGAGCATGGAAGATGAGAAGGAGTAGCTGCCGCCTCCGGCCTCCCAGATAAACATATCTGCCTTCATCACGTGTAGACACAGCCTATTTGTTCCTCATCTGCTCCCCTAATCCTGGCCTGAGAGCTCCAGGTGAGCCGTGCAGGACCAGTGACAGAGAGATGGAGGACAAGATACGCTCACTTCACAAAAGAAAAGTTGTTGGCAAATAATTTGTCCTCTAGTTGTAAAGGAATCTCTCCTTCTAAAAGCTGGACAAGCCTCTGACTGACACTTCACTGTTCAGTTAGGATGTTTGTGGAGGATGTGTCCATCATGCTGATGGAGGCAGTCTGCTCTGTGTCTTTACTACAAGGTGGAAGTAGAAACACACGGATATATTTTTTGTCTCAAATCAATCACAATTTCATTAAAAAATATCAAATCAGGTATGATAATTTTCTTTGAAATGTAATCTATGAATGAATTGCAGAGTTTAGGAACCTCAAACTTCTGCCAAAAGTAAAGTCTGAGCCAAATGACAAAGCAAAACTATGGTCCATCTTTGCATCTAAGCCCCCCGGGTGCTCATTCCTGTGGACTCCCCTGCATGTGGGGCAGTATATTGTAAGGTTGTAACAGAGGAGACTCTTCATTGTCAGACTTGAGTACAGAATCCCAGCAGTTCTAGCAGGCTGCTTTTACTTGTGTTTCAACCCTGCTTCATCCTGCAGGCTGTCAGCTGCTGCTCTGCCGTGACTGAACACGTGTTTTATTGGCGAGCAGTGATCAGTCTGGATTATTTAAAGCAGAGAGTAAAGAGCAGGACGACTGCAGGTGAGCAGACCCGAGCTTGGAGACATGAGGTTCTGAAAAACCAAGAGAGAAACTCTGAAGCTGGATCAGACTAGCTCCAGGACTTCGTTACGTTTCATCCCTGGCCTCCTTATATGTACTGAACACAGCAGGCAGATGTGCAAGTGCAGAGAGTCCAGATTCTCTTATTTACTATACTGGCTTCCTAAATGTCAGAAATATTTTAACATTAACAAAAGAAAATGGTGGCAGCATCACCTGTCTCTGCAGCGTCACTAAGATGTTCCACCATTCATCCTGCACCCGTTCCTCCTCGGGTTTTTCCTCTCAGACAGAATACAGTTCCAGAACTTGACTTTTCAGGGAACAAAAAGGTGTAAAAAAAGGAATGGCACAAAGAAAGAGGCTTGACTCTGTTCTCATGGAATTGCTGTATAATTAATATTCACACATAGCTTTATTGGACTAAAAAGACTTCTTTGTGTCAACCTTTTTTTCCACCCAGAAATGCTACTTTTGCTGCAAACATCTGAAGAAAACCAGATGGAGATGAAAGTTTTCCATCAGCAGCCCCCCCTGCAGTAAACACGAGGTGCAGCTGGAGCAGAAAGCAGGATGCTCTCTAATACTTTACAGAATTGCTTTCCGGGAGCGAGGACTAACAGGCAAAAGGAGGTGTGTGGTCCTGCATAGCCTTTATTGGCAGAGCAGGGCACCGTAGGGGGCGTAGTGGTAGGGCTGGAGGTGCATTCCCGCCCAAAACACCAATGCTAAAAATGTACATCGGCATGGAACCGTGAGGTACTTTGCAAAAAAAGCCCTAAATGCCACAAGAGAACAAAAGAGAGGAAGGAGAACATGCCTGCTGTTGATAAATGGGCTCTGAGTTATTCCCCTCATTCTGTTTTTGTGAATATGGGTCTCTTATCCCACATAATCCCTTCCCCAAACAGCCAAGGAAGTCCTGACACACAGCCAGATTGCAAGGCTCAGCTCTGCCCGTCAGGGATTTACTTCCCAAATAACGTGTCGACGCACAGAGGCACCCTCACACAAGGATAAATTGAAGCAGTACATTTACAGTCGTCATATAATAACGCTTGGTAATGCTGAAACCTCCAAATATAAGATCACAATCTTTTTTGGGCCCTTCCTTGGAGGGATCTAAAAACATTTTTATGTCAAGATGGTTGTTCAAAAACGGCACAGTTCCATCATTCCGAAGCTTCTAGAATGAAAAAGTTTTGCAGCTTCTGTAACTGAAACTTTGCTGTGACTCTTTATGATTTAAAGGAATAAAACATTTTGTTTTAATTAGAGGAAGTTCACTTCAATGCAAACAACACTCAGTGCCAAATCTGTCAAATTTGTACAAATCTGTACTCTTAAAAAATGTTTCTAAATTAATACATTATTTGGAAAGGAAACCGCATGAAAAAAGACCGTAGTACGGTCTTCAAAAATATGATCAGGTTCATCTAAAAACATTTAAATCATGAATACAGTTAAAGCTGCTAAAAGTAGTCTTTCTGCATTTTTGAGTGTCATGTATTTTTGTATGAATTAACGGTAGTTTCCATTAAATGAAAGTGTTTCTTAAATCAGCCTGAAAGCACTTTTGCCGCTCCGCAGAAACTATGTCTGATATATATTAGATTAAAAGATGAATAGACTCGGACTTTAAACCCACTTGGGAAACTCCAAGATAAAGCCACACGCTGTCAGTCAGTGTTCAGATTTCTTAAACCTCACGCACTTAGATTTATTTTTTAGGTTGTAAAAACTGGTGATCGGACAGCCTGGACAACATTTGATTTACTGATTAAAAGCATCCTTTTTAAACAACAAGCCTATTTGTGGCTTCTTCTCCAACAAAAACTGATGTGAGAAAAATTGAAAGGATATGATGAGAATTTGAATAATATAAGATTCAATGAAAGCAAAATTAGTCTTAAATCAAAGCACTTATTTAAGTCATTTGTTGTAAGTCAATTGTTTCTTTATAGTCACACTTTCAGAAACTGAAACTAAAGTTATGTCTAGAACGGACTAGGAAGCAGATGTTCACCCTCTGAGTTTAGCAGGACCCACCGAAGACAGCCTGACAGAAAGTAACCAGGACGGGTCTCAGTGGAGATGTTAGATCAGCTCGATGCTTGTCCAGGCACAAACATTCATTTGAGGGTGAGCCCAAGTCTGGAACAAAGTTAAAATGTCATCTAAGACAGAACAAAGGCGGATGTTGGTCATAATGCTTTACAAGGAGGAGAACACGCTGCCCTGCTCACATCTTTCTGCCCTGTTCCCTTAATGTTCACGCTGCCTACCCATGATGCATCTGCAAGCCCGTTATTTAAGTTTGACACAGTAATTCAAGATTACATGCTAAATAAATAACATCAACTTTTTACAGATCACAGGTGCTCATTTCATGTTTGTCTTAGTCATATGAGGCCAGAACAGTCTCATAATTCAGAAATGCACACACTCCGAATCACAAATGCACACACTCCGAATCACAAATGCACACACTTCGATTCACAAATGTCATTTTATGCAAACGTGCTAAATAAATTTGGAAATGCACATGGTGTGTTTCACAAATGCACACCCTGTGTTTCACAAACACACACATTGTGTTTCACACATGCACACTGAATGTTTTACAAATGCACAATAAGTGTTTCTCACAAATGTGCACAGTGATTCACAAAAACATTTTAGAAATTCACAATAAATGTATCAGAAATGCACAGTAGGTGCTTCACAAACATGATTTTTAGGTACACATGTGATGTGAACTCACAGATCATTGGAATTGCAGGATGTGCATTCAAAATCCCGTTCTCGTTTGTGAATCTCCCCGTGTGTGTGAGAGTTTTTTTACGGTGAATTTTGAGACTCTTCTGACGGAGCAGGTCGACTAATGTCACCATTGGCTAGTGAATCTGTCAATCAAACTCATCAGCAAAGCAGGAGGGTTCACTTTTAGCCAATCGAATGGCCCCTTACACTTTCTCTACGCTTTCGTTCAGGTGGCAAAAGCCCCGCCCATATTTGATTCTGTACCAGTCGGTCGTTAGCGTGTTAGCCTTAGCATGGCTTGTCGATTTATTGCCTTCGGTCGTCAAAAATTACTGGCTGGTGCAACTTTTCAGTGGACCTGGAAGCAAGGCAACAGTGGTTGAATGCAGTTGACATTGAATCCAGAGAACTCTGTCCTGGTGATGAGATTTACAATGAACGTTTCACTCGGGATTGTTTCCTTCTTAGCTTTGATGCTAGCGTCCTTTCAACACTCAGACACGGTTCCCTTCGGTCTTGATCAAATGAAGGTGGAGGAGAAAAACCAACTTCCACAGAAGGTTCTGTGGAGAAACTGGCATCACTTTGCTCCGTACCATGCAGTGGGACTACATTACCTCAAGTTCATCTCACTGTCAATCACAGATACCCAATAAATTCACCTCCCCTGCTCAGCCCCAAGTCACTTTGCTGGACCTTTATTTTAATTTTGTAATAACTCAAATGTCATTGATTTTATTCTGTAACCATATTTCTGCTTCTAACCTCTTGGCCAGGTCACACTTCCAAAAAAGATCCTCATCTCTGGGTTTTAGAACTGGTTAAATACACAACAAAAGATGGTCATAGAACAACAAAGTGCAAACATTCACCCTTTATTGCAGAGTAAAATTCAGTGAAAACATGGACAGATTAAAACACGTGTCAAACTCAAGGCCCAGCGCCAAATGTGGCCCTCAGTTTCATTTAATGTGGCCCTCAAGAGCATAAAAGTTTTTAATTTCTTAAAATAAAAAATAGAAAGTGTTGTGTATCTATTCATATCTAGGGGGAATCGGACTTGAAATATCAGATTGGGTAACTATACATTACGACTAGAATCAAATTTAAAAGGATTTATGCTAGAGTAACAAGCAAACATGTTTTCTATGCAACTGGAATTGCCACTTTAAAGTTATTATAATAAATAAATTAGTTATTAACATTGAGTAGTCACATTTATTTTTCATTACATTTAGTTACATGTATAAGTTACATCTGGCCCTTTGAGGACAGCCACTATGCTGATGTGGCCCTCAGTGAAAATGAGTTTGACACCCCTGGATTAAAACGTCAAAATTTAAGCAGATGCGGGATCTCTACTGATTTGAATTTTATTTAAACTGGAGCTAATTTTGATAACATCCTTACATTCAATGAATTCCCTTGAACAATCCAGCAGTATTTATTTGAACTCTGTCTTCCTCCCCTCAGTCTCTCTCCTTCTGTATGTAATAATGTAGCCTAAATTAAGTTCTAAACAAACTGGACAGTGAAGATATAGGTCCACTCCCAAAACATTGATCCCAGGATGAGGTTCAGTCATGGATCCACTCTCCTCCCATTCAATCTCTGGAACCAGCATACCCTGACAAAAAAAAAAAGATACTGTTTATAAACAGCGCTGCTTTTTTTTTAATGTTTTAGATTATGTAGGCACAGTGACCTACTAATTATTACTTATATTGTTGCTGGCAGGCAGACCTCATATCACCATAACTGTTTTTCATTTGTAAATAAGTGATCCTTAACAAAGTAGTGAGATTAGTACATCTGATAGCTCATAATGCCATGCATTGTGATGCATTTTGAACTTGCAGATGTGCTATTCTTCCTACTTGATTTAAAAAACCAAACAATTCAGGGAAATTGTTTGCACCACACAACAATAATACTTTTCATTCATTTTCGATGAAAATTCATTGCAGTCATTGTGATTTCATGATACTGTTCTTGATGCTTTCCACTTTAGTCCAACTGCACACAAACCAGTTGTCCAGTACAGTGAGATTAAATAAAGCATTTACCCGGGGATCAGAAACAGGGTTCTGGGTCAAGCCCAACTGCCACAGCTGATTTGCTCCGTCCTGATTGGATGGCTGTCCCACGTGTCACTAAAAACATCCAAACTGGCCTGAATGCGTGGAAGGAAAATATAGTGGCAGCAGAATACGTGATGTTACTGATATTGAGCAAGTCTTGGTCCTCAGGAGAGTGCAGGATGTTGTAATATTAACCAGTTACACTCATGAAGACATCACGCCAGAGGGGCTCAATCCTGTGTTTGGAAAAAAGCAAAAAGAAATATTGTGTTGTCAGATTTATTATTAATACATCATTCACTTTTATGTATATATTAAAGCTTCTAAAAGTAGGTTCAACTCACCGTTGATTGTGTGTACACTTTTCCCACAATGAAGCTGTTGGTGTCAGGTCTACGTACTGTGAGCATTAACTCGGCTATGCCCACATGTTCTCCTCCATGATCTCCTCTCACCCTGACAATAACATGAAAATCATGTCTCAAACACATCATTACAAATGCACAGTCTGCACAGTTGTTGTCTGCCATCTTCAGGTACAAGATCTATGGAATACAAGTACAAATACTTTCAACTGACAGATATTTACAGGGGCAAACATGCTAAATCCCCAATTGACAGGTAAAACAGTAATACAAAAGGATGATAAAATATGAAATAGAATAGAAGGGTATTTAATAATCCCTGAGGAAATTTTTAAAAATGGCCATCATAAAAAACACATAAAAACACACACGCATTACAAATAGAAATATCACAAATTAAAAAGATTGATAAAAAGGTAAATAATTGAAAAATCAGTGGGTAAAATTAATTAAAAGAAATTACTTGTAAAAGACCAACATTATAATGTTTGGGATTCTTGTCATTACGTCATTGGAAGTAAAGATATTTTAGTGATTTTTAGGGATTTTAGTGGTCTCACTCTGACACAATCTCACAGGACTATTCAGCACAATACGGGCTCTGACGTTAGAAAGTTAATGACGCTTCTTTCATTCAACAGTGGATTCACGTCTGTTATATTAAAAAAATGCCGTTTTTATGAACGTCATATGAATTAATTTTGTTGCACATATCCACCCCGTCTTAAAGTCTGGGTTGTGAAAATACTGTGTCTAACTTTAACCCGGATCGCGTTTACATAAAGGCATCACACGGAACAGCTAACTAGCTAGTTAGCATCATAGCATCAGTGTTTAACAACACCACCGTCTCCAAATCAATACTTTTTATTAAACTTTCTTTGCTGCTGTAAATCCGGCATGTTTCCCCCTTAGTTCCATCTGAATCATGTTAAGAACCTACAGAGATTGGCTACAGACGCTAGCTTGAACCGACACCGGGTTGAACTTCACTCACACTCAGGCAGACACAAGTTGAGTCGAAAGCCGGCTAGTTTCGAGCTCCCTGGTTGGTTGTAGTTACTCGTGTTGTGTGAAGAGCTGGTATGCCGAGTATAAAACTTGACAAAACCATCATAAGTCCTCCCCCGCTTTAAAACCATAAAAAATATGACCGCACAGGCTAGGCTAAACTAAGCTAAGCTAATTTGCGGTGGGGGTACTCTGCAAACGACTCGGCTGAGTCGCATTCACACATGTCACTTGGATAAGCAGAACGTTTCAACGTATTATTCAATAACATTACAGGATGTACAACGAGGGAATGATCAAATAAATGCATTACTTACGGGCTGAGACTGATCCCGTTCGGACGACCTCTCCGCCATGTTTGCCGCCCGCGTAGTTTCAACTGCTGTGCTGAACAGCTCCCTCCCTCGTCAGTTTGAGAGTGAAGAGTGTAAGGGGCCATTCGATTGGCTAAAAGTGAACCCTCCTGCTTTGCTGATGAGTTTGATTGACAGATTCACTAGCCAATGGTGACATTAGTCGACCTGCTCCGTCAGAAGAGTCTCAAAATTCACCGTAAAAAAAACTCTCACACACACGGGGAGATTCACAAACGAGAACGGGATTTTGAATGCACATCCCGCAATTCCAATGATCTGTGAGTTCACATCACATGTGTACCTAAAAATCATGTTTGTGAAGCACCTACTGTGCATTTCTGATACATTTATTGTGAATTTCTAAAATGTTTTTGTGAATCACTGTGCACATTTGTGAGAAACACTTATTGTGCATTTGTAAAACATTCAGTGTGCATGTGTGAAACACAATGTGTGTGTTTGTGAAACACAGGGTGTGCATTTGTGAAACACACCATGTGCATTTCCAAATTTATTTAGCACGTTTGCATAAAATGACATTTGTGAATCGAAGTGTGTGCATTTGTGATTCGGAGTGTGTGCATTTCTGAATTATGAGACTGTTCTGGCCTCATATAGTCAATGGTAATAACTTGTCTCTTGTTAAAAGTGGACTTGTAACTGCAGCCAGTTTCATAAAATCTGCTTGAGAGTCTATCGAAAACACTGTAATCATTGACATAAGTAATTATAGACATCAGCACATTTTGTTTAGGTGTTTGGCTTCAGTTCTGGACTTTTATTTTGACTTGCATTTCCTGTTTAAGCCATCCTTCCTGTCTGCTTCACAGTAATCAGGATTATTGTTATTGTCACGTTGACAAAGCAATGTATCCATTAAAAGAATTATAAAAACCCCAAACTTTTACATCAGCGTTTTTTTGGGGAAATGCACAAAACCACTTTAACAGCTTTGATTTTGCAGAAGGAAAAAACATAAAGCATCCCTATCCAACAAATAAATCTTCCCTTTTTGTGTCTGCTCCATCAAGAGATTTATTGGTCAATTGATGACCATTGAATGACCAAACATGGGCGGCACTTCCACTCTTTTGAATTGAAACAATTTCCTGAAGCAGTCACATGGTCTGTCTCAGCAGCGAGGTTTCACCACAGATGTCATCAACTCGAGCTTCATCGTTTTTGTTACCAGCAATACTTGACACTGCATGATGGCAGGCTTGGGGAATATACACTGCCTTTTAATTAACATTGTTTTCTAATTATATCTTTCTTCTTGGTCAGGTTGGACAACCTGTGAATAATTCTGCTTGATGCTGTGAGCACCACAAGGAGGAGTAAGGCTGTGGCGACGAACATGACGAGGAGGTGAAACCAAGCTGGGTTTTTTTTTTTTTTTTTTTTTTACAAAAAATGTAATTTCTGACTTTAATACATTTTTTCTCCCTCCGTATCCTTATTTTTTTTTTTTTTTTTTTACAAAAATGACAAATGACAGAATATATTATATTAAACAAGTATTTTTTTATTTTAGCATCTTCTTTAGAAGTTGGCACGAACACAAAGAGCAACTAAATAAAAGTTGTAAAAATGTTAAATGTTGTTGTAAAACAAGGTGTTTTGTGAGCTGCTCGAGCATCTGATAAATAAAACACTTCTCGCACTTGACAGAGTCTCTGTTTCAGGTTTTGAAACCATTTTTTTTACACTCCCGCTTTTGGTAAAAACAGCCTTCAAACAGATTTTGCAGCGTGTGGTTTGGCACTCCAAGTCTGAAGTCACAAAACCAAACCAGTTCCATAGAACTAAGGAAAGTGTTCCTGTTTTGGGAAAACAATTTTAACATGTGTGCATAGCAAGAAACGGGTGGGCTGACCATACTCTGAACGACAGAAGCCCAAGAAAGCAAAGTGCTGGGAAAATACAATCAACAAGAACAAAGAACTAAATCTTCTTAAATAATACATTTATATTTATGGATAAAATTCATTTATTGCCCAGCCCTACAAGCTGGCATTTTCATAAAAAACAGGGTTTCCAAGTTTCCAAGCCTTATTGATAAGAGGAATTGCACCAAAGACAATATATATTTTAAAATATTTTTTGAATTGTGAAGAGATAAGTGCATTTCATGCAGCAATTTAAATAAGATAAACAGAAAAGGGAATATAAACAGGAATAATTGAGAGCAGATTGATGCTTGGATTAAAAAGCTTTACCACGCAGCTCAAATGACCTGAGAGAAAAGACCTGCTTGGGGGTGGGGGGTATTTCCAGACATTTTTTCAACATGCCGTATTCCCTGAAAACTGACATCATTCACTCTGGCATCAAACCACTGAGGTCCGTGTCTCAGAAAAGCAGCAGAGCTGTAGTAAAACCTGGGAATGGTCTGAAGTGTCATGTTAGTGGACATTTAGTCGCTTAAAGAGCTACTCGTTGAAATCAGATGACACTTTGTGACGCTGAAAGCAGCTGTCAGGTCATGCCAGCGTTCACAGGCCTTCAGTTCCCTCGGATTTCTAAAAATAAAACACAAAAGCAGCTTGAAGAAGATGACTATGAGGCCGTAATTTCTCCGGCCCGACAGGAGGGTTATTATGACAGCAGGAGCATTAGCCAAATGAAGGAAGGGGCATCTGCAGCATGTGGCTGCAGCCAGGAAAAATAAGCATCCTTCGCCTTGGCCTCTGGCAGACACTTCCCTGCATCATCCTAGCATGATTGCAGACGCTGGAGGACAGGGATCCTGGGTCAGCTCGCTGTAAATCTTGTGCTGATCAAGACCAAACGGACAGCGCTTGCTCTCCGCCACAGCACCGCGTCAGCAGGCATGAGGCATGTCAAGGACTCTGCTGTGACCAAAACTGCTTAGCTGGACAGCTGGTGGTCAGGAATCAACCAGCGTCACATGTCTTGTTTGAAGAGTTTTCCCCCTTCAGGATATTTATGAGGCTCTCAGTCGGCATTCGGAAAAGAGAGGGAAGAGAATTAACTGTGGCTAATAGCCATGTTGGCTAACGAGTCGCATGTGCTGAGAGGTTAAAGAATGACTTCCCCTTCATGGTCTAAAACAGATGTGGCTGCACGGTCACCCTGCAAAAAGCAGAGCTAAAGGGCTGCGTTGGTGGAGAAGCGTCGGGCCAAATTCACCGAGCTCTGGAAAACTAGAGCCCACAAATCCACACGTACTGGAGCGTGCGTCTTTTAAATGAACATAGCAGATGTTTGCAAAGACATTTACTGCTAAATGAATAAAAGTAGAATTACTGACTTATATAACATTTCTCAAACATGACACTTAACTCGCCGTGTGACTCATGCAATTGTAAGGAAGTATATATCCCTACATGCTAGGAAAGCAATGATTCACTCTCCCCACAATTTGGCTAAAACCTCTATTTTTGGGTCACGGTTTTGTCTCAGTTGGATATATGATTTGTGTATTACAAAACAACACAAAAAAAATGGAAAATTCAGAAAAATCTTTTTTTTTATTTGCTATGAGCAAGTAAGAATAAAGAAAAACATTTCCGTTGGCTTATACTACGCCTGATGTCCTGCATTAAAACAATACTACTAAATCCTTCTTAAATTTAGCACCACTATTTGACATTTTCAACATAAACATACTGGTTTGCAGAAGGGATGCAACAATTCACTTTCCTCACTATTTGCTTAAATACGGCTTGGCTTTGAAATGAGAACTGTGGCGTACATGCTACATACTGGCACCAGCAGGTTTTAACCAAGCAAACAGGAAAGAGCCCCCAAATAAAAGAAAAATCTGCAACAATTTCTTGAATCTGATGCGCAGCGTAGCTTCTCATTGCTCTGCAGCCTGGAAATACATCCTGTGGTTGTGGAAAAGAAGCTGGGCTGTTTCAGAAGGGTCAGATTTCCTCTCTGGGAACCGCTGGAACTGCAGGGTTAAGAACAGTCCAACACGTTATAAAGCCTGCGTGCACAGTGGGGAGCCACGCATCCTGGAAGCATGAGCTTTGAAGGAACTTGATGGAGATCCGGAACCAAGATGTTAAAAAGAAAATGAAGGCAGTAAAAAGTTAAAGTATTTTGAGTCTTTAAAGCAACTGCATTTCCATGTACACATTACAGAGAAAATGGAGGTGATTAGCTCTAAAGACAAGAACATGTTAGCAAGAACCTTTAGGAACCCTGTGGTGCAAGCTCCTTGGACACTGAACTGACAAAAGCAATCCAACCATCAAGTCTCACTGTAATAGATGGTTGATAGATCAATAGATGATTTAAAGGTCACTCAAACCCGCCTGCATTTTCAAAATGAATGACACTCTTCTTCTGTTTTAGAAAGCTGAGACATTTTTCCTTCACCTTGGATAGATAATAGCAATATTTGTCAAGATATATGTTGTCTATCTTAAAAAGAGAAATCAATCAAAAAGTCTTCATCAGTGTCCACTAAGGTGAAGACCAGAATGAAAGTTTCTGATTTGTTTGAGTTTGATGAACTTTTCTGCAGCGTTGGGAGTCCGGAGAACCACGTGCAGTGATACCCATCATCCACAAGGGCTGCACGGAAAAAGGAAAACTCGCAATGTGCGGTGTTAGTGATCACTATTGTGATGATTATATGACTTGCGATACAAGCAAAACAACTAATACATCATTTCCATTTCATTGGAACACTCTTGTCAACATATCTTACATGATACTCCAAATGACCCACGTCGGCATAGAAGGTGGGCATCTAACATAAAAACGTCCCATTAAGTCTATATGATTGGCCGAAAACGTAAAGGGCTTTATTTGATTCATTAAATACTTTAAGTTGCCATAAGATTGTTTTAGCATGTTTGTAAACATTTAAGGTAACCATTGATCATAATAAGGCCTATTATCCACACATGGGATCCAACTGAATAGACGGAAACTTTCCCAGGAATGAGCAAATAACACAATACGAACTTATCAGGAGGGTTTCAAATGATAAGAAGTGCAGGCCTCACTAGGCTAAGTTATAGTCAGATTTCAGTATTCAACTGTAGAAAGAGACTTTTGACCAAAATGGAGCCATGGGAGAGTTTAAGGAAAAGACACTGGTGAGCAACAAAAACACACACAAAAAACCCTGGATTATCCTCGAGGATTTTAGGCAAATATTTTGATGAGTTAGTAGAGGAAATGTCTGCAAGGTCTGTGTCCCCACACATCTGGATTCAAAAACGAACACTTTTAGAGTTGGGCATGGAGGTAAGAGTGTAATGGTGTGGGGCTGGTTTGTCTCTTTACAGTCTGGCCATGAACTCTGCTCTTTTTCAAAAGATCTCAAAGGAGTCGTCTATTAAAATCAAAGATCTTATCACGGCACCAAGTTCAAGATCAGAACTACAAACAGGTCTGCAACTAACATGTTTTGTTGCAGACTGACCAATTAATGTGACTCTTGACTTGAACGATCGCCCTGCTGGAAAATCCTCAAATGTTTCTGACTTCAAACCTGCAGAAAGGAAGAAAATTCTTCCACAGACACATCAAACACCCACGTGCACACTCCAGATGTTGCTGCTTGAAACCAATTAGGGAAAATTGAATTTAAGTCAACAAATCTGAGTGTGGGTGTGTTTGTGCGTGCATCTGTTTGTGCATTTGTGTGCATGCATGTGGGCTTTCTATTGACAATCACAGGCGCAAAAAGGGAAGATGGGATGTAGGTGGAGGCAGTGCGATAAGGTCAGGCCCCCTCACATCTCTATGTGCTGATAAAGAGGACACACTCTCAGACGTCCACAGCACCACATCAAAGACTGATAACACACCTCAGTCTTATCTTCCTGTGGCTTTTGTCTTTTTGTATTTTGGTTTTCCAGGGGAGTGGGATTAATTCATTTTTACATGTTTACATGACATCAAATGCATGTTTGGTTTTGATGAAAAGTTTAAATCAAAAAGAAGACTTTTAACAACTTCAGAAAGATGAAGTTGAGATGAAGAATTGGACGGTGGTGTTGGAGAATTAGTTACAGTGATGATGAAAATGTGAAGGTCATAAGGAAAAAAGGATCATGGACTTACAACCGTAGATCAAGAACAAGTGGAACTGTTCACAAAGACTAGAAACATTGAGGCAAAGTCAACGTTAAAACAGTATCAATTATAATGAGCAGAATAAGGCAGGTTCTGTGACCCTGGTCAAAAGCGTTTAGGCCAGCGGTCTGCGACTTTTAACCCTAAAAAAGGCATTTGGTCTGGTGTCATACCTACCAAAATCCAACCAGAGAAAAAAGAAAAAAAATGTATGTTTCTGTAGCCATTCAGCTATTCATTTACAGAATGTAGCTTAGAAATATTTACAATAATTGGATTACAACAGTGTTATGTTTCAATTATATTACATTTGGCGGCAGCACATGCAAGTTCTTTTCAAAATAAAACACATCCTGTGTCAAGTAAAATCCTAAAACAGTAGATTTAGTTGCATTTGAATTTGTGCTTTAGAAATACAGCAGCCCTCTAGATCATTTACGGTTCAAACCCTTTGAAATAGCCATTTGTCTGAATAATGCCTGTGCTTCCCATCTCTTCTATAATCTTATTGGGAGGTGTTCTTGGAGGACTTCTACAAGTCCTTTGTTTGTGCTCTTGCTCTATGAAAACTTGTTAGGTAATTTGCTTTTAATAATCGAGGATTGTTACATTTTTTGTTGACAGGCTTTGGAGGTAATAATTAATCCGCTGTACAAATCTTCTTTAGAAACACAGGGATTGGAGTGTTTGCCTCCATGAAAGGAAGCTGGCAACTGAAACTCTGACAATGTAAAAGCTCAATTCTTAGCCGTTCTGACTAAATCCACACAATAGTCTTATCCCTCATCAAGCCCAAAGCCAATTCAGTTTGCTCTTTCATCTGAGTAAACAAGCTGGTGGGGGGGGTTGGACGGCTCTTTTCAGAAATGTTATCATGCATTCATTTTGACAAACCTGAATTTTTTGTAATCTCAGTTTGTCAGGTGAGAAGGCGTATTACAGTGTTCCCATATTGCAGGAATTTGAGTTTCTTTGTTTGATTTTTGACACGTCTGTGTTGCATTTTTAAAGCACGGAGTCTCTAAATAAATCCTCATACCAGTAAACTGCTTTCCATTCTATCAGCGCCCACATCCACGTTAATGCTCTCAGTCCCCATGAAGTGACTTTTGTTGTGCTTGCTTGAAAAGTGCTAAAAGTGTAAAGTTTTTCCAATGGATCACTGCTCTGTAAAGAGGTGTTGAAGGGACACTTGTCTTTCTCCAGCCTCTTTCTCCTTTCTGATGGCCCAGAGGGAAATGAAGGCAGGTGGAGCTGTAGTCCAACAGGAAAAAGTGTGGTAGATGCAGTCTTAGTGTAACTCAGAAAGGAAGTTTTTCCCCAACATCAATGCCTCAGCTGCTATTCAGTTCAATTTAAACACCATTTTTAAAACATCACCATTCAGACATTTATAGAACACTGGTATTATTTAAAACAACAAAATCACTGGAACATTTGCTATGAGGCAAAAAAAAGAGTTAGACATTGCAGCAGTAAGAGAACAGACAGCAGACCAGTTATGGAAGATCTGTTCGAAGACAAATCATATTTGTAACTGCATTTTCCTAATAGCTGAACCCCATTGGTCCAAACTCCCCAACGACAGGCTGAGCGACAGAACTGAGGGCATCTCTGCTTGATGCGTTCAATGAACTCCGGAACTTAGAACGCAACCCAACAGCCACCCAGTCCAACCCAGTCTGCTACAATAACAATGTTATTAAAAAGAATCCACAGACTTATTGTACTTTAAAAGTGTTGAAATTACATAAAATGCACACGTTCACTTGTATTTTTAGTTTTGCTCATTGTATGGTTCTCACGAAATTACATTTAAAAATATGTGGTGTTTGTGGCTCTCTCGGCCAAAAAGGTTCCCGACCCCTGGTCTATGACATAGAGCACAGGATAGCATAGATGAAGTCCCCCCACCCCACAACCACCATACTCAACTATTTTTACAAAACAGGAAAGTTTTAATCATAGTCGTAAAGACAGGGAGTTTGTTCAACTAAAGAAAAGCCTCATAGCTGAATGCTCCCATTCTAGGTTAAGAAATTCGAGGAACTGTTCATCCATCAGACTCAGAACGTGTTAGTAAAACATGGAACTCTTTGAGATTAATAGAGTTGCTTCATTTAAAGTTTTATTCGTTAAAAGAATTTGGAGATGGTTTCTGTTTGGAGTCTACTTATATAGTGCTTTTCCACCTCCCAAGCAATCACATCCATACACACATTTATACGCCAATGGTGGCAGCGCTGAATTCCTTGGCTACATCCGCTAACAAGGCCAGCATGAGTAATATTGGGCTGAATGTCTTACCCAGCGACGTTTTGGAACACAGACGAGCAGAGCGGCAATCAAACCTGTGATCCTGCAATTAAAGGTCAACTGCTCTATCTCTGCACCACGGCTGAAAAAAAAGGCAAAAACTGCTCTAGCCAATACTCAAAAATGGAAAGCTAAAAATTGGTCAAATGCCTTCAACCAATTTTCATTTCAATTTTAGCTGCATGAATTTGGACCGACTGCAAACATTTTTAAGAGGTTTTCGTCCAGCCAGAAGGAAAAGAATTACAGCCATCAATGGTTTCTTTGATACTCCTTTATTCTACGGTAAAAAGTTTTCCTGTGACAATAAAAAAGCAACAATAAGAAAAGGTGAGTTTTTGAGAAGCATTCGTCTACCCCACTGTGCCTAGAGGATGCTGGGATTTGTGTGAGCAGGCGTCTTTGTTTGGCACCAGACATCCAGACAATGGCTGCAGGAGCGGCGGGGGCGGGCGGCGTAGGCGACAGCTACAAATGAGTGACGTCTAAAGCTTTTGTGAGCTGCTACACAACAAAGGTCAGTCGGCCTGGTCCTGCTGACCTCTGCTTGACATCAAGGCCCATAAAATGTGATAACAGAGGAACCAATAAAGCCCGAAAGTCAACTTTTCCACTTAAAGCCTTGTGATTTGACATCAACAACGTGTTGCCATCAATCAGATTAGTTGTTAGCGTTGTCGTCGTCACGCCGGGCTGTGCGGGTGTAGCCGAGTGTCAAGCAATCCAGCATTGCTGATGATGCCCTTATGAGTTTTGAGTCATCCTGACCCCAAACTACAAGTTTAAAGAATACTTTTTGTATGGGACTTTTTGTTTACATACATTTGACAAGAATTCATGCATTTTTGAATTAATAGATCAGTATAAGACAACGCATATAGCATATATGACACAGTAGAGCAATACGACGTGTATATGAGGAATTGAAATGGCTTAGAAATGATAACCGATCAAAATAAAAGTCACAATAAATAAATATAATTATGAAAATTGTGGTAAGAAATAATATGGAAATGATTAGAAGGGAAGTTGGAAACAAAAAAGATATACACATACAAAGTATACTAAGTATTTCTGACTTGAACGTAATCAAATATACTTGGTAAGATGTCAAGTTTTCTAATTGTAATTTTTGTTATTAATAACATTTACAGAAAATAAAAATTCTGGAAGGGATCAAGATAATTGTAAAGTAAATGTAAAAAAAATAATTAAATGAAAATTTAAAGAAATTAGAAACACTTACTTAATTAAGTAAGATTTGCAACATGACCGCTCATTGTTTTTGTAAAAAAGGAGTGTTTCTTCCAATCACAGAAATCAATATTTGCATATTTACATGAATATCACCTCAATTGTTCATTTTAACGGCCTTCAACCTTGAGAACCAGGAAACTGGTGACAACATTCTGACACATAAAAGAGCTTTGGTGCTGAGTTTGAAGGAAGCCATCCATCCATCCATCCATCCATCCATCCATCCATCCATCCATCCATCCATCCATCTTCTTAACCCACTATACGTTTTTGTTAATATGTATATTGTATTTGTATTTTTGTATATTTTGTTTCATGTTAAAGGAGCTTAGCTAACATCCTCTGAGTCAATCAAATATCAACAAATCAATACAACCTCTCTTTCTGATCAGGTCACTAACTGACTGTGTCAGTTGGCACTAGTCTCCACAGGCAGTTTTTTTATAATGCTACCTTATTACACAAAGCCTTGTGAACTGCAGACATCTTTTGTGTTCTTCTTGACATGGTTCACATCATCTAGATTTCATTTTAGTGTTTGGGCTGTATCTCTATGCTTCGACCATGTTGCTGTTTACTGTTTTTAAAATCCCATAAAACTATTAAAAATATAAAATACTTGACATAAAACTTCATTTTAGTGCTGATATAATGTCCTTCGCCAAAGGTTTTAGCAGTTTTTAGGATGTCGTTTTTTGATGATCAGCATTTCATGAGCTTTCAGACACATGAAGAGCAAATGAAGCAAAACACACTGACTAAGACATGGTTACCGAAAATCCTCATTTACTGATCAAACTATCGTATGAACCCTTTTTTCAGCAACCAGCTGGGTGGATCACTTCTGCATGAAAATGACAGCAGATAAGTTAAGCTAACAAGGAACAAGTGGTCATTGTTACACCAAAGACCAAAAGATATCCAAGATCTCCTTCTGACAGGCCATCATTTCCTGCCACCATGCAGTCATAAAGATTTCACAGGAGTAGATGTTTGTAAGTATTGGGGAAAAAGAAATTGTAATAAATTCAACTCCTGTGATCACAAACATTTTTTTCTTCGAGAAATCATCAAAAATGTCCTGCATGATTGAACCTCAGCAGTCCTTGCATCTTTTTTTTTTTTTTTTTTAAGTTTTAAACGGAAAGAATGTTTGGAAAAATCAAAGTAAAAAAATGTCCCATTTCAAAAGACTATGACAAAACACTGTGAGAGCAAATAAATGAAAGCTTTTGTTTTGGGGTTTTTTCTTCTGTTGAACTGGTTTTTGTTAGCGGAGAAACAGCAGATGGAACAAAGCGGATCATCTGGACTTCAGGCAGCCAACAGCGTGCCTTTACTTTATCTATATGATTTAAAGACCTCATCAGCCGACCTTACACCTCCTCACAAACAGCAGCTTTCTATAGATAGCAAATAAAATAAACAGTTGTCTGTCTGTCTGTCTGTCTGTCTGTCTGTCTCTGCTTCTGCCAGGAGTGATTTGTGGGCCGTCAGCTGCTCCAGCGCCGCAGCTAAAAAGAATCAAATGTTTGGCCTGACATGAGAAAACTCTGTCAGACCAGGAAAACCTGTGAGAGAAAAGAAGCAGCGATGCTTTAACTGGTTCCTGTCCAGAGCTGCTTAAGGGGTTTATTGGAGCTTTTACTAAGTGTAAAATACTGGGTGTTGATAAGGTGCTGTGAGGGAGTAAACCTGAGAGGGGAACGTAGGAAAACAGGCAGGATTTTATTTTGGAGGGGTTAGTTTTTCTTAAGGGTCTCCAAAAGGTGCGTTAAGGCAAACGGAGCAGAGGAAAGGCAGAGGGCAGCATGGCATCTCTCGGAGGCCGAGCCAGAGCTCCTGAAAGAAACTGTGTGTTGCTGTGCATACCAGCAGAGGCAGCCTCTTTTGTCTGTAATCCTATCAATGTCACAAAGGTCACGCTCCTTCAAGATAACCCGCAGAGATCGCCAATTTTTTCCCTCCTTTCTTTTTGTGATTAGATGTCAGCAGAATTTCCTTGGTGTGAAGACGACGCCTTTCATGTCAGAGGTTTCTCATGGCGTTACAGCCTATCAGACTGGCCCTTTCAAACAACGTGCAAAGAAGTCCCAAAACAAAGCACACAAGCACGAATCCACACAATCCCAGGCACCGCAACAATTCAGTCTGATGCACCAAACACTCGTTTCCTTTCTTTACAAGAGCGTTTTATTCTGGAGCCTAACGGGGTGTAAAAGGTCAAGAGTTTTTTTATAAATCGCAGCTGTCCCACATAAACTTTAAAGGCTTTCAGGAAAGTCTAAGAAGAAAACTGTCAGGATCTTGTTGTATTTGAGCCAAAGTTCTCGATATCCACTGATTGAAAACATATCTCTCTCTTTTTCCGGGTATGAATGCAGCAGAAAATCTTGAGTCTGTCCAGCAGCACTTAAATGCAGGATCGCTGGAAATGGCATTTGTTTCATAGGAACCACTTAAGAGCTCTGCGGTCTGGTTGCTTTTTCTCTCTTTGACATAAACGTCATATCTATTACGCGATGAGGGTATGGCACAGACTGAGTCCGAACCTCAGCTTCAACGAGAAAAGCCAGGATTCACAATTCTGCAAAAATATTCTACTATATTTGTGCCCTGATCACACTGCAGCACTGGAAGTGCTGTGTACGTCAAACAATGTTTTTGCAAATAGAAAAGATTCTGTGGACTCAAAAGTGATGCAAAGTTATAAAAACTATGAACAAGTGATACAGAACTCAAACAGATCAAGAGTTTTCTAATTCAGTCATGTCATTTAAGAGCAGTAATTGTATCCTTCAGCATTCTTCTGAACCCGATGAGGTTACGCTCCTGTTGCATAAATACGCTGCTGGAAGGTACAGTACAAAGCTGAAACCTGTTTTTGCCCACATTTACATGGGAATTTTGAAATGTTGGGTTACAGTAGGAATAAGTTTTATTTCCAACATTTAGTATCAAACCCTGCAAAAATATGACTGATTTGGTCTAAATTCAGCATTAATTTGTGACTAAAGAGTGTCATCGAGAATGAAAGGAAGGGTGTAGAAGACTGTGGCGAGAGCAGCCGTGTTGTTGGAGACTCAGTGTGATGCAGAGCTGAAAGTAGCAGATGAGGATGTTGAGGTTCTCTTTGGGAGTGACCAGGATGGATGGAATCAGGAATAGGTCCACCAAAAGAACAGATCATGGTAGATGTTTTGGACATACATGCAAGGAAGCAGGTTGAGATGGTTTGAGCGTGTTGAGTGACGAAGTTGGTAAACTGAGGCAGAGATTGGAGCTACCAGAAAGAGGACCAGAGGAAAACCAGCGAGGAGGTTCTTCGTAGATGGATGTAGAGAAGGAGAACATGAATGAGGTTGGTGTAGGTTAGTGGAGACTCTTAGTATTCTGGAAATAATATTCTTCTGCTCTCTACAAGATGAAAAGTGTTTATTTAAGCCTGTATAGCCCACTACATCAAAGACTTCACAGAAAATGAATTTAATTTTTAGTTAAAATGTTTTCTATTTCCTTTGATGAAATACACACAAACGAGATAAATTATGTTTCATTTTTTATGAGATATACTGTACATAGCATCATTGATTCGTTGGGTGATTTGATACGTTTTTGCTCACAACGATGTAAGTTTAAGATGCAAAAGTATTGACATGCGTGTTTAAGAAAAAAGCAGCTTATTTACCCACAGACCCACAATTTTAATGCAGTGTAACTGTACTATAAATAATTCATCATCAACATATTTAACACTCTTTCAATACTAAACGTAGTCAAAAAAATAATAACACTAGATGAGTTATTCTTTATGTATTAGGACCATCATAAAATAAGAAAATCAAATAAATGTATGAGAGACAAAATCGTAAAAAGTAAAACGTCTCACGAGAATAGTCATACAATAAATACACTATCAAAAAACTTCAATTTACAAGAATAAAGTCGTGAAGCCTTACTTTCGCCTTGTAAAATTACAACATTTTTTAAACATGAATTTACAATTTTGTTCTTTTACGATTTTGACTTTCTCAAAATTTTATTTATTTATTTTAATGATGGCTCTAATACTTCATCATAATTTTCATCATAAAGTTTTGAAAATTAGCCCAACTTTTCCCGCCAAAAGTTTGTTACAGACTTCATGGAAGCAGCTAAATTGAAATGAGGAGGAAAAGCCCATTCACTGCCCCTAGTGGAAGGATGATGAACTGCAGGGCAGAAGCCATGGACCAAATAATATATAACGGGCTACTTTAAATCCTACTGATGAGAGACGGGTCCCAGAAATGCACATTTAAAATATGATATTCATGGTTACATAGGGTTAAGCGGAAATTTAGATATGTTCTGCTCTTTACTGCTATTTTATGAACTCTAAACTCAATACTGTGATAATCGGCATACATTAAAAAAAAACATTGTAAAGTTTAAGCAATTTTTTTGTCTGTGTTTCCAAATGAAAATCCTCTCAACTCTATAAAATAAGGCTGCGTGTGCAGTTGGTTCAAGAGAAGGCCATTATGACTGTTTAATGCAGTCCAAAAGCAGTTGGCCCCACAGTGCTGGCAGGGGCCTCAGATGTAAATGTGAATGTGATTTACCATGGGAACTCTACAGCGCTCCCCTTGTTTTGTACGACTGAGAAAAGATCCGGCCCGCAGCCAGCTAAGAAGAACACAGATGGCTAAGAATGTGCTGCGCTGATGCTTAATTGAGAAGGAAGTATAAATCGTTGCTGTTTTGGAGATGCAACCACTCATCCGTTTGAATGCCCACAAGCATTGACGTTTAAAAGACCCACTCCATCGAAAATTGTGTTTTTAGTGTTTTAACATGTTCTTGTGGCATTTTTGCTGATGATGAAGGACATATATATAAAGAAAATTAACTGTAAAATTACATTTATGGATATTCCTTTATTTAAAAAAAAGGTGTTTGAAAATGCTTGTAGCTGTGACGTACAAACGGCAATCAGCAGGCTCCCTGCTCCGCTCCATTCTGATGCATCCACTGTCAGACAAATAGATCCTTGTACAACTTTGTTTTCCTCGTCTGAGCTGGAATCTGGATCAGAACTGGACGACTGGATGGCTCAAATATTGCTCCTCATTTCTGTTGCCCCGATAGTGCTAGGTTGGGGTTGTAAGGGGGTGTGAGCTAGTGGAACAGCGTGTATACAGATAGATGACAGGAAGTGGGGGTGGGCTTACTTCACAACAACAGTACAACTCAGAGGTGAATTTCTAATCAACTCCTGCTGCTCTGCAGAAACTATGTCCTGGAAAAGGTCAGGGTTTTTGATTCTGGCTAAAAAGAGTTTCATATTATATAAAAGACCACTGAGAATGATTTTAAAAGAGGATCGGAGTGGGACATTGAGTCTTAAAAGGTCTACCTTAATTTGTTTAGTTAAGGCAGAAAAAAAAAAAAGGAAACATGAAAAGCGTTTGTGCGTGTTCAGCTGAACCCAAATTTACATCAGGAGTGGCAGGCAGGATCCCAGGAAGACGAAAAAGCATTTACCATTTACCATTCCAGAGAGAGGAAAGAGGGCAATAAGAAGTCTGGGGGGTCATTAGTGGACTGAGGGAAAACTGTATAGACCTCACCTTCAGTGGAGGAGTGCGCAGCAGTGAAGACAACAAAGTAAGCCTCTCTGAGCTGCTCCGGTCCCTGACCCTGACAGCAGAACTTTAGCCTTCTGGAAGCTGAGCTGCAAACATTCAGTGGTTTAGGAGCAGCTTAACAGAAAAGGGCATCCTCAGGGAGCCAACGAGCCAACATCCACGCAGCATCACCAAGAAGGTGGGGGACAAAAGTCATCAGGATACAGATGAGACAAACAGTGTCAACCTTATGTCGCAGTGGGATTACCACCCAGGAGCTCCCGTCCCCCCTCTGCCTACTTCACCTGAGAACAAACACCCCCACAGCCGTCAAATGGTAAAAGGAGTACACTTATGAAGCACTTTCCTACCTTCTTAGAAGCCCTTTACAGCCACAGTCCCATTCAATCATGCACACAGTGATGGGAACTGTGCTGCCTAAAAAGCATACAACAACCAGGAGAAATGTGGGGGTTCAGTGTCTTGCCAAAGGACACTTCAATGCATGGGTGGGCAGGGCGGGAACCAAACCTGTGATTTCTTGATCAGAGGTTGACCGCTCTACCACTGCACGTTGGCCATCCAAAGCCAATACAAACCAGAGCTTCTTTCTATCTCAGCCCACCCCTTCACCCCCCACCACCACCACCACACGCACAAATATGCTTCCTGCAACCGAAACACAAACCAGACCAGGCGGGCGGCGCTGCAGAGTGAATCCCGTTTAAGATGCAGGCGCGGCTGCAGGAACGCTGGCCTCCGCACACATGCGCTCGAGCACACACTCGGGTCTGCAGCAGGGCGAGGTGTCACAGCCCGTTAGAGGCCTTTGGCGAGACGCAGCTCCAGAACAAGCTGGACAAAAGCGTTGCCTGTCTCCCCTCATTAAGTGATTTAAGATCCTACGCTCCCCTCAGTCCTTTCATCACCGTCCAAAGTGAACAACCTTCAAAAGCCTAAGACGGATGCCAAGGCCCACCGACATGAATGCAGCAAAGCCAAGTTCATGGCAAAGAAGCAGGGTCTAAAGTTGAGCTGTGCTGGCCATGCCTATTACCATTAGGCCAGATGGATGGGGGTGGGTGGAGGGGGCGCCGTGCTTAAATCAGCCAAGGTGGGAAACAGAAGCCACTCCGTCCAGTTCTTCTTCCACAGAAGGAGCTGCATTTTCCCATGAAGGGTTAGTTCAACAGAAAAGTGCAGTTTCCAGTGGTGGCTAACAAGGCAGCGCTGTACGAGTGTGTGTGTGTGTGTGTGTGTGTGTGTGTGTGTGTGTGTGTGTGGAGGGGGCATCGGAGCAGAGCCTATCTCATGAGAGCTTAAGTGTTTCAGTGCGTTGTGAGTGATTAAGGACAGCTATCGTATGACTCCCAGAAGGTGTGTAACAGCCTCCGATCCAGGTCGGGTCTGCCGCCAGTATTAGTGGCTGTGAGAGGAGCATCTCCATTCCCCGCCACTTTAGATAAAGGAGCCGAAAGTTTAATTTGGTTGAGAACATTTATCACAAAAATAAAATTCTCCATCCAGGAATAACAAGGAAGCACTCAAAGACCCCGCAGTTCATCCCAATGTTTCCATCATTTATTGAATGTAAAAAAAGAAAAAAAGACAAACGCTTTATTATTAGCGTTTTAAATCAAGAATAGAAACTCAGTCTTATAGTTCAAGAAACCACCTTACCCTCCTTTCTAGACAGAAGATCCACAGAGACTAAATCATGAGCTTCCTTTGAACAGCTGTGCTCCGCTCAACCAAACACAAAAAGACAAATTCAAATGAAAAAGGCAAAATTGTTGATTTTAAGCATTCAGTGTTGGTTGGATGACATAAATCCAGAACAAGTTTGTGTCTGACGATGGTACATGTGCGGACAGATGAGGACAAGCTAAACCAATGACCAAAACATGAGGGTTAAAGTTCATATCTGCACTGGAAGTTCAGTGTTACATGTAAGTTATTGCTCTATCCCTCTGGTAGGTTAAAGCGTTGTCTGATCCAAGTCATATTTAGATTTGTTCATGGTTTGATCCATCTTTAGTGGTGATTTGATGCACCACGGGTTTCCTGTGATGATGCACTTGGTTTAGCAGGTATGAAAGTTCACCTCATCTCTGGTTTAACTTGAACTGAAGAATTGGGATCCCCTTGTGAGCGAACTCTGGTGTGTTTTTCTTCAGCGTGAATGCAACCACACTTTCCACTGAGCAAAGAGGGGAAGAAAACAGAAGGAAATGACAAAAGGCTTTGTGTTTTAGGAGGATAAAAACCAGCCCTCATACTGAATCTGCAGAAGCAGGAATCGGGAAGTTGGAAAATGTCTTCAGGAGAAACGCGGTGTAGTGAGAAGCTCCAGCTGCACATTATTGTGTTCCAATTTTTACAAACAAAAAAGTCAGAAACTCTTTTAGTTGCATGACAAACGCATTACCTTTTGTCATGATCTGTGCAAACAAAGCCCGTTCAGCTGGTCACATGTCCCATCACAGCTACTGGCACCAGGGTGGTACCATCCTCATGATGCTGCCCATGTGGGCATTCTAGGGGAGTTTTTAATTTTTTTTTTTTTTTTGCAATACCTCTTTTTTGTGTCCCTAAAGGTTTAAGTCACTGGGCAAATATTATAAAACAAGATTGCAATCATTGGTTGCACGAGAGCACTGTGGTAGGCCGATGACGACAAAACTGGTTATGGTGATTACATCAAAAAACAGTTTCTAATTTCCAAACTAATCAAATTTACAGACTTGGTAGCTTTTTAAAATTAACAGGTCAAAGCTAAGACTGATGCAGTACCGCATCAAATTTTAAATCAATTTACTGAGAGGAAGAGGGGCTTGCAGTTTAAGGAATAGGAACAATTAAATCTGGGTGTGTGAACAACAGACAAAAAGACTTCTGTGTTTCAGTCAGTCCAGTTAAACTGTGGAACAATTTGCATCTGGAGTTAAATGTCTGTCTTCATATTAAACTATAGAAACGGCGATATTGGGAGATTAAATTAAGGTGTTAAAAAATCTTGATCTGAATGTTTAATTCTGTAAAGTCGATATCAACTGTTGCCCCCAACCTCTTTAATGTCAGACAATATTTTCACGGACCAGCCTGCACGAGAATAAAGTCGGCCTTCCATTTTTCCTTGATTGATTTATTTTTTTTTGCTTTCGGTGTCCCTAACACTTTTAGGGCAAAGTTTATCTTCATCTTCTGTAAAACATCTGCAGCTTCTTTAAACTTTATTTGCACTCAGGAATTTGTGTGGGAAGCTTTAAAATGTGATCTAGATTTTCTATTAGCCCATAACTGTCACAGTGGAAGCTAAAATATCAGCCGCATCCAACTACTTCTACGGTGCGACAGATAAACGGAAAAAAATAAACGAAAACGGGTATTTTCTAAATATAATAATAAGCATGAATCCACCGTTTGAGCAACTTTATTAGCAGCATCCTCGTAACATTAGTCAGGTGGTTGCTGAATATTGTGCATTATAGCTGTGGTAGAACGGTCGTCCCGTGATTGAAAAAAAACGCAGGTTCGGTTCCCGCCCTAACTCCCCATGTGTCAAAAAGGAAGGGGCAAGACACTGAACCCCGCACTGCTGCTGGTAGTTAAAGCCTGGTGCCAGTGTTTGTGCATGGGTTGATGGAACTGTGACTGTAAAGCACTTTGAGCCTCAAAGGAAGGTTGTAAAGCACGATATACTGTAAGTATACATCATTTACCATTATGGTGTGTGAGAACAACTGTCACATAAATCCATTTTTGGAGTAAAGACTTGTGGTTTTTGTCTGTTAAAAGCAAAGGATTTTCTCCTGTTTCCTCACTGACTCTTTTTATTTATTTATCATAAATAATCTAACCCAATACCTTTGTTTTTGTTAAATTTGCTAGCTTGGCATTTCCAATATGCCTTGGGAGCATCTGCTTTAAGAAAGTAGCGGATGGATGTTCGACTCGTGGCAGAGCGACTCGACATGCATCACAATGTGGTCTCTACAACATCAAGTAAATGTGGTCGAGAATCCACTACTAAAGAAAAATATAAAAATGTAAAAAAAATCAAATTAAATTTAAATAAAACAGAAAAAATGCAGGTCATTGTTTTTTCTCTGCATACCAACAGACCCACAGACTGGAACTGGTCCGCGGACCGAGCGGTTTGTGATCACTATTATAAAGGATTTTTTACAAATGATAAAATGTAATTGAAAATATAAATTGTAAAGGGGTGGGATAATATAAATTCCCACTTCTTCTAGTTTGTGCCAAACACCAAACAACACTAGTCATTCATTTGTTTTTCTTAATAACTTTTTGTTGTAGACACAGGAGAAATAGGAAAAAAAAAAAAAAAAACATTGGAATAAATGGTGCAATATAGAACTACTCAATAATAATGACAGACTTGTCAAAGAGGACCTGAATGGGTCTTGAAGGCTTCAGGTTGAAGCCATGAAACAGAAATACACCCGTCTCTCACGGCTGCACCCAGAGGGGTTTCACACGCAGGGAAAAGGAGATGAGAACACTGACGGGAGTGTGAGGACTAAGAAAAACTCACTGGAATTCTGAGCTGATCACCTAATGATCAGGTATTGTTGCCTTTCACTGCACCAGTTAAACCTGCAGCTCAGTACAGAGATCGTGCTGAAGTTCATGCTTCTCTGTATGTCCACTCAAAAAGGGAAACGTTGAACCTTTTTAGGACTTTATGCCGCTATGGAGAAAGGAAATAATGAATAAACACGCTTTCATGATGGACTGAGAGGCTTTCATGGCAGTGAAGGTGCCCTCCCTCCACTCTCAACACCCCCAAAGTCAGAAAAAAGGAGACAAAAGGAAAAAAGGCTCGTGATAAATCAAACTTTTTGAAGCCAAAATGGAAAGTCTTTCAAAAACTGAGTGACTTAAGTAACAAATCGCAGGCAGTGATCCAACGATTATGCAGAAGCTGCAACCACTCATCTCAGTTCAAACTTTTTTTACATCATCAAATAAAAACTGGTTTGGCACCCAAAAATAATCCTTAAAAATAGAATTCTGTTTCTGTAAATACTTTCCTACAAATAATTCCAAAAACAAAATGCTTCACTTTAAAAAAAAAAAAATCAGTAAAAATTCAAAAAGGTTAACTATTGTTTGGTAGAAAGAAAAAAAAAACAAGAACCTTTTGGATTTAAAGCAAAAAAGACCCCATGCAGTTGTTACTGCATGGGGTCTTTTTCCCTAACCTCGTTGATGGCTGGTCTTGATGTGATCAGAAATCATGCAAGCAATAACTTACACGTAACACTGAACTTCCAGTGCAGATATGAACATTAACCCTCATCGCCATCATGTCCACGCCTTAAGCTTGAAGCTCCTATGAAGGCAGTGGGAGGCTCTGGTTCTTCCATGAGGGGATGGAAACTTTGTGGAAAGACGGCTTTATGGATCCAAACGTGTTTGTTTACAGGATGCCTTGTTTTCTGCAGCCCCCCTCCTCCTTCGAAGGACAGAGAGGCTCAGATTCCATGGGGGCTCCTCAGTGAGTGGGCGTGGCCACAGCAAATGAACCTCTGAGCCTTTTGAGGTCAGAGGAAGGCTCTTTCTTCTGCAGAAGCAGAATCTCAGGATCGCGTCCGCTCCATTCTGCAGCGGGACAAAGGGGGCAGAAGGAGAAACATTTGTGGGAGGGGACAGTGTTCCCGCCAAATACCACGCGGGGGGGAATTTCAGTGGCGGTGATAACCATTTAGGTTGAGGAGGCCAGCAGGATATTTGCAGTGGAAAATGTATAGTTTGTGCAAAAGAATAGTCGGGTGGGGAGGTTCCTTAGTCTAGGTTTTCTGCACAATTCTAAAAATAAAAAATGATTTCACAGAGCTGATAGTCAACTATCTCTCATAAGTTTTTCATTCTGAAACTCCAAAAATTCAACAGCATGAACTCTTTCACCGTTTGCAGAAATTAAACATTTCACTTGAACCACTGAAACTCCAGTGGATTCCAAACAGAATCCAAAACACACCTAACATGAATTAAAGTTCATCAACAACAACATAAGAGAGATTCAGGACTAATTCGTCTATAAATAAAATAAAATTGTAGTATTACAGATAAAAGAAAATATTTTGTTTGAAGGAAAGTAACGATCAAGATACAAATATCTTTGATAAATTACAAGTGATCTAAGAAAAAAAGATAAATACATCAACAAATAAAGACTTGATGTCTTGTAGTACTTAAATGTAAATAAAATAAATCTAAACTCCTGCTGTCACTATTAAATGTGCTTTTTAAAAACAAAAATTGGTACGAAAACATATTTTTCCAAAAATAGAAAGATCTACAGGAGGTCACTAAATGAACATCTGGACCTTCTGGTATGTAAATTCCGTTTTTCTGTACTGTAGACCCGTCACATTTGAAATCCTCCCTGATCCGTGAGGAATTTGTCCTGGTTCCATGGCAGAGGACCCCGGAGCACAGGTCAAAGCAGGACGCCGCTCATTCAAGAAATCACAGGAGCTTTACACACCACCAATTAGAAGAACTTGGAAATTAACAGAGAAAACTTTATGGATCTGCAACTGAACCTTAAAAAACTTGATATACCTGTGTGTATATATATATATATATATATATATATATATATATATATATATATATATATATATATATATATAGATAGATAGATATCCCTGAATCCCCTTACCCGAGAATAATGTCCTTTTCTGAAGTTTCATTAATTAATGATCTGAAATCATCAACATTTCTGTCTGGTCAAGCCAAACTAATAGATGGAAACCATTATTGTTATTATTATTATTATTAATTTATTCTTAATAAAATATTTGACACATGTCTGTTTATTTCTCTATTTCTGTTATATTTATGACATTTTTTCATCCTTCAAATTTACAAATTCATCACTTTTGTTTGAATTTAATGCATTCAAGCTTCATTTACCCAGGAAGGTCAGTTGAGACACATTTTTAAAGACAACCTAGTCCAGAGAAAGCACCAAAGCAATTCTGACATCATTTTCCTTAAAAGCACTAAATTCACATTGATAAATGACAGGTTTCTGTAAAAGGTTTGTCAGCTTTTTATCACACAATTGCCTGCATTTTTGTCTAATTTTGGTTTAATAAAAACAAAGTTCCTTCATATGGGAGGGTTTACTTTGGAAAACAACTGGAGGACTAATGGGCTAGTAAAGTACCATCTGAGAATCTGAGCGTCACTCTGGCAGTGGGCTTTTTATTGGAAATTAGAGAAAAATGTACGCACAAATACCACTGATAAGACAAACGCACATTCTTAGTGGTTTTGTAGACTTAAGTGGACAAAATTAAAATCTCTAAACACAAAGCCACTATGGTTTTAATCAACATGTTTTTTTACATGTGTAAATGTTTGCTAAAATGATTAAAAAAAGAAAATTGTTGTAAATAAATTCAAACATTCAGAAGACTTTTGTGTCCTAAACTATAAAAAACACACAGGCTCTCGGTTGTTTTATGAACACTAGGTGCCCACACCCCCACATAGCTTTCATAAATAACCAAAACAATATTTTTAAAACTAAAATGTGTATTTCTTTATGGCAAAACTTAAACAAAAATAAATAAGGACATTCAACTGAATGAGCTCCCTACAACATTTATGAATGGGATTTACAAATCGCAGAATCTCATGCTAATATCAAAACAGCAGAAAAATGATTAATTTTCCTGAGGAGAATTCTGGCAAATTAACACATTTAGAGGACTTTAAGGTATCTCCAAATCTGCATGAAACCAGAAATCCTGCATCCACATTTTTGAAAATCCTTTTCAAATGTTTTTGGTCACTAAGAAACGTCAGAGTTTTTTGGAGGACACATCGGTGAAGGAGGAGATGAAGGCGGTAGACGATCCAGCACATCATGGCTGAGAATGTGACCGAAGATGCAGGTTGTGGTCTGGAGCGTGGCTTCATCATGCTGCAGCGAGGGCTTCTCCTCTTCCAGGCAACAACTATCCTGTTTTTTTTTTTTAAATCTTGGTGTTTCTGGTGCAGTTTTGGTTCTCCGGGCTCACAGGGCCAATCAGAGGTGGGCTGCGCCACTGCTCCCCACCTCATTGGCTGCTCACCAGTTTTGAGTTGATCCTGATTGGTGATTTTCAAAGTGAACGCTCTCTTGATTTTTATGGGGGCGCAGACAGAGGGTGTTCACATCATATTAGCATTTTATCAACTTTGTGTGGAAGGTTGTGACCTAATTTCTGGAAGTGCCACTGAGGAGAGCGTAAGGGGAAGCCCGCTGCACAAAAATCGGGGCTGTGGTCTTCAGGACCAGACTCATCAACACCGACATTCCTGAGGGTCTTTGCTCAAAATAATCCCAAATGAAGGATTTGGTGTAAAAAGTGGGGAATTGTGTCAAACCCTGTTGTGCGCCACCTCTCCCAGCACGCTGCTAGGTTGCTGGGCAAAACTGGAGCGGCCTGCCTCTGTGCAGGAGGGGCTTGCTGGATGGTAAATGTGTGTGACGTGTTGGCTGGCGTGTTTGTCTAACCCCCCTGTGTATCGCGTGCTTAGCTCTTCTTCTAGAAAGACCATGTGACCCGCAGGAGCAGTCACAGGACTTCAACATACACACATGTTGGTCCTTGTCTACTTCTTTTCTTTTCGGTTTAGGGCGTACAACAACACCAACAACACACGACTGCATGTTTCCGATTTTATTGCTTTTATTTTAAAGGAAAGAAAGACAAACAGAAAGCTTCAAAATTTTAGTTTACTGTAAAGAAAAATGCAAAAATGTATTAATTCTACATTTGTACAAAGGCTCACATTTGACCCCGACCTTCAGCAACAATTTTACATTTTTTTTGTTTTACTGTTACATTTTTTGAGAAATTTTCCAAAAAAAAGGTTATGGCGTATAAGAAAATTCCTCCATCCATGCCTAAATCATTAATGCATTTACTTGTAAAAAAAAAAAATTTAAAAGTGGCTTCCTTTTTTTTTTTAAATTACAAATGTACTTTGTTTGGTAAAACTTGGTCATTTATACCTCCTTTTCAAATAGTCGTTTATTATTATTTGTTTCTGATTGTAGCAACAAACCATAGATAGGAAGTATTAACAAAAAGTAAATTAATCAAATCTGCAAAACATTAAAATATTTTGCATATTATATATTTTAAAATATTATATATATATATATATATATATATATATATATATATATATATATATATATATATATATATATATATATATATATATATATAAATCATGCATTTATATTTTAATAAATACATGTGTTTAAATAAATTTAAATACATTTTCATCTGATATAATTTTTTTGCTATCCTTGTAAAGTAAAAAAAGAAAATTCTATTAGGGCTCAACTATGCTCAAAAAAATAAAGTAAACCTACAAAAAATATAAAAATTGAAGAGTCATGATAATTCAAGGGAGATTTTTTGGATTGTTAAAAAAACACAAACAATTTTAAAAGATTTACTTCACATGACCAGCTACACTCACAGGATGTAAGTCAAACATTTACCAGTTTGTTCTTTTCTTATCATTGTAGGGTTCTAAAAAATCTTTAAAAAAAAATAGCATATTTATCAAATGAATTTAATTGCTTACAACTTTTTTAACATTAGGCTTTAAAAGTTTTTTTACTGCGAAAAAAAAAAAGACGTAGTTATTAAACTTTTGGTGACCAGGCTTTTGCCACTAAAACCTAATAGTTAGATCCATGCGGAGACAGAAATATGAGCACTGAGCCGTAAAAACTTCAGATGGAAAGCCGAGCAGCCAGCACGCTCAGGAAACAAATAAAACATCTTTATGAGCGGGATTTAATGAGCTGAATAGGCGCACTCCCTGTCCAGTGGCCGCTAAGTGATCAGCTTGGACAAGCCTAAAGCTCAGAGCCACTTTGCACGGCAGCTACTGTCCGTGGAAACAAACTGCACAGTTTTCATTCATGACTGCTGCAAAAACTGCAAAAAAAAAAAAGCACAAAAATAAAGAAAGAGATTTACTGCCTCCAAAATTTGTAATACATTTTAATCACTTGAGGCCTGCTAAAAAACAGCACACAAAAGTATTTTTTTGGGTTTCTCCTAGACAATCCTAGCAGGGGACTGCTGCTTTCTAAAACATCTGAGTTAAATAAAAAATACTGGATGGAAATAATGTTTAAAAAAAAAAAATTAAATAGTTACTTTAGTATTTTGTTTACTCAAATACATTTTTAATATTTTAAATATATTTTTAGAAAACAAGATCTGTAGAACAGTTTACAGATATTAAGAAAAACTATATAGAATATCGAATTACAAACTAAAAACACTTCTATGAATTTCATTATTATTATAATCTTTGAAGAATAATATTTCCTGCAGTAAAGTGATTTATTGAGTGTTATTTTGAAAAGCCTAATACCTTTTTTTGGATATTTCGCCTGAGATTCGCCTGCATTAATTCTGGACACATTTAGAAAAAAAATCATCTTCCTATCACAGCTTTAGAAGCAATAATTTAATAAAACATAAACATGTTTCTAAACCAAGTATCTCTTACATTTTAAGAACATTTCTGTGCAAGTGCAGCAGCTGAAGCCCCCTGTGTTTAATGCTGGGGGGGGGGACTTCTAACGTCAGCTTGTTGGGACTTTTTTTTTTCCACCCAGCGGCTGCTGATGTGGCTGTGCTGACCTGACGGATGCCCAGCAGAACCACGGGGGCCACCAGGGGCTTCTACAGGACTGTGAGGGGCCACAAGCTCTCTCATGACTAGTTAAGATAGAGTCACCTCTGATGTTCTTGATTTTTGGTTTCACTCGGAGAACCACGAGAACAGGCTCCATCTTTGCTGTGATTCATGGGAGCGTAGTACTCTGCTGATGCCTCATTGGTGGAGCAGGGTAGGACTGTGATTGGCCGACTCAGCGCTAGGACCTGTTACGCCAGATGCCCTCCTCTCGTCCCCTGCAATGTTTGCAGCCCCCTGCACGCGATCCCTGGCTGCGCTTGGCTGCACCCTCTCATCGCATTACTTCTGCTATTCTAACTCCTCCATCAATTATGCACTAGAATAACTCCGGGCCTGATGGAGCCGAGAAGTGAAAGGAGATCACGGGCTCCAGCGCATGCCTGCGTCTTCCCGCCGCTGCGATGTGAGCGCCGGCATCGCAGCGAACGCAGCTGCTGGAAGCATCTCGGTATCACGACCACACTGATCATCCAACTGTCCTCATCATTGTCTGGTCCTGCAGTTAGAGAGCGCCACAGTCAGACCTGACACTGAAGATTTTTTGGCAAACTATTTTCTGACTCAGAAAAATATTCCTGGATCAAAAAGTTTCCAACTCAGAAAATAACATCCCGACTCATAAAAAGTTACTGACTTAGAAAAAAGTTACGAATTCAGGAAACAAAAATCCCAACTAAGAAAAAAAGTTTACAGATAGGAAATAAGTTCCCGGCTTAAAAAAAAGCAAACATAGGCCATCTACACTCACAAAAATGTCAAGAACTGTCAATAAATATAAAAGAATTTGTTTGAGTTGGAATTCATGTGACTGGCTTCCTATCTTGCTTTATCCTTAAACAAGATGGAGTCCAGAGCGGGAAATGGCTGCGCGAGCTCTCGCCGCAGAGAACAGCGTGGAGAGTCTGTGGAAGGATGCTGGCTTTGTGAGATTTCCATAATGAATAATGAGGACAGCAGAACCTCTTTCTGTTCCAGCCATTCATCTCCAAGAATCACTGCAGCTCAGACCAGAACAGCATCACCTCCCAGTTAAACCTGGGCTGACCTGGATTTCTGCTGGTTGCGTGTGAAGCTTCCTGGATCTTCTTCAGATCACAAACAGCCCTTTTTAATATTTCACGTCACAAAGCAATAACTGTGAAGAGACGACGACTTTGCACGGGCCAAAGAGCTGGGCCAAAGGTCCTGCAAAGTCACAGGAAAATCCCCAAACCGTCACATATTCACCAAACAGTCTGGGATCAACAAACGAGGTGAACGCATTTTTGTTGGGGACAGAAAAAAGGCGTCCTACCCCCCCTGTGAATAGGGCTCCAGGATATGAGGAAAACGTACCATGTCTGGCAATAGTGATCAATATTGAGATGAAGATATGACTTGTGATACGTTTGCAAATAGCAAAACAAAAAAACAACTAATACATCGTTTCCGTTTCACTGAAACAGTTTTATTTATATTAAAGTCAACATAGTTTAACCCTTTGACAGCAAAAATGTTGAAGGCGACACCTAAATCAGAATCAGAATAAGAAGTACTTTAATGATCCCACACCGAAGCAGTACACATAAGGAGAAAATAGAATAATATAAAAACAATAATATAAAAAAAAACAAAAATGTAGCAGAAAAGTAAACAAATAAGGCGGTATTGTTTAAAGACTATCTACAAACAGGTAACAATGTGCAAAAGTCATCTGTTGCACTGTGAGTAATTGCAGAGTTGAATTGTATTGTGTAAAAACGGTTTTGGGTATCGGGCAGTTTTGAAGCGGAGCTGTCTGAGCCTCCTAGAGAAGGAGCTCTGCTGTTTGTCCAGAACAGGGTGGAGGATGCTCTGGGTTGTCCATGATGGATAAAATCTTGTTCAGTGACCTCCTCTCCATCACTGCTTCAAATGTTTCCAGTTTGCAGCCAATGACAGAACCCGCCTTCCTGATCCGCTTGTTCTGTCTGTTGGCATCACCGACTGCAGTGCTGCTTCCCCAGCAGACCACAGAGGAGAACCAGGTGCAACACACGCTCCTTGACGTACCGCAACTTCTGCTAGCCTTTACGCCAGGGGTGGGCAAACTACGGCCTCAGTGTTTGGTCTGGCCCTCTGAACAAAATCAGAGAGCCGTGTTTTGTTTTTTAATCTGGCCAGACGATCAAGACGTGACATTTTCTTCCACCTTCTGCAGTCTGTTCTCCAACCTGAAACCCTCTAAAATCTCTGTCAATCAGAACAGAGGACAGTCTTCCATTTCTACGTCACAGTTCATCTTTCCCGGTTTAGCTCATTCTTCTAGAGCGATTATGTTGCTTTTTTTAAACAGTGCTCTCTGTTCTGTGTCCTGATTGGCTGGAGACCTTGTCAATCAATCTCCTCAGTCCGTGTCTTGTCTCCTGTACAGCGGAACGCAGAGCTCTTCAGATCAGAAATGTTTTGATCATGATCAGATTTTTGTTTTCATTCATAGATCCTGGACCTCATTTCTATGACGGTTTGAGGAATTAAACAAGAGAAAAGACTGAAAATGTTCATGTCTGTCTGAGAAAAGTGTATTTATGCAGTGAGGAGTTTTACTGCCATAAACGTCTGTTATCAGACTGTGGATTTCACCGATCACGGTTATTTTTGGAACATAACTCCTGCAATAAACGAGGGAACACTGTTCTGGAGAAAAATTAACGCAGATATATGTGTAGCTGCAGCAGAAGACTTGGAAATTTGCTTTTTTTATATTATTATTACTGGATGAGACACAGACGCACAGCTGCACAAACTGTGAGACGTGTGATGAGCTCAGAGTCTCAGTGGAATTATGACGGGAGAGGATCCATTATTTATTGTTCTTTTGTTTGTTTTTTAATGTATCAGTATGTTTTTCCTGAATTTTTGTCTTTGAAAATCATAGAGAGTGTTATTCGGTCATTGTTTTATTTCATAAATAATGTTTATTTTATTAAAAGGATCATGAATGAATGAAACTTTATTCAAATTGCACTTTACAACTCCTTGAAGGGCTTCACAAAAAATAGAGATCAAAAGTGGGAACAAAAGTGGGAACTGGGAAAAATGGGAACAAAAGTTTTAAACTAAAAACTCTAGAATATTCTGCTTTAGAATACAATTTTCAATCCAAATGTTTTCATCTACATTCCATGTTATATCATTCTCACTCCACGCATCTGCTCCTGGTCCGACCCTTCTATCCAATTTTAGAACCCAATGTGGCCCCAGAGTTAAAATAATTTCCCACCCCTGGTTAACGCGGTTAACGTTAATCAGCTGATTCAAATTAATCAAGTAAACACTCCACTAATATAAAATTTGCACAAGGCTGCTCCAGAATCTGCTGAAATGACGTTAATTGTGTAAGCAGTTGAATAGTTACGGTAGCTGAAAGAATGTTAAAAAAGGGTTAAATTTTGGTCCGAATGACCTTCGTCTACATAGGAGGCAGGCATCTAACATAAAAGAGCTCCATCCAACTGGCTAAGAACGTGAAGGGGTTCATCTGATTGGTCAAACGTCTATTTGATTTGTGAAAACACTTCAAGCTGTCATGGGATTATCTAAGCATATGTGTAAACATTTAAAGTAGCCAGATGTCAAAGTTTACGCCGTCTTTTGTGATACGCATACTGCACAAGCTGATTTCGTGATGACGATAAATTTGAGATTTATTGACTTTGGTGAGCCAAAGTCAAAAACGTCACCCACCGAGGTTTCCTTATCAGTGGGGTTTTGGTGGTGGTGATGGTGGTAGGGGGTGGGGGTGGGGGCAGTACTGACACAGAAGAGTTTTCCACTAAATCACACAACAGACTAGAAAGGCAGCACACTCACAAGTCTTCCTCAACTGCTCAGAGTCATGTCAGGAGCATGGTCCTGGGGGGGGACGTCTGCCAACCTTGGTCTGCTGACCCTCACCCCCCACCTCCACACAGCCTGCACATGGCATCAAGGTTTGTGGCGAAGCAAAGAACATTTGGCCAAACCTGTTAATTAACAAGTATGACAAAAGAGGCACCAAACGTTTTTTATTCTAAAATATCGTAAAGCCTAATCCAGGTTTACAATCAGTTCAAACTAATTCCATCTGATGCTGTGACTGAAACCTGTGTGTTTGGTGAAGTCCAGTGAGTTTGAGAGTTTAAGGACTTCAAAAGTACATTTGAGGAATTCAGAAAAAAAAAAAAAATTAAGTTCTGCTTCAATTACCAACATTTGGGAGAATCTAAATTCTGTTGGTGCATCATCCGCACGTTCGTCTGCGCTGATTTCCTGCAGACACACGAATGGAAGCTAAAACTGTGGTAAAAGTTTCTATTTTTCCAAGATCAAATGATTATCTTACAAAAGTGGATTTCTTTTCCATCAACATCTGTAGAAAGCAGCAGGTCTGATCAGGTTCTTAAAGGTCAAATTCCACTGTAGGCCGGAATTCACAAAAAGTAATTAATAAATAATTTAAAAATCAATTTGTCATGTAATTAAATCCTGTAAATTAATTCTTTAATGTTTTTTTCAGGCAAAAAATGCTCTCAGTTTATTTTTAATATAGGAAATTGCATTTATTGATGAAAGCTCTACATTTGTCTTACTAAATGCATGTGAGCTGCTGGTTAAACCAGAGCTCATTCCTGCAAAAGGCTCCATAAATTTAGCAGAGCCCCCCCCATACCCCTGTTTGCCGCAGCGGCAGCCAGTTAGCGGCTTCGTGGCTTTCTGGGGGCCTTTTGGAGACACTTTTCCAGAGCTTTTCAGTCATTAGGAGCTGCAGCTGATTAATGTGAATGGTCAGGCAGGGCCTGGCTTTCAGAGCACGCAGCAGAGGGGGGTGAAGGTCCCGCAGGAAGTGTTTTGTGTCTCCACACAAAAGGAGGGCTGACCTCTTAAGCCCCTCGGAGCCTCTTTGCAAAAACCCTCACCGCTGCCATGTCACCACTCGCCTTTAAGAGCACCACAAAAAAAGATTAAAACGGCAGAATAGTGAACCTCTGTGCAGCGGAGGGAGACGGAGGGAGATTAGATCCCCATCAACACGCTGACTGTTGCACGGAATCACATCTGGACACAACGGACCCCATCAAAGACTCCAGTTCCCCCCGAATGTGTCCATATTCACAGAGTTGTTCTTTCCACCAAACGTTCAGATGAAATTCTGCTGACAGGAATTGATTTGAAGAACTTCATTGCAATTATTTCTAGATCAGGATCATTAAAAAAACAACTATGAATTAATATCATCAACTTTTAGTCAGAAGTTTGGAAATATTTAAATCAAACACTGAACTGGAGAAAGTCTTTTTTCGCTGAATTATTTCAGGAAAAGTGAGACATTCTTCAACAGAAGTCGGGGTTTTGGCAGCGACAGTGTTTATTCAGCTGATCTAGGTTCTTATAGGAGTTTTGGGGGGGATGTGCTCCGCCCACATTTGGACTTATATCTATACTGGAATAATTTCCATCCATTCCTATGTCATATAAATCAATTGCAAAAATGGTGAGGGCAGTTTGAATCCAGAAGTAATGAATCATTGGTTGTTTTTTCCAGAGAGAACAAACACCTGACTGCCTTGTAAGGGCTTTTATGTCCCTCCCCACCTCAGTTGTTGAGAACAACCAGGTCTCTGGATGCTAAATGGTCACCGGATCTTTCTGCATCATAAGATTTGAATTTTTTTAATGCAATTCAATAAGGAAAATATGAAATATGATATATGAAAGACTTGGTGCCACAGAACGCCAGCCGGGAAACAAATCACAATCATAAATTTCTCCTCCATGATCAATTTTCAAACGGTTGGTACTTCCACCTATACATCACTATCAAATCAGAGTATCTGATTGGTCAAAGTTCAACTGGTTAACTTACAACGCACATTCAATGGTCACATGTTTTACTAAAACAGACTTTAAAACTTGCGTAATGATTGTGAGAGTTTTGAACAAGAAGCTTTAAATGTGCTCATAAATAGACTTTTTATTAGAAGGGGCCGCTTCAACGTGCGTTTCCAGGTCCGGTGTGACTGTAGCATTAACGTTCATTCTATTGGTACGCTTAGATTCTTGTCAATGTTTGTAGAGGAGACTTTTACAGGAAAGTTGTGATAAAACAATGAGCTCAGCTTCTCCTCACTGTTTTCTGTCAATCACAGGGACAGCTGGAGGCCTTTGCTTTGTTATTCTGAGCTTGAATAAGGGAGGCAGCTCATCTCAACAGGGGGGGGTCAAGTAAGGCGAGAGTAAAGCCGGGGGTCACTGTATGAAGGCTGCCTGCCCCCCCCCCCGCCCCCCCCGCCCCCCTTCCACCAAGACCAAAGTATGAAGATGCACTGCTTCAATGACCAGACAGTAAAACGTTTCTGTTTCTCACAAGTTCCAGAACTTCATGAAACTTCTGTCTCATCCTTTGAGGTGGGGTTACTCCACCCACCTGAGCTTCAGGTGAAGGAGTCAAACAGCACATTCTACCTCACCTTTTGCACATATCTTGAAAGGCTCAAGCAGTGTTTCAGCCTTCATGTAGATACAAGTAACACGGCAGGATAAAGTTCTGGTTCCAAGTGGAATTGGAGTCCAGTCAGAAGCCTGTGAGATGGAGCCTCCAAAACCAAAGACATTTAACTGTGAAGGCCCAGCCGGCAAACTTTTTTTATTCTGCTGTGGTTCTGAGGCGATAGGAGAGCAGAAACTATTTCCACACAGCACTGATTGCTGGAGAACCACTTTTAAGTATTGATTTGATTTGATTGATTTATTTCAAGCATTGTAGTCATGGCAATAAAGAATTTACACATATTCATCAAACTCATTACAGAAATGTTGAAATGTTTAAAAGACAGAAAATAAACAGGAGTGGGAAGAAGCAAATTTATATGATCCCACCCCTGCTGATTTAATTAATTTTATACTTTTACAGTTTTTGTAATCCGGTTCTGATCCGATAGGTTCTTTTCAAGTAACAAAATGATTGATTATCTTTGGAGAGAACCAGAAGCTGAAAAACAAAGTGAACTACATTTGTAAAAAATATTTACTCCCGTGGAGGGCGAAGAGATCACTTTCGATTGGTAAAATAAGAAACCTCAGAAGGCTGCAGACGGTAGCGTTAGCATTCTCAGGCTGCAGAGAATGGAAGCACCATACTATCAATACCAGAAGATATCTGCATAAAAAAATACTACGCAACAAAGAACTGCAGCAGTTAAATCTCACAGATAATTCTGCTTTGATTACAACTATCGACACATCAGCGCATCTACAACAAACATGGCAATACGTAGAAGAGATTGCTGTGGGTGTGTGTGTGTGGGTGTGTGTGTGTAAGGGACACGAAGGTCGCACAATTTTTTTAACAATACAAATTCCTTGTTAATTAAAATAGGGCTATCAGATGCTGAATAAAGAAAACAAAAGATTTAATATCAGCCATGAGTTCTAGCGAATTCTCATTTAATAATAAGGTCTCTAACTGCAGGTTAGCCCGAGGTGATGTAATGTTAGCGCACAGAGGGGAAAATCTGATGAAGAACTGTAAACTGAGCTGGATTTGTGATGTCAGTTTCCTAAACTATCACTAGCTGCGTTTACATGGGCCAAAGTAATAGGAAAGAATGCCTGATCAGAAAGAAAATGTGTCATGTAAACACATCGTTTGGAATACTCCGCCCCGGTCAGACTCGTCCTGAGCAAAATTTCTTTCCGATGGAGATAGGTGGGTTATACCGATCCTTTATCCGATCGTGGAGCATGTACACGGTTCATTCCGATCATGTGTCACTTCTGCTCTGGTTTGCGTCACGCATAGATGGTGTTTCGCTGAGAGAAAGCTTTGGAGCTCATACGGGACCGACCAGCTGCTCCGCGGACGCCCCGTGCAAAGCGCCGCTCCGCTCTCGCCCCGCTGGCTCTCTGCCTCTCCCCTCTCTTACACCCTTCACGAGGGGGATGCGGGGCAGGAGCTCGGGTGCCAGTGGACCAAGTGAGCAGAGCAGCCGGATAACTTTGTGTGAGGGGAGGGAGGATGCTTAGTTACGTGTGCGTTTTGTTATGTGTGAGTATTCAGACTGCGAGCCGTCCCGCCGCTCTGGGTTAGCAGCTGCAGGACTCAGGAGGAACCGTGTGCGAGCAGAGCTTTGGCTGCCAGCTCACAGAGCGGCTTTGGGGCGGACTGTGACCTTTTCAGAGCAGAAATGTCGCTCAGTCCTTAGAAACAGTTCAAACAATCACATGGATTTGTGTTTCCAGTTGTCTCCCGACAAAATAAAGGCTGATGTTATTCCCAGACATTTACGTGCAGCCAAGATGCAGATTGCAGCGTTTCCTGCATGGTCCAGGATTTTGTGTCCATCAAGGCTAATGCTGTTAGCCCGTGTTAGCCTCTCCTAACCCTTCTTCCAGCTCCGTTCTTCCACAGAAAAAGCACTGACCACACAAATTAAATAAAACGATGAGTGAACTGGCGCTTCATAATATTTATAACATTAAATAATGTAAATAATAGCACGTTTGGAAGATCGTCTTATATATTACCGAGCTGCTGCATAAATGTCTGTGGCAGCGGTTTGTTTACAACGGGACGCATCTCCTCTTCCGGGATTTTTTTAACACTACTGCGCATGCCCAAACGATTCATTCCGACCGAAAGTGTGACCCATGGGAACGTTTATTCTAATCGGAAAAAGGTTTTCTGGGCCCATGTGCACGGGTGAATTTTAACCAAACCAATGATCCGATCAAGATATTTTGCCCGTGTAACCGCGGCTATTGAAGAGTCATTTACAGATTTAGGATCTTCTACCAAATTGAAGATGATACTTTTAGCTCACTTTAGGAATCAAACCAATACTTTCAAGTAGGGTTGCACGATATAATCGGTTACCGATAATTATCGGCCAATAGTGGACAGTGTGACGTCATGCTGATAATTCCGATAAGAAAAAAAATTTGCAGATGGACCGATAACTGAAAGCTTGAACTGCCGTTACTTTCTCATTCACCACTCTGTATTTATTGCTGTTCACAGATGTATGGCAGACTGAAAAGGCTAATAAAGTGTTTGTTCAATCTGTTGTTCAATTTATTTGCAGGTAAAACTAGTGCTGAAAATTTGTTGAATACATAAGAGCCGTTTGCTGTTACTTTGTACTTACTAATGATTTTTAAAAAAAATATTGGTTGAGTCTTGGTATCGGCTACAAGAGGCAGAAAAATATCGGGTATCGATTGTAAAAAGTCATTATCGTGCATCACTACTTTCAAGCACTTACTTTTTATGTTCCCTTGGATTATGTAAGGCATACTGGGTGGCGGAACTTGGCACATCAGGACATTTTAGAAAGCTCAAGTCCAACTGGGCCCTGTATTTTTTGGACATAATGAAACATTTGATTTAAACTGATTTTCCTAAAGAAAAAACAAAATTCCTCAGATCTTTTTCCATCCCAAAGTACAGATGATTTGATCACTGTGACGGTTCTGGTTCTGGTCTAGGGCACATACTGCTCAGTCCACTTGCAGACCAAAGAACAGCCTGTGTTGTGAGAGTGAAACAGAGACAAAGTATATAAATTAGATTTTTAAATACAAGTCGTTCTGTCAGATATGTGACTCGTTGTTGTTTACCTTTCAGCTTATCTTATTTGGGGTCACCACATCGAATCATTTTTCCCTGATTGGCACAGGTGGTTTGGTAAAGAGTTTTTAGGCAGGATGTCCCTCCTTATACAACCCTGTATTTTCAAAGGTGCAGGGAGACGCAGACACACAGCAGCGCAAAGGGTCTTGCCTAAGGACACACACTTTGTTTTAGTTCATTGCACGCCCTGGGAAGCAAACCCATATTTACTGCATGACAGTCCTACACCCAGCCAACTGATTGTTAGAATGAAGAAAAAAAAAATCACCCCACCACTGTATGTCAGCATTAGAGACCAAGTCCAATCAACTTTTGATGTATTGTAAAAGTGTTCTCAGTGGTCTTTTAATCATGATTATGCCATTTTAGCCTAAATCTAAAAACCTGTGTTGTTTTCTTTCTGCAGCATTAGTTCATCAGAAATTTGCTTCTGAGTTGTGGGCAAGACTGTTGGCGTGGAAGTAATCCTCCACTGATATCCCATCATTTCCTTGTTTACACTCTATCCCGCTTGCTTACAGCCGCTCATAACCCCAACCTAACATTAGTGGTGCAACAAAAATGGCGAGCAATTTTGGACCTATCTAGCTGTGCAGTTTAGATCCAGATTCCAGCTCAGACGAGAAAAACAACAAGGGGATAAGTTGAAATGGAGGGGAGCAGGGAGCCTGTGACCGGCCGATTGTAGAGTTTACAAAGCTTTTTCAAATGGCATGATTTCCTCTACTCCTGATTCACCATGATTCAAATTTAGAAATACTCAGCAAGGCACATTTCATTTTAATTTAATGTGCACCATTATGAGAAAAACAAAACAAGAGCATTTTAGAAACTTCAAAAACACCATTTTCATTGTAATGGCTCTTTAAAGGCTGATCCTTCCTCAGGAAGGGGGGGGGGGGTGTCCCACACCGAAGTGGACACCCTCTGGCCTCTTGTGTGAAAGTTCTTCTGCAGTGTCTCCACACCCGTACCCGCTCCACACACATAAGCCCAACAATAGCAGCCAACCATGCTGGTTTGGCGATGGCTGCAGTCCTAAACCGAGTCAATATTTGAAACTGGTCGGACTTTTTTTTTGTATCTGCTTTTAATTTGAGCAGAACAGAGCAACAGGGAGCCGGGAAAAGACTCAGAGGGAAAGTGAGAGTAACACTGGAACAATGCAAATAGGGCAACTCACAATACAACTGGGAAACTATCACAACATCAGTTCAGCATTGTGTCTCTAAGTGGAGATTAAAAAGAGACCATTGTAAGAGAAGCTAAATGACGTCCTTATGCTGTGACAAAAAAATGTCGGCAAACAACAGTGAGTCTGGAAAGAGAGACGATTTGGATCACAACACACGACACCGAAACCATGAAAAGATTCCTTAGTACCTCATAGAAAAATATGTTGCATCTGTTGTGGAAAGCTTTGGAGGGCCTTATCTAGGATTAAAGGAAGCTCCTGGGGTGACTGTGGTCTCCCTGAATGCTGGGTTCCCTCTCCTCCCCAGCTGTCAGGTCATTAGTCCAACCCAACCCAACTTTGATGGGGTAGTATCAGTTTCCATAGCTTCAGAGAAACAAACAGTCCAAAAGATTAAGAACGGAACCCGGCCCTGATTCTCTGCTGATCCTGCCTATCAGCAACAAATAAACGCCTCGGGCAGAGGCAGAGGCAGAGCCAGCGCCGACCAGATGGACCCGGGTGGGCTTTAATGAAGCAGCTAAATAGCTGGTGAGCAGGGAATTCACTAATAGCTACTTGTCAGAGCAGCAGTAAATACTAAGTCTTACACTTTATTCCATCATTTGGTTAGCAACACAGCCGACAGAGCTGACGAGGAACATATGTGGCTCATTTTTCTTACATGAGTGCTCCACCAAGAAACACTGCAGGTTTGTGTTCTCCTGCTCTGCACCTCTTGGGCTGGTGTTATCCTGGGGGCTCCCTCCTTCATTAATACTGATACATTTGTAAAATGACTGGCACTAATGTTTTATAGATGAGAACAGGCTTTCTGCATGATTTGCAAAACTAAAGATTTCATAATTCCTAAAAAAAAAAAAAAAAAAAGATCCACAGTTGTGCATTTAGAAAAACATTGTCATCAAAACTTGTTATATGGAACGTCTGTTCATTAATGGGTAATTAACTGGTTGTTGATGTTTTAAAGTCACAGAGGACTCTGAATGGATCTGGTTTGATTGCTAAACAAGCCAGATTCTCTGAATGTATGATGTCAGTAGAGCGTTCATGTTTGGTGTTACGGAGTGAAGGTTTCCCCACAGAAGAACGGTGATTGATCTGGAGTACAGCTGTGACAGATGAAAAAAAAAAAATCAGTGTGGGGTTTTTTATTTGGTTGGAGCCGCAAGTAAACCATTTTTTATGGGTTACATCACACTCAATTAGTCAAGTTCTCATGTGCAGTCAACGGTTTTGCTGTGAAATTCAACTCAATCCTTGATGGTTCTTGTTTTGCTATCCTCTACAGTGAACATAAAACGACTTCATCGGTTAAAAGGAAGAAGCTAGGCCTCATCCTGACTGAAGAAGTGGATGACAATAACTCCAAAACTGGAAGGTGAATGCAAAACTGTAGCTTTTTGAGATCAAATCCTCTGAAGGATCTTTAGAGAATTTGTATTTGTTGGAAAATGGTGTGTTCTTTTGCCAGTCTGGTGTTATGTGCAGTTGAATGTGCAGCACCATGTTGACTCGAAAATGCCACAAACTTTGGAAAATAAAGAGTGGGACGCGTTGATTCCACAGCAGAGTGCATTCAGTCAGAGGGTTCTTCAGATTCACCACAACATCCAGTGGCGCGAGAAGTTGTTGCAGCCATCAGCCACATTATTGTACAGCAGGACCTTTTTAAATCTGTGCTTGAAATTGTGATTTTAAATTATTAAAAACAAAAAAAATATTTTTCAGTTTAAAGTGGTTTTAAAGGGAAGCTGAAAGGTTAAAGGTTCCCCTGTTTTTGCAGCAGTAGAAAATAAATAAATAAATGAAATAAATAGGATAAATGCTAAGAAAAAAGGGGGGAGCTAAATGAATTTGAGACTCATGTAATAAAAACAAAGTAGAGTCGAAATGTGAGCATTAAATCTAATCCAGTGTTTTTCAACCAGTCTGCTGCGGCACACTAGTGTGCCGTGGGAGATGGTCAGGTGTGCCGTGGGAAATTGCCCTCATTAACTGATCTAAAAACATTTTCCATCTCCAGGATATCAGCTCTTTGTTCATCCAAACAGGCCCTGATAAAACACTGAGAAATTAGGAATATGAAAGATCGTAAAATACTTTTCTTCTTTGTGTTTATTTGATTCTATTAAAGACATTTTGATAAGAATGAAAGTACCGTGATTTAGCCGCAGCTTCAGCCGTTTTAGGAAAAGTCCCGCCCCTTTAACTGTCTCCGCCAATCATTCTTGGGGGCCTAATCACATGTCATCAGTCTGACCAATCAGAAGTGGTTAAAGTCTTCACTTCCTTGTTCTTAATTCTGCTGATAAAGTCTCTCAGTTCTAACAAAAATACCAGCTAAAGCTCGTCTTTAGTGGTGTAGCTTTCCACAGAATCCGGTGTCAGACCGTGGAACAAGTGGACAAAACAATGAAGCTCAGAGACGCTGGTCTTTTCGCGTTCAGCGAATTATTGAACTACATCTCCCATGATGCATTGGCTTAAAAGTGACAGCATGAGCGTCTCGGCGCACAACGAGTCTCTCTTAACGTCTTGAAACCACAACAAACACAAATCAGACAGTTTTTAAATTTTCTAACTTAACTTTTATTACATCTTTTAGAAAAAAAAACAGCTGCAGCTTCCAGCTTTTTCTGCCACAATGATCACAAAATGCGTGTGAGATCATGGAGGGACTGTAGATCAATACAGACTGAGTTTCTCCTTTTTTTTTTTTTTTTTTTTTTTGAATGCTGGTGTGCCACGGGGTTTTTGTCAAGGTTAAAGTGTGCCGTGGCTCAGAAAAGGCTGAAAAACACTGGTCTAATTAATTAGTTTATATGGCACCTCAGCACAAAACGGTGCTGTCCATTAAATGTTTAGAAAATATAGAATAGTTCCATAATTATGCAGCTCGCTTCCTCTTGGACCGCAATACCTCCAGGAGGGACGGATCAGTAGACCTGCGGCACCCAAAGGAAGAAAGCAGGAAACAAGATCTCTTGTGGATTGAAAATGAACTCTAAAATGCACAGATAGCTGGTGAAGGGAAGCCAGGATTGGGATGACGAGGTCCCAGCCTCCGGCTCCGACCAGAACTCGAGCAGCAGTGTTCTGGACCCGTTGGAGGCGTGAGAGGGGTGACTGGCTAACTCCAAACTAAAGAGTTACAGTAATCCAGCCGAGATGGGATAAAACCATGGATTACTGTTTCACAGCGTTTCGCCTTCATCAACTTCATCAGATAAAACAAGCTGAGATTTTCCCAAGTTAGGAGCGTTCCCAGACTTTCCAAAGGAGGAGCAGGCATAAACACAGAACAACACCACAGCCTCTGCGACAGGAAAACTACAACTGATAAACCCGAAAAACGCTTTTATCTCAAGTCATTTCATCATAAAAACCCAAACGGTCATTATACGAATGACCTTTAAAGTATTTACTTTTAACGAGGCTTCATGATTCAGGCATTTCCTTTAGTTTTATTAGGTCACTCATGCAGGCGGAGCTATTCCGTCACAGTGGAAGCTTTTCAGCCTGCAGATGAGGCCGGAGCGCCATTCGGCCCGTGAATCCCACATCTTCTGCTCCAAGCGGCACTCTGATCCGCATCAGCACAGGAAGATGCTCCGCTGAGATCAAAGCACTGCAAACACCCCTTCTGTTTATCCAAATGACTGAGGGGTTGCTTTCATTTCCTTTGAAACAACAGAAAAACGTGGAAATGTCGAAGCATTTCCACTTTGCACGACTCACTTCCCAATTCAATTCCAGGGCTCCTGGAGAGGATTTCATGAATGGCTGAGTGTGGACTGCTGCTCCAGACTCACTTAAGTTTAAACATGTAGCAGAGATGCTAAAGGGGGGGTGTCTTATATGGAAGTTGGAACTACACCCCAGCAGGTTCTCAGGCCCTGAGAACAGAGTATGGGTACGTTAAACAGCAGGGCTCCGGGGCCCATGAGCTTGTATTGATTACTGTGGGTTCTGCTGCAGGTCAGGGGGCCTCAAGTCCTTAACCACTTGCATACATGATACAGCCCAGGTCGAGTTTAGATTAAAGTCATGAATAAGAACAAGAGTTACTCATTCATTTGGGGTCCATTCTGCATGGACAAAGCCCAGGCGGGGGGCCGTGCAAGGGCCGTCACCTGGCCCCAAGGCCGACGCTGCTGCCCTGGTTTTGACCCTGACAACAGTCCCCCCTGTGCTTCCTAACCCGCCTGCCTGGTTACTGTCGAGTGTGTGACCTCGGCATGTGTGCATGTCCCATAAGACTAAGCACCACGCTGCGTCTTGGCTGCCGCTGAAATACCCCTGTGTGCCCCCTCATTGTCTACCCCAGCGTGGGCCATGAGGGGCGAGAGGGGATACTTGAAACGAGGGAGCATGGCAACCAAGAGACCAGACTTGGGAAGCTGGGAACTGCTCGGAAAGCCAAAGAAAAGGGAAAAAGAGAAGAAGGTGGGAGAGGAAAGAAGCAGCGATATGTCAGGCCGAGAAACAGGAAATCTGCTGCGGCACATTTACACAACACCAATCCACGGCAACTGTTCCTTAACCACACCTACTGCTCCCAAACCACACCCACTTTTCCCTCACCACATCAACTGTTTAGACTGTGAAGATCAACAGAGCAGTTTTCTGTTATTCAACAAAACCTCATACTCGTCCTCGTCTGAACACAGAAGCAGTCTCACACAATCTCTTCCACGCAGTCTAACACACCTACACATGTGCACAAACACACACACAAGATGTCAAACACAAACCTCTCCCGCAAATATGAAATGGTAAATTGCGAATACTTGTGGAGCGCTTCACTACCTTCCTTGAAGGCCCAAAGTGCATTACAGTTACAGTTCCACTCAAACATGCACACACACATTTACACACACACACACACTCTCTATGGCTGAACACTGGTGCTAACCTATAACCACCAGGGGCAACGTGGGGTTCAGTGTCTTTCCCCAAGGGCTCTTTGGAACATGAGCGGGCAGGAGAGGCGGGAACCGCACCTGCAAGGATCCTCCGATCAGATCTCACAATTTCATAATTACTTAAACACACACACACACACACAGTCTTACACATATAGATACAAACACAATTACAAACAGTCACACGTATGTGCACACACGTCACATCCTTTTGTCTTGCATTATTTTTGTTCAAACAGCCACAAACACACAGTCTTAAAAATACAGACGCAAATAAACAGGTATATGCAGCCACACGCACGCGCACACGCATTTCTTCATGGAGAGGAGTTTTTTTTTTGTTTTTCTGGTCCCCACTATGAAACTGGTCCCCCGTCCTGTGTCTGTGTTAACGGACTGTTGTCCCCAAAATGCACAAATAGTCGCGCACAGTCACACACCACGCCACGCACTCTTTTTGGATGAACAAGTTTTTCCACATAGGACGTCGACCCGGGAATGATCTCCGGACCCGTGGGTCCAAACGGAAGGTTCTGCAGGTGTTGCAGACAGCAAACTAAAAAAGCTCTGCAGCCTCCGCGGCAGCCAAGCTGCGCCGATCAGAGCTGCATCGCTCAGGACCAGACTACATCCTGTCGCTGTCAGCCGTCCGCGCTTCTTCACACACTTCTGAGTTCACATTTGTCAAAATTCCTAGAAAACGCACTCTGTGCGTAAGCGGACAGCGCGTGGAAAACCGTGTCCCCGCAGTCCCGCCGATTTCCACAGCAGTTGACGGTTTACGCAGATCTGCAGAAGCTGAGATCCCTGATGAATCATGTCCTGCCGGAGAGGACGGGGCTGTCCTGCGCGTGCTAACAAACACAAAAGCACAACTCCCACTTCTGCACCTACCTGGGGTTGGTTCTGTTCCAGAAGACGGCGTAGCGGTCGGACACCAACTTGGAACCCGGGTCCTGCCCGCGCGCACACATCCCAAAGATGAGGAGCAGGGGGAGGATCATGTCCACCTGCGGCATGTCTGCTCCGGAGCCGCGAGGCACTGACTTCTAATGGAGGAGAGCAGAGGTCCGCTTATCCTTCTGGGTGTTGAGTTTCTCTGGAGGTGAATGCCTTGTTGACGTCCTGCCAAACAGCAGCAGGAGAGCGGAAGTCCAAATATTCCCTCTCTGACTGCTCCGGGAGCGAACGCCTTTCAGTCTTCAGTTTACCAGGACTGTGCGCGGCTCCGCTGCTGCGCGCTGGGAGCCTCGATCCAGCAGCCACGGAACAAACACGTCCCGCGAGCGCACAGTGGCGCAAACGAAGCACGCGCCTTCAGGAAGGGACAGCCGCTCCTCCGGTGAACCGGGCGGGAGCGGAGCGCTTGAATCGGTGCTGTGGGTCTAATCAAGTGAAGGGAACAGCGCGGTGGATCCTGCAGCCATGCTCCCCAGGACCAACCCCCCTACTGCCACACACCTCCCTCTCCTGCGCGCGGGACTGGAGGAAGTCTGCAGTGTCCCCTCTGTGGACCTTTGGTGTCGCAGATCTTCGCCCTAAACTTTCAGAGTGATAAAGTCACGCAATAGCACATGCGGAGATTCTCCCGAGCTGCGCGCGTGGGAATCCGCCGCGGCAGCAACAGTTGCTCTGTGTCTCGCACTCTCTCTCTTCTTGCAGAGTGCGGCGTGGGGCTCGCGCGCCGTCTCATTGGCCGGAGACTTGATTGACAGCCGGAGCTCCTCCCGCAAATCTGTTTTTCTCCTGATCCCAGGATCGCCGCGCGCAGCCTGCCGGTGCGCTCACCTCCGAGCAGGAGCCGTCTCCTCCAGGAGCGTGAAGCTCTTATTTGATGCTGGAAATCCAACATCAAAGACCGAAACGTTCAACATCCGTTTCTTGCTGGATGAAGCGCAGCGTTCGTGAGCTCGTGCGCCATGCAGCGGCGGGATTCAGAAAACGGTCAATGATCGCGCAGCCTCGATCTCCTGGGGCAAATGTTCTGCAGGATGGTTGTCCTGTGAGAAGTTCAGGCGCGGAGACCCCGGTCCTCTCCGTGGCTCAGCACATGAAGTGAAATCACGTCCATTCTTGGCTAAAGACATGTTCTCTTTATTTTCTGTAAACACTGATTTAAAAAAAAAAAAGATTCGAAAATCAAATATAAACTAGAGGAAGCTGGAACAAGAAAAAAATAATTTCAAACAAAAAATATAGAAAAAAATGACGGGGAAAAAAACCCTTACAGTGTATTGGCCTTGAATTATCTAATATCCTAACTGATATTATTTTGGATTCTTTTAACATGTTTGGGTTTTGAGTTCTGCAGTTTAACTCAAACATCTTTCTAATCCTTTTTGCGTGTTGTTTAAATTTTAATTCATGTGATTTTTAATAGGGATCCGTTTCTATGGCGACTAAAACATCTCATCTGTCTGGCTTTTGCAATAAAAACTGTTTAGAGTGAGTTATTGTTTTCTTTGATTGTGTTTGAACCTTCATAAAGAAGTTGAAAGCTCTTTACCACCCTCTTCCATCAGAGAAAACGTATGTTTCTAACAAAGTATGTTGTCTTCCTGTCAGGGAGGGGGGGGGGGGCTGGTGAACCTGAAGGACCCAAAATGCAGAGGCAGAAGCACACGGTTCCAGGGCAAAGAGTTTAATGACTAACAAAAAGCGCTGCAGAGCAGGAAAACAAAACAAAACTTGCTGTGGTACAAAACATGAACACATGGCAGAAGGGAAGAGGCGAAGAGACATTAATGGACCAGCACAAGAGGAAGGCAGAGACAAGACAGGACTGACAAGACACAGGTGACAACGATAAGGAGAGATTGGGACCAGGGAAGTGAAACTCAAAAGCATGACAAAACAGGAACCTTTCAAAATAAAACAGGAAACAGAACTCAAACATGGCAGAAACCAAAACGGAGGGCAAAAACCAAAACAAAGAAACCCAAACCATGACACTTCCGACACTAAACCACGAGAATGCTGATCAAATAAAGAGGGTATAAATGAAATCTGGTCCTTAAAAGGCCCAATTCGATGAAATGATGGTTTTTGTGTTTTTAAACACATATTGCTGATGGAGGACACGTGCAATGAGAATTCTAATTAAAAAGTGCATTTCTGAGTATTTCTTTTTTCGTGTGATTGTGAATCAGGAGCAGATGAAAAAAATCAGTTTGAAAAAGATCGTATTTGTGACGTATGTAACCAGGTCAAGGGAGTTAAATCAATTTAAAATGGGTAGTGCTGGAAGGGGCCACTAAGTGGCGCTGTGGGTTTTTGTTTATACAAAAAGCTGACAGGCCAGGATGTCGTCACAAGCGGCAGGAGGTAACAATATGGCAGACTGGCGGTCCTAGTTCGTCACATGCGCGTTGGCAAAGAGGGGTTTGACAGAGTTTGGTGCAGTACCGGCAAAGTCTGCACTTTTGGAGTGAAAAAGCTTTAATTAGCTGGCGAACCAAAGAGACGCAGAGCTGCGCGACGGCGTGTTGGGGAAGACTGAAGTAAGCTGCGCTGTTGAAGAGCTCTAGTTAGCAAGGCTAACTAGCGGGGCGTTCTGCAAGGCTACGGAGCTGCGGGACGGCGTGAGTTTGTTTTTTTTAATTTCCACTCACATCTGCTAAATTTTAGTTATGGTCCACTGTGTAATTTTCTAATGCGTGTTCTGCACAGAGGGGAGAAAGCGTTGTTCAGCTTGCTTGTGGGTGAGGCCGGAAGGAGCCGGTCCTTTTTGCCCCCATTTTTCTGTGAGTTTGAGTATTTTTTGTATTTGTTATGAACATTGTGTTTTTCCATATTACTGTGAACCTGTAAATGATTGGTGGCCTCTATTGTGTTTTATTTTAGAATAAGGCCGCTGCTGTTGTCTTGTTGGGGATTTCTTTTATATTCATTCTATCTTGCATTTTTTCTCTTTTATTTCTTCACAACCAAATGAAGCCAAAATTAATGCTGTTCCGTTTCTCTGGAATAGTCGGGAAATAAAATACCCACATTATTTTGGAGCTGTGTGTGTCTAGCCTATTATTTTATACTTGGCCACACACTAGCCTCTTTTGTGGTGTCAGAAGTGGGATTTCCAGGTCTATTTGGTCTGTTTAGCATTTTATTTTGTTTTGCGGAGGGACTATTCTTCTTATGTGCCAATATATTGACATAAACTTTTAATAACAAGACAACAGCAGTGGTGAAGAGGAGTATATTCCAGCAAGTGGGAGATCGCTGCCATAGCACCAGGAGCTGCACATCGATCCCAAAGAACTCTTGAGGTCCAAAGCGACACTTAAAGATGTCAGACGGGGAAGAGGGCGTGGACAGGGAGTTGCCTGGCCCCAGCCATGCAGGAAGTAATGCGGCTGCACCTCTGTTGGAGAGTGGTAACCAAATACTAGAGATACAGAGAGAACTCTGTGAACTGAGTAGAAAACATGATGCTGTGATGTCCAGCCTTGCTTCCTTGAGTGATGTACAACCAAGGTCTGTTGTGTATATACCAAGAGAAAAGCAAATTGTACCTTTTCATGGTGACCCGGGTAAAGATGTACACTCTGTTGATGAGTTCATTGAGGAAGTTGAGCGAACTATGAGTCTGAGGGGTTTGAAGGAAGTTGATCAGGTTGATTTTATTCTGTCGCACATTAAGGGGCCTGCGCTAGAGGAAGTTAAGCTACGTACTCGGGGACAGACGGTGAGACCAAGTCGTCTGTTTTTGTACTTACGGGAGGCATTCAGAGAGAAGCGCACTACACCTCAGTTGCTACACACGTTTTATGCACGCAGACAGTTAGAGGGAGAAAACTTGAGAGACTACTCACACGCTCTTTCTCAACTTCTGAACTCCGCTCGGTTAAATTCTCCTGACGTTGTTACTGATCCACAGCTCGCAATACGGGACCAGTTTATTGAAGGGGTGCGTGACTCTACCCTCCGCCGTGAGCTCCGAAGGCTCATCAGAGAGAAACCTCTATCCAGCCTGTTTGATGTTCGAGAGGAGGCGATCATGTGGACACTTGAAGATCAACCCAAGAGTTCAACCATAGCAAGGAGCAGGAACCTAATTGGAGACACCCTTGATGGACAAGGAGTAAGTGCTAAACCCCAGACTAACACTGAAACTGATTTAGCTGTGGCGCTTCAGGAGGTTGTGAAAATAATAGCTCAGCAGGGGAAGGCCATAGGGGAACTGACTAACGCTGTACATGAGCTCACTACCCATAAAGCTCAGTTTAGTGGAGCTCACTTTACCAACAAATCCAAAGTGATCCCCAGATACACCGATGATGGTCAGCCTATCTGCCTTAAGTGTGAAGGAGTAGGAAATATGGCTAGACAATGCACTGCATGGAGGAACCAAACCCGGACTAGTGCTTCACCCACTGCGGCGGTACAGGGAAACGAGAACACTCGGTTGCTAGGAGTCGGGCAATGCGAGGCAAACCTGAAGGCTCACCAAAAATCGTAACCAAAGAACGCTTCTTTAAAAATGCAGTTGGCAAATGCCCTGTGGTAGACATCCAAATAGGTGGCATTCCCCTGAACTGTCTTGTGGACTCTGGGAGCAATGTGAGCACTCTAACTGAAAGCTTTTTCAGAGACCACCTTCATGGGGGGGATGATGACATGCACTATACATCAAAGTGGCTCAGAATCACTGCTGCAAACAAATTGCCTTTACCTTACCTAGGTTATGTTGAGCTGGATATTCAAGTCATGGGTATCACCATCCCAGAATGTGGGTTTTTGATAATCAGCGATGACAGCCAGCCAGATAAAAATGAGCTTGATTCATCCCCATCAGGGATCATAGGAATGAACATTGCCAAAAGATGTAAGGAGTTGATTCTCACTGAGTTTGATGCAGCTCTTGGAGGGGAACTGGATTCAGATTGGAGGGAAACCTTTCAATGTTTGAACGAGGCAAAAGTTGAAAAAAAATCTTGCATTGCACGAATAGCACGGAAAGACAAATACCACCTACCTGCTCAATCAGTCTCTACGGTGTATCTGAGGGGCCCTACGAGCGATTTCAATGACACTTCTAGTCTAATGCTGGAACCATTCAACACTTCACTACCTGGTGGAGTTATTGTTTTGCCCACAGTGATAGCAGCCAATAGGTCAATCTTCCCTGTCCAGGTAATCAACTTTTCAAAAGATGATGTGTGGCTCCATGCTAAAGCCAGGCTAGGCTTTCTGGCTCAATGTCAGTGTGTTGAAGACGAGCCCTATGAAGTTACATTCCAACGCATATCTGCATCACATGAGGAAGTCACAGTCAGTCAGAGGGCTAATGTGAAGCCTGACCAAGATATGGAGGCCCTTTTTAACAGGTTACACCTAGGTGGCACACCTGAACAGCAAACAGAGCTAAGGGCACTTTTAGTAAAATACTCTGATGTTTTTGCAGTGCATGATGAAGACCTAGGCTACACTAAACATGTCCAACATGAAATCCCTGTATTGAATGAGACCCCAGTTTCTCAGCCATACAGGAGAGTACCACCGAATCAATACAAAGAAGTGAGGGAACACATTTCAGAATTGCTAAAGAAAGGTGTCATCCAGGAAAGTTCAAGCTCATACGCTTCCCCAATTGTTTTGGTGCGGAAGGCAGATGGCAGTCTTAGGCTATGCGTGGACTACCGAAAACTTAACGCAAAGACCAGGCGTGATGCATTTCCGCTGCCACGCATTGATGAAAGTCTTGATGCACTGAGTGGTGCCGAATTTTTCTCGAGCGTTGACCTCGCTAGTGGTTACCATCAGGTTGCAGTCCATGAAAAAGATAGGCACAAAACGGCCTTCACTACTCTGTTTGGCTTATTTGAATATCTACGGATGCCTTTTGGATTGTGCAACGCACCCGCCACGTTCCAACGCTTAATGCAGGCAACCATGAGTGACCTTATATTTCAGATTGTACTAGTCTACCTAGACGATCTGCTTGTGTTTTCTCAGACCTTCAAAGAACATCTTGAGAGACTTGAAATAGTTTTTAAGAGGTTAAAAAACACGGGTCTAAAAGTTAAGGTTGAGAAATGCCACTTTCACCAGTCTGAGGTCAAGTTTTTGGGTCATCAAGTATCAGCAGAAGGTGTTGGTACTGACCCAGATAAAATAAGTGCTGTAAAGGCTTGGCCAACTCCAAACTCTGTAAAAGAGCTTAGGTCCTTCTTAGGTTTCTGCAGCTATTACAGGAGGTTTATTGAGGGATTTTCACAGGTTGCAGGACCTCTTCATGACCTTGTAAACATATGCAGCGGACCAAGTAGTCCAGTCAAGGCCAGTGAGTTGTTCCAGTCAGCCTGGTCACCAGCATGTTCAGAGGCTTTTGAACTACTGAAGGACAGGTTGACCAAAGCCCCCTTGCTGGGGTATGCAGATTTCAAACTTCCTTTTGTTCTGGAGACTGACGCCAGCAACCTCGGGTTAGGTGCCGTGCTATATCAGGTTCAAGGAGGGAAGAGAAGGGTTATAGCCTATGCGAGTCGAAGACTTAGAGGGGCTGGAAAAAATGACCGGAACTACAGTAGTATGAAGTTGGAGCTGCTTGCATTAAAATGGGCAGTAACTGAGAAGTTCAGGAGTTATCTTCTTGGGTCTAAGTTTGCAATTCTGACTGACAACAACCCGCTATGCCACCTGTCCACTGCTAAATTAGGGGCTACTCAGCAGCGCTGGATTGCTCAATTAGCGGTGTTTGACTTTGAGGTTAAGTACAGGCCAGGTCGTTGCAACTCAGCAGCCGATGCTCTCTCCAGGAGACCTGGGTTAACAGGGTCGGATGCGTTTGGTGAGGACACTGACTTTGATGGTTGCATCACAATCTGCAACACTCTTAAAACAGGTACTGTCATAGGCTCAGAGATAGCAGTTGCCAGGCAAGAGCCCTATCACGTGAGGCAGTTGAATGTTTCAGACCCTGATCAGGGGGACAGTGCTACATTACTCATAAACACCCCCACACTCCCGAGTTACACAAAAACTGAGCTCCAGGTGTTCCAGTCATCTGACCCCACACTCAAAGTTTTAAAACAGTTTTGGGACAGAAAACAAAAGCCTTCGTTTCAAGAGAGACAAGCTTTGCATACACCGGTACGGTCACTGTTGAAACAATGGTCCAGGCTAGTAGAGAAAGATGGACTCCTCTATCGTGAAGTTAAAGATGTGAACCTTGGACCCTGTCATCAGTTGTTGCTACCTGTTTGTCTCAAAGAGAAGGTCCTCACCAGTGTGCACAATCAGATGGGCCACCAAGGCATAGAGCGGACACTTGCACTCTTAAAGCAAAGATGTTTTTGGGGAGGTATGCATGAAGATGTTGAGCAATGGGTTAAAAACTGCCAAAGATGCATACTAACTAAACTGCCACAACCTAAGGTTCATGCAGCTCAAGTCCCGTTTCTAGCCACCCGTCCTCTTGAAGTGGTAGCTGTGGACTATACAACTCTTGAACGTGCAAAGGATGGCCGTGAAAATGTCCTGGTGATTACAGATGTTTTCACTAAGTTCAGTCAAGCGTTCCCCACACAAAATCAGAAGGCTGACACAACAGCTAGGGTTATACTGAAAGAGTGGTTCATGAAGTATGGAGTGCCAGAGCGCTTGCACTCGGACCAAGGGAGAAATTTTGAAAGCGCAGTGATTGCAGAACTCTGCCGGTTGTATGGGGTAAAGAAGACCCGCACCACACCCCATCACCCGCAAGGAAACCGCCAGTGTGAGAGGTTCAACCGGACCTTGCACGACCTCTTGAGAACACTTCCTCCTGAGAAGAAACGCTGCTGGCCTGAACACCTAGCAGAACTTGTCTATGCTTACAATGTCACCCCTCACTCGTCAACTGGTTATTCCCCATACTACATATTGTTTGGAGTTAAACCCCACCTACCTATTGATGCACTCTTAGGACAAGAGGAAACTGGAGGTGGAAGCACTGACTGGCTCGCTGTACACAGAGAAAGACTCCAGGAGGCTCATGAGAGAGCACAGGCATTTTCCCAACGGAAAGCGTCAGAAAGGATGGCCCGACAAAATGCAAAGGTTAACTGCACACCCCTGGAGGTTGGACAGCATGTGTACCTTCGCCATCGGCCTATCGGCAGAAACAAAATTCAGGATGCATGGTCGCCGAAGGTGTACAGAGTCACAGATGTTCAAGGAACGACCCACACAGTCGTCCCGGTTAATGGAGGACAAACAAAGAGGGTGCATAGATCCAACCTACGCCTCTGTGTTGGGCCTATATCACCACCAAAAAAGCGCTGTGAGAAAGCTCCCCTCTTCCATAGACCTGAAGCTGAGTCAGGCTCGGAGGGCGTATCCAGTGAGTCAGAACCTGAGTTCCTGTTGATTGAACAGACCTATGAACCTGTTGGTCCAAGGTTAGAAGACTTGGACAGTCATCTAGAGAGCAACTACTGTAGTGAGACTGAAAGTGAATCACTTCTTGATCTGGAAGGAGGCGACAGGCCCTTTGAAGAATCCTCTCCTGACTCCGAACCAGTGGTGACAAGGCAGAGTTCAAATGGCGAACTCCAGACAAGGCCAGTACCAGCGCCGCGGCGGGGGGTAGAGAAGCGAGATGTGGATAAGCCCATGCCACCCCCGCGTAGAAGCGTCCGAACGACTGCTGGTAAAAATAGAAACCCATTTAGGCTACCTATGACCGCATGTAATAATGCTGTTTTATTTCCGCCTGATGTACTGTCCCAGGTGTTAGCCGGAATGGTCCATTACATGTCACAACTGAAGGATAAAACTGATGATAAGAAGTCACCGAGACGTTGACTTCGGGCAGGGGAGAATGTAACCAGGTCAAGGGAGTTAAATCAATTTAAAATGGGTAGTGCTGGAAGGGGCCACTAAGTGGCGCTGTGGGTTTTTGTTTATACAAAAAGCTGACAGGCCAGGATGTCGTCACAAGCGGCAGGAGGTAACAATATGGCAGACTGGCGGTCCTAGTTCGTCACATGCGCGTTGGCAAAGAGGGGTTTGACAGAGTTTGGTGCAGTACCGGCAAAGTCTGCACTTTTGGAGTGAAAAAGCTTTAATTAGCTGGCGAACCAAAGAGACGCAGAGCTGCGCGACGGCGTGTTGGGGAAGACTGAAGTAAGCTGCGCTGTTGAAGAGCTCTAGTTAGCAAGGCTAACTAGCGGGGCGTTCTGCAAGGCTACGGAGCTGCGGGACGGCGTGAGTTTGTTTTTTTTAATTTCCACTCACATCTGCTAAATTTTAGTTATGGTCCACTGTGTAATTTTCTAATGCGTGTTCTGCACAGAGGGGAGAAAGCGTTGTTCAGCTTGCTTGTGGGTGAGGCCGGAAGGAGCCGGTCCTTTTTGCCCCCATTTTTCTGTGAGTTTGAGTATTTTTTGTATTTGTTATGAACATTGTGTTTTTCCATATTACTGTGAACCTGTAAATGATTGGTGGCCTCTATTGTGTTTTATTTTAGAATAAGGCCGCTGCTGTTGTCTTGTTGGGGATTTCTTTTATATTCATTCTATCTTGCATTTTTTCTCTTTTATTTCTTCACAACCAAATGAAGCCAAAATTAATGCTGTTCCGTTTCTCTGGAATAGTCGGGAAATAAAATACCCACATTATTTTGGAGCTGTTTTGAAAATGTCTGGTAGTTATTTGGTAGATTTACCACAAAGAGTCATGCAGACATAGAAAGATTTGTTGAACTATACCACTATATACATTTTGCAATTTTATTGTGTGTAATTTACTTGTTTTTGCAAGTGACATGTAGCCCTAAACAGGTTTTCCATTTTCACTTCAGGTGTTTTCAGCTTGCTGTGAAGCAGGAATAAAATCTATCATTTTTATGTCCCTTCATGTTATAAAATATATTTCTTTATAGCCGTCATCTGTTGCATTTAGTGCTGCATTCCCTGCATCATGACATACACAGCACCACACCAATGAACATGCTTCAAAGCACTAAGATTATAGAGAATTTTCTGAATCTGTGCAAGATGAAAAGGCTTGTTTGGACCAAGAGACAGTTTATTAAAAGAGCTTACACTAGCACGCTTCTGTACTTAGTCTAACACATCTACCCACAACAAAGTATCTCAATAAATCGAACATTTTTAGGCAAAGTTGGTGTTCAGAGTTTCCCAGCAATGACATACTGCTCACAGAAATCCCAGCTGAGACTTGTCTTTTTTAATGAAAACTATAATCCATCCTTCCATCCATCCATCCTACTTTGGTGGAAATGTTTCTTTCTGTACTTTTCTGTAGTTCATGGTTATACTTCACAGGGAGATCTCTGTTTGTGGCGATGCTCTGTGACCTTGGAAGCCACAGAGTTTGGCACTCCTGTTACTTTTTTTTTTACTTAATCTTCTGTGTTTCAACTGTTTACAGCTTTTTCTTTTTAACGTGATAAATTGTCATGGCTGAGTGTTTGGTGTTTGTACACTTAATATGCACATCCTTGCTTCAAGAGTATGGGCAGGAATCCTTTTTGTGTATACATCTGGAGATGGCAACAGGTTAACTGAAATGCTTCACTTTTAGTTAAAAATCAAAATCTAGTAAGAATGCATTTTCGAACACAGGATGTGTTTTTGGTGGACTTTTGCACATGAATGTGCACATAGTTTTACATGGGGGTCCTTTGTTGACTCTGTTGTTAGTGGGGAACATTGAGGTCAACCGTATGTCCTTGATGTTTCTCATTGATATGAGGGTAAACCAAAAGGCCCCTTTGAAATTTGTCCTGTAAAAAGCTGTATTATAGCAGCATTGTACTTCTGCAGGTTCATTCATCACTATAGTTAACACAATTACCACATAAAGCTAACTTGTGAAAGCAACATTGGTTGAAGTATCTACATGACCTTTTTCATCATAGCTATTAATATATGTGATGGTTGCATGGTGGCGCAGTGGTAAGCGCTTCTACCTCACAGCAAGAAGGCCCCTGGTTCAAGTCCCAGCTGGGGGACCTAATACAGAACATCAATGGGGGATCTTTCTTTGTGGAGTTTGCATGTTCTCCCTGTGCATGTGTGGGTTCCCTCTGGGGTCTCCGGCTTCCTAGGTGTGATTGTGAGAGTGAATGGGTGTGTGATTGTGGCCTTGCAACAGACTGGCGAACAGTCCAGGGTGTGACCTACCTTCGCCTGCAAGTGGCTGGGATAGGCTCCGGCAGCCCCGTGACCCCGAAAGGGACAAAACGGTAGAAAATGAATGAATGAACCCTGTGATGGCCTGGTAGACTGACCAGGGGTGTACCTTGCCTTTCCTTGACAACCTTTTTACCCTGACTAGGAATAAGGGGGTATGGAAAATGGATAGAAGGATGGATGAATATAAAACGATCTCTAATCCATTAAGGGGTGGGGAGGGACCCCCCATAGCTGAGACTCAACTATGCTCCCAAGTTATAGAACACGCACTAATTATAAGGAACATGTGGAGCCAAAGAGGGTGTAATTAGTTTTAGCTGCTCATTAAACTCGAGTTTTTATAAGTACCCAAATCCATGGTAACCGGACTTCTCTTTCAGGAAATAAAAGACAAAACACTGAAAAAAGCTGGTGAGATTTGAAGATTTTTTTTTTGTCTCTTTAGTAGTAAGTGTTTTGATCTTGTGTCTGCATTTTTAAAAACTACCAGGTTGGAAAAAAGGCTACTTCTTTGATTTAAAGTGTATGGCCACTCTTCAAAGGACAAAGGAAGTTGGAAGTAACACCAATGGACGGAATTAGGAGAACTCTGGGTGTAGTCAAGCGAGCAAAGGAGGGGAGCAGGGCAGAAACCCAAAGTTCACTGGCCAAGAATAAGAAGAGTTAGTGGACCATAATGAATTTAGATGTCATTGCCCTGTTAATAGGAGTGAAAGGCACTAAAAGTAAATGAGATGGTATTTTTTTGTGGAGTAAAATAGGTTTTGATTTTGTGGAAAAGGAGTGAGGGTGTCATGGTGCCTCTGCCAGCTACTCTCCGCCTCCCCCGCCTGCTCTCTTTTGACGTGACCGCTGCATTCACTGACCTCATCATCGCTGCAGCCTTCTTAAGGAAAAAAAAAAACGTTTGGATTACACAATTTAAATATCAATACTACAGATCATCATTTGTCGCCAGTTCGTTGTTCCTCTCATGGTGGTTAGTCTGGCCAGCTCTTGTTCCTGTATGTTGCCAAGTTTCATGTTACTCGTTGTGCCTCTCGCTCTGTCTCAGGAAAAATCCCCTCGTGTACTCACCTGGTGGCGGTCCTCTGGTCTCTCGTGCCTCGCTCCTGGATTTCCTCTGCAAGACTCCTCCAGCCAGCCGACGCTCCTCCTCCTGGAAAGAAGCCATTTTTCACCGTCTGCCGAATTAAACCTTCTGAAGCTTACCTCGTTCTCCGAGTCTCCTTCCAGGTTCCAGCGTTTGGGTCATTCTGAACCTACGTCATATCATGACAGAAGGTTCAGATAGAAAAAACAAAGTCAAGAAAGGAACTAGCAATAGAAAGACTGGTTCAGCAAATGAGACAACTTGGAGAAGGCTTCAAATGAGAAGAATGAAATCATTTTGCAGCAGTGTGAGCTCCAAACTTGAGAGGCAGCTTTGAGAAGAACAGAACCTCTTAGAGAAGCACGGTCAGGGGGCTGCCAGGGCCTATTCCGGCCACTTGCGGGTGAAGGCAGGAGGCATCCTGGACAGGTCGCCGGTCTGTCTGTCGCAGGGCCACAATCACACATACATACATGTACACCTATGGACAATCTAGAGTAACCAATTAACCTATGTTTTTGGAGGGTGGGAGGAAGCCGGAGTCTCCAGAGAAAAGTCATGCATGCACAGGGAGAACATGCAAACTCCACACAGAAAGATCCCCCATTGGTATTCTGCTTCAGATCCTCTAACTGAGACTTGAACCTGGGCCTTCTTGCTGTGAGGCAAGAGCGCTAACCACTGCGCCACCATGCAGGAGTGAAGTAGAACTCTTTATTATAAGAGAAAGATCTATTCCACTTTGAACAATGAGCCTCTTGATGCTGGCTCATCTGAGTGTGTAGAACATCCGAACTGCCATCAAACCCATTTGAAAGAAGGAAAAAGATCAAGTAATCTGCATCTTCATCTCACTGTTTATTCCCCACCTCGGCAAACCATTATTCTTTGAATGTGTTCTAACATGAGTCTGACTGAAAAGTAGTAGTGAATGATAAAAAACCTGAGAATATGGTTTCAAATGGAGGATGTTCAGTAAATTCAGTAAACCGCTTTGATCTTGTTTTGTTTCTCACAAAGTTCACTGCTGGACAAAGAAGAGGAGGAACCAAGACTACAGATAACAGAGCAGTTGTGACAGATGAGCCAGGTTGAGTGAATAACAGACCAGAAGGTGAGGGGCGTGGACATGGAACCAGAACCAGCCTGGATAATAAAAGAATCTGTGAAACAGGAGAAGCAGAACAAAATAGAAGAAAACAAGGTTTAGTGACATGCGAGACTAAAGTGGAAGGACACCGAAATGTCAGAGCAAAGGAAAACAGGATTTTGAGCTGAAAAGAGATGGGCAAAGAGGTAAAAGAATGGAGAGGAGATTTCCTGAGGGTCCTGCACTCTGGGGTTAGGAGGTCACAGCTGAATCCACAGATGCTCTTCATGCAGGAGGATCCTGACAGTGACCTCGTCTCTGGAAGAGGAGGTCATTTATCACAGAGACCATCAGTCATCAGTCTGACCTTTCCGCAATCAACTTATGACCCCCACTGTTTATTCCCCACCTAGGCAATCCATTATTCTTCAGCGCCAGTGCCAGATATGCCAATGATACGATGCCTGCATGGATGTGGACCCAGACTGCTTATTGTCAAGAACACTTTCAGACTGAAATATCAGAAAATTCCACTAAGATAATCACCTGTGTTGCACACAATCAGATTGCGAAACAACAAAGTTTTGACAGTATGAAGACTTAACGCTGAAAACTCTTCTAGAATTTGTCAAAAAAAAAAATAAACTTACAGAGAAATAAAGTCAGTCTTGACAAGCGCCCAAGCCAAACTTTAGAGTGAACCCATCAAAGCTTTAAACACACATCCATTCACCTTTTTGTTCCGCATAGTCCTCTGTAGAGTCATTGAGATGCTTTAGGGCAAAGACAGAGTACACCCTTGACAGCCAATCCACACACAGACAAAGTCCTAAGAGACAGCTAAGAGTCACCAATTCAACCTATGACAGATGTTATGGGATTGTAGGAGCACAGAGGGATTTCTAGAAAAAGCCTACGGGTAGACTCCACTTGGAATTGAACTGGAGCCTTCGTGCTGTGAGGTGAGGGTGCTAACCATTACACCACCATGCTTGGCAATATGGCCATTTTTATTCTCATTCAGTGGAGTGCTAAGCTTCCCTTCTTTTTATTCAACACCTGAAACACACAAAGATTAAGAAATCCAGTAAAATCACGAAATTGAATTTAGTCTAATAAATTGAGCTAAAAGTCAAGTTAGCTGATACGCAGAAGTGCAATATTTACAGTATAAGTGCACTTTATGTTCATCTTTTGGTATATCCCCTCAGGGGTCACCACAGCCAATCAGCTTTTACTGATCCTCAAATGTAGTTTGGCAGGAGTTTTTCCACGGGATGTCTTTTCTGACACAACCCTTTAATTTATGTGAGATGGGTAATGGCACAGGGGGATCCAGACTAGGGCCTCCGTATGGCTACAGTAGTGCGAAGAGTGTTGTTTAAGGACCCACACTGGATGAAGCGCCCTCTGGGAAACAAACCCCGTTTTCCCATGCACCAGTCCTGTGCCATACTACTGCCATATTATAATTGCACTTTATAAAAAACAATAAAAACTTTTCTAGCACTACTGGTTAAATTACTTGTGGGCAACATTCATTCATTTTCTTAACCGTTTTTTTTCCCCTTTCGGGGTCATGGGGCTGCCGGAGCCTATCCCGGCCACTTGTGAGCGAAGGCACACATATGTGGGCAACATAAAAGCTTAAAAATGTGTTGGTTTTCTCCTTCCAGGGACATGATTGTAAATGTTTAAAAACAAAATCTTCTGAATGAGGAACACTGTTTTTATTCCACAGTTTTGCAGCGCTCTTTAAAAGATTACATAGCCTATACACATGCGTATATGTATTTTATATAAATCATATGATAAAAATTATACATCATTTTATATGAAGCAACTTTTAGAATACCCAGTGTTGAGATACAGAATGAAACAAGTATAAAAACAACAAGATAAAAACAAATCAAACTAGGATGACTTTGAAGGTAGGAAGGATGGTTTTGTAAAGCCTTGAGTCAGTGGAGTTGGTACTGTAAGAGGCAGAATTTTAGTTACAATGTGTACTGCTGATCTCAGTTGAGGTTTGTGAATTATTTTTTGGAGTAGACCAAAGAGAAGGAAGTTATAATATTCAAGAGAGAAGATAACATTGTAGAGACTGTATGAGGAGAGCGGAGTGAGTGAGTGTCTGGTTAATCATGCAAAAGTGAAAATATGCTAATTGAGTGGCAATATTGATGTGAGAGTAAACGGATGATGGACCGTCGAGAATTATACCGAGACTGTTTACCTGTGGGGAGGGCAGGACCAAGGAGCTGTTGATGATCAGAATAAAAATAATCCTTTTCAAATAGTTTTAATATCTTTAAGCAGGAGCTCAGCTTCATCGCTGTTTGATAATAGGTAAACCCAGATTTAAGGCCATTGGTTGGGGAAGAGGACTGAAGTGCAGAATTTGGTTTGCTGGAAATATAGAGCTGGGTGTCATCAGAAAAACAATGAAACTAAATGTTGAGTTTGTGAAAAAAGGAAGGATATACTCTGGGTAATGAAGAAGAGTGGCCCAAAACAGAGCCTTGGGTCGCACCTGAAGTGTCAGAGGAGCGCTGGGATCACATAGTTTTGAACTGATTGAACAGCTTGAGAGGTATGAGTGAAACCAGTGAAGGGGGGTGTCAGTGATGCTAATGGAGAATTATTTATTCAGCAGGATGGAGTGAGAGATGGTTTTTAAAAGCAACACTTAAATAAGATAGGATGAGGATGAATAACAAACCAATGTCAGCTGCAAAGGGGAAGTCATTTGTCATTTCTATGAGAGCTGTTACTGTTCATGGTGTGATATAAAATCAGACTAAAGTTTTAGATCCCACCATAAGAGAGAGTGTTATGGGTGAGGTGAGCATTGAGCTGAGCACAACTTTTTCCTGGAACTGGAGTTGGAAGATAAAAGATAAGTGGGGGTAGGGCCGAAGCAATTAGTTATATTACCAGAGATGCTACACTAGCCTCTTACCATTATCATATCATATACATAAAGAGCGACGCCATGTTTGAAAGGACTAAAAACAATGAGACATGGCTTAGCAAATACTGTAAAATGACGCTAAAAATCTTAATTTTGGTCCGATTTTAAAAAGAAACAAACTCGGATCATCACAAAAATAAGAGCCAAGTCGTGGCATTAATGTTTTTGTACAAAATGCAAGAGATGAACAGCATTTCAAACTTTTCTATAAACAAAAAATTTCACAATGTAAGAGACCCAATGCAAACCAGAAAAATCGTTGTAATTTTATTCAAATCTATACACAGACTAAAATTAAGACAAACTGTTAGACTCCTCGGTCTGTGTTTTAAAATGGGTCAGTAGGTAGCCGACATCGCTGCAGAACGCTTGCGCCTGTTGTCTTTATGTGCCGATCTTCACCCGGGGCGGCGAGATGCGGTTGGAGCGGACTGAGAACGGTGCAACCCGGTCGACAGTTGCGCCAGTCCGGGGGGCCTGTGGACGGGAAAGAAGACGCAGTGAACACTTTAGTCCACGGCCCCTGTTTATTACCGTGTTTTCCACACTGGCCTACAGGGCACACCGGATTATTTTGTTTTCAGGTGAACCCTTTGCATTTGTACCTTTTACTGTGAATCAAGTTCATAAAGTTCTTCAAACTCTGAACCACAGAAAACCTCCTGGGCCAGATCTGATTGAGCTTTTCTTTTTCAAAATGGTTGCTGATTTCATTGCTTGATTTCAGCCTCTTACAAGGATCTGTAATCTGTCAACTAACAATCAAGAAATTCCTTCCATCTGGAAGTCAGCTTTTGTTACTCCTCACTTAAAAGGAGTTGATCCAGCAGTTTTAACCAACTACAGGCCAATCTCCAGTTTGTGTGTCTTGTCAAAAATTCTTGAATTTCTTGTATGCGATCACCTTAAATAGTTTTATGCTCAAATCCGCTACCCTCAACATTGCAGTCAGGCTTCAGGAAAAAGCACAGTACCATTACTGCTGCTACAAAAGTGATAAATGACACTCTTGTTGCTCTTGACAAAAAGCAGCACTGTGCTGCGCTCTTTATTGATCTGTCAAAGGCATTTGACACTGTACACAACATTGTGTTAAAACAAAGGCTCATCAATTTTGGCCTTTCAGATCATGCAGTCTCCTGGCTCACTAATTACTTGAGTAACAGAACCCAATGTGTTAGACATGATAGTTTGTGCTATGCATTCTTAAATGTACACAAGGAGGTGCCACAGGGTTCTGTATTAGGACCCCTCCTATTTGTCATGTATATTGATGATGTAGGCTAATATGTGTCTGAAACAAATATGCATTATTATGCCGATGACACAATCATTTACTGCTTTTACCCATCCCCTCCCACTGCTGTTATTAAATCTTTGCAAAAAGCTTTTGACACGGTGCAGCACCTGTTTCTCCAGCTAAAATTACCGGTTAATGCAGATAAAACCAAATTAATGATTTTTTAAAACTCTAGAAAAACACCACAGGTTTTCCCTACAGTTCCCACCCTGGAGGGAAATGAAAAAAAGGTGGTTCATGTCTACAAATATCTGGGAATCTTGATTGATGATGCACTCTCATTAAAGGCCCACATTGAGAATCTTGTTAGGAAACTGAAATTGAAACTGGGTGTTTTATTCCAAAACAAGTCTTTTTCTTTTGGGATTAAAAAGCGACTTGTCACAGCAACGTTTTTTATCCATTTTAGATTATAGAAGACCTTTTATGCATGACTGCTACCGCTCGATGTTTGAGTAAGATTGATTTTGTGTATCACGCTGCTTTGAGGTTTGTAACAAACTGTAAGGCCTCGACTTATCATTGTGAACTGTACTCTTGAGTGTTATGGTCTTCTCTGTCCACCAGGAGGTTCACACACTGGTGCATTTTTATTTACAAATCTCTTCTTGGACTTTTACCACCCTACATATGCAGCTTGATCAAGCTGAGGACTATGGAATCATATGGACTGCGTTCCAATGACCAGCTGTTGCTTGCTGTTTCATTTTGCCTGTACAGACCTGGGAAAAATGTTTTTTGTCTTTTCTGCCCCCTCCACATCACATGGATCACTCTACAAAAAAGCTGGAAATTAAAAGAACTTATTCCTCTAAATATTTTCAAATCCAGGCTGAGAATGGAGGAGAAAGTCACTTTTAACTGTACCTGGTTTACATAAGCTCTCATTTTTATTTATTTTACGTTTTTAATGTTTACATTTTTATTTTAAATGTCATTTATTGTTTCCCCCTAGCCAGGACTCCCTTGAAAAAGAGATTCTTAATCTCAATGGGACATTTCCTGGGTAAATAAAGGTTAAATAAAAAGAAAAAATAAATTATAAGGTGCACTGTCAATTAAATATTTGTTGATATTTTTGAAATGATGTAATAAATAAGGTGCATTAAATAAAAGGCGCATTGAGAGTCAGGTATGGATTCAGAGATAAGTCTCTATGTCATTCAGACTTTATTAACTGTGTTCACAGATATCTAGAACTACTTTGCAACATGCTACACGTTATCCATGTTAGAAGTGTTAACTGCGTTACCTGTAACTCCCAACCTTGCTTGCAACAACTAAAAAAACAGTCTGACACTACTACACACTAGCTAATTTTGACAGAGTGCCGTGTACTTTTCAAAATTGCTTCAACATCAGTAAGCACAACCATATTAATAACTGATATTATAATCTATATTTGTTTATTAATTTATACACTCTCATGACAAGGCCAATTGGCAAAATTCACACACCAAAATCAATCCCTACAAAGTGTCATTCTTTTTAAAAAAATTAAGGCTTTCAAGTGCCGCTTATCATGCGGAAAACACAGTACATTAAAGAGAATTGCATTGCTACTTTACACCATGGCGCCCACTCTCCTGGCGTTTTAAATTCATCCAATAGTCTCTTACTTTCTGGAAGACCACATTCTCCGTTCATCCTCTCTAAAACAGTCTCTATAATCTGTCTGATTACCCTCCAGTGGTGGGTTCCCCAGCTGCTACATCCACACTATGCTGCTCATTGCTGGTCCTCCAGATCCACCACCCTGACTGTTTTCAGATCTCCAAGCCCTGCTAGCCGCTGATTAGCTCAATCTGATGTCTCCGGTTTCTGATTGAATGAACATACCTGGTCCAGGTAGTCAGCAGAAAGCAGTGCAGGGAGAGCTGGAAAACAGGCAGGACGGTAGATCTCCAGGACCAGGAATAATCAGGCCTGATCCACACAGTCTTCAGGGGACAAGTATTTTTCACTCCCCCACTGTTCATTTACTCATTGTTTAGTGCTCCTGTCTCCTCTGGTTTCGTCTTCATAGCTCCATCAAAGCTGGCTTCATAGGCCCCAATCAGCACTCAGCTCATAAACTTTTGTTTCTAACAACTCCTGGGTTTCTGCCTTCTTTTGGCATTTCTTTTAGACTGAGTTGGCAACCAGCATGAATGGAAGGAGCTAGATAAGAGCCATATGGGGATGAGCCAGTCGGTGTGTAAATCTTCCACAAACTGCAAAAGCGCCTAAAAAACATGCTTTTCGAAACTTCGAAAATCAACAACAGAGAATACATGATCAGGTACTGTTGTCCATTTTCAGTGTATGCAACCTCATGTACAATGATCTCCTATTCTGCTTAGAAGTTATGTTTTGTGTTTAGCAGCTCACTGGCTTGGATCAAAGGGTCAATTTGAGAAAGCTGCAAGTCGGCTGTAATTCAGTTTTGAAGCTTCTATACAAAAAACTAAGACAACATGTACGTGTGGTAGTTGTACCAGCAGGTTTGGAAAAAGCAAGATGTTTCTCTGGAGTTCACAAGAAACTCTTTTCAGATGGTTTACTTCATTACTATCAAACGTATTCCAACAAAGCTTTTTTTGTTTGAGACAAGTTAATCAGAGATTTTTGCAGCCTGAGGAGATGTCTCTCCCATTCTTAATCTCCAGGTCTGCTTTGTTTATCAAAGTGCTCCAGTGACTCAGACGTGACCTCCTGAAGACCTCACAGGAAGTACCAAGCTTTGGATTAACGTACAGCACCTCCTGGAGCCTGACTGTGCAGTACAGGCTAGTTCCCATGCAGGGCAATGAGCTCTATTCTCACTGTCACAAAGAGAAAGACAGAGCCCGGTTAGCTCATATCAACACAGACAGTTGCCTCATTCACAAATGAAATTGCCGGGACAGCTGCTCTGGTTGGCACACGTGGTTTGGTGTCATGGAGCAACAAGATGGGCACAAACTAGAACAACCGGGTCCAGAAGTCACTGAAAGACAATGTCAGGTAGGGGGGGCTGGTGAGCAAGAAGGACCCAAAATGCAGAGACGGGAGGCATACTGTTCAAGGGTTTATTCATTAACAAAAAGCACTGCAGAGCTAAACTTACTGTGAGCTAAACAAAAAAACATGGCAGAAGACAGTCAGTGAAGAGACGGTATTAAACCAGCACAAGAGGAAAGCAGAGACAAGACTTAAATACAAAGCAGGACTGACAAGACACAGGTGAACATGATCAGGAGAGATTGGGACCGGGGAAGTAAAACTCAAAAGCATGACAAAACAGAAACCTTCAAAAATAAGACAGGAAACAGAACTCAAACATGACAGAAACAAAAAGAAGCAAAAACTAAGGCAAAGACACCCAAACCATGACAGTACCACCCCTCAAGGAACCAAGGCACAGAGGTTCCAAAAGTCAACCAAGGAGGAGGGGGCCGGAAAAGGACGAACTCTGACGGGCAAAAGAGTCCATGGAGGCTGGGCACACAAGCGAGGCCTAGACGATGAGTCCAGAGGATGGCCGGGAGGCCGCGCTGTCCGGCGAGGCGGGTCCAGAGGACGGCCTGGAGGCCAAGCAGTCCAGTGAGGTGGGTCAGGCATGGAGTCTGGAACTGGCATGGCAAAGTCAGAGTTCAGCCAGTCGTCGAGCTCCGGCAGGTCGGGCTAGTCATCAAGCCAGTCGTCGAGCCAGTCATCGTTATTACTTTTAATTAAATTATCTTTATTTGTCTGCCAGGGGCCATAAAAAAAAAAAAAAGAAATAGCTTCAGAAGTAACGTCAATATTGCAGTATGGATACTGATGTAAGACTGTTGAAGCTTAAAAAAACATCAATCAATCAATCAATTTAAGTCTTTTTATAAAGCACTTCATATAAAAGTATAACACAAAGTGCTTGAACATGAAACACTTCAGATGACCATGGACCCCTCTTTCTCCCTCTGCAACATCAGAAGCGTTTTAAGTTGAAGTTCCTTAAAGACCCACTTCAATGGAATTTTGATGTTTTTAAAATGTTTTTGTGACATTTTTCTGAGGGATGACACATAATGAAAATTAAGCTTAAAATTGCCTTTCTGAGTGTTTCTGTATTCAAATCATTGTGAATCAGGCGCAGATGAAAAAAATCCTGTTTGAAAAAGAGCGTTATTTGTGTCCTGCATTTTTTCAATCCAGCCATGCTTAAACACACCTGCCTTTGATGACTGTCATTGTCAGGCTTCTGCAGAGCCTGATGATGAGCTGAGTCAGGTGTGCATAAGCAGCGCAACATGGAAAACATGCAGTGTGCCCCAAGGACCTGGATTGGGAAACACTGACAGAAAAGATTCACTGAGCGAGCCACAAGCTTCCTGCTCCTTTCCAATCTGATGCATCCACTTTCAGACCAATAGATTCTTGTACATCTTGTGTTTTCTTCATCTGAGCTGGCATTTGTGTCGTAAGGAGCAAACTGCATGGATCAAAAATAGCAGACAGCAGATTGGTGGATGACAATTTATGGAGAGCTTGCAGCTGGCCAGGGAGGCAGGGATGTTCTGGAGCCAAAATGTCAAAACCAGGAGTCACCAACCCTGTTCCTTGTGGGCTACTCCTCTGGTTTTCTTTGCAGCTAGACCTGCTTCAGTAGAGGCTTTTTGCTGGATTGAATCAGCCCAGATCTGATTGACTAAATACACCTTATCAAGGTGACCAGCAATTACTGAAGCAGGGTTAGCTGCAAAACAAGCATGCTGTAACCCATGAAGACAATCGTCCAACTGACTGAGTCAGTAAGAGACAACCTGGCACAGGGTGGCTGGAGGAACTGGGCTTTATGCTGTTGTCCTGATGAGGGAAGTGGCTTTAGCTGCAGGGGTGCAGCAAAAGATACACAGGAACAGAGGTGGAAATCTGTAAGCTACATGGAGAGTGTATACAGGCTGCACTCAGCACTGGGGAGTGGGGTGCTCGGCGCCAACAGTCCTATGAGTCAATAACTCAGAGGCAAATATCAAATGAACTTCTGCCGCTCCACAGAAGCTAAGTCCTAGAAAACAATGTAGATTTTTTTATTTGGACTAAAAACAGCATAAACATCATAAAAAACCACTGGAAACACTTTTATACAACAGTGGTCCCCAACCCCCGGGCCTCGGACCGGTACGTGGGTCATTTGGTACCGGACAGCACAACAAGAATAAATAACTTGCATTACTTCCGTTTTATTTATTTCGGAATCTGAAAGATGTTTTATTTTGAAAAATTGCCCAATTCTCTGTTACATCAGTGTCAGGGGTGCTCATTACGTCGATCGCGATCGACCGGTAGATCTTCAAGGACATGACGGTAGATCGCAGGCGGCATAGATAAAAAAAAAAAACAAAAACAAAAAAAAAAAAAAGTACTTCTAGACAATCTACCAGCCAATCAAAATCCTTACCGAGAAGTACAGGACTTGATTGACATGTAGAACGGCCAATCAGACATCTTCTAATATATACGTCACTGCACTGAGAAACTACAAATACACTGAGAACAAATTCTGTCTGTCATCAGAAAGTGGCTTTCTGCCCGCAGCGCGTCAAGTCCCCGGCAGAAAACCACTCTGGACATCCGGAGTATTTATTGAAGCCGCCCCGCATGTCCTCCTGCAACCAGCTTTGCTCATTAAGAAAGCTGTTTTTTTCCCGTGGGACGCGCTTCGTACGGAGCCAGCAGCACCTATGAAATGCCATGCTCCCCCCATTTCACAGTTTACAACAGAGCCTGACACACGATAGTCGCTGCTTTGTAATAAAACGCCTCATATGTTAATACAAAAAAATCTTTGTGTAATCTTACTGTGTAGTTTTTAATCATCAGTACATAAACAACAATGTACAAAAAAACTTTTAACTAATGAACATTTAACAACAAACATTTACTAATAGTATTTAAATATGTCATTTTTGACACATTCCAAGGCGCTGTTCTCGGTCACGTGATAAGTTACCGCTAAAATAAAACACAGGAACTAGCAAAATGAGTAAAAAACAAAACGTCTTTGGAAAGTTTCTCTGCTGAGGGGAAAAGGTCCAGCCAGGAGACAGAAGAGGAGCCTTCCGCTTCCAAAAAAAAAAAAGAAAGCTACATTAATAGACAGGACTTCTTTTTTGCACCATGAGTGTGGGAAGGGGGGAGGATGATGACACCTGTGAAATGTCAACTGTTAAGCGTATCAAAATAAAAGCACAGGGTTCATCTTGTCACGTATTTGATCCTCCATCATCCTAGTATTGCTACAATAATCATCTGCCTATTTTGAAATACCGGTCCGTGAAAGTTTGTGTGACGTCATACCGGTCCGTGGCGTGAAAAAGGTTGGGGACCACTGATAAGATCAAACGATGATCAGAATTGGAGTTAAACCTTTTCTTGCATGTGTTCTTTTGTTAGTCTTATGAGCATTCAGTTCTCGTTTACTTTGATTTCAGTGGTTTTCTTGGTTCTTAAAATGTTCTGTTTTCAGGTTTTGTGCTTTACTGTTGCAGTCACACCCGGTTCATTTTGATCATTTTCCACATCTGTCATCATTTGGGCTAAACATCCTCAGTCTGTTTAGGTTTCTGGTTTTCAGTTCAGTCCAGTCAGGTCATCTGCTATTATCACCTTTGGATGTTGTTGTTGCCCCCGTTTGCTAACAGCTTTCTCATGTTTGAATTTATTTGCTCAGGTTTTTGGTTTCTAACACCTAGCCTGTTCTGCGGTGGTTCGGGTTCCTCCCTACTGGTTCCTGGCAGTTTTTTTGTGTTCAGGGATTCTTCAACTCTTAACATTCTAGCTTTGTTTTTGATTATTTTCATTTTAAACCTCTAAAGCAGTTTCAGGACTCTTATTCGAGAATTAGCTCTACAACTACATGTTTGAATAGTGTAGCAGACCGGCTTCATCCAAATGGAACTGGGGGACGGCTGGGGGCACGAGACGAGCCAGAGGCGAGGTCAAAAGCCAAGGACAGGAGCAGGAGCACAGATGAGCAAAGTGAAATCTGGAATTACTCCCCCCCCACAGAGGGGAGTGGGAAAGAGGGAAGGACAACACATGAATCGCACTGCACCAGTCAGAGGCATGGAGAACTAAAGGAAAAATAATGATCAAGAATAGAGAAGTAGATGAGAATAGAGGACAGAACCCCAGTGCACAGTACTTTCCCCAGACTCTGACTTCTAGCAGTTTACTAGCAACTAGGGATGGGTACCGTGCCCCGGTATTGAACCAGCCCCGGGGCCGCATTCTTCAAGACCGCAGTATCGTTAAGATCTGACCTTAACGGTTCTGCTATCGGTACTGGAGAAGTTACTTTTTTTTTTTTTTGTGTCCCACAAAATATAAACGTTATCTGCCATATTTAACTCACCAAGTCACTCAATTTTGCGTTAATTATAGATGATGATTTTAATTTCTGTATTCTCGTTGAAGCGGAGAGCTCTGTTTGTCTATTTGTGTGCACGGGGGGCGGGGCTGTTGTTCAGACAGCACGCGCCGCGCGCGCACACACACAAGACAAAAGCAGCGCACACACAGTCAGTGGTGATCTGGTAGGGGACACGTGAGCGCCCTAGACTAAGAACTAATGTTTCTGCGTAAAAATTATTACGTTTGCCGACCATCCTGTCATCTTGCTGCTACGATGACCGTATGTTGCGCTGTTTGTGCAGAACAGGCTGGGGCAGGGGGGGGGGGGGGCGTTGCACGCGGAGAATACAACATACAGGTAGAGAGGCGGGGCTTAGACTCACCGCTTATGATTTCAGACCCGCGACAAACTATCAGCTGCTTCCTAAAACTTAATAATAATTAATAACTAATGATAGTTGTTATCCGTAGAATTAATATCATTTATTGGGTTTACTGGATTTAAAGAAAAATAAATGGAGTTGGCAAAATAGAAAGGAGTCTGCATCAAAGTGAATTTGTTTCCATCATTTAACTTAACTTATCTTAACTCTGGTGTTTGACAGACAGAAAAGTCTATTCAAGGTTGTGGAAAATGGACAAAAGACCAAATGAAACATCACACTCATAAATAATAAAAACAATTAGATTAAATAAATAAATAAATATCCTGTCTGGAACATTCTCATGTATATAGTAAAATGTTTTGTTAAAAAAAAACAATGTCGTTGCATAGTGAGGAAATACACTTTATGTTCTTAATTTGTTATTTATTTATTTTTTTTCGTCCTCAAAAAGTATCGATAAGAGTACCGATAAGAGTACCGGATCGATAAGGAGTATCGATAAGAGTAGTAGTATCGTTAAAACCTTAACGATACCCATCCCTACTAGCAACTAATAGTTTTTGATATTAAATGTAATTCAAACACAGTAAGAGTAAGAGAAAATTGTAGTTAATAGTAGAAAATCGACATTTTTAGCAAATCAGTATTGATACAATATATTATTAATCTAAGGAATCCAAAAGATACAATTGTGTTATGTCCACAAATCTACAAGTCTAGGGCTAGAGTGTACGCAACATAAACACACACAATGTAGGACTTTTAATGGTTTTATTGAACACGGAGGAGGGGAGGGAAATAAATATAACAAAACCCAGCCTGGCTATCAAAGCTCTAAAACTAAAAAACACAATTCTCACTGTAGAAAGTGGTGATAAAGCATACAAGGTGTGGCACCAACCAACTTACCTATTGTGTCTAACAGAAAGCAAGCTACGTGAGGTGTACAGGGTACCCTGTCTTACCTGACCACAAACCTCCCACAAAGCGTTCAAAACATTCATCTGGTTGTGATCCAGCAAGAGCTCTGCCCTCAAGTGATTCCCAAGAGATATATGCAGGCCTGGTGGCTGGCTCTGGAGGCTGATTGTGCAGCTCGTCAGGTCTCCACCAGGTGTCTTCACTCAGCACCTGAGGTACATGCAGAGGAAGGAAACAAAAGAAAGACAATGAAAACCCCCTGCATGTAACAATTGTTTGAGGTTGTTTTAACGATTGTATCTCTATTTCCACAGCAGCATGGGATTTAACAAGAATCCCAGACATCAGTGACAGTGCTTCACTCTTTCTCTGCAGATATTTCAAATGTCCAACTTTCTGGTGGAAAATGCATGAGTCAATATACTCTGTCCATTGACTATGTGAGAACTGGACTGAGAAGCCCCTCCTCCTGGTGTTTCAAATACAAAGCACCTACCATTTTCTACCATTTTCATGAGCTGCTGGCACCACCTTTATAGTTTTCTGAGAAAGAAAAAAAAAGCCTCTGCCTGTTATTTATCTTGATGTGTTTCCTTTTCTGTTTTATAGAGCGGGGGTATTTTTCTCTGTTGAGAAAAAATAACATTTACTGAGAGAAAAAAAAGTGGTGAAGCAGAAGAAAAAGAAGGACGATAACTGCAAATGCATGATGTTATAGGTCCACATGGCAAGAGTTCATGGAACTACAACATTCCAGTAGCTCAGATCTCCCCTAACCCGGCAGACAAATGACTGCAGAAGGAGGCAGACTTTATCAGCAGGGGATCAAAGGTCATGACCCTTCTCTCCTAAGCCCCATGAGAGGACGTCTTTTGGTTGTTTGTCCTCAAATTAGAAGATGAGTTTATCCAACCCTCACACTTCAGAGCTGACAGCCTCCAGTGACCCCCCCGATCGCCTGGATGACTGCTTTCTTTCTTTCTTTCTTTCTTCTTCTCCCTAATTCATTTATTTCCTTCATTACCTCTTTTCAGGAGCCCTCTGGGAGACGGCCTCCCTTTGCCCACAGAACTTGATCATGCTCCAGAGGTTTGGTCCAGAACTAATTATTCTGACACCAGGAAAACGTTCATCCTTTTTTAGAAAACTGGACTTGTTGAAACAAATATGTTTGAAACAGTTGGTGCTTCAACTAAACCAAATAAAAAAACTCCTGCTTAAGCATGTTTCTGTTATTTTTATTACAAAGTTTACAGTTTGTAATTAAATTAACTAAATTTAAATTACATTTGGTTCCAGGCCCACAACTTTGTTTTCTTTTTTTCAGAAATGTTAAACTACAGAAGAGGATTAGGGCCACGAAGAAAGAAAAAATAAGGTCATAGAAAACTCTGAACAGTTAGAATTTTCTACGATCTTTCTTTTTCTTTCTCCACGGCCCTAATCCTCTTCTGTAGTTTAACATACTAAAAGCTAATCCATTTTAAATTTGTATGGAATTTGTGTCTCGCTTGCATTTTCAATGTAAAATTAAGAAGTTTTGTTATGAAAATCATTGAGTAGTTATACTTTTGTGTTTCTATACATAACAGCATATGAGAGTAAGCACCTACGTTTTCTTTAAATGCGATATACTCTGTAAGGAACACAATACTTTTGTTTATGGAAGATATCATTCAGAAAGAATATTTATTTCTTCACTTATTTAAAACCATAGTAACTATAGTCCCAACCAGCTGTAAAGCACTTTAATTGGAAATGTATAGAAAGGGACAATTGCAGCATTTGGTTGCAAATGGGGACTGCGCTGTTCACTGAAGTGTACTGATGTTTTCATGAGTTCAGACAATAAAAATTGGGTGTCAACACAACCATCTGTTGTGAACACCAGACAGAACATGGAGTATCTGACCTGATAATAAAGATTTATATACATTGATCTAAAGTCTGAACTGAGAGGAGCAGCTTAGATGATAAGAAGGTGCCCTGTTGCCTCTTCAAACAAATAGAAAACTGCCATTTATTGGTAATGAAAGTTTCAATTTCCATCCTTCTGTTCTGAAAACTGTATATTCTGTAATGAGGGTTTTCATCCTCCTAATTGAAAATATTTAATTAGTAAGTCCTTTAAATTTGAGCAGCAGGAACTCATGAAGCTTGAAAATGCTGTATAGTGCCTCCTAAGCTGGACTCATGGGATGGCAAGTTCTCTTAAATGTTCCACCTTTTTAGTTTAAAATGTTATTTTTATTAAAGCAGAAAAAGAGCCTCTGACCTTTACTGCACTAAGAAAAAAATTAATGTAAGTCTAGAGCATTTTCATTCCATGATTGGGTCCATGCTGCTTTAATAAAGGTCCGACCTGAGAGTCCACTTGATGGTTTCTGTGTTACACTGATCATCAGCATAACAACAGAATTTCCAAAGTAGACATCAGGTCAAACAGCTCTGCATCACTGTTACGGCTGTGGCTGTATTTTGTTTGGATTTCTTTTTGTTCTGTATTTCTATCAGAGTGGGACTTTGTTGTTTTTTGTGTATCTTGTTTCTGTAACACAGTGGGACCTCTGTGTTCTTATGCATCTTTGTGTGTCTGTTTGTTTGTGATTATTCTCAGGTGTGGTACATGAAGGGCGTGGCTCCCATTGGAAACTGTTGGAGACAACCTTCAAAAGCACCATTTGGACCTCCAGCCTGAGAAAAGGGAGCTTGGCTGCAACCGGCGCAGCTTGGCCCTCTTCTCCATTTTGTTTTGTAGTTCTCCACCTGTTTTGTTGTGTGTTGCACAGCCAAAGGCAATCAAATTCCTGCCTTTAAATTCATAGATGTTTATTTATCTGCATCCCAAACGTTTCGCCTGCCCACCACCCGTTCTCCTGATGGCTCCTGGATTCGGCGCAGTCTGGCCTTAACCACCATCAGCGTCTGGGGTCCGAGGTCATCACAAGCATGCAAGATGTCTCCGGCCCAGAGCCCACGGACTATTTCATGCACTATTCACTGTTAAATATTTCAAGATCCTTCCTTATTGAACCTTTGATCTGCTGCCTAAGAGATGAGACACGTCTGCATCTGCGGTCGGGATCTGTTTTGCACAGCAGGCTAATAAAACTGCTAATGATTTTTTAAAAAGAAATCAGGTGTCTGTTTACCGTGACTGCATCACACAATTAATTACTTTGATTGGTTTTCCACCAGCTGTTGTCAGGATGAGATGATGGAAGGCAATGAGGATCATTTTTGTACGTTTCACGACATTGACGTTACAATATTTGACCATTTATGACCATATATTAATGACTCACAGAGTTTAATCTATATTCCTTACACACTTAATTTCGTATTATGAGAATGAGCAGCCATAGCTTAATGACTTAGTTCAGGGGTGGGCACACTATGGCTGCAATTGACCCATCTCTGCTGAAAGTATCAGAGATGCATTAAGGCCCGTACACACCGGGACGAATATTCGCCAGGCGTTATTCGCCAGCGTTTTTCGCCACGTCTTTTGTGTTCACACCCAGGCGATTTTCGCTGACGAGCCGAGCCAACATGCAATTTCATTCCCTGACATTAGATGGCGCTTAATGTAAAACAGAAATATTCCTGTACACAAGGTGGTCGCTTTTCACTCAGAAGTGAAAGAGAGAGCCAGTATTTACTCGCTTGTCAGAATCATACAAAAAAAACATGAATATTTCAAGCACCAGTAGCTCCAGCTCCAGTTCCAATGATGAAGAAATTATTGTTCTGTTGATGATGAAAGACGCCAGAAAAGACGCCGATTTTGGGTACATCCCATAGTTACGAGAAGAGAAGAACATGGTGAGTTTTATCGACTGGTACAAGAGCTGAAAATGTATCATGAGCGTTTTCGGGGATATTTTAGAATGTCTGTCATTATTTCTTTGCGGCAGTGTAGCCGCTACTTGGCGTCTATCTTCTTTGCTGGTGTGTGTGCTCAGAAAGGCAGTGTTGTGTTTGAGCGCCCCCAAGTTGTGTTTTATTGTAACTTCAGAAGCTCCAGACACGTGTGCAAAAGCGCCATTCTCATTGGTCGAATAGATTTCGACGCGAGGCGTCAAAAAAAAAAAAAACGAACCCGAGGCGTTTTTTTTTTTGACGCTTTGACGCGTGGCGTTTTTTCACGTCGGTGTGCACACTCTCATTGGTGCCCTTTGTTTAGTCACGAGGCGAAAATCGCCGGCGAAATTCGTCCCGGTGTGCACGGGCCTTTACTCTTCTTTTTTTTAAATGTTGGTACGCGATCGAGACCCGGATAGAACGTGACATTTTATCATTTTATTCCACCCTTCTGCAGTCTGTGCCCCTGCCTGAACCCTTCTAAAAATCCTTGTCTACTAGAACTGACAACAGTGTTTACAGTGTCTACATCGTATTTTATCTTTCATTCTCGCTGATTCTTTTAGTGAGATCGATCTGCTTTTTTTCTCCTTCAAACCGTGCACCCTGTTCTGTGTCCTGATTGGCGGGAGACCTTGTCTATCAATCTCATCCGTGGAGTTTCTAGGTCTCCTGCAAAAATACAAGCATCTCTCCAGATCTACAGACATCTTTGATCACAATCAGTTCTTTGTTTTCATTCTATAAACCTGGGCCTAATTTTTTTGAAGGTTTAAACTTTGACAGTTTTAAGAGATAAAAGTGGGAAAATGTTCATGTCTGTCTGAGAAAAGTGGATGAAGTGTGTGGTGAGGACTTCATGGATTTTTCCTGTAACCCTTGTGCTATCCTATGGGGTCAAGATGACCATTGACGTTTTCTCCCTACCATGACAAAGGTGGATAAAGGTGGAGAGGATTTCATGTAATCCATGGACACCAGTAAAGATCAAAAATCATTGAAGAAAAAAGGTTCAGAGCTCTGTCTAGTGGGTCTAGATGACCCAACTCCCAATGTTAAAGTGTGGATGCCATGCTTTGAACAACTTTGTCAAATAAAAAAGCCCTTTAAACTGCTGATTCTATTGATACCAATAGTTAGCGTCGAATAAAATCCGAAGCATATGAATAATAGACATCTTTCGAAGGAATCAGAGATTTGAATTTGCCGCTAAGAGCGCAGGCTGGAAGTGAACTCGATATGACCTGTGACGTCACGAAAGGCATTGACTTTCGTAGTTCCGCTTCGGACAGCATGTAAACAAAACAGGTAGTCTTCGTTTCTCTCGTGTTTAAATCTGTTAATCATCAACATGCCAAGTCGTTGTGTGGCAGCTGGATGTAGCAATACATCTAGTGAAAGTGTATCTGTGTATAAATTCCCAAAACAAGAAACGCTGCTGAAACAATGGACAAAACAAGTTCAGCGAACGAGGGCGAATTGGGTGCCAACTAGAGGTAAGATCTTAAGCCTGAGCCCGAGTCCGAGCCCGGCTCTAAATGACAGTCATTACGTTCTGGTCGGTTCGGGCCGGGCTTCTCTCTCGCTGACTTTTTTAATAAATATATTGTAATGTCTGCAAAGAAGCTCCTTAGGCGGCGGTTGTCAAACAGCTCTTTATTAATCCTGGATGTCAGAACGGTTACCGCACGAACCGAAAGGCACAGCCAGCTTCTAACTCAGAGGGAGAACGTTCCCTTAGCGCACACACCCACACACACACAGGTAGACCCCGCCCCCTCCCACCAGTCACCAGCCCACCGTTGATTGACATACACTGTGGTCCAGCAACTGGCAGAACGAGGGGGGCGCCGGCTACCCGCAGCTCTGCGCACATGTCGTGAACGTAATCTTCCCTCCCCAAGCCCGCATCTATTTTGTTTAGGGATCCCTGATATGGAGCAGCAGGAAGTCAAGGATAAACTTCAGACAGGGGAACTGAAAAGGCAAACGCGCACCGCCGCGGCTGCAGTATTTCTCTGCGTAATGAAGCGAGTGCTTATCATCCAGATCTCTCTGTCACTCTCTCTGTCTGGCCTCTTATTCTGTGTTCCAGCGTTATTTCATTGATCAAATGCATTTGTCATGTAGGGAGGAACCTCTGCGCAGCGAACTCTATGCCACAACAGCAGCTTACACGCGCGCGGCTGCAGCGACCACTCTCTGTTCGAAGGAAAATAACTTTCATCATCATAAAAATATATACATTATTTTACTTTTAAGAAATCTGGCGGGTTTTTTTCTGTCAAAAATCCTATGGGTTAAATTGAAATTTCGGGTTTGCTTCGGGCTCGGTCCTGCAAATCAAGTTAATTGGTCGGGTTCGGTCCGAGTTCGGCTTTAATGCCCGCGGGCCTGTGTCGGGTCGGGCCGGATTTTTTAGGCCCGATCTTACCTCTAGTGCCAACTGCTTCGTCAACTTTATGCAGCGAACATTTTGAGGCAGACTGTTTTGAAGAAACACCACAGCTCATGAAAGATATGGGAATGCATGTCAGATATAAAAAAGTATTGAAACCGAACGCAATCCCCACCATTTTCAAGAGATCGCTAGACCTACTACTTTCTGCTATATCCTCCTCACTTTCTCAAAAGGGTTCGAATCGATACGGTTGCAAAAGTGACTCATCATCATGATAATCTCCGCAACTTTCCTCTTCATCTTTCTGTTCAGCTAGCCATGTTGTCTGCCTTTTGTTACGTCACAAACAGGGCGGCGCGAATTCGGCAGGAATGCGTGAAGCCGGCGGCCGTCCTCGTTGTTTATATCGCGTTTTTCGCTATTTATTCTTTTTCGAAAAATATTAAAAACAATCGCAACATGAAATAGAGACTATTTACTATATTTTGGCTTATTAAAATAGGCCATGTCACCCACACTTTAAAGTGCCTAGGATAGCACAAGGGATAATGAGTTACAGTGTATTTAGAACGTAACTCCTGCAATAAACGAGGGATCATTGCACTGATGAAAAGGAGGTGCAGATATATACACACAGCTGCAGCAGAAGACTAAAGAATTTGACTTGACAGACGTGCAGGACACGGCGCAGATGCTGAGTTTCATTCAGGAAGTTTAGCACAAACTGTAAGATGTGTGAGGAGCTGCAGTCACAAAAGGGATTCTAATGGAGAATGACGCACTATTTATTGGTTTTATTTTTGAAATGTAGTATATTATTGTTATTACTTTTCCTGATGTCAGATCACAAAGAGTTATTTGGTTATTTTTTATTTCATAGTATTTTTTATTTGATTGAAAGTATTATGAATGAATGAATGAATGAATGAATCATTGTTCAGGCAAAGCTCATTCTGTGAATAGAGACTGTTTTTCTTTATTTGTTATAGTTTGCTGTGATCTGAACAGAAATTGGCTGAACACAAACTGGTTTTACCTCCAATAGCTGTTTTTTTTTCCCTGCAGGATCCCTGATTTCAGGATGAATAGGTGTTTTGGTTGTACAGCGTTAGCGTTAGTGCAGGTTAGACGCACAACAAAAGGCCTAGACGTTATCGAACAGTAGAGCTAATGGAACCTGAAGGGCTTCCCATCGATCAGCAATCTGTCCTTGTTTGTTGTTTCAAATCAATATTTTAAACATTTACAAACATACTGTGCTACTTACTTACTCCTTTGACACTCTTCTGAAGACAACTCAAGATGGACCCACACCTTTACACAAAACATTTCCTTTTAACCAGACGGCCATGAAAACTGCTGAAAATGCTGCACATTCAAGGCAGGAGAACCTTTACTCCAAAGAAAAGCTCTTCATCTCAGGTTGCGTTTTCTTGGATAATGGGATAGAGGGAACACAAGGCAGCAATGTGTCTGACATGAAAAGAGGAGATGACAGAGTTCACAGTGTGTAGATTAGAGATGTTGAATATCAACATTAAGGCCTAATCTGAATTCTTTCCCGACCACTATGGCTTCCACCCATCCCTACATTTAGCCCTCCAAGTGGAGAGATATGGAAAAATAGTGTCTCCAGATGTGTCCGGCACTAACACTCGATTATCAATAGTCACTGGTGAGCGGTCGGAAAACACATCACATCAGTTTTTTAACTTTAAAAAGTCCTGTTAAACGAAAAGTCATTAGTTAAATTAAATGTAAAGGTATGCACTTCAGAGCACACCCACGTGAATAAATGTGCTTCTCCTCCCCTGCTGGTCCTACAGAACACCCCTATCCCTGATAGGTCTTTAAGTTACGATCTCAGAGGGGTGTGGGAAGAATTCGGATTCGGCCTAAGTGACTTTTTTTGCATCCAGTTTAATGTTTGTATATTTCTTAAAGTTTTAATGATGTTTCAGAAGTTGCAAAAACCCTCCAGGTGTGTGCTGTGAAATGACAGTGGTCGTCCTTGACGCGCATAAAGTTTGTGTAAAGGTTCTTTCAATGAGCAAAAACATGAAACTCTTTCATTGAGTCTTTTTTTCTAGAGAGTTCTGTACCAGTGCGGACTAAAAGATGGGCCCACAGCACCATCACCCTTATGCCGTGTTTTCTTTCACGGCAACGTGATTTTCTTCTCACCGAAGGTCACACCGCATTTGTCCTATTCTTTACAGGTTTGTCTCATTTGATTTAATTAAGTTGTTTTTGATTGGCTGGGCTGGATTGCTGAGTAAGGAACACTGTGAAGAGAAAGGTACAAAAAAGCTTCATTAACATCATGAATAGAGCCTAAAAATAGCAATCTATTTGTTGTGTGACTCACCAAGATTTTCCTCCTCATCAGGTTCATGTACGCTTGTGACTGCTGTCCTCCTTCAGTCTCCAGAATTTCTTGGGCCTAAAATTTTTCTTGACTTTCTGCACCACTACAATGGTGGGGGTGATTAGAGCTGAACGTCTTTTGATGAGCAGGTGGGTGAACTTAGGAGGGCAGACCCATCCTAAAGCTCTGGTTCAGTTTCAGCAGATGTTGACGAATGTTAGCATACAGAGGGAAAAGTCATGGAAAAAAAAAAAGAGAAATTCAAAAAAGTATTCCCTTCATCTCTTGTGAAAACGGACTTGTTGCAGGTTTGACAGACAGAGACGGTCAGACGTGTTCATCACTCTGTCACAGCCATTTTAGAGGTTGAACAAATACGGTTAAACAGGCAGAGGAGCACCGATTCCTCCCTGATAAATACATTATCCTTTTTTCTAAACAGAATACACACTCATGCTGTTTTTCCTCAAAGCTAGACATGCACAAAATAAACTCACTGCACTTTAAAGGTAGATACAAAACTGGTAGATGGACCATAGAGCAATGGACTCCAAAAGACGGTCATTAACCATGTCCCCTTCTGGCCACATCAGTGCCACCCCCCACACTGCCACTAATCCCGCTTAGTCCTATGGCAAAAAAAATGCGATAATCTAATTTGAACAATTTGCCGAACTTTAAAATAAGATAAAGTTAGGAGTAAATCGATAAATAGTTTTCAAATATTTTTGGGTCCAGCCTAAAATCCAGCTTCTGCCAATAGGGGGCAGTAGCTATCAGCTGTGTTCAGTTTGTCCAAAAGCCATAGAAGAATAACTAATGCAACTGTAATGAGTTTTTTAGCCCAAAAAAATATTTTATCATAAGTTTAAATAAAGTTACAATAAAAAACAACTCAGAACTTTGATGATTTACTTTGTTGCTCTTCACATGTTGAGCAACTTCCGTCTCTTTTGTTGCCTTTGATCTCCTCTGCCTGGTCAGAAGAACTCAATAGATATTTGATATTCATAGAAAGCTGTTTCTGACTGAGCAGTTATATATCATACAACCATAGTCAGGCTAACCTAAATTAAGAGTTTCCATAAGATGGCCCATTAATTGTACCATCACAAAATTGTCATTACATGTATCAGTATTTGCTACCGACAGCAACGCAGCAGAAGAAGAAGCGCCGCTCAGTCCCATGTCAGGCTTGGCAGAATTGTTCCAAAGCGACACAGAGGAGGAAGAATTCAACAGATTTGGTGATTTAAAGTGATATAAAGAGTTTAATTGACTTGTTAGCATGTTCTTCATGCTTTGGTGATCTGCGTATTCGTTCATATTTTGTGCTGATGTACTAGACTCCTCTTCTGTTTAATGAAGCTAAATAATCGTCACTGTGTCGCGGTAGTGAAGCATGCAGATCTACAGTTTATTATTGTTATCCAGTCCTTTATTAAGATTTGCCTTTTAAGATTAAACGTCTTTTCTTGCTCCAGTATTTTGTTAAAGTCATTCCTCCCAAAAGTGCAAATTACACTCCAGAGCGATACATTTGAACAACTTAACTGAACAACTTACAGAATAAACATACAGATCCACTCTCTCCACTCTTGGTTCTTCAGCACAGAGACCTTGGTTCAGCGGGTTTCTAAAAGGGAGCTTGCAGAGCCCTGTTTCTCCATTTGCAGCCTTCAATTTAGTCATTTTGTTTGTCTCATTTGTCTTCCCCTTTCCCGCCTCCATGAGAGAACTACACTGATAGAAGCACTCAAGAGGATCTTGCTCACAAACCACTGCAGCCACGTGTTCAACACCTCATGCACCTACTTCAGTGAATAAAAGAGATTTCAAAAAGCCTCTCAGAGATGAAAATCAGCTCCGTGAGTGCTGCTGTTGCTCCGAAGCCGTTAGCAACAGCAGACTCTTCTTCACACGCTGCACAGCTGAAAACTCTTCTGAGAAACATCTGGGCTTCTAATGAAACTGAAGAAGGTTGGGACTGTGTAGAACTCCTGACACCTTACGCTCTCTGGGACTTTAGAGACATGAAGAAAGTCCAGGCGTTTCCATTGACTGAAACTTGAACGCCCTGAGAGCGTTTGAGGAAACACCGTCATCCCTGTCCTAACCAAAGTTCTTAGGCTCACCAGCAAAGTAGAAAGCATGCAGGTTGAACAGCAAAGACCTTTCATCGATACCTAACACGACATGCTTTCAAGGGCTGAGAGTGTTTCTGCCATGAGGAAGACTTTCTGCCACAGATGAAGGTTTCCTTCTTTCTACTGCTAAACGCTGGACTTTAAAATGATGTCTGTCGTGTACGCTGTCGACAGATCCGTGTCAGAGTTTTGCCTTATGCCTTCACGGCTGCTGATTCCTACAGCCGGCTGAAAGCAGCTTTATAGGACCCAGGGAAGCTCTAACATCACGCTCTAATGGCTCCATGTGTTTAAACTGGGCTCTGTAGCATTTCATTGCAAAAGCTCTATCTACTTGATCTGACAAGATGATTCCTCAAATGAATGATAAGAGCCAAGAAGGCTAAACTACGTCCCTGCTCTGCGTTTTGGCCTCTGCTTGGGTGGTGATGGATGGGATCCAGCTGCAGGTTTTAGTCTGGGAGGCTGCCACACATGAGAACACATCACAGATGAGGAGGAATAACCAGAAATGAAGTAGTATTTCTCTAAAGCCCAGTCAGTCTAAGCAGCCTCCACAGGTTACATTCCAGACCTCATTTGAACCCTGAACATCCCTTGGGAACATTTGTTCTGGCTGATTTTTTCCACCCAGCCTGTCTGCTGAGCTCAAAATCACATCAGCTCTGAGGTTTACAAGAAGGATGTGAGAGATGATGTTGTTTTGCATCAACTAAAAGTCCCAAATCCCTGTAGATAAACAGAAAGGTCTTACTCTTCGATGTTTGTGTCACCGGAATGTCACTGTAGATGTGTGGCAGGGTAGATCCAAGGGTTCATGTTTGCAGCAGATTGTGACAAACTGAAGTGTGTTATGTTCTGAGTAGGACAATCCAAACAAAATGCACACACACTAATAAACATATTAGTTCATAAGAACTCTGGTAGTAAATAGTTCTCTGCACCGTCAGTAGCACTGAGGAGTGCTGAGAACACCATGACAAAGAGATGAAGATCCTGCTGAAGAACGAGAGAACTGGGAAGAAGATGTCAACAGATGAGGAGGAACCCAGAGCCTCCACAGCAGCTCATGTCAGGCTAGGAGGAAGAGTGAAAACAGAAATCCAGAGACAGGAAAGGCTGAACTTCATACACAATAATCCAAGAAAAAAGGCAAACAAATCTAAAGTCTTTGATCCAGAGGCAAAAAAGCAGACCAAAACACCAAGGAGACAGACTTAATCGTAGCCACGGACAGAAAACGGCTCAAAACCAGCTGGGCGACGATATTCTGGACAGTGAGCTAAAACACAAAGAACCAGCAGAGTGTGAGGAACTGACAGTCCTAAACACTATGGCTCACAAAAAGCTTAAGTGTGATCGGGCTACACAGGTGGAAGTGGAATCAGGGGGAGCAGAAAAAAGCCTTTTTAACATCTTCTGTGGGCCACCCGGATGCCCCGTAATGGTTTGCGCATTTTTTTGCCTGCAGACAGGCCGCATCCACTCGTAAGGGTCGCTGTGACTAAGGCTAGAGCGATGGAGAACATGAAAAACAAAGTTTACAGATCATGACACAGTGAAGACTGAGACAGCCTCCTCAAGGTGACCTGATCGAGGCTGGTCCTCTGGTCAGGTCAACTGCCTTTCAAGTTGCCCCCCCCCCCTGCCCCTTTGTGACTACAGTCTCCATTTAAATGAATGGTTAGGTGTGATTTAAACTTCTGCTGATTTTATGAAAGATCCTTGTCTCTTGTCTGTCTCCAATTTTGGGATTCTCACAGACTCCTCAGCCATCAATAATAACTAAAGAGTTATTCTTGTCTCCTGACATGAAACCTAATGCCGTTTCTCCCACTTTAATAATGATTTTCACAGTGGAAGAATCGGGGGGGCAAAAGGACATGTTTTTGCTGCATGACAGTTTGTATGTTTGTTTTGGGTGATGTGCAGCTGCCAAAGGAACCATTAGACTAGGGATCTGAACTGAGGGGCCACGTTCCCGCGTATTTTCTGACATCTCCTTCCCTTAATTGGCTGGACACATCTGATCCAGGGAATCAGAGGTCAACAGGTCAAGCATATCTGAAGAACATGCAGAGACGTGGTCTTAGAAGGCGTATAAGGGTGGGGAACAAAGAAAATGGTTGATTTGAGCTCAGTTGTTTTTTAAGGATTGAGGCACCGTCACTGTTCAGATGTAATGCACTTTACAGCTCTCTTCATCTGGACTTTTCTCTGGTTTGCCTAAAAAGTGAACATTCTACGGTGGCCCTGAAGTGCACAATTTGACAAATCACTCGATACAAAAACATTTTGAAGATCACAATGACGATGAAAAACAAACAAAGCAAATGTTAAAAAGCAGCATTACATTTTAGAAATCAAAACAAAAACTTCAGGAACCAAAACGTAAAAAACAAAAATGAATAAAACATTTGAGAAAAAAAAAATCAATTTCCAGAAAACAAAGTGAAATGTTAAAAAACTGAACACAATATGGAACCGGAAAAGGTAGGTATTATGGGACATTGCTGATTGGATGATGACGTCCAGTATCGCTTTAAGCCAAATTACTGTCACTTCAAATGATGGACAAACGTCTGGTTTCTCAATGTGTTTCATTTTTCAATATTTCCTTTTGATGTCCAAAATGTTTTTTTGTTTTTACAGAAACCGTAAAAAGTATTGACGGACATCGCTGATTGGATGTTTGTCTATAATTTGAACTGAAAGCTATTTGATATGAAGCGATTCTGGATATTATCGTCAAAACAACAATGCTCCATAATAATCCGTATATTTCCCATTTACGTATTAAATCAAAAGTGGAACAAACAGATAATGAAAATTGAAATTCATTTTTTAAGCTTTCGTCTGAAACAGAAGGGTCACCCGGAAGTAGTTTGTGTGGATGACGTCCGTTCTGCAGGTAAACAATGAAAGGTAAGGACCAAAGGATAAAATATTAACGTAAAGACTAGAATCTTGGAATATTTAGCAGATGTAGTGAAAGAGCGCACACAGAAATATCAACCATCGTTTACACCAGCTAGGGTTACAAATGTTCAGATACGTCTGTGAGAAGATTCTGTATGAAGCAACAGCTGTAAAGAACCGGGTGTTAAAGACACACATCAGGAAATGCAGTCCCGTCATCCACAGATAAGTTATCAGCAGGTCTGAGGATGTACATTTGTTTGATCTGAGAAAGCAGCCATGCAGCGTTAAACGGTGGGTGTTTACAGACAGGTCCATCATTCAGTCATAAGTTAATGACAGGTTACCTGTCATCAGTTGGAGGTGGGGGGGTCACATGGTCAGGATTCTCAGACAGGTGTACCAGCCGCATTAACCAGCTACGCAGTCAGGTAAACTGCAGAAAAACAAGTAACATTTATGAATGCTTCTTATTCACACTTGTTAAGACCTGTGACTTTAGAGTGTGTCATTGCACATAAACATGACAGGAAATGACTGGATGTGCATCATCAGACGTGTCCAGATGTGTCACTAATGGTAAGGAAGTTCTGTAGGTTCTATTATGTCTGCAGCATATCAAAGAGTCACAAAGTGCTAAGAAACAGGTAGAGGAGGCAGACAAAAGTGATATAGTGTATTTTACAAGACTATATTAATCGGTATTTTAATCTGAGTTTGGTGGTTTGACCCCTCCCTAATGCAGTTTTCTCCTCATTTTGATGAACTCGACTTTTTCCTATATGAAAGATTGTTTACATTTTTTTTCCGTCAGGGATTTCAGTGGAGCTGGAGTCCAGAGTTGAGGAAGCTGCAAGCATGTATGAGCAGAAACTCTGATCGTAACAGAGCACAATGATGGGATGCTGGGCAGCGATGTGGCCCGGTACCAACCGTCTCATGGATTGGTACCATCTGCTGCCTGTCGGTTGGGGACCACTGGTCTACACTAAAGAAGATACAAAGAAGGTGCCCTTCAGGTCACGTTAAATGTGTTTCCACTTTGAACATTTTCTTAATATAAAATGAAAAATGTATATTTTTGGAAGTCGTTTTCCTTTTCTCATCAGAGTGAAATGGAGCTGACAAAAAGAAGTGACATTAATAAAACATGACGCTTGTTTGTGGAATAACAGGCAGAAATGTTCACTTTTGCATGTTGCTCACATGTTTCCAGCGTGAAAGATCCCCGTGTCCCAAAAATGAAAGTTCTGGCAGTGAGATGGAAAAGCCCTGAATGTGTCAGCCAGATTAGAACGCTGTCCTGTGGGGGGGCACGTCACTGCAGCATTCAGTTCATGATTGAACACAAACATTATTATCAGCGTTTCCTGTGTCTTTCCTCCTGTGCCTGTCTGAATGCTGCACGTCTCCAGGCGGCGTCAGCATTGGTCCCAGCGCCCTGCAGCCCTGATCCTCTCTCGCATCACATCAATTTATTATTTTGGAACTTCTCAAACATTCAAACTAAACTGGAATGTTTCAGCAGAAAGTTAAAACCTCGGTGGCATTGATGTTTCTGAACAAATGCATGCTAAGGAGAACCAATCTTAAAATCCAAACATTTCATTCAGATTTGTGAAGTTTTAGACTGACGCTTCAATGAGTTCATGAAAAAAAAAAAAAACGTAAATGTTTTACCTGTTACAACAAGATAGACGGTGGTGTGGGTTATGGAGTAGAAAACAATTAACCCCCCTCCCCAGTTTACCATAATGCCAGCTTGTGGATTCTTCCCGGAAATGACAGACTTTACAAATCCTTTTACAAATCCCGAAGACCCTGAACTGTGGAGACACATCAGGATTATCATCGTAAATAATATATATTATTATTATGTGTGTTACAGAAGCACCCAGCTGCATTGAGCATGCATGCAGTCAGATCTCTGTCCTTTAGTGAGGAGGGTGCTCTGAGATGAAGCTGCCTTTAAACCTGAAATTTTACATTCCTTCGAAAAACTCACATTTTTCCTTCTCAAAAAGCACATTATACATATTATGGGGCAGAGCCAATGATTTTGGAGGTAAAAAATAAACATTAATGTTGACACTGTGTTATAGTTGCCCAGTTAGTAAAGTAAATATTTTCAGCAGCAAGGGTCTGCTCAGGGGTCTATGCCATTTCACCTAAATCTGTCAGAGTTGTATTTAGTCTGGGTGGACTGGTTCAGAACCACACTTTGGATCAGCAGAACTGAAGGTGTGGCTTACTGAGGTCAAAGTCCCACTTCCAATCATCTTTCGATCTGTTGTAAAAGCATTTCCAGCGATCTTTTAATTATGCTCATGCAGTTCTAAGCCAAAATCAGAAAACCTGTGTCATTTCTAGGACACAGTTTGTGCAGAATGGCAGGAATTCAGTCAGATCTCTGAGTTGTGGGCAGGGCTATTTCCCATCCTCCTCCTCTTTACAATGTCTCCTGCTAGCTTACAGCCCCTCGCAACCCAACCTAACATTAGAGGTGCAACAAAAATGATGAGCAATTTTGGAGCTTTCCAGCTGTACAGTTTTGAGGCCGATTCCACCTCAGAGGAGGAGAACAAAGACGCACATGGATCGATTTGTCTGACAGTGGATGTATGAGATTGGAGCGGAGCAGGGAGCTTGTGGGCTGTCGTAGTAGCTTTTACGTCACACCTTCACATTTTTTCCAATTGTATTTTTGTGTCTGCTCCCAATTAACAATTATTTCAATAAAGAAATACTCTGAAATCTAATTGTAGGCTTAATTTTCTCTCTACGTGTCCTCCATCATCAGAAAGGTGTCACACCCAAGCACCATTTTCATTTGAGTGGGTCTTTAACCCTTGTGCTATCTTGGATGACCCCACCCTTACTTTGGCATATCAATGGTGATTGATATCACTCAGTGATGGTCCTTAGGCAAGACCTTAACGCTACTGCTGAGTTCAGCTGCAGCTCACTGCTCCCGCTGGGTCAAATGCAGAGAATAATTTCCCCATTGCGGGATAAATACAATATCGGAAAAAAAAAAAAATGTAAACAGAATCTGCACATTCATACGTGAATGTGCATACCTGCACATAAATAAAGACAACCTGTGTGTTTGCATGCATCTGTGTGTGACTACCCTTTTAATCCTAATTTAATGGCTAGAAACAGTCAGCATGGTCCCTATAAACCAACATGAATATTGTTTGGCTTTTACAGCCTTCCCTGCAGATGCACCCTCTACAGCTACCCTCATCTTCGAGCTGCTTCAGCAGGTGGAGTAGTGAAGTTTAGTCAGAACCATCACACCCCCAACATGCCACAGTCAGCACCAGTCCTGGTGAACTCTACCACCACTACAACATATTCATTTCAATGGATCCCAAAACAATTCTGTTTTCACTTTTTTGCATAGTCTAGGGTTACTCTCACTAGACATTTTGTCTGGTTGCTGTGAACCAGTTGGCCAGGTCAGTGCTTAATCTTCTAGACTGATGTCCTCCGTATAGACGAACAACAGTGTGTCTAACGGTTTTGCAAAGAAGATGCAGACTTCAGAGAACAAAAGTGTGAAGTGAAGGGCAGAAGAGGAGTTTACACTGTTACGCTGCATAAAGGTTCTGGGAACTTCTTGTTGGTTTAGCCCTGTCACTGGTTAGTGTGGTATTAGGAACCCACCATGCTTTGCTGCGTGTATGTAACCTTTCCAGGGAGGCAAGCTGGCTGATCATTTGTATTTTGGAGGTGAATTTTGTTCATAATCCCCGTGAGATATTGTTTTCCACTGATAATGTCTCTGTTGTGAAACATGGTCAGAAATTGCAGCTCAGCCTCCAAAGAAAAGCCACTTGTCGAGCTGCCACTGACTGGTTACCAGTCTTTTCATTTAGAAGTGCGGTGTCATTCTGCAAAATAATTACTGGTGAGGTTGCCGTTACTTGGTACAGTGGTGCTTGACCCACTTTTCCTGTGAGCCTGGTCCTTGTTATCTGCAGAATAAAAGGGAGCCACAAAAGGGGCCACAGACGCACTCTGAATGAATCACACAGGACGAGAGTCTCATCAGGGGTCAACTTTACTGTAATGATGAAGCATTTTGTGAGCAGAAATATCAAAATGAAATCTCCCTGAATTTAACATATTAAACATAAGGTTTACAGACCCTTCTGGAGCCCCATGAAAGGATGAGGCATATGCAGAAAAATCATAAATGACTGATTTCTCCTCAAATGTTTTGAATGGATAAGTATTTAATCTTATCTGATAAAAAATCTTTTCCCCTTTTCAACAAGCACACTCTAAAGTACCAAACCCAAAGTGGTCATCAACATGAAACCACTATTCAACTGTAAATGATACTGTTGGCACCACATGGTGTTATGGTTTATGAACTATGAACTTTTCTAAAAGAAGTTTTGAATATATGCTGTAATGAACTTTTCTTTACAAAACACTTTGTGGGATAAGGACAATGATTGGGTGATAGGTGACGCTGCAAAAGACTCAAAAACAACAACAGGAAAAAGCTCTATCTAAAATGGTGTTTAATAGTAATTATAATACATTTTGTTTATAAGGCGCCTTTCGGAGCACTCAAGGTCACCGTACAATATATATACAGTATATAAAATACAATAAACAGTTAAAACAACATCAATTTAATTACATATAAATTGAATGTATCTAAAAACATGAAAACGTTACTGTTAAAGTGAATAGACCATTTGGAAGAGATGAGTTTTTAGTTTTGATTCAAAATGAGGGACTCTGTCAGTGTTGCAGAGGTCAGGGGGGAGTGAGTTCCAAAGCCGGGAAGCAGAGCAACTGAATGCCCTGCTCCCTATGGTGACAAGACGGCCGGAAGGGACAGAAAACTGGATAGAGGAGGAGTGGAGAGAGTGAGCAGGTGTGGCGATATGAAGGAGGTCAGACAGGTTTGGAGGTGCAAGGTTGTGAAAGGCTTTAAATGTGTAGAGCAAGATTTTGAATGCGGTATGGAATGGGGAGCCATTGAAGCTGTTGAAGGATAGGTGTTATGTGGTTGATGGAGGGAGTGCATGTGATGATACGAGTAGGGCAATTCTGCACCAGTTGAAGTTCATGGAGGGTTTTTGTGAGAGACCAAACAGAAGAGAGGTACAATAGTCCAGGCGGGAAGTAACAAGGCTGTGTACAAGTACAGCAGTGGACTGAGGAGTGAGGGAGGGCCGGAGACATTGTATGTTGCGTAGAAAGAAAAAAAAACAAACAAAACAAAAAAACATTGCGGCTGAGTAGCTCGGTTGGTAAGGTGAAAAGCTACGATGCAGGAATCCAGGGTTCGATTCCCGGAGGAATCTGGGGCAATTACCATATCAATGGTGAGCAATTGATATCACTCAGTGAGGGTCCTTAGGCAAGACCTTAACGCTAACGCCTCCCGAGCGCAGTTCAGCTGCAGCTCACCGCTCCCCCAGGGGATGGGTCAATTTTTTTTAATATATATTCATTTTTAAGAAGCCAGCCTGGAGTTTATTCATTTAATCCTGGAAATAATCATAGGCAGGATTGATGGGTTGAGATCTGGATCAGAATAACTGCAATTCATATTTCCAAACAACAACTGAGTTTGAATTACTTTTGAAATATCAATTATAGCTTTATTTGAAATGTGTGGACAAGATCTTGAAGTCTGATATGGATTCAATGTAAATATTCCACTGCAAGCATATACATTGTGTATATATAAAGAGGGTTAGTGTGTACTTTGCATTATATTATTAATAGTACAGCTAAACCAGGGGTCTGCGACCTCTAAAATACCCTTTTGTTCCAGTTTCTTACTGACAAAAATGAGAGAGTCGCAAAATCTCACTACCCTTTTTTTAAATATAAAATACACTTTTTTTGTTGCCATTAGGCCATTTTGTTGTAACATAACATTCATTTTTTGCTCTATTCAAATTATGACAGTGTCATATTTTTAATAGGCTGTATAAAATATTTGATTTATTTTAATCTGACACCAGCACATTCAAGTTCCTTTCAAAATAAAAAGTGTCAAAGATCTTTTTAAAGTAGTAAATTTAGTTGCACTTAATACTTTGTAATTCTCTCATTTAAGAATATTCCTTCTGAACAGAAAATATAGGCAATGCTGTGCAGCAGAAGATAAGAGCATAAACTTTTAATAAACAGTTCTGACAGTAGATTTAATCATCATTTTACTCCAACCCAGTCTCATCCTAAAATGTGTAATAGCTATGTTTGTCTACATGGAAAAACGTAGCAGTTTCACAAAAACACCCCCTAAATTGTGTGATGAATATGTTTCATTTTCCTGATCAGTTTCTATGAGCCTTCTCAGGATCACGTGACTTTTGAGGTTTTACCTGCCGTGAACAAGAAACATGGCGGATGCTCGTTCATTTTTCGGTGGAATATCCCACAAAACAAAACATTTTGAGGACTAATTTTTATTTTGACAACATTTCCAGCGAGAAATGTACCATTATCTTTTAAAACATGCTTTTATTTTGGACATACAGTTTGTGGTTTGCTTGTTTCATCCAACTTTTTCTCCAAAAGGCTCTGATGTTGTAGAATAAGGTTTATTTTCATTCATATCTGCAGACGTGCACGTCGGTCACGTGACTAATATGTTTCTCTTTTTTTTCGCAGAAAATGCCATAAAATATGATAGATTGCGGACTGTTTATTTTTGATTACATTTCCAGCAGCACATATACCCTTTATTTTTATAACATCCATTCATTGCAGACATGCAGTTCGTAGTTTGTCTCTTTTTTTTTTACAAGTTCAACGTTTCCTCAAAAAGATCTGAAAGCGTTTGATTTTTTTCATTCATATAGTGCCTACGTGAAACGACGTGACATGACCTTCTCTTTTTTTGCTGTGTAAAATCTTGTTAAAAGGTAGGTTGCGATTTTTTAGTTACTTTTATTTACATTTCTAGGGACCCGTGTATATGTTCTCTCGTTCCGTGTTGCTGTTGCGCCGATCACTAGTGTTACAGGCTTTGATTGACATGTGACAACAAACCGGAACAGAGTTCAGGGACGGACCAAAGAGTCCTTTAAATTGATTTAGCAATTTATTAATTTATTTCATATTCTTTTGCATTTTAATGTATTCACACAAATCTAAATGGCGTGTACAACACGTGTGATAATAAACTATTGTAGCGACCTGGGGGTTAGCCCCGCCTTCAGCCCCTGAGGCTCATGGGAATTGGGAAGTTTTGGGGTGAAAACCTTGAGTGAGAGGGCTGGAAGCATAAGTGAGGTCCATGTTGTTTGGGCTACATGCTTGAATAAACAGGCTTGATGCTCAAACTGAGATTTTGCCTCTCTTCCTGTCTAGATGAGTAGATGCTTTGAACTTTTCTCTGTTTAAATGTAGTTGTTAGATTTGGGAAACCAGAGCTGGGTTTTTAGTGAAAACGTGTTGGCTGTTTAGGATAAACGTTGAATGACGAGGTGTTTTTCCATCTTTTTAAATTAAATGGGGAGCAGCATTATGGTGAAGGCCTCTCCTGCATAGAAGACGGGGATCGGAGACGCAGTTGACCCTCAGGTAAGTTTCCTGTTGGGTCATTTTGCCAGCAACGGGGGTCTGCAGCCTTTTAACATCTAGAGAGCCTTTCTAGTCCATGTCTCACTGTGCAGAACCCAGTAGGAACCACAAACTGTCTCTTCAGCCTTTAGAAGCACTCCTTTGCATTTATGTTATTTTTTAAACTTGTAATAACTACTGGGGTTTGTTTATTTTTTGCATAAATAACATATAAACAAAGACTTTTTCTTTTTTTACAGATTGTTAATTTTATGTTGTTAGAACATCTCAGCCAGAATTTCTTTAAGGATCTATTTCATGCAAAATCAACGTTTTAAAATGTGACGTGTATTATAATGTTAATTCTTCACAAAATCAACCTCACAGCGGTATTTTGATCCATTCACGCATCTCGCAGCATTCCTCTGAAACCCTCTGAGCACCAGCCCCTCCCAATTCACAATAAGAGGGTCCTCACATTGTGACGTCATCATAAGTGAGGAGCAGCCTCTTCCGGGAATAGCCGGTGATCAGCAAAATGCTTTCTTTGCACATTATGCACATCCAAATTTCCAAAAGTTTGGATGGGAGAAACAGACACACTGCTGACGCCGATTCTAGGTTGATGTCATGAAATGGGCGGCACCCACAAGGAGCAAAAGGCGGAGCCTCACAGATGGAGTCGTCTTACTTCTGGGTAGGAAAAGAGCTGTGAAAATAACTCATATTTCATAAAAATGTTCTATAGTGTACTAAAGGTAATATATCATCATATATATATATTTATAAATATATGGAAATGGTTTACTTTAAATGACTAGCATGATATAGGCCCTCTAAATTGTGAGTACTGACCTCAAATAGATTTTTTTGTGGTACGTTTTCAGTTTTTAAAAAATTCATCAAAAATGCTGGAATTTGATAAAATACATGCATCACCGCTTGATGGATTATTGAAGCATTATGGGTACTGTAGTCAGGAGCCTGGGACAGTAACATGTACTTTGTTTCAACTGTTGAGTAGATCACCAAGTTGAGTAAAGGTTGACTTATCTGACTCTTTTATTTTGCTTGATGCGCTGTGTAGTCTAAAAAATAGGATATTTGTTTGAATTTAAAAAATTTTTATTTTTTGTCAGAGAACCACAAAGGAGGTGCCAAAGAGCCACATGTGGCTACAGAGCCCTGGTCTAAACAATTATGGCTGATTTGACTGACCACATTTATTCATCCTAGTATTATCAACAAAGTCAAAGAGCCGCTCCAATGGAAATCATGTTTTTGGTGTTTTTAAGATCAAACATTTTTCTCATTATTGAGGACATTTTCCAAAATATAAACATACACACAATAATGTTTCTGAGTATTTCTTTATTCAAATCCCGAGAAGATGAAACTCATTGTGTCAAAAAGCTTATAGTTGTGACGCTGTAACTTCCATGACCGGGCCAAAGTCTCTGCTCCGCTCCAATTCTGATCTATCTATTCTATCTACTTGCAGACAAATACCAGTAGATCCATTAATGTCCTGAGTTCCCTCGTCTGAGCTGGTATCTGGCTCAAAACTGTACAGCTTTGACCTTTGATTTGTATGTCCAACATCTTCAAATGAAACACAAACCTATTAAACTCAATTTAATAAATGTGCTATGCATATCCAAATCCTTTGTCATTGTACAGACTGCATTTTAATTGTAGCAGGACTGAAGTAAAATGTAACAAAACGACAATGAATTATCTTAAATTAGGGGTAAATGACATGAAAAAATTAAGAATATTAGGCTGGGTGCAGCCTGGATGTTGGAGTGCCTTTGGTGCTGCCGCTTGTGTGTTTCCATGCAGGAGTCCCAGCTCGTCGGGAGGCCAGCCAGAAGTGACCCGACACGAGGAGGAGTGTGTGACGCTGAATACGTGCAGAGGCAGAAGGGAACTCTGCCTGCCCTGTAAGTATGGGAAAGTGTAGCCACACTCCTCGGGATGTCCTAAGGCAGCCGTGGTCGCTTCTGGTGCAGGCAGTTGTGTTTGCCTTCAGGTCCTGGTGCGTGTGACCAGAGGACTTCCCTGATCATGGAGAGAGGACATCATGGGCCAAGTCTGGCGGGAGGGGGACGTCCCTGGGATTCCGGATCTGCTGTCTCCCAAAGCTGCTTTTGTCGGCTGTTCCCCGGACTTTTAGTATTGCTCTTTTGTAGTTTTTACCCTGTTTCTGCATTTTAATGTATTCTATACTTTTTAGAACTGTTTTACCCGGTTCCTCTTTGGTGGCACGTGTGCTCTCCCCTAGATCATCCTTCTAACCTGCAATAATTCAGTTTCATCTTTTCATTCCATCTCCAAACTTCTTACTGCCTTTTACCATTTACCACCCCTTTCATAGTTTGAAGGGTTTGACTGAAAAGTTCACACTTTCTCCTCTTTCAGAATGCAGCTGTGTGATTGGAGGAAAAGACTAATATGCAGGGAGGAAATTTAAAGAAAAAAAACTAAAGTTATTTTTTATATTATTACTTTTTAAAGTAGAACTGTAATGTACATAAATGCTTTTTTTCATTAATTTGGCACAAAATGACTGCCAAACCGCAGGTGGTGTCGCCATCCTGTAATGATTTCAAAACTTCCTTTGGAAATTGCGGACAAGGGTATATTGGTTTCGTTAGTCAATTCTTTAAAAAAAGTTCAGAATGTTGTTGTTTTTGCCGAGTCCACACATTTTTTTATAACGGTTTTTTGCTTACCACGCCCACATTCCTTTATCGATCTTGTCGTGCATGACATCGTTTTGTTCAGCATGGGCCAGGGAATTGCATATTTCTTCTTCACGACATTCCAATAAAAAATGTGCGAGCTAGCTAAGATGGCAACAGTTGCGAATTCGCCACGCGAACGCCGTTCAAAATCTACAACATCTAATTCCAACATTTTGTCCACATCACCTTGCTATGGATGCCTGAGAAGTTAAGAGACAATGGCAAAAAGTCCTAGGAGGAGTTTTAGTTTGTATGTGGCACTAAAGGGTCTTTTTTTTTAAATGCAGGATGGCGGCCTTTTCCCAACGTCAAAGGTCAACGACACTTCTGTGGTGTTAGTAGACTGGAGCTGGCAGCAAGTGTGTGCAATTGCGTGAAAATCGCTCAAACAAGAGTGTCGATTTCCCATATCGTGGGAAAACACAAAAATCGCCAATTCCCAGAGTTCGCCACAAAATGACCGCCAAGCCGTAGGTCGTGTGGCCATCCCATAATGATTTCAAAACTTCTTTGGGATATCCCCAACACGTGTGTTTTAGTTTCGTATCTGTATTTTGAAGTACATTTTGTTCTGCCCCATACGCGATTTTCAGCCCATTCATTTTTTTGACGGGATGCTCTGGATCGGCGTATATGACAGCGTGTTCCAGTTCCTGCCAATATCCAGCAACTTCGCACAGCCATTGAAGAAGAGTGGACCAACATTCCACAGGCCACAATAGACAACCTGATCAACTCTATGTGAAGGAGATGTTTCGCACTTCATGAGTCAAATGGTGGTCACACCAGATACTGACTGGTTGTCTGAGTCCCCTGACCCCTCAATAAAACAAAACTGAAGATTTCAGAGTGGCCTTTTCTTGTGGCCAGTCTAAGGCACACCTGTGCAATAACCATGCTGTCTAATCAGCATCTTGATATGGCACACCTGTGAGGTGGGATGGATTGTCTTGGCAAAGGAGAAGTGCTCACTATCACAGATTTAGACAGATTTGTGAACAATATTTCAGAGAACTGGTTATTTTGTGTGTGTGGAAAATGTTTCACATCTTTGAGTTCATACCATAAAAAATGTGAGCAATAACAAAAGTGTTGCGTTTATATTTTTGGTCAGTGTAAAATCCAGTAAAAACAAATTAAAACACAAAATTCTTTAACATTTTTGCTTACTTGTCCTGTCCAACAGCTGGGCAAACAGATGAGAGCTGAAGGCCTCTTGTGTTGGACATATTTCACTTTAACAACAGAGGTCATGAATCTTCTGACAAACCAGAGGAATGTCTGAATAAACCCCTTTTGTAATCGAGCCCAAACTTTATTCAGTTTAATCGTATTTGAAAATCTTTGGTGTTGGACCGGACGGAAAAGGAAAGGAGGGAAGAAGGGAGAGGGAGGGATAGAAGGGTGATTGGAGGGGGGGGGGGCGGTAAAACCATGAAGCAGCGTAAAGCAACACGTTTCTGGATGGTTATCCTCATTACGGTGAGATTCAGATATAATACAAGTCTATAAGGGCGGAGCCTGTCCACACACACACTCAAGTGTGTTGGCTCCATAAATGTCCACATGTCAACATGTACACAACACGAATACTGTTCACACACGCATAATTAAGCCTTCTAACCAACTAGTGTGAAATATTTCATTCAATCTCGCAAACCACTACTTAAAGTGGAGCTAACACCTGTGCTCAAGTGAGTGTTTATGTTCTTCTAAAATGGATTCAATAAGTTGTTTTATTGGTCTTTTTATGCACAAATATTTCAGTCAATTTGAACCCCTGCTGGGTTTCCTCTTTGTGATTGACCCCACCAGGTAAGTGATTTGTATAAACTAGTGCTCACATCATGAACTTTAAATTTAATAATTTTTCCTGTGGCAGACCATGTTTGAGCCCTACGTTAGATCAATGATCATTTCAAAAGACTAGCTCACTTTTCTGTATGTAATTCCAATTCCCAGTATGTTTTTTTCTCTCCCTGGACACTGAAACCCCTCTTAAAAAAAAACGGAAAAGCAATAACTCTGCTTGTATTTCAGCTGTAAAATGTTATGGAGGGGAAAACTTCAAGTGAAGGAAAACAGTCAGGGGGGCAGGTCCCAGGGGAAGGAATCAAACTGGTCAACCAAAGGAAGGAGAAGGATGAAAAACGGGAAAGGTCAAAGCTCAGATGCAGAAAGGCAGCAGGTGCTGGTTCGATGGCTGGCCCAGTGAGCCATGCCAGCCAGTATGGCTGGTTTCTTTTCCAGATGGGGCACAAAGTTCCTGTGTGTGTGTTTTTGTTCGATGGGGTGAAAGGAGGCGAGCTGCCATGTGGACAAGGTGATTGAACTGGCAGCATCAGAAGCTGGAGCATCTGGATGGATGGCTGTCTGAAGGTTGGGGCGTCTCTCAATTAACAATTAACAGCAGCTGGCACATGTGTGGAGGTGTGTGAACACACAGAGAGGGGAGAGTCCACTAACCTGTGGACTGTGTTTGCTCTGCTGGGGTTTCACTTTTGTGCTCATAATGACCATCGCTGACAACTCTGAAGGTCATTTGAGGCATGTGGTTTTCCATGGTAAATGGCTCATCTTAAGGAGGCCAAACAGAGCAGGTAGGATCAAATAAATCAACTTTCACAAATCAAATCGGCTTTAAATACAGTAGGAATTAAAGCCGCAAGCGGCGTTGTATGGCCCACAGACGCAACCCGCCTTCCTCGCCCAACTCTACGCACCCTCACCGCCCTCACCGCCCACCTTTGATCAAGGCTAGTGAAAGCTGCATTTGCTAATTATGCTAATGTAGCTAAAAGTACTAACATTGCGATTAGCATCAGCAACTCTTTGAAAAACACATTACTTAAAATGCTAATTATGCTGACTATGCTAATGTGGCTAAAAGTACTAACATTGTACTAGCATTTTTTTTTTACAGTTGACATGTTTTTTACATTTTCGCAGCTGTATTTATTTAATATTTAATATTTATTTATTTAATTAATATGAATCTCATTTTTTATAATAATAATAATAATAATAAGCTTTATTTGTATAGCACCTTTCAAGATATATAATCACAAAGTGCTTTACAGTGAAAAATAAGGGCAGAAGACACACAATATAATACACATATAGAAATAAGACAAAGTTAAGAGAACACAATATATTATAATACAATATTATAATACTTTTAACAATAATTTGTATAGTAATTTTCATAATAATTTTCAATAATTTAATATGAATGTCATTTTTGGTGTCCTTTTTTGATGTTATATCATATAGATTATTTCTGAATGTTGTTTTGCTGCCACAGATAAATGACATTTTCCCATTATGGGATTAATAAAGTCATCTATATCTATCTATCTATCGCGATCAGCATCATCAACTCTTTGAAAAACACATCACTTAAAATGCTAATTATGCTAACTATGCTAATGTGGCTAAAAGTGCTAGCATAGCGATCAGCATCATCAATTCTCTCAGAAAAACACATTCCCCAAAATGCTAATTATGCTAGCTATGCTAATGTGGCTAAAAGTGCTAGCATAGTGATCAACATCATGAACTGACTCAGAAAAACACATTGTTTAAGATGCTTATTATGCTAGTTATGCTTATATAGCTGAAAGTGCTAGATTAGCGATCAGCATCATCAACAGACTCAGGAAAACACTGCGGTATTGGTGAGAGCTATATGTCATAAATTTTAAATAAATACTATTTTCACAATGGCGACTTCTCTGTTGATTTTATCTCCATAGCAACCATTATATGTTTTGGTCACCTCAGGATGTCGGACAGATCTTCATTAGTTTCAAGCGAATCGGAAAAGGTCAACTTTTTGTTGTCCTTAGCAACAGTTTTTTTTTTGCTAACCACGGGCTTATTCCTTATGTGTCCATTTCCAATGTTTTTCATTATGTTCAGTTCCAGCCATGGATGCATGCATTAAAATGTGTCAGTATTCCATTGAAAAGAATAAGAGTCTTTTGCTAGCTCGCCATGCGATTGCCATTCAAAATCTACAACTTCTAAATCCAACATTTTGTCCACATCACCCTGCTATGGATGCCTGAGTAGTTACGAGACAATGGCAAAAAATTCCTAGGACGAGTTTTCGTTTGTATGTGGCGCTAAAGGGGATTCCTTTGCAGGATGGTGGCCTTTTCCCAAGGTCAAAGGTCAACGACACTTCTGTGGTGTTAGTAGACTGGAGCTGGCAGCAAGTGTGTCGCTCAAACAAAAGTGTAGTTTTCCCATATCGTGGGAAAACACAAAAATCGCCAATTCCCAGAGTTCGCCACAAAATGGCCGCCAAACCGTAGGTCGTGTGGGCATCCCATAATGATTTCAAAACTTCTTTGGGATATCCCCAACACGTGTGTTTTGGTTTTATAACTGTATTTTAAAGTACATTTTGTTCGGCCCCACACGTGATTTTCGGCCCATTCATTTTTTTTGACGGGATCGCTGGCCGTGATGTCATCGTCTTCGGGGGCGTGACGTTGACTTTGTGGAAAATCCATTTGCAATTTATCCCAGGTGTGTACACATTTTGGTGACTTTTCGAGCATGCGGCGGGGGTCACATTCTCGCAGAAAGGCGGCAAAGTCGTTCCAACTGCGAAAACACCCTCCTCTCCTCCTCTCCCAGCTGCCACAGCTTCCACTTCTCCACACCCTCCCACTCTCACCTCTCCTGCACTACACCCCCCAACGTGCACCTTCTCCTCCACGGGAGCTGAACAGCCCCCCAACCCACCTACTCTCCTCACAGCCCTTCCCCTGTTTCACGGCTGACCAAGTGAGGGGGGAGCTGAGGAAGATCCGGCCCAGGAAGGCAATAGGACCAAATATAGTGTGTCCACGGCTTCTGAAGACCTGTGCTGCTGAACTCGGGGAGCTGCTACGACGCATCTTCAACCTGAGCCTGCAACTCAGGAGAGTTCCCACCCTCTGGAAGACTTCATGCATCATTCCGGTCCCCAAGAAGAACTGGCCCAGCGAGCTGAATGACTTCCGACCGGTGGCACTCACATCACATCTGATGAAGACATTGGAGCGGCTCTTCCTCAAGCTCCTCAGACCCCAGGTGCTGCACGCTGAGGACCTTCTACAGTTCGCCTACCGGGCAGAGGTTGGAGTAGAGGATGCCATCCTCTACCTCCTACACACAGTGCTTTTGTGTGTCTGCATGTGCTTCTTTACCCTAAAAATACATTTTTGGTAAAAACAATAAGCCCCCCCCCACACAGACACACAAAAAACCCCTCCCCCATTTCAGAGCTGATTGCATCACTGAGCATCACACCAACAATGACGTAATTGATACATCAGATTAAAGCATATGATGCCATATGATGTCATATGATGTCATATGACATCAAATGAAAACATTTGATGTCGAATGATGTCATATGATGTAACATAATCTGTCATGATTTAGTGTTAAAAGTTTACTTATAGGAGCAAAAACGTTAGATTCTGATCAATTGTTGCACGCTGGGTTTTTTTTTCTCGCAAAGAACAAAGTATCAAGTTTAAGAAGTGCCTTCGGTTACAAAGAACCTTTGCTGTCAAACTTTAGAAACCTCAATAAATCGTACCATGGCACCATCAAGACGAAAAAACCTAAAGTTTTTACAACTCAGCAATCTGGACTCTGCTGAGGAGAACGAGTCCACTTTTGAATTTGGGTTTCATTCTACATTCATGGACTGGGATGACATTGATGAAGACAATGATTACTCTCCCCCTTCTGATGATGACGAGGAATTTCCTGAGACTCCAGAAACTCCTCACTATGAATATTCTCCCTTTTCTAAAAATGAGGATGAAGAATTTCCGGAGATGCCAGAAACTCCTGAACAAAAAAGACAGCAGGATTGGGAAAACCCCAAGCCTAAAACCTGCCCCCAAACCCAAACCTTAGGGTTAAAACCCTTAAGTTTTGCTCCACCCGTCTCCTTTCGCCCACCTGCATTCTTTCCTGTGAAGCCGGTGTCTGTCCCTAAATCCACTCAGCCTGAGGAAATCAAACCTCTGGGAAAGGGAAAACAAAATGCAACTGCTTTGGATGAGCCAGCTTCAACCTCTGAGTCGACCTCAGTGGAGAACACAGAAGCACTTCCAGTAGAGATCAATGCTCTGAAAAGTGAAGTAGAGCGTCTGAAGGAGCTTCTCCAGCAGAAAGATCAGAAGCTGGCGGATGCTGAAACCTCTCTGAGCCGCTTGACCAAAGCACAAAATCAGCTGACTAAAGAAAGAGAAGAAAACGCCTCCCTCAAGCAAGAAATGGCTGAATTAAGAAAAGCCCATGAGGAGGATAAGGCTGAAGCTGAAAAGAACTTTTTGGAACTGCTCTCCAATAATGAGAAGGCCATGGAACAGTTAAGAGAAACTATCACAGAAAAAGAGGCCATCATGAGCAAATTTGAGAAGGTCTCCAGGACAAGGATCGTAAAACTACTCGGTCAGATTGACGACCTAAAAATGGAGCAACGGAAGAAAGATTACATGCTGCGGCAAGCTGCTGGGAAAGCTGAACACCTAGAAGAACAGATGAGCCAAGAAAGACAGCAGTGGCAGGAAGAAAAGTCCTCTGTCTTACAAGAAATGGCTCAGCTAAAGACAGCTCTGAAGGACAAGGAGACTGAGGAGACCAAATCTAAAAGAGTCTCCAAGAAAAAGAAGGTCCAACTGCTCCATCAGATGCACGACCTAAAAGTGCAGCATGAGCAGGAACATTTGGACCTCACCAGCAAATTGGAAATGCAGGAAGAGTGTCTTGTAACTTACCATCTGCTGACATTAACAGATGCGCTTAATCAGCTGGTTAAAGAAAGAGAAGAAAACGCCTCCCTCAAGCAAAAAATGGCTGAATTAAGAAAAGCTCATGAGGAGGAAAAGGCCGCAATAACAAATTCTAATGCGGCCTCAAGTGGGGAGATCTTCAAGCTTCAATGTCAGATTGAGGACCTAAAACGGGAGCATGAGAAGGAAATTACGGGCCGGATCAACAATTTTGAAAAGGAGAGAAAGGACCTTGAAGAATACTATAAGAGGAAGTTAAATTCACAAACGGATCAGATGGAAGGCGAAATAAAAAGACGTCAGGAGGAAAAAGACTCCCTGCTGGAAAAAATAGATGAATTAGAAAGGAATTGTGAGAAGCATAAGGCAGCATGTTACCGAACTGAAAAGAAATGTTCAGAATTGCTGTCCACCATCAGTGAAAAAGACGCCATCATAAGCCAGTCTGACGTCATTTGGAACAAAAAGCTGGAGCAAAGAGACCAACGGCTTGAGACGGAAACACGGGCCGCTCTCAAGAATAAAATGGACCTCGGCAGGGAAATACAGCTGTTGCAAGAAAGGATTGAACAAGAGAGGATCAAAGCAAATGAAGCCAAACTCAGCTTTGACCTGCAGGTAAAGGAGTCCACCAGATTAAGAGCTGCTTTGGTCCAGAAAGAACTGGAAGGCCAACAGCAGCTGGAACAAGAAAGACAACAGCTGGAAGAAGAAAAGTCCACCCTTTCACAGCAAATCGCTCAGCTAAAGAAAGTTGTCAAGAAGAAAAAGACCATCATCAGACAAACTCAAGAGGATTTCCAGCTCCAAATGCGTCAACTACAGCAGCAGGTGGATGAGCTGAAAGAGAAGACCACAAAGAAAAGTGTTGGTCGGAGGTTCCTGAACCTGTTTAGAAGGTCTAGAAAAAAAGACTAAGTGGACCCCCGACCACGGCCCCCCCCAACACAACAACCCTGGGGCGGCCGTGGTGCAGCGGTAGGGCGGTCAACCATGCATCGTAAGATCGCAGGTTCAATTCCCGCCCTGCACGCCCTTGTGTCAAAGTGTCCTTGGGCAAGACACTGAACTCCACCTTGCCTCTGGTGGAAGGTTGGCGCCAAAGTTCAGCAGCAGAGCCGCCACCAGTGTGTGAATGTGTGTGTGTGTGTGAATGTGTGTGTGAATAGGTGAATGGGTCTGTAACTGTAAAGTGCTTTGGGCCTTCCAAAAGGTAGAAAAGCGCTTTATAAGTGTACCCCATTTACCTCACACACACCAAGCCCCCCCACAAGGCTCACACACACCAAAGCCTCACACACACCAAGCCCCCCCACCACCCCCACACATTTAGGCTTTAACTCTTTAACACCCTAGATGGAGTTATGACCGTCCAAGAACGGCCAAACTGTAGGAAAAGCTCCATTGTTAAAGAGTTAAACATTGAATTATTATTGTGTGGGTAAAAACTACTGTGGCTTTTTCTCTTTTTCTATTCTAAATGTGTATCTTCTAGTTTATTTTTTATTTTATTGTTTAAACGGTAACTTTCTTTAACTACTTTGGTTTTGTTTGACTTTTTATCTGAATTTTTATTTTGTATGATTAGAAAAAAAGGATTTTATTTTAGTGGCAGCACAGGTTAGGCAATTGTGCTGCACCCCCCCCCCCCCCTTTAATCTAAACAGGGTTTTCTCCAGGTGCTCTGGTTTCTCCCTCTGTCCAAAAAAAACCCCCAAACTCTAGTCCCCTAATACTTAAAAAAAAATAATAATAAAATGAAAAATAAATAAATAAATAAAGAAATAGCAACTAAAGGCGTTTTTAACTACAGGGTTTTCTCCAGGTGCTCTGGTTTCTCCCTCTGTCCAAAAAAAACCCCCAAACTCTAGTCCCCTAATACTTAAAAAAAAATAATAATAAAATGAAAAATAAATAAATAAATAAAGAAATAGCAACTAAAGGCGTTTTTAACTACAGGGTTTTCTCCAGGTGCTCTGGTTTCTCCCTCTGTCCAAAAAACCCCCCAAACTCTAGTCCCCTAATACTTAAAGTAAAGAAATAAATAAAATGAAATAAATAAATAAATAGCAAATAAAAGCGTTTTTAACTACAGGGTTTTCTCCAAGTGCTCTGGTTTCTCACTCTGTCCAAAAACCCCCCAAACTCTAGTCCCCCCATACCTACAATAAAAAAATAATAAAATAATAAATATAAAATAATAAAATGAAATAAAATAATAGCAAAAACTTAAAAGTAAAATTAGAAAGCAATTAAACAAACAAAAAAATTCCCCCTCCTTGAATTGCCACCTTATCGCGGTGGAGGGGTTTGCGTGCCCAAGAAAATCCCCGTTTGATAGCCCCTGCCTGGGCCTATTGATGCTAAGGGATGGGCCAGACTAAGAGCAATTCACACAAAGAAAGAACAGTGAAGTGAAACATTATCATGGTTGAAGTTCACTCTGTCTAAAGAGTTCCCAAAGCCTTACTCTAAAACAGGGGGGGCAATTCTGGTCCTCAAGGGCCGCTGTCCCGCAGGTTTTAGAAATGTCCCTGTTTCAACACACCTGATTCTAATTAATAGTCATCATCCCCACATCAACCAGGTCTGCAGACCTCTGTTGATGACACAGTTGTGTTTGTCATGGTTGTGTTAAGGCAAAGAAACACCAAAAACCTGCAGGGACACTGGCCCTGGAGGACTGGAATTGCCCACCCCTGCTCTAAAACAAAGCCCCAATGAGCCTCAGTCACAGCTGTCCTTACAGGTGGAAACATTCTGTCTGCAGGTAAAAATGGCAAATCTGTCAAATCAGTCCCAGCCTGAAACGGCAAACAGAACCCAAAGTAAAAATCCTTCCAAAGCAAACGGTCAGGACTGAGATGTTTCACATGTGTGGAGGGTTGCTTCTCTCTGAGATTTTCAAAAGAAATGAGTCACAGTTAGAACAGTTTCATCACTAAATGTGCAGAAGAAGTAAAATCTCTGTGACCCACTTTGAAGCCTCACTGTCCCGCAATGATCTGAGAGGGAGAAATAAAAAAATTAAATAAAGCTGCAAGCGGCGTTGTATGGCCCGCAGACGCAACCCACCTTCCACGCCCAACTCTACGCACCACAGCCGCCCTCGCCGCCAACCTTTGATGAGGGATAGTCATTGCTGCATAAGCTAATAATGCTAACTATGCTAATCATGCTAGCTATGCTAGTTTGGCTAAAAGTGCTAGCGTTGCAATCAGCATCATCAACTCTCTCCAGAAAACACATTGCTAAAAATGCTAATTATGTTAACTATGCTAGCTATGCTAATGTGGCTAAAAGTGCTAGCATTGCGATCAGCATCATTAACTCTCTCAGAAAAACACATTACTTAAAATGCTAATGAGGCTAACTATGCTAGCTATGCTAATGTGGCTAAAAGAGCTATCATTGCGATCAGCAGCATCAACTGACTCAGAAAAACACATTGTTTAAGATGTTAATTATGCTAACTATGCTAGTAATGCTAACACAGCTAAAAGTGCTAGCATAGCAATCAGCATCATCAACTGACACAGAAAAACACATTGCTCCATTGGTGAGAGCCCCCATGGGGACGGCCATGGTGCAGCGGTAGGGCGGTCGACTCATGATCGTAAGATTGCAGGTTCGATTCGAACCCCACCTTGCCTCTGGTGTGAGGTTGGCACCAGTGTTCGGCAGCGGAGACGCCGCCAGTGTGTGAATGTGTGTGTGCATGGTTGAATGGGACTGTGACTGTAAAGCACTTTGGGCCTTCGTAAGAAGGTAGAAAGCGCTATATAAGTATACGCCATTTACCATCATTAGCCTCTTCCATTTTCTGACCATTGCTCCAACAGTTGTTCTTTTCTCACCAATCTGCTTGGCAATTGCCCCGTAGCCACTTCCAGCTTTGTGAAGATCTACAATTTTGTCTCTTATGTCTTTTGACAGCTCTTTGGTTTTGCCCATGTTGGTAGTTAGACTTCTGACTGATTGTGGGTTGCACAGGTGCCTTTATGCAAGCTAACCACCTCAAACAGGTGCCACTAATTTAGAATCATGAGCAGAGTGGAGTTGGACTATTTAAAAGCAGAACAGCAGGTCTTTGCTGGTCAGAAATCTATCTGATAATCAAGTGATCAAATACTTATTTGTCATAGTAATATACAAATAAATTGTTTAAAACAATCGTACAACGTGATTTCTGAATGTTTCTTCAGATTCTGTCTCTCACTGTGGAAATGCACCTATGATGAAAATTTTAGACCCCTCCATGTTTTCTAAGTGGGAGAACTTGCTAAATCACAGGGTGATCAAATACATATTGACCTCACTGTATGTATGTACAGGCAAGGCGGGAACCAAACCTGCAATCTTCAGATCAGAGGTTGACTGCTCTACCTCTGCACTAATATCAAAGTTGTCAATACCAAGTTACCAAGTAATACATGCCAAGTATGTAAATAAATATGTTGAAGCACTTGCGGAAATACATACTTAGTTGATGCAATGCTAGTAGATAGCAACGGCCAAATAAAAACATCAAACTGTCTTTAAAAATGCAGCTCATTTGATTTTGATATCCTTTTCAATTTAAAAAAATGAAATGAAAGGATGACAAAGCTAAATACTAGGTTGAAAAGGTTATTCATCTCCAACGTAGATGAAGTCTTCGGATATTTAATAGAAAAGCTCCACAAAATTGGAGCGAGGTCTCGTCTTAAATTTTTGTTAAATTTTTGTTAAAACTAGTATAAACTAGTTAACCAGGCTTTAACCCTTGTGCTATCCTATGGGGTCAAGATGACCATTGACATGTTATCCCTACCATGACAAAGGTGGATAAAGGTGGAGAGGATTTCATGTAATCCATGGACACCAGTGAAGATCACAAATCATTGCAGAAGAAAGTTCAGCGCACTGTCTAGTGGGTCTAGATGACCCAACTCCCAATGCTAAAGTGCCTAGGATAGCACAAGGGTTAAATTTGATCTTCAAGCTGACTGGGAGCCAGAGCAGAGACTGGTGTTGTCTGCTCCCTCTTTCTGGTGCTGCTGAATTCTGTACAAAATGTAGTTGTTTCTTGTCTTTTCATTAAGACCAGAAAGTAGAGCATTGCAATAATCAATCATGGATGCACTAAATGCATGAATCAATAAATCTGCATTAGCGCTGGAGACAAAGGGGTTGATGCGGGGGATATTTTTTGGATTTCATGTTGTTTCTGTGGGCTTCTAAACTAAGTTTTGCATCCTCTATCTGAGGTTCCAGAGTTTTTCCACTGATGTTGAAATCTCTACCAATTCTAATCCTTACGTTTGTTTTATTTAGCCCATTTCATTGTAAAAAAAAAAAAAAGTCTTACATTTTACTTCAAATTGGAAGGTTGTAAAGCCTCCATACTGGTCTTCCTTCCTCCATAAAAACGGCCGCAGATCTCACCGCGGCCATTTTTATTGATGAATGGAGGGTCCCTTCCTGAGGAGAGCAGTTTATGACGCTCCTCGCTGAAGGAAATTCAGACTTGAAAAATGAGATGAAAATGGAAAATATCAAGAGCTTTTTTTTTTATTTGTGGTATAACTATTTGAGTTCTTGCTCTACTAATTTAACTCAACCCCAGAAGCAAACAGGCAGTGATGGATGATCAAATTGATTTATTAGGGTCAAACAGGAACAGAGATCCGGAGCATCAGGCAGAGTCTCTGATAGGCAGCAGGAGTCACAGAGCAAAAACGGAATCAAATGTAATATCAATTAAACCAGACATGATCAAATCTGTCATCAGCTGTTATGAACGGTCTTACTCGATAAATGATATAGCAGTCTGTGATGTCACACAGGAAACGGTAAAAAACTGAAGTAGGTGGTGTGATGCGTCAGTGCCTCCAGCCTCCATTAGTAACTTTAAAGCTTTCTCTGATGTGGAAGTTGAAAATCCTGGTGGCGTGGACTCAGCCAGAAGTTCCTCCACCAGCAAATCGTTCTCATCACCAGGTGGTGATCGGTTGAAAGCTCCCTTTTCTCTTTAGCTGAGAATCTGACACGCAACTGAAGGTCAGATGACACAACTGCAATGTTTTCCAGGCAGTTTGGTCGGCTTTAGTGTTGAGATGGTTTTTGATTAGCGTGTCTAAAAGCAAACCAAACCCGAAGAAGGTGGCGCCATTTATTATTATTCCTGTCCAATCCAGCCAAGTCTACAGGACTATGCTTCCAGGAACTTAGTGACTGGAATATGATTTATTCCTGCTTCCACGTAACCCTTGTGCTATCCTAGGCACTTTACCGTTGGGAGTTGGGTCATCTAGATTCACTAGACAGAGCTCTGAACCTTTTTTTTTTTTAATTTTTTGTGATCTTCACTGGTTCAATGGATTACATGAAATTTTTCCACCTTTATCCACCTTTGTCATGGTAGGAAGAACATGTCAAAGTAAGGGTGGGGTCATCCAAGATAGCACAAGGGATTTATGGGCGAACGCAGGGGACACCCTGGACAGGTTGCCAGTCTGTCGCAGGGTCACACATATCACACACACGCACAATTTGGAGTGACCAATTACCTATGAAGCATCTTTTTGGACGGTGGGAGGAAGCCAGAGTCCCCGGAGAGAACCCACACACGCACGGGGAGAACATGCAAACTCCACACAGAAAGGTCCCCCATTGCTGTTCTGTTTTCAGGTCCCCCAGGCGGGACTTAAACCAGGGGCCTTCTTGCTGTGAGGCAAGAGCAAGCCACTGCTCCACCGCGCAGCGTAACCGTTGTGCTATTCTAGGCACTTTACCGTTGGGAGTTGGATCATCTAGACCAGTGTTTTTCAACCTTTTTTGAGCCACGGCATACTTTATTCTTCAAAAAAAAAAAAAAAAATCCTGCAGCACACCAGCCTCCAAAAAATTTAAAAAACAAAAAAAAACAAAGGAAAAGCTCATAGTCTGTACTGATCTACAGTCCCTCCATGATCTCACGTGCATTTTTGTGATAATTGTGGCAGAAAAAGCTGGAAGCTGCAGCTGTTTTTTTTTTCTAAAAGATGTAATGAAAGTTAAGTTAAAAGATTCAAAAACTGTTTGATGTGTGTTCATTGTTGTTTTAAGACGTTAAGAGGAGAGACTCATTGTGCTGTCACTTCAAACCAGGGGTGTCCAATTCCAGGCCTCAAGGGCCGGTGTCCTCTACGTTTTCCAATCAACCTGCCGTTGAAGCTTCTAATTGGCTAAACACACCTGATCCAGGTAATCAACAGCAGATGAGGCGGGGTTTCTGGAAAACCAGCAGGTTGCCGGCCCTTGAGGCCCGGATTTGGACACCGCTGCTTTAAACCAATGCATCATGGGAGATGTAGTGCAAAAATCCGCCGACCGCAGACAGACAAGCGTCTCAGAGCTTCATTGTTTTTATCACTTGTTCCACGGTCTGATACCGGATTCTGTGGAAAGCTACACCGCTAAAGACGAGCTTTAGCTGGTATTTTTGTTGGAACTGAGAGACTTTATCACCAGAATCAGAACAAGGAAGTGAAGACTTTAACCACTTTTGATTGGTCAGACTGATGACATGTGATTAAGCTTTCAAGAATGATTGGCAGAGACAGTTAAAGGGGCGGGACTTTTCCAAAAACCGAGCTGAAGCTACGGCTAAATCACGGTACCCTCATTCTTATGGAAAAAATCTTTAATAGAATCAAATAAACACAAAGAAAAAAGTATTTTACGATCTTTCATTTTTCTAACTTCTCAGTGTTTTATCAGGGTTTGTTTGGATGAACACAGAGCTGAAATCCTGGAGATGGAAATGTTTCTAGATCAGTTAATGAGGGCAATTTCCCACGGCACACTTGACCATCTCCCACGGCACACTGGTTGAAAAACACTGATTTAGACCCACTAGACAGTGAACTGAACCTTTTTTTCCAGTGATTTGTGATCTTCACTGGTTCAATGGATTACATGACATTTTTCCACCTTTTTCCACCTTTGTCATGGTAGGGAGAACACGTCAAAGTAAGGGTGGGATCATCTAAGATAGCACAAGGATTAAATATGATTTAAAAATTAAACCAGTGGGTTATGTTGTTCATGTCTTCAATAGAGAAACAAGGTGCAGAATGATTCAGATGTGAGCAGGTCAGATTAAATGACGATTTTAATCGTATTTCGGGCAGATAACTCGTAGCAGTGTTTACAGCTTACCCTAGGGCGGTTCAGTCAATTAACGCACCTGCTCAGCGTCCTATTTAAGCCCAGGTGCGCAGGCGTTCATTCTCTTTCTTACCTTCAGCGCTCATTCTTCGCCGTTCCCCGTGCTCGCGGATCTCCTTTTCTTCGACGTCTTGCTGTATTCCCCCCGTCCTTCGGATGGCTGATCCCCATTTCCTGATGTGGGCTTTCTGTTTTCGCCGCGCCTGCTCCTTTGCGGCTATCTAACGGCGCCCAGCGCGTTCGTTACGCCGCGGTCGCGTGCATCTGCAGGGGGTGCGCTTTCCGCGGTGTTCGGGTTGTCCGTGGGCCCGGATCTGAAGTTGTCCGGGTCTATCGTCTGCCGTGGTCAGCCGGCCTTCTGCGGTGAGCGGCGTGCGGTTTTTCCTGTGTCGTTTTTTCTAGGCTTAGTCTTGTTTTGTTTACTTCCGTGTATGGTGACGTCGCGCCCCTAAGGACCCTGGGAATTGTAGTTTTGGGACTCGTGGTCCGCTTCCTGCTGTACTTCTGATTCATTTTCTGCTGTTATTCTGCTTCATCCGATTATTGTTTCAGGAGTTGTGGGGTCTTTTCTGTGGTTGTGAAGGCTGGCGGTCCTCGTCTGGCCTGGTTTCTCATGCTGGCTGAATTATTTGTGGTTTTTGCATTTTCTTTGTTGCTGTTTTGTTCTTTAGGTGCTGAAGGTGACTCTTGTCTATTTATAATTAGATGCTGGCTTTATTATTATGGCGGTTCTTCTGTTTATTTTCTTCGTTGTTGTAGCTGCTGGTTAGTCTGAGTGTGAATTGGTCTCTCTTGGACCTGTCTCTCCTCTGTGGACAAATTCCTTATGCTTGGTCTCTTTTATGCAGCGTCTTTGGCTCATTTTAACTATCACTCGTTTGTTGCCCCCGCACGTTCTGCATTTGGTTCTGCTTCGCCTGTTTTTCCCCGCTCTGTGTACCCCAGTGGGTCCTGCCCTGGCTCGGGGACTTGCGTCGGCCGCATTAGTGAGTGTGTCTGTCTCGTCGCTGCCTTTTTTCTTGGCTGGACAGTTAATTTGTTATTCTCTCTCTGGTTTGGTCTGGAGGTTTGTGGGGGCTGTGTGATGGATTGTTCCGGGGCATCGTTTTTGAAGCCACCACTGAGGGTGGCCCCTACAAAGTGTTCAGGTTCACATGACGTGATCTGGACCAGTTGGCGCCTCACAGTTCATCTTTTTGGGCATCAGTGGCCTTGTTCCTCATGTGCCTTCAGGATTAGTGTATATTTTCTTCAGCTGCCCAGGCTGTCTCCACGATTTTCCTCCGAGCGCGATGTAAGGCTGAGGATGTCTTATCACTGAGGTTCTCCCTGTGCTCCCAGTGCTCCCTGTTCCCTCCCTGCTCCCTGTTCTCCTCTCGGCGTCTCTTGGCATTCAGTTGGCGCTCGACACGTTTGTCGGTTTACCTTCAGCTGCCGTGGCAGTCCTCATACTTTCAACTTTCTTAGCAGAAGCTCTGTACTGGATGTTTGTAGGCGATGGGTCCCCTTCACTTTGCGAGTTATTGATGGTTTCTCAGTGGCCAAATTTCCTCTGTATCCCTGGTTTTTTGGATCTCTGTGGGGGGGGGGGGGGGGGGGTATTTTCAATTCTGGGTTCCACGTTGTCTATACTGTATGGTCCTCCACCCTTCCGGATTTATTTTTCTTCTATGGATCGGATGGTTCATTGCTGCTTGTCTCTCCCCATTATGTCATCTTTGGCTTTTGTGCAGCGTGTTGTTTATTCATTGTTTGGTTTGAATATGATTTGTCACTGATTGGGCCTCCTGACATTTGCTGTGGCTTTGGTCCTATGGTCATCCGTTCATCTTGTGTTCTTGTTCTGGGTAGTTCCGTCCTGGGCCCTGTGTTCCTGTTCTGGATTTCGTGTTTTGGGTTTGTTCCTTCCCTCTCTATGCTTGGAGTAGTTATGTTATGATGACTGTTGTGTCTTCAGGCTCCCTCCACTTGTTCTTCTGAGGCTGTGCCTTCTGGTTTGGGGGAAAGGATTTAAGAGTGGTTTGTGTTTGTCCGGCCGCCAGAATCTACAGCTCTGATGATTTATAAGGTGTCGTCCGGTTATTTCATCCTTGGAGATTATATTAAGGCTGTTTCAATAGTGAATGATAATATTGTGTCATCGGTTGACTTGGTTAATGTTTAAATAACACCTTGAGCAATTTCTACCCTGACCGTAGGAAATATATCACTTGCGCTCTCAAGCTTAGTTCAAGAGTTAAATCTTGTGTTCACAAGTCAGTCTTCTATCTGCCTTGCTTAAGCAGATGACAGTCTGCTAGATGCTTCCCCATTAGTGGCTTGTTATACTCCGCCTCTAAATGCTTAAGGTTCAGTCTAGCAAAAATACTATCAAAACCTATGATCCCTCATGGCTCTCAAGTTCTCTTTTTTTAGTATCCAGACGCCCTTGGCTAATTACAATTTCAGAAGTCTGTATTTTGTTGTCCACCAATTTGAGGACCACTAATATCAAGTACAAAGCCTCAAATCCAGCCAAGCTGTAATCCTTTGCTACGTGGGATGTTGACCTTCCTCATCTACAAATCTCCTTGGCTACTCTTCCCATCATCTACTCCTCGATGGCCTCCTGAAGGTGCGTCCCTCTGAAACTGTCAAAGGTTACTTTTCTTATCTTTGGAATATATAAAAATTGGTGTTAAAATTTTGTGCAGGTTATATATTTCAGTATTGGAAATTGTAATTATGATGGTTTCTAGGGTGCGATAAATCCACAATGGGTCTTACCTTAACTATCTACTAAATTTCACTTTCTCAGATTTGTTCTTTAAAAGCGCTGTTATTTCATTTATCTCAAGCATTTTGAAACTGATCAGTTTCTAGGTTATTTATATATTCTTGTCAAGTCTAATACTGCTTTGTTTTTATCTATGCATCACATCCTGAGCCTGCGAACCCCTACGCCCCGATCAGCTTCTCCGTTTCCAGGAAGTGATGTCTCCCCTGCATTCCTTGATCTGGCGATGCAACGATGACTGCTCGACGTACCTATTGCTGCAATGAAAGTGATGGGGCGGTGGACCTCCTCTGCATTCCAATGACACTTCTGACTGAATTAATCAATCAATGTCAACAGTAGAATGAATGTAAATTCTTCGATTGTAGATGTTAAAAGAAAATTATAGCCAGGTGGAAGCCTCAAAATTTAGGATGTTCTAAGTTGTATCATAGTATGCGCTGGAGCTCGAATTTGGTTCTTAAGCCAATTTTGTAGTATGCCAATGAAGCATAGTAATTATGGGCGTTGAACTCGTTCTTAATATTTGGATGGGATCTCAATTAAATGATGTTCCTTGAGCGCTTATAATTGTTATGCCAAATGGAGAAAATTATGGCTATTTAGCTCGTTCATTGTACTGTCATTGGGAGCTTCGAATTAATGGATGTACTAAGCTCGTGTATTTATAGTTGCCACAATGGAAGAAGTTATGGCCATCAAGCTTGTTCTTAGTTTAATAGAAGTTCGAATAATGGCTGTTCAGCATGTCATACTGTGCCATCGGAAGCTTTGGTTTGGATGTTAAGTTAGTGTATCATACGGGTTGTTAGGCGGTTTAAATTATAGTTCTGCACAGCGTATTTTGGGGAAGTGAGCTTACGTTCTAAGATCAGGTATGAGTAATTTTATGTTGGCTCCCCTTTTATTTCTTTCCCTCTCTCTTTCAGATAGTATGTTCCTCTAGTGGTTTCCACGAACGGGAGCGACCCTACGGTCAATGGTGCCAGGTCACACATAGCAGATCCACTAGATAGCATGTTCCCTTCGAGGCGCTGTACTCGAACGGGGGCGGCCCAAACGGTCAATGGTGCCGGGTCACACATAGCAAATCCACTAGATAGCATGTTCCCTTCGTGGCGCTGTACTCGAACGGGGGCGGCCCAAACGGTCAATGGTGCCGGGTCACACATAGCAAATCCACTAGATAGCATGTTCCCTTCGTGGCGCTGTACTCGAACGGGGGCGGCCCAAACGGTCAATGGTGCCGGGTCACACATAGCAGATCCACTAGATAGCATGTTCCCTTCGTGGCGCTGTACTCGAACGGGGGCGGCCCAAACGGTCAATGGTGCCGGGTCACACATAGCAAATCCACTAGATAGCATGTTCCCTTCGTGGCGCTGTACTCGGACGGGGGCGGCCCAAACGGTCAATGGTGCCGGGTCACACATAGCAGATCCACTAGATAGCATGTTCCCTTCGTGGCGCTGTACTCGAACGGGGGCGGCCCAAACGGTCAATGGTGCCGGGTCACACATAGCAGATCCACTAGATAGCATGTTCCCTTCGTGGCGCTGTACTCGAACGGGGGCGGCCCAAATGGTCAATGGTGCCGGGTCACACATAGCAGATCCACTAGATAGCATGTTCCCTTCGTGGCGCTGTACTCGAATGGGGGCGGCCCAAACGGTCAATGGTGCCGGGTCACACATAGCAGATCCACTAGATAGCATGTTCCCTTCGTGGCGCTGTACTCGAACGGGGGCGGCCCAAACTGTCAATGGTGCCGGGTCACACATAGCAGTCATACTGGGAAATGAAATGGAAATGGAATGCTGCCGAAAACACACCCCATTTTATTACACACTGATTATACATACACATTTTTTCTTCTTCTGGATAATTAAGTGTTGGGGGTTTTTGTTACCCGAAAGTTTTATGGAAATCTCTCATGGAATTGAACGGAGCCTTATGCCAAACCAAAAGATGTGAATGCCAACTAAAGTATGTGGAAAATGTCAAATAAATATTTCTTACTGCAAGAGTTGTCTGACTGAAATGACGATTTCAATCGTGTTTCGGGCAGATAACTCGTAGCAGTGTTTACAGCTTACCCTAGGGCGGTTCAGTCAATTAACGCACCTGCTCAGCGTCCTATTTAAGCCCAGGTGCGCAGGCGTTCATTCTCTTTCTTACCTTCAGCGCTCATTCTTCGCCCCACCCTCCTCCCCGGCTTCCACCTGTGGGCTCCGTAAAGGGGGGGTTTTGTTACCCGAAAGTTTTATGGAAATCTCTCATGGAATTGAACGGAGCTTTATGCCAAACCAAAAGATGTGAATGCCAACTAAAGTATGTGGAAAATGTCAAATAAATATTTCTTACTGCAAGAGTTGTCTGACTGAAATAAATGAGCAGAGCAAAGGATAAGAGGTTAAGTTTATCCTGCATCTGGAAACATTTACTTTTGAGTCATTTCTGTAGACTTTACTTTAAAACCATATTCTACCTCGTTCTGAAAGAAAACAGCTGTCTGTTTGCCCAGCTGTTGAACAGGACAAGTTAAAAAAAAAAAAAAAAAAAACAGCTGTAAAGAAAAGATAATTTTTCCTGCCATTTGTAGTTTAACCCTTGTGCTATCCTAGGCACTTTACCGTTGGGAGTTGGGTCATCTAGATTCACTAGACAGAGCTCTGAACCTTTTTTTTTTTTAAATTTTTTGTGATCTTCACTGGTTCAATGGATTACATGAATTTTTTCCACCTTTATCCACCTTTGTCATGGTAGGGAGAACATGTCAAAGTAAGGGTGGGGTCATCCAACATAGCACAAGGGTTAAAAAAAACAATCAAAATCAGAAGAAATCTGCATTAAAGTTCAAACTACTCACATTTGACCAAAAAAAACCCTGGATCTAGTGCACTTGTCAGTGTTGTCTGAACCATGTCACTCATTGGACGGATGTATTCAGCACAGTGAATATTGAATAGAAAACTGAATGAAAAACACGTTTTTGTACATTATTATTGAGTAACTTTATGGAAACATTTTTTCATGTGAAGCCCTTGCAGAAGTAGGTCACCCCTAATCAATGACTAATCAATAATCAAAAACTCTCAACTTTCTCAACTTACATACATCACGAAAATTAAGCTCAAAACTGCATTTCTGAGAATTTCTTTATTTAAATCGTTTTTTATCAGCAACAGACGAAAAAATGCTGTTTGAAAACGAACTCATTTGTGATATGGAAAATACGATAGGTGGGCCAGAAGCTCCCTGCTCTGCTCCATTCTGATGCATCCACTTGCAGTAGATAGATATGCAATAGATCCATGAATGTCAGGTTTCAAACTATACGGCTGGAAAACTGTGAAATTGTCTGTCGTTTTTGTTGCATCAGTAACGGTTTGCAAGAGTGGCTGAAAGCTATCTACAGAGAGTGTAAACAGATGGGTAATGGGGGCGGGGTTACTCTGAGCTAATGATCTCACAACTCTGAGGTATATTCTTATTAACTCCTGCCGCTCCGCTATGTCCTAAAAGACAACACAGATTCATTTTTTATTTTGGCAAAAATAAAAATGGCATACTTGTAATTGTGATTAGACCACTGGGAACACTTTACAATAGATCAAATATGATAGGAGTTGGACCTGAAAGTGTGCTTGTGTGGAGATTGGACTTACATTGTACATTTGTAAAAATCTTAAATGCTTGTCTGTTTATTTTTTCCCATGGGCTGTGTCTCCAACCCAGGAGTCGTCAGTTTAATGGAACTGACCGATGCTCTTCATACTTTTCCCAGAGTGGCATGTCTGTGTCAACCACAGCTCTTTTTCTGACATGGTTCCCTCGTTCCTTCGTGACATTTCAGCACAACACAGGATGTCACTCCCCTCCACTCCCTTCGACACAAAAAGCAGTTCTTCCATCCCGGCCTTGACACTTTTTAACCGCGTCAGTCCCGCAACAACAATGCTATTGTGCTCGTGAATAAACAAGCAGCACTGTAACACAGCAGTCTAATCTGCACAGAGTCATCACAGGGGCTGAATGGAACATTTGTGTGAGAAACGCCACAGCGAAGCGTGACAGATGTCACTGAAAAAAATGAGACAAAGGAAAGTGTATTTTTTGTCTTGACATCGTCACAAAACATGAAAGAAAACAGGGACTCAATCAACAATCAAACCCCTCAGAAAGTGCCATAGAAACCCACTTTTGCAAGAAAATGGGGACATTTTTGGGAGTGGCAGTTCCGTGTCAGAAATGAACATTTCTGCAGACAAATTATCCAGAGGTAACAGTGACAGCTCCTTCATGACTAGAATGATGTTAGAATCTACCAAACAAAGAAATAAAATGTGTTTTTTTTACTTTATTTACTATTCTGTTTAAAAAAAAACTCCACCAAAATAAGAGCTTGGAGTATTGTGCCACACAGCACAGACAAAAAAATTTCATGCTGTTGGGGCCTGAACTGAAGTTTGTTTTGTTGTTCTTTTCACCTTTGGTGTAAACAAAAGCTCATAACCTAGTCTAAAAAGTAAAATAATATCAAAATACAAAAAAGACTAAAGGATAAATAAAAGCTAATGAATGTGTTAAAAACAAGAAAAGAAAGTGTCAACATTATAACATTCTGAAGTGACCAGAAACTCCCAGAGTTTGAAACTTCATTGCATGGCCTTTGTTCTATTATAATATTTTGCAAACAAAGACGTGTCTAAAGACACAGATGTATTACATAAAATCATCTGTAGTTTTTACTGTTTTCTTTTCCATCAACTTTCTTTCGACTGGAAACCTGGTTCCTCTCGAAAAATCCTAAAAGATTCTGTCAAAATTCTTCCATATTTTATACAGGGCAGTGTTTTCCAACCAGCTGCACACCAGTGTGCCAAGAAAGATGGTCAGATGTGCCATGAGTTATTATTTAATTTCTACGGAGCACGTGACCTGACATGGGTAAAAAAAATGTCTTATTTTGTTCCCACGAAATATTAATTTGTTCCCACGAAGTAATTGTGACCTTTTACACACCCCATATTTTCAACTTAAATAAACAAATAATAAACTTAAATGCTTTTGGTTACATCTTTATTGCAAATGAGATAACTGGTTTATAGCAATATTAAAATATATTTTGCCACTGCACCATTGATGTTTCCATTGACTATAGCGAGGCGATCGCTACGCCGGGCGGCTGGCTGGACAACGGACTGAGGGCCGCTGTCTCCCGCTGGAGCAGCAGAGCTCGTTTGCTGGTTATGCCGGCATTTGGGTAGCTGGCTAGCTAGCAGACGGAGAGCAGTCTGCGGCGCAGCCAGCTCGGGCCTGCTAAATCTTAGGATATTTTTCCTATTTCCATCGAGACAATAATAAGTAGATCCCCTAGTTTGATTCTTGTTTTCATTTTTCCCCTCTTGAATTAATGTGGGTCACAGAGACACGGAAGTAGCGGCGGAAAGCGGCTTTTGCGGCAGGACGGAGAGCGTACCGTGATGTGAATGAACCCAGACATGGAGACGTGATTACTTGGGGTGCAACGACATGCTAAAATCTCAATTCCGTTCGGTTCAGAATTTCATAGGGCTCGGTTCTGGACATTTCAGTTTGGTACTGCTGTTTAACAAATCTGCCTAATATGAACTGCCATTTTATGAACTATTATTTTATTGCTATTTATTGTGCGTTTCTATTTGTGTGTGTTTTGCTGCAGGACACCTGAATTTCTCCCTTGGGAGATTAATAAAGTTTTTATCAATCTATCTATAAAAAACTAAGGCAGAAAAAAATTACTTACAAAATGCATTTGGTTTTATATAACAATATATCAAAGTGATCTATGTAGGTGATCTGCTTAATAGAATAAGAAAAGCTATTAGCTGCCAGGAACCAAGACCTTTGGATACTTAACACTGGCCTGAAAACAAACCTTTGAACTGGCACATTTTTTTTCTTGTAGACCCGATTGTTCCAGTCAGTGATGCCGTTTTAAGTTTGTTAACAGATTAGATGTGTTACTGTGGCATACGCTATCTTTGTGGAACAATGTCAACACACAGCATTCAACTGATCCAATTGTCCTTTCCCTTCATGGATGCTGACAACAAAGCCGAAGTGTCCCCCCAACACAGGAGAGCGTAAGGAGATGGGGGGGGGGGTCCTCATCTCTGGCCTGGCGTCTGCATTAGCCAGATGTTGACACGCTTAATGTCCGTCTCCTAATAGCATCTCGGAGGAAACTCACGGCTAACATTACTTCCGCCTCGGCGCAAAGTTAATACAGTGGGGGTTAGCCCCGCCTATAGCCACTAAGACTCATGGGAAGTGTGAAATCTTGTGTGTTGAATCCATCACTGAGAGAGCTATGAAGAGAAGTGACGTTCATGTTGTTACACTGTTCATGTGTGTTCATAATAAATGGGTTTTAATGCCAGAAAGGAGAAGGAACAATCTATTTCTCTGTCTGCTCTCTCTCTGAGACTGTTAGAGAGAAATATTTCGTAGGAACAAAATATTATTTCATGGGAACTAAAAAATCCTTTTTTTTTATCCGCGTCAGGCCAGTAGATGTAACCTGATTATTCTAAAAAAAAAAACATTTACCATCAACTCTGTGTTCATCCAAATAGGACCAAGATCACACTGAGTAATTGGGAATTTGGAAAAAGATTTGGAAAGCATCCTCACTTCCTGGTGCCGGCGTGACCCAGAAAGTCTCTCAGTTCCAACCAACTAACAACTAAAGGTCATGTTTAGCTGTCTAGCTTCCTGCAGGATCCGGTGTCAGATTGTGTTAAATAATATAATAATGCTCTGAGACACGCGTTAGTCTGACATCCGTGCCACCAGTTTGGTTACTACATCTCCCATGATTCACTGGGTTAACATGGCTGAATATCTTGGCTGTTAAGTGCCATGAAGCAAAACAAAAGCAAATATTTAATGGCCTGTTCTAATAGTTTGCAAATGTTCTTGATGAAAATGAAGTACGAAAACGGAGGTAAATAGTTTAGTTCTTCTTCAAAGTTTGTGTTGTCATTAACAACCAGAGATTCCAGTGTTTGGTCCAAGTTGTCTGTCTCCATGAAACAGTCGGTTTCTTATTGGAGGACACATTTCATTTTAAACTACAAGCACCTTTGAAAAAAGTTAAAGCTAAGTTTAAAAATAACTTAATTACAAAAAAAAGAAACTGAATTAAGCTTAACTGGCAAACAGACATATATAAAGATATAAAACAGATATAAAACCAGCGCAGTAACGACCCACAATTGGAATAAACTGTTTATATACACTACGATCGGTTCAACAATCGGCATAACCCACCTATCTCAATCGGAAGGAAATTTTGATCCGAACGAGTCTGATCGGGGCAGATTATTCCCAACGGCGTTTTTACATGACACATTTTTATTCCTATCAGGCGTTTATTCCGATAACTTTTGTCCGTGTAACCACAGCTAATGATTGCGTCTCTCAGCATTCTAGAGGGTTCGCCAGATCTCCTCATCCCTTTCCTCCACCTGGAGCGATGCATCAGCATCTTGGCTCTGGGGTTTCTACATCCATGGTCTGAGGTTAATCTCAAGCACACAAGACGTCATTGGCCCAAAGCCTAACCGCCAGCTATTATGGACATATTTCATGCAAGTTTTTCTGTAACACATTTTTACTACCATTCTCGATACTTATTGAAATGCTGATCAAAGAAGGCACATTGGTTTAACATTGCTTTCATCTTTTCATCATTTGCGTCCAGACCTGTGTCAAGATTTGGTTATCTCCTGCATGTTAAACATACTTATTACAGGATAAAGTTGACACAAAATGAATTTGAATCTCCAGATAGCTAATTATGAAGAAAAGCAGGTGTCAACCTTGAAAGCATTCTGCTTTACTGACACTTTGCTGAACTTTGTGACACATACCCTTTTTCTGATCCGAAAAGCAGTGAACACCTCTCTCCAGTAAAAACTTCTGCTCTTCCAGTAACAGAGAGGGACCACTGCCTATGTTTATACCAGTTTGTTTATTCAGGTGTCAGAATGAAAAATGGCCTTTGTGGTTTAACAGGCTCAACCCTCGTATGAACTGTGTGAATCTTATATGACATAATCTAAATGATTGCAGCAAAGTCAAAAGTCACATCCTGATCCTGCTGAGAAACATCAGCAAGATCGGTCAATTCTCTTCCTCAAATGAGTCCTCCTTCCGAAACTCCCCAAAAAGGGCAAACGGGACATATTAAGGGTAATGTTAGAGACGCAGCTGGCCTCTGATGGGAAAGAACAACATTTACACAACACTTCCACCCTATTAGGTCCTACGCATCTCTGAAGACCTTTAAAATGTAATTAGAGCCCAAGGCTTCTCATTACGTTTATGAGCAAAATATGTCAAATCAAGAAGCAACTCAGCCATTCGCAATGGATGGAGGAGAGCATTTTTGCCTCTATGGCATGGGGTAATTTAACATTTTAACATCTAATTTAATTAAAAAACAGATGCTGACAGCTTTGCCAATTTCTTAAAGGTCTTCTGGTCACCAAGCTGAAGGTGATTGTGAAAGATGTGGGAACACTGAAGAAGTGCAAACGTGTCCACGTTACAGTCAGGATCCACGCTTTCATCACAAACAGGTCATTATCTGCTCTGGACCACCATGACCCAAACACTCAGAGCAAGCAGCAAATGCAGCTGGGAACAGGATAAATGCAATTTTGTAACCGTGGAAACCACCAGACTTTGTTGCTCTCAAGTGTTACTGCTAATACAGGATGTAATGACGGCAGTTACACCAGGAGATGAGCATGTGACTGTTTTCATGTCTGAGCAAAAAAAAAAAAATAGCAACGTGTTTTAATGACTCAATGAAAGGAAGTCAGGATCAGAAGTCACTCTTTGAATTTTTTCATTGTGTTTAATAAGAAAAACAGTAAATTTGTCTTTTGAGACTATTTTTCATTCAAAGATGGACAACTTTATGTGAAAATGAAGGCTACATACAGTGCAGATAAACTTCCCTCATGTGTTTGTGGTTACATATAACACGGCTGTAATTTCTTCTCTGATGCAAATTTCCCTTCAACAGGTGAAGTCAAAGCCACTGGCAAAAATGCAAAAACTGCAGAAAACTACTCTTCAAAATGTATTCTTTGTTGACACTTTTTATACTTCTATGAAATCCTGTGTATCTTTTCCTCTGTTCTAAGCATCTTCTGTAATGAAAAACTCCCAGCATCCCGGAACCTCTGATGCTCTCCTGCACCTGACATCTTAATCCCAGAAAAGGTTACAGTAAACTGTTGGTTATGAATGTGTAACCAAGTTTGAAAACACATATTCACAAGCAATAATAGGAAAAACGACAACTTTATTTGCTTTATTGCATTCACATCATGTTTGTATCCCCACTGATTTTTTTATGAATCAAGATTGAAGTTCCCTTTTTTATGGTTCAGTTTATCACATTCGTGATAATGTTTCTCGTGATGAACCGATGATAAAAAAAAGTAACCTTAGGTTTTAGAAACAAAAATTAAGAACAGCATTAATCAGTGAAACATTCTGCAGCCTGAATAGCCGAATTAGAGGCAAAATGTTGACTGATTGCTGACAGGAGCTGACATTGATTTGGTTCTGCCTTAGTCACTACTGCCTTTACGGGGGTGGATACGGGCTGTCTGCTGATAAAAAATGGGCAAATCTGTATGGGGCACCTAGGTGGCTCACAGGAATGATCAAAGTCAAAGAATGACTCTGAATTCTTTCCTTACCCCTAAATTTATTCTATGGGCATGGAAAATACATAACATTGAATTTTATAACTTTAAAAAGTCAGGCAAAAACAAAAACGTACATTTAAATGTAAAAATCTGTGCCGACGAGCACACCTACGTGAAGAAATGCGTTTCTCCTCGAGTCACAATCGCGGCGTGGATAACCACGTCACCTTCCAAAAACATGGACACCAATAAAGCTTTAAGTGTCCCTAAAACTGGAGCAACAGGGAGGAGCCAAAGGGGTAGCGAATGCATCTGGATTCTGCCATAGATTCTGGGTGAACCTGTAGAGAGAACACGGTCATGCTGTTGTATAACATGTAGGGGGAAAAAGAGTGAAGTAGGTGTGATGCAGGCAGGTTATAAGGGGGGGCTCGTCAGTGCTGTTTACGTGACAAGTGTGGGCTCGGTGTGGAGTGATATTTATGCCACCACGTTGTACACAAAACTTTCTAAGTTGCAAATGAGAATATTAAATTTTTCCTTTTATATTTATTTATTTATTTTTTTAATTATTGTTGCGTTTGCAGAGCAAATGTTTTCGTTTGATGGCAGCTTTGTCACGCTAAACTGAAACTGATGTGAGCAAAATCAAGGATAGGAAAAATGCGAGATAACACACAAGGCATGAGAAAACATTTGTTTTGCAAACACACAAATATTTATTTAAGCAAGAAAAAATTTGAAAGCAAAAAAAAAATTTTTTGAAAACAGATATTTAATATTTTTATTTGCAACTTAGAAAGTTTTGTGTGTAACATGGTGGCATAAATATCACTCCATATGCGCGCAGCATTTACATGGTCAGTAAGGAGCCAGTGTGCACACCTTACCAATGGAGTGCAGCATAAGGGCACTGTACAACTGCATCACCGGTACATCATGAATGCATGTAACTTACATTATGTAACTATTATATAAATTGTCGATTACAAATGGCACAACCATAATTTAAAGACCATTGGGAATGCTTTTACAATAAATCAAAAGATGAACGGAGAGGGACTTTTACAGAAGTTGACTATTTCACAACAGCAAAACAAAGAAGAAAATGAATTTTGACCTCATCTTTAGCCATTTTTGCTCCTGATGGTCAAGCAGTTGGTTCAGGCTGCTGTAACTCTTGTGCTATCCTAGGCACTTTACCGTTGGGAGTTGGGTCATCTAGATTCACTAGACAGAGCTCTGAACCTTTTTTTTTTTTCAATTTTTTGTGATCTTCACTGGTTCTACTTTGATTGATTTAATTCTAACAAATGCTCCACACAAATTTTCATCTGTGGGTGTTTTCTGTAATGATTTGAGTGATCACTGTGTTGTTGCTGCATGCAGAGATGCAAAAATCCCCAAATGTAAACCACGCATCATCTTTAGGAGAAATTTCAAGAAATTTAATGAACAAGCCTACCGTCATAATTTATCCTTGGTTAACTGGGAGCGCATAGGCCTAATGCCCAATGTTGAGTTAGCTTGGTCATTTTTTAGGGGCAACTTTGAAAAGATTATAAATAAACATGCTCCAGTGAAGAAATTTAGAGTGAAAGGACGAGATAATCCTTGGTTCACCCGAGAGCTATCGGACATCATTCACCTTCGGAATAGGGCTTGGGCCAAAGCCAGAAAAACAGACTTAGCCAGGGACTGGTCCACCTTTAGACAACTGAGAAACAAATGCACTTCATTCATTAAAAAAGCTAAATCCGAATATTATCTATCTGTCACAACTGAGCATCTCAACAATCCGCAGAAATTTTGGAAGGTGATCAAATCCTTCTCTGTGAACAAAAGTTCACATGATCTTCCTTCATTTGTTTTAAAAAACTCAGTCCCAGTTTATGACAGAACTGAGGTTTTAAATTGTTTCAATAATCATTTTGTATCATCTGGCTCCTGCTCTGACTACAAAGGAGCTGCCTCAGTGCCCCACAGTGTAAACTCTTCTATGTTTTCCGGTGAACCCTTTACGTTTGTACCTTTTACTGTAAATCAAATTCATAAAGCTCTTAAAACTCTGAACCACAGAAAACCTCCCGAGCCAGATCTGATAGAGCCTTTCTTTTTAAAAATGGCTGCTGATTTTATTGCTCACCCTCTTACAACACTTTTTAATCTGTCAATTGAAACTCAAGAAATTCCTTCCATCTGGAAGTCAGCTTTTGTTACTCCCCACTTAAAAGGAGGTGACCCAGCAGTTTTAACCAACTACAGGCCAATCTCCAATTTGTGTGTCTTGTCAAAAATCCTTGAATCTCTTGTGTGCGAGCAACTCAAAGAGTTTTTATACTCAAATGAGCTTCTCTCAAAATTACAGTCGGGCTTCAGGAAAAAGCACAGTACCATTACTGCTGCTACAAAAGTGATAAATGACATTCTTGTTGCTCTTGACAATAAGCAGTACTGTGCTGCACTCTTCATTGATTTATCAAAAGCATTTGACACTGTGGATCACATCGTGTTAAAACAAAGACTTATCAGTTTTGGCCTTTCAGATCATGCAGTCTCCTGGCTCACAAATTACATGAAGAACAGAACCCAATGTGTCAGACAGGACGGTCTGTGTTCTGAATTCTTAAATGTACACACGGGGGTGCCACAGGGTTCTGTATTAGGACCCCTCCTATTTGTCATGTATATAAATAATATAGATCAAAATGTGTCTCATGCAAATATGCATTTTTATGCTGATGACACAATTATTTACTGCTTTGACCCATCCCCTACCACTGCTGTTAAATATCTGCAAAAAGCTTTTGATACGGTACAGCACACATTTCTCCAGCTAAAATTAACGGTTAATGCAGACAAAACCAAATTAATGCTGTTCTCAAACTCTAGAAAAACACCACAGGGTTTCCTTACAGTTTCCACTCTAGAAGGAAATGAAATTGAGTTGGTTCACTTGTACAAATACCTGGGATTCTTGATTGATGATGCACTCTCATTCAAGCCCCACATTGAAAATCTTGTTAGGAAACTGAAATTGAAACTGGGTTTTTTATTTCGAAACAAGTGTTGTTTTTCATTTGGGATTAAAAAACGACTTGTCACAGCAACTTTCTTATCCATTTTAGATTATGGAGACCTTTTATATATGAATGCAACAGCCCAATGTTTGAGTAAGATTGATTCCGTGTATCACGCCGCTTTGAGGTTTGTGACAAACTGCAAGGCCTCGACTTATCATTGTGAACTGTACTCTCGCGTGGGATGGTCTTCTCTGTCCACCAGGAGGTTCACACACTGGTGCATTTTTATTTACAAATCTCTTCTTGGACTTTTACCTTCCTACATTTGCAGCCTGATCAAGCTGAGGACTGTGGAATCATACGGACTGCGCTCAAATGACCATCTATCGCTCGCCGTTCCATTTGCTCGTACAGAACTGGGGAAAAAGGCTTTTGTCTTTTCTGCCCCCTCCACATGGAACACTCTACAGAAAAGATGGAAATTAAAAGAACTCATTCCTCTGAATATTTTTAAATCCAAGCTGAGATTTGAGGAGAAAGTCACTTTTAACTGTACCTGTTTTACATGAGTTCTAAAACTTTTATTTGTTTTTAATGTTGACATTTTTATTGTAAATGTAATTTATTGTTTCCCCCCTAGCCAGGACTCCCTCGAAAAAGAGATTCTTAATCTCAATGGGACAATTCCTGGGTAAATAAAGGTTAAATAAATAAATAAAATGGATTACATGAAATTTTTCCACCTTTATCTACCTTTGTCATGGTAGGGAGAACATGTCAAAGTAAGGGTGGGGTCATCCAAGATAGCACAAAGGTTAAATCTTGCAGCTGTCCTGCAGCTCAGGCTACATTAGTCAGTCAAATGGTTATTGGCACTGAAAGGTCTCCACCGTTCTGACTGCAGAATGGAAATTGTAGATTATAACGAACACCTCTGGTGATTTGGCTCCAAAGACTGAACTGTTCCTGTTGCTCGTGGGGCTGCGGAGTGGCTTTTATTATTGCATGCGAATGGATTCATGGAGAGAATTTCAGCCTTGAAAGTCTGCCTCCCCAGAAAGAAATCACTTTCACTCCGCAGGAAAATGGCCACATGGGTTCAAACAGGTTTGACTGCATTGTGGGGACGGTCCCGCTGCTTTCATCTGCAGTTTCCCGCTTTGCCTGCATCTGAGTGCTTTCTAAACAAAATCAGCCCAGACCGATGTGCCGCCGGGACCCCGCTGATAGCTGGCAGCAGCCTCACCTACAGGCAAACCGCAGCGCATAAAGCTTCCTCCCCAGCAGATAAAAACAGTAGCGTGAATTGTTATTATTACTATCCTATATTGCATCTTTCAAATGGGCTCCGTGTGCTGTCAACAGAGGAGCCAGCAGATCTGTCTGCTTATTTACGTCACATCAAGAGCAAATATTAATGTTCAATTTCCTAGCAGTGGGCCATCCTATAATGCATTTCTTCTCTGCAAATAGCAATGTCACGCTAACTCTGGCGAGAAGCGTCAGCTGAAATGTTATGAATAACTTAATCAAATTACACAGTTAGAGCAAGAGGGGAATAATAAGGCTGCGGCGCTTGGCAGCTCTAAGGAGCCCAGGCAGGTTAAGGCATGCAGTCAGGCATCCAGCTAAATGAAGCTGTTTGGAAGAGCTGCAGGTCATAAGGAGGTGCGCACAAAGCTCTACCACAAGATCTACCATCTGCCAAGATACTGAGACCAAACAAACTTCCACGGGCTTTTGGACTGTCACCTTTATATTTGGAGCTTCAGGTGTTAGTACCTATTAAACTAACTCAGCAGTTTCCACTGAAAGGACGACTTGTTACTTAAAAGAGGCCGTGGTGCAGCGGTAGGGCGGTCGACCCATGATCAGAAGATTGCAGGATTGATTCCTGCCTTGAACGCCCATGAGTTGTAGTGTCCTTGGGCAAGACACTGAACCCCACCTTGCCTCTGGTGATCAGCAGGCGCCTGTGTTTGGCAGCGGAGCCGCCACCAGTGTGTGAATGTGTCTGTGACTGTAAAGCACTTTGTAGATAGAAAAGTCCTATATAAGTTTATATGGCATTTACGCCATTTACTTAAAGGAGATGCTAAGACATCCACATCATGAGAAGTGTGTGTTCAAACGTTCTAATTTCCTGTGTTTGGTCTGGAAAACAGTTAAAATATCATTGAAAGACAACACAATTTTTGTTTAAGATCAAGCTGAAACTTTCCACATAGACGATTCCGCCCAAAAAAATACAGACAGTTTAACACCAGAGATGTTGCCAGCAACTTTTAAATACCACATGTTATTTAACATACCGTAACTCTTTGACCGTTTACATAATCAGCGGGAATCAGCTCATTTTGACCGAAAGAAAAGCCGCTTTGCAACGGAATTGCCTGATTGATTACATGAACACGTCACTGTTGTAAAGTGTTGCGTTTTAGTACAAAGTTGCCTCTATCAGCTTCAGAATGTGCTGAAATTACGTTAATTGCGTGAATAGTTGAAGAGTTGCTGTAGTCAAAATAATGTAAAAACTATAGAGTAAAGGGTTAATGTCAGATTTGTGTCAAACGTTTTAGGAGTATAGCTGTTCCATCACGCTTGAAGGTTGTGAATGGATCTCCACAGTCATTTGGAGAATGACAGTCATCACACTGTTAGCAGGGTCACCTTTATCCTCACAACCACTTAAGAATTTTTCTACATTTGCCCCACTGTTTTAAATTGGGTAAAATGGTCAGGTTTCTAAAATCCATTGAATGAGTTTTAAAATCTCATTCAAAGGACAGTCCAGCCATCCTTGACTGCTTCCCAACTTTCAGGTAATGGATATCTTAAGTTGATTTTGTCCACTTATCAGTGAGGAACAATATAGGTCAGTGCTACAACAGCATTCCAATAAAGGCTTTGAGGCAATGACAATAAACTAAGATTTGAACCATGTTCAGGTGCAGGACTGGTGGTGTAGGACCAAAAACTGCAGAATGCCATGCTCATGACAGGAACTTATCATTTTATTGATGAACCCAAAGCATTTCCATCCCATAAACAAAGGGAGCAATGACAGCAAGCCAATGACCCGACAGAACTGAACTGAAAGCCCAGACTTTAAGACACACAGACGATCTACGCAACTGAAGACAGCTGTGGAGTATTAGCAGCTCAAACCTGGTGAGACGATGACACAAAAACTGAAGACAGAACATGAACAAAGAAGACGCAGCTGAGCCCAAACAGGTCAAACAAATCACCCAGATTAAATGGTGCCATCTGTGTGTTTTTGCACTCCTCGTTTTCCAGCAAAATCTGACTTAGACAGACAAAAGTTCAAGCAGAGCCAGGTTGTAACAAATCTCTGAGCCAAACCAGGAAGTAGCAAATGTTGAAGTTTCACCAAAGACCACTGGAAGCTGGAAAAATAAAAATATAAGTAGAAATATAAACATATTTACAGTCAATCTTTTTGACGTATTTTATTTTTTTTCATGACAAATATTGGGGGAGGGGGGGGGGGGTTACAGTAGCTCTCAGCTATAGTAATGTCTGAAATTTTTCATAGACCAGTAACTATTTGGTGTGCTGCAACCAATGTCTCTGTTTTTACCGTCTGTTGACTTTTCATTTTAGGATTTTCTATTGGAAAAGTAATGCAACTATAAACCCACATCACCTTGTTTACATAAAGGGTGTGTGTGTCCACAAAAAAGTGTGACCACTTTTTTCCATCCTTCCATCCATCCCTCCTTCCATCTGCAGAACCAGCTGAATCCCTTTTGATGTCACAGGGGTTGCTGAAGTCTGTCCCATCCACTGTTGGTCAAAGACGGGGTACATCCTGAACAGGTCGCAGCATGTTTTTGAACTGTGGAAGGAAACTGGAGTGCCTGTAGAGAACCCACACATGCATTAAAACATGCAAACTCCACACAGGAAGAAACTAACTGGGATTTTGAACAGAAGCCTTGGTAAATGGCATATAGCGCTTTTCTACCTACAAGGCCCAAAGTGCTTTACAGTCACACACACATTCACCCATTCACACACTGATGGCGGCTCCGCTGCCAAATACAGGCCACCAGGGGCAAGGTGGGGTTCAGTGTCTTGCCCAAGGACATTTCGACACATGGGCGTGCAAGGCAGGAATCGAACCTGCAATCTTACGATCATGGGTCGACCACCCTACCGCTGCACCACGGCTGTCCCCCAAGAGATTTCTTACTGTAAGGTGCCAACCACTATACCGCTATGGAGTCTGAGGGCTATCCCAATCTTCAAGTAAAAGAGTTTAATCTCTTTTTTCATCTTTCAAATCTTGAAAGACTTGATGTTTAAACCTAAAATATGACAAAAGTAAATGAACTAAATCCTCTCTTGTTCAAGCGTTTTGTTTGAATTCCACCTCCAATAAAAGGAAGGGAACCTGCTGCTGTGGCAGCAAATGAACAAGCATAGTGTCTGAAACATGTGCATCAAACCTGAGTCTTGTCAGACCGGGGAGTCTTCCTCAAAAGAACGGAAGAAAGGACAAATATTTATTATGTTAAACTGGGCCTCCACACCAAGCCATTCCTTTTCAGCCAAAGAGTTCCCAGAAATGTATTTTTTGTAACTAATTCAATTATAAATCCAATATCTCCTCTCCATATGCAGAATGTCAAGCTGTGTTTGAGTTATTCTTGACTACATGCAGAATCGGTTGGTTTTGGCCAAAAGATGTGAACTGAGGTCTGATGGATTAAAGCCGACCCAGCTGTGCTTCTGCGTGCACCGATAAAGAGATTAGCCGAGTGATACGTCTGACCAGGAATGAGAGCATCTGAGGCAGACTCGGCACCTCTCGCTGTCATCTGCATGTTCGCTTCAACAGCGGGGTTTTGCAAAAAGAAAACGTGTTTGACTCTAGAGAAAGGCCTGCGATTCTCCTCAGAGGAATACTGGCTGTGAAGTTTGTTGACAATGCTTTGGAACCTGGTATCTGTTGGAGCTTCAACAAGGTGCAGAAACAGTTCAGCAAATCTGCAGACATCTCTGGACTTAAATGTGGTTCAGCTTAAAGTGAATGAAAAAAACTGATTGTAAATTTGAAAAATACATTTAAAAACTTTAAAGCACTTTGAAACTCAGAAGTACACATTAAACTTAACTTAGAGGAACCATTGAAAATGTGAAAATGTGTAAACTTGGAAGACATTTAAAAATTAAAAATTCTGAAAAATATTTGCATACGATACAAAGTTTTTAGGGCCAGTCTATTATGATTAATATTTTTCCAAATTGCTACTTTAAAGTCCTAAACTTACTAGAAAAAAGTCATAACTGTTAAATTACAAGAATAAAGTCGCAAATTTACAAGTTTTAAAGTTGTAAAAAGTTCACTACCGCAAGGAGTGCGGAGAAAAAAGTAATACATTAACAAGAAAAAACACCAAAGTTGCCAGTTTATTGGAGCCGTGCTCGATGATGAGAGATGCATTTCTTGAAGTAACATAATATCCAGGTGGTGTAACCACCAAGATCCAACAGTCAGGAACTGCAGGCATAAAACCCAAAATCCAGGAAACTGGGCTTGCTGGCTGAATGTAAACCTTAATAAATATAGCAAAACAGGACACAAACCATGCCAAAACAAAAAGGAGATAAATCAGATGACTTGACAATGTAGAACTAAAACCCAGACACGTCTACACACTGAGGAAAATTAAATCGGTGAATTCTAAAGGGGCCCAAGTCCACAATTTTTCAAAATAGAGATATTATATGTTTTATGATCTTCAAGGGAAAAGCTTTCTGATTATGTGCAAAAATGTCCCAAGTCCATTGTAATGTATTGACTATGCATGGCATTTAAAATGCATTGAGTGCAAGAGAGGCCCAATTCCTGGACTTGGGTCTCTCTTGCTTAGGTTTAGCTGTATCCCATAAATGGCGGCACTTGGCGAAAAATACACAGTTAGCAAATACAAGGTGTTCAGATTCAGTGCAGAAATCAAAAATGATATTGAGGTTTCTGAAAATATGTCTTCTCAGATCACAACCAGATTCCGCCTTCTAAAGCCCACAGTAACGGTTATTACATACCTAGGAGCCACTCTAAACTGGGCAACTTGGTGTAAAGACAGCAAAGGTAAAGGATGTTCAAAGGTTGGCAGAATATCTTTCACCAGAGGCTCAGCAGTTCCTCAATGACTTAGGAATTTGGGATACTAGGGGCAATGACGAGTCTGACTTTGAAGATTAGATTAACTTTTTTGATAACCTGTTCCATTATGGGAAGAAAACAAATCTGACTTGCATTTATCATGTAGCAGAAAAAGGGTTTGGATATAAACTGATCCTAAGAAGTGTTAAGAATGTGACAATTTGAAAAATAAAGATTCATGTAGATAATAAATATGTGGTTTGTCCATTCTTTCCAGATGTTACTTCTGTTTAATTCAAGATGGGCCCAAGTTCAGAGTCTTTGGTTTGCTAGTCCTATGAACTGGTGCTAAATCTGGGTAAAGTATTAATCATTTGGTGCATCCTCCTTTTAAACAATGCAATTAAAAACATTTCCTGGAAAAACAAACTTCTTGGACTTGGGCCCTTATTGAATTCACCGACTCAATCAACAGATATGAAGACAGCTGTGGAAACATGAACCTGCAGTGACTGACAGAGAACTGAGTAGTCATCTATTAGTGCTGAACTAAATTTCCATATTGCTTAAAGGACAAAAAAAATTGTGTTTTTGTTGCCCTTTTCCGATCTTGCCCTTTTAAAATCCTGTGCACGTCCCTGCATCTGAACACAAGGGTGCACAAATGCGTGAATTGGACTGTCACTGGAAAGTGCATTGGATCTTGAAGAAGGGGGAACCCTGAACTTACTTTTCAAAGAGGAGCATCCCTCTAAACATGCCGTCAAAAGTGCTTCTTGAGGGTATGGACGAGGAAGAAAATACTGTAGTAAAAGCATTCTCTGACCATCATATGGAAAAATAAACACCTCGTCCCTCTTTTGTTGTGAGAACAAGGGCAAGTATTTTTTTTGAATATCAGATTGCTTGTAATCCTGTGGGTATGTGCAGACTCACACACACCAGCACAATTTATATCAGAGTTTACCCCCCACCCCCACCCCCCACACACACCCATAGGTGCTGAACATCTGATAATCTCTGACAGAGTCAAAATGGAGTTTTGCACGGTTCAGAAAAGGTAATTTACATCATTTAGTGTAGCTGATGACATGAATAATAGATGAATTGCTGCTGTAAAGGGAGCAGGAGGGAGACGCCGATTCAGAAAGGAACTTCTGTGACCAGCTGCGCCTTAAGGTGACATGAGCCGTGTGTTTTTACCTGACATCCTCTGAACTGTAGGAAATGCTATTGTTTCCATCCAAAGTCTACATGCTTAACATGTACACCAGAGAGAGGAAATCAATAGACAACCTTCGTGTGCTTCTCTATGGGGGGGAAAAGTCTGCAAAAGAGTGCTGTTGTGCAAAGCAAACAGAGTTCACTGTTGACTGATGAAGACTTAAGAAGCCTCTGCTGTCTTAAGCAGTGGGCATCTGAAAACACTCACATCCCGGAGGACTACTCATCTCACATTTTATGCTTGTCTCCTCAAACTGCCCAACCAAGATGGAGATGTCAGCGCTTGACCCCCTGCAGTTTGCATATCAACCTGGCATCGGAGCGGATGACGCTGTCATCTACTTGATGCACAGAACTCTGCTACACCTAGAGGAACCTGGAAGTACTGTCAGAATCATGTTCTTCGACTTCTCCAGCGCTTTCAACACAATTCAACCATCACTGCTAAGGGGAAAGCTGGAAGGTGCGGGGGTTGACAACCAGCTGACATCGTGGATTGTTGACTACCTCACCAACAGACCACAGTATGTGAGGCTCCAGGACTGTGTGTCTGCTCAGGTAGTCTGCAGCACAGGGGCACCACAAGGGACAGTGCTCTCTCCTTTTCTCTTCACCCTCTACACATCTGACTTCCACCATGACTCGAACAGCTGCCACATCCAGAAGTTCTCCGATGACACAGCCATCGTTGGACGCGTGTCAGAGGGAAACGAACTGGAATACAAGAAGGTAATCAAGGACTTTGGGGACTGGTGTGAACTCAATCACCTTCACATCAATGCCACCAAAACGAAAGAGATGGTGGTTGACTTCCGGAAAAAGGCTTCTCAGCCTCCCCCCGTGGTCATTCAGGGACTTGACATCGAGAGGGTGGATGTGTACAAATATCTGGGTGTGTACATCAACAACAAACTGGACTGGTCAGAGAACACAAAGGTCCTGCACAAGAAGGGCCAGAGTCGCCTCCACCTCCTGAGGAGACTGAGGTCCTTTGGTGTGTGCAGGGCACTACTCAAGACCTTCTATGAGACTGTTGTTGCATCAGCAACTTTCTACGCTGCGGTCTGCTGGTGTGGAGGCATTAGTGAAAGGGACAAAAAGAAACTGGACAAGCTGGTCAGGAGAGCTAGCTCTGTCCTGGGCTGTCCCCTGGACTCAGTAGACTCTGTAGGTGAGAGGAGGATGCTGACCAAGCTGTCCAGCATCCGGAACAACCCCTCCCACCCCCTGTATGCGACGGTGAGGACTATGAGGAGCTCATTCAGCCAGAGACTGCTGCACCCACAGTGCAAAAAAGAGAGATACCGGAGGTCCTTCATCCCAACAGCAGTCAGACTATACAATAACACGGTCTAGGACTGTTGAAAACCGCTGCTGCTATCTATTGCCTTATTTAAACCGTTATTTATGACCTGTAATTTTGCTTCCACCTTGTATTATTTTTTTATCCTTTACTCATTGCTACTCTGTTTGTCGTGCTTTCCAACTGCTATTTTGTTTTCTTGTTTTTTTGGCTGCTGTGACAACCCAATTTCCCCCCGGGGATCAATAAAGTCCTATCCTATCCTATCCTATCCTATCCTTGCTCACGTGATCCTGCAGGGTGAGTAGGAAAAGAAGGTGGTCATTTGTGCACATGCACATTATGTATAGAATAAACACATAGTCATGAGGATTTTATAAAACCTTTAATAACATATATGTAGCTTTAGGTACTGTAAAATATGCATGAAAAGTAATTTAATGTGGAGGAAATAAGTATGTGATGTCTTGCTCATTTTGTAGATTTGACAACTTAAAATAGAATTTACAGTCTGTCATCTTAATATTTGATTCATTTGAACAGTGAGAGATAGAAAATCACAGAGAGAATCAAAACAATCCATCTTACTTAATCAATGAGAGTTCTGGTTCACACAGACCAGTTAGACTCTCCTAATCAACCTCCATCCACCCATCCATCTTCTTCTGTGACCGGGTCACGGGGGCAGCCGGCTAAGCAAAGATGCCCAGATTTTCCTCGCCCCAGCCACTTCCTCCAGCCCCTCTGGGGGGACCCCGAGACGTTCCCAGGCCAGGTGAGAGACGTCGTTTTTATTACAGGAAACCAGTGAAGGTAAATGTACTGTATAAAAAAAAAAAAGAGCAGTTGGCATGGTGTCCAAATTGGTTTGAAAATTTTGGTTTGAAAACCCTAGATCACATGTGTCAAACTCAAGGCCCGGGGGCCAATGTGGCCCTCCATGTCATTTTATGTGGCCCGCGAGAGCATAAAAGCTTTTAATTTCTTAAAATAAAAAATAAAAATTGGTGTATATTTATTCATATCTAGGAGGAATTGGATTTAAAATATTGGGACTCAAACACTGTCCAGATAACATAACCTGACAGAATCAAATGTAAAAGGATTTATGCTAGAATAACAAGCAAACATATGTTTTCTATACAACTGGAATTGTCACTTTAAAAAGTCGTATGTGTAAGTTACATCTGGCCCTTTGAGGACAACCACTATGCTGATGTGGCCCTCAGTGAAAATGAGTTTGACACCCCTGCCCTAGATAGTTAGGGAGTAGGGAATTTGGACATAGCCGAATTTCTGTTTTTCTTCAACATCAACTTTTAGCAACTAGCATTTACAGACTGACCTGCCTTCACCTGAACATCACCAAGACAAAGGAGATGGTGCTTGAACACCAGCCGCGGTTCAACCCATCCACCATTGATGGAACAGAGGTGGAGGTAGTTGACAACTACAAATATCTAAGAATCCTTGTGGACAAAATCTGAACTGGTCAGCAAACATGGACTCCATATACAGGAAGGGGCAGAGCAGGTTATACTTCTTAAAAAGACTCGCCTCTTTTAATGTCTGCTCAGAACCCCTTTATATGTTTTGTCAGTCTGTTGTTTTCAGTGCTCTGTTTTATGCGGTGGTGTGTTGGGGAGCTACGCCAACAAAAAGGACATAAAAACTGAATTGCTTGATCAAGCGGGCAGGCTGTGTGGTGGGGCTAAACCTGCAGACAGTGGAGGCGCAACACAGACATGTCACTGACAAAAGGAACGCTTTCAGGGACCGCCTTCACTCTCTGCCATTTCTCTACAGGCTCAAGAAGTCCTTCACACCATATGCAATAAGACTATTCAATGCAGCTGGGAGGGAAGGGCATGAGGAGGGGTCACTGAATGGTTAACTACTTTTACATTATCTATCTATCTATCTATCTATCTATCTATCTATCTATCTATCTATCTATCTATCTATCTATCTATCTATCTATCTATCTATCTATCTATCTATCTATCTATCTATCTATCTATCTATCTATCTATCTATCTATCTATCTATTATGTACTCCATACAAACTTACATACAAATGAGATTTAACATGTTCCAAAGTCACGTTTTCACTTTCAGGCGACAAACGCAATCACATCTTTAGATGGAGAAGAATGCTGAGTTGCATCCAGAGAACATCATACCCACTGTGAAGCATGGGGGTGGAAGCATGATGCTTTAAAGCTGCTTATCTGCAACAGGGACAGGACGACTGATCTGGAAAGAAAAGTAAAGAATGAATGGGGCCATGTATGCTAAAACTTCGGTCAAAAACCTCCTTCCATCAGTGAGTCCATTGAGACTAAAACGTGGCTGGATCTTCCAGCATAACTGATCACAAACACAACACCAGGGCAACAAAGAAGAGCCGATGTCAAAAGCATTTCCAGGTTCTGGAGTGTTTTAGCCAGTCTCTGGACCTCAATCCAATGGAGAATCTGTGAAGGGAATAAAAGTCCTTGTTTTCCAGCAACAGCGCTTGAAAAGATCTCCATGGAGAATGGACCAAAAAAGCAGCTACAAACCTGCAGGAAATGTTTCTGTCACTGCAACCAGAACTGCACTACAAAGCATTTAGGTGAACTCTAGACATTGATCAAATACTTATTTTCTGCACCATTATAACAATACATTCCGTAGTTGTACTTCTGTACTGTACATGGAGAAAGAGGGAGGTGTGACATTAAGGAAAAGAAGGATTTTCTTCATGTTCAAAGCATGTATCATGTGAAAGAATACATATTTCTGACACAAACATTAAGCAGCGGACATGATTCTTTAAGCTTCATGTTTTCCTTTTTGGCTCCTATGCTGTTTTTCAAGACAATTATGGAAACTTGGCCACCTCACAATATCTAAGAATCCCTGCGGAAGATCCCATCAAACATTTTTTGAGATATGAAGTTCCTTATTCTTTCTGACAAGGCTAAATATTTATAAAGTTTTTGTACTCTCTTTCCTTGTTCCACAGAAGATAAAACTGTGAAAATGTTCTCCACCTCGGGACTGGTGGCACCTCTGCACTTTCATCCACAAGCTTCTCTGTATCCATGGCAACATTTCATTTTAGTATTGATTTTACCATTTGAACACTCTGCAGATCTTGTTATCCTTATTATTGCCAGAACAAAATGCCTCTCACCAGCCTCTGGACTGATTTGGGTTGGAGCCACGCAGGCTCCATTAAGACCCCGTCTCAACCTATTTGGGTCCTCAATGAAATTCTCCAATGGTACCATTAGAGTAGCGAGATGGGTCACACATGCCCACCAGCACACCTGCACTCAAACTACTGTTCATGCAGTGACTGTGCTAAAAAGAAAAATGGAAAACGTTAACTTTGAGGAGTCTTAAAAAAACCTTGTGAACCAAGTTTCAGAGAAGAAAACAGACCCTGTGGTCTGAAATGACCAAAGACCTGTGAGTCTGACATGAGCTCTTCTTTACAAACAGACGTGTTCCAGCATGAAGTGGGAACACAGACTCATATCAGGATTCAAAATGTAATACATGAAGAAAAAATATGATTCAATATATAGAGAGGAAATTTAGCAGAGGGCAGCAGCTAGTCCCCAACCCAGCGGACTGGTACTAGTCTTTGGTACCGAGCCGCAGAAAAAAAAAACATCATTAAGGATGAAGGAACTTTTATTTTGGAAAACTACCAGATTCTCTCTATTACATCCGACTCATTATTGACCATAGACTGTGAAAACAATGGACGAATCGAGGTGGGAGGTCACCCATAGAAAATGCAGAACCTCCGACTCTCGCAAAATGAGGCAAAATCCCTCACCACTACTGCCTGAAATTGAGGGTGATTGGTCCGCTCTGAGTCATCGTATCTATGGCAGTGATGACAGTAGTTGCTATAGATACGATGACTCAGAGCGACTCGGACCAATCACTGTCGACTGATTTCAATATGACGGCACCCGTATCAGGAAGCAACGGTACTTCCTATTTGAGAACAGGAGAAGGGAGGGGTTGAGCTGTCCATTGTTTTTACAGCCAATGTTATTGACGCATATCAAGTCACATCTTGAAAATACGTCAGTTACTGTCTTAGCGCCAACAGCTAAATTGAAACCCCCAAGACAGCAAAGTTAACAAAAACAAACATATCTGGAAAGTTTCTTTTCACAGAAAAGATTCAGTGAGGAAACAGAGGAAGAGCTTTTGTCTTAAAAATAAGACAGCTTCATCTAAGAGACAAAACTAGGATGAGGATTTAGCTGATAATTATTATTACTGACAAAATACCAGTTTTAGATTTTTTTGTATTTATCTGTCACACCTTAAAAGTCAGACGAGGCTGAAGCTGGCGTCTGAGTTTTTAGCTTCCACTTTGACTGTTATGGGTTAAGCGAAAATCTAAATAACATTTTAATGATTCCTACATGAAATCTTGTTTCCACTGCTGTAAAGGATCACTGCAGACCTGTCCTGACTTCCATCCCTTTCATTTTTAATGTTCATTTTAAACTCCTGCCACAAAACTTCATCATGTAGGAATGGTGCAAGGCCAGTGAGCATCAAATTATACTGTTTAATTACTGCATCTGCTTTTATAGAGATTTTAATGTTAACTTGCATCGCTGTTTGTCCAGCTTTCTTTATAAATTACTTCCTTTAGTCCTCTTGGCTGTTTCAAACCATTTTAAAAAACATATGTATGTTTTTGTTGATCTCAGTCCCACATAAAGAATTTCCCCAGTTTCATTTCAGTTGTTGTGAAAGCGGGAGAATTTAAAAAAACACATATTTTTGACAACGAAAGGTAATAATTTTCAAATATCACAATGATCACAGAAGATGTAATTACATCCATGAAGCATCATCTTGTCTTCATCTAAAAACGCTTTTCAAAATTCCTTCAAAGGTCACTGTGCACTGAACAAGGTCAAAGGATAAAAAATAAAAAAAACGTTGCTCTACTATAGGAAGTGGCAGGAAAAATGATTACAATCTTAATGTAAAGTAATTACATAAATGTATATTCTTTTTCTTATTCTTTTTTTTTTTTTTTTTTTTTTTTTTTTTTTTTTTTTTTTCTTTTTTTTTTTCCACTTGTTCTGTCCAACAACTTAGCAAACAGATTAGAGCTGCAGGCCTTTTGTGTTGGACAGGTTTTACTATCACAAAAAGAGGTTGTAGAACTTTAGAAACCAGAGTGTAGATCTGAATTAACCCCTTTTTGTTGAGTTATTTATTTCTTTATTTGTTATATTTAGTGTGTGTGGGGAGGAAGAGGGAAAATGTGTGTCGGGGGGGGGGGGGGGGAAGAGAGTAAAGGGAAGAAGGGTGAAAAAAAGGGGGGATACAAGCACTGATTTGGATCAGTTATTCTTTTAAGCTGTAACAATTATACTAGATCTGCTGGAAAGACAAATATTTCATCATGGGTAAAAATCTGACACGAAGATGAGTGGAAAATATCTGTCCATCAATACACTGTAGGTCCGAAGGGGGGATGAAGCAGACAGGGAGCAGTGTGGCAGTGTGCACGTGCACGTGGGGGTGGAGATACATGCATGCTGCCGAAGTGAACCTTGTGTTGTGGGGAACCAGATCCTACCCAGCCAGAGCAGCCAGACCAGGAAAGGGGAGGAGAGGCCCCCAAGGTCAGCGCCCCCCCCCACACCGGACCCAAGCAGCCCGGGAGGGGGGGAGGCGGGGACCGCCCACCCGACCAGCCAGGCGCAGAGAAGGCCCCCCTACAGGGGCCCCCACTACGCCCAGAGGCATAAGCGAACCCGGCGTCCGGCCCCCAGGCCACAGGACAGGAGCGCTTAGCCGTACCAGGCGGCAGCCATGGGGGCCGCCGGGCGCCGGACGCCGAGACAAGGGCCAAGGACGAAGCCAGGGCCCCAGAACCCGAGAGCCGCCCACCACCCGACCAGTGCCCCGTGTCCGCGAGCCAGCCGCGGCACGCGACCCGAACAACCCAGAGATCGCCACGCACCCACAGCCACCCCCCATAACCCTACCCACTACTATCCCCCCCCCCTTTACCCTTAAAGTGCCCTACCCCTCTGTGATGGGAAGGGAAAGCCCCAGAGGGTTCCAGTGAGCCAGCCCCCAGGTCCGTCCACCCATGCACTCACGCACACATACTCGCAATCATCTGGTTACCTCCCCACCCCCCGCCGCCACGCAGTAACCCCCCCCCCGCCGACCGACCCCCAGCGTCGTACGCCCGACCATCACCGCAGCCGACATGATACCCTTAAGCCCGGCCGCCCTGAGAGGACCAGGCGGGTGAAGACCGGCCGCCCCTCCCCGACCCCACCCATGTATGGAGGTGTGGCAGTGCTGTGTGTGTGCTGCAGGTAAAAAAAGGAGGTCTCCAGTGTGGGGTCCCTACCGCTGCTAAACCGCAGAAACCCCACTCCGGGAATCCTCTGTGGGTGGAGTGTATTTGCTGTGTATGTGCTGCTAACATGCAGTGTGTGTGTCTAAAGTGGGAGTTAAAATTGTGGGGGGGTCAGTGAAAGATGAGCACGGATATTTCACCGTGCCCCCCTCCACCAGACCCTCCCCACAAGGCCCTAGATGAATCAGGGTGTCTAATATGCAAGTAAAAAGCGGGGTGGAGGGCGGGCGCCAACAGAGCGCCCCAGAGAGTTACCCCCCCAGAGAGCCCCGCCAGCATAACCCACCCATCCAGTTCCCGGAGCCCTATGTGCCTGTGTGCAACATTTGTTTTGGTGAGGGCGGGGAGGAGCAGGCGGATGGGCACAACCGGGGGAGAGGCTCCCCCGAGCGACCGGCCCCCCAGCCGGCCGCAGTAGGCGCCCCCCCTCCCAGGGCGGCCAGGCGGCCAAGAGGCGGCAAGCCCGCCGCTGATGAGGCGAGAGCCCCGCTGCGCCGAGAGACGATCGGCAAGGACGGGTCCCGGCGCCAGAACGGAAGGGCAGGGAGTCCAGCCCCACCATCCATGCCCTGACTTCCCCAAGGACTGCACACCACCCCCCCCAGGGCCCCCCATCCATCCCCCCAAAAAATAAAAAAATAAATAAATAATAAATAAATAAATAAATGAATCAAAATAATAAAAAAAAAAAAATAAAAAACAAATAAATAAATAAATAAATAAACCCAGAATAGATTAAATCATATAAAAAAAAAAAAAAAAAAAATTTTTATATATATATATATATACATATATTAACCATATAAAATTATAAATTACATATATATATATATACATATATGTATAATAATAATAATAATAACAACAGTCATAATAATAATAGAAATAATAATAATAATAATAATAATAATTATTATTATAATAATAGTAATATTAATAATAATAAATAAATTAAAAAAAAAAAAAAAATTTATGTAAACCCACCAAAGTGAACCCTTTAACCCCTGCTGTGAAGGCGGCGTCGACCCCCAGGGGGGCCGGGCCACGCGCCAACCACTGGCCATGGGCGAAACACCGGCCGCGGGCAGACGACCCCAGGCCCCAGAACCCAAGCCCCCCCCCCAGCCCCCGCCACGGCGACCAGCTACCCAGCACGGCACCCGGCCGCCGTTCCCGGTCAGCCGCACTGCCTACCCTGCGCCCAGAAGGCACCAGCCCAGGAACCCCTGCCAAATTGCCGGCAGAGCGCGCGCCCCCACCACCCCCCACCCCGGGCAACCAGAGCCCCGAGCCGGGGGAACGATAGGCCCAGCAGAGCCCACCCCCCACACCCGCACCGGCCCATCCAACCAGCCAGGACCGGCTCAACCCATCACCATCCCACCCCTACTAGGTGATGTGACTAACCAGCTGGAGCCAGGGAGAGTCTGAAGCCGACAGGTTTTTTGTGGAGGACATTAACTCTAAGCTAATATGCTCTGACATGAGGTTTCTGTAGTGGCTGATGCTGAGATTATTTTTTGATTTCCAGTTTAGGAGGACAGTTTTCTTTGCGATACATACAGCGGTGAGAACCATATAAGCCTTTTTGGATTCTATGTTGATGTTATTCAGGTCACCTAGTAAGCAGAGTTTGGGGCATGCAGGAATCATATGATTAAACCAGATTGATAAATCCTCACAGACCTTACGCCAGAATGATTGGACAGGTGGACACAACCACAGGGCATGCAAATAGTCATCTATGTTGTTATCTGTGCACTGTGTGCATATAGCAGACTGATTAAGACCCATTTTAAATAATCTCTGTCCGGTGTAGTGAATTCTGTGGAGAATCTTGTACTGAATAAGTTGCAGATTAGGACTTTTGGTCATATTAAAGGCATTCAAACAGATCTGTAGCCAAAATTGATCACTAGGATTCAATGATAGCTCAGACTCCCATTTTGTCATGGGTAGGTAAATTGTTTCATCTATGTTAGATAACATCTTGTAAATTTTGGAGGTGAGCTTGGGATTTTTAAGGTCAATGAAATGTGTTACTGTACGGGGAAGGTCTAGGTCTATTTCGGTCAGGCAGTATTTAGTGCTTATAGCTGATTTAAGTTGCTGATATTCTAGAAATTTGTTTATACTAATTCCATAAATTGAGGATAATGTCAACAGGGACATAAAAGTTCTATCCTGAATTATATGCTGGAACTGCTGGATTCCTTTGTTCTTCCATGAAGCAAAATGAATCATGTTTTTGTTAATTAAAATATCAGGGTTGTTCCAAATGGGGGTGAGTTTGCATGGAAATAATGTGAGGTTGTTTTTTTTAAGAAAATCCCACCAGGCTGTTAGAGATGAGCTAATATTTAAACTTCTGAAGCATTTGTGTTGTTTAATTTTAGAACTGAAGAAAGGTAAATTAGAAACATCCAGGCCATCACAGAGATTTTGCTCTATGTCTAGCCAAGATTCATCCAACACACCAGGATTCAGCCATTTTTGTACATAAAACAATCTGTTGGCGGAGTAGTAGTCCTGAAAGTCTGGTAGGCCTAGTCCTCCTCTATCTTTAGGTTTTTTAATAGTTTTTAAACTAATCCTTGGTGGTTTACCTTCCCAGAGGAATTGGGAAATGGATGAGTCTAATGATTTAAACCAAGTAGTTGGAGGTTTGGAAGGAATCATTGAAAACAGATAGTTAATCTTGGGGAGAATCGTCATTTTTATGGTTGCAACTCTCCCTATTAGAGAAATGGGAAGATTTTTCCATCTAGTGAGATCAGCCTCAGTTGTTTTAAGTAGTTGGGTGTGGTTTAGCTTGAATAGATCAGAAAGCCTAGAGGAAATATTTATACCTAAGTACTTTTTACTTCTTTTTCTTATTCTGATGTGACCACCATTAATGTTCCTTCAAAAATGTGGTTTTTGACACCAGCAAAGATTTTCTGCCCGGTAACTGAGCTCAAATAATAAATAACTTGAACTGAGTTTAACCTAAAGTTCTTAACATGCATTACATAACATAACATACATCTCTTTGACCTTTGTGTACTGAACTACTTTGATTTACTGTTTTATTTTAAGAATAAATCAACTTAAACCTTAAATAACTTATATTTCTCCCCATAAAAATACATCGTGTCAAAATTATACAAGTTAGAAATAAAATAAATGCTAAAGAAAAAAAAACATTGACATTTCTTTATTCTTCTGTCATTTTATATAAAAAATACACTTTTTTTTTATTGTATTTGCCATAAAAATGCACCCTATCAAAATTACACAAATTCAAAATAGAAATAAGCTGCATAACAAAACAAACAAAACCTGGAAATATGAATACAATTTGTGCTTTTCAGCACGAAATCAAATTCTGTTTTTCTTGCTCTATTATCAGAACTGGACGCCATTTTTATCAACAAGTTGGTTTGTGTTTGGTTTGAGGTCCTGGTTTGTGGAGATTCTCAGGATGGACTGCTGGAGCGACCAAACATGCACAAGGTTGGAGCCACATGTACAGTAGACGGAGCTGGAGCATTTCTGCAGGAATGGAGTGAATAAACTGTGCGGGTCTGCCGTGTCGTACTTTGCCTTCACTGTGCTGAAACACTGCAGCTCAATCATCTCCATCTGAATCTACACGGGTGCAGTTTTCAGATTGACGGCAAACGGGATTACGAAGCCACTTAAATTTCCTTTTTTTGGTTCTTCAAAGTTCCCAAAGCGCCATGCAAACTCAGTGTGCACAGCCTCTCAGCAAAGAGCGCATTTGATGTTTGCCTCATAACGCTGTCTTCGATTATATTCTTTAGTTAGAGCCACATTCGCTCCACAAATGAGACGCGCAGGTTTACAAGTAATGTCAGTAAAAACACATTCTACCTCTAGTCGGTTTTTAAAGGCTCTGTTTTCAGAATCAACTTTTTGTCTTTGGCATCGTCAGGGCTAGTGTTTCCCAGGGCAGCTGAAGAGCTGCATCATGGGATCTGTATTTGAAATGATGCCTCTGTTATGGCTATGTCCAGATTCATTCCATATGCACTACATAGAGCACTATATAGTGTGTTTGCCACTTTGTAGAGATGCCCGAATCCACAATTTCAAAATCCAGGGCCCTACAAATTTCCCAGAAGTCTCTGCAAAAAACATGTGGCGTAAACAGTTACCATATATGTCAAAGAGCGTGATTTTTAGGTGTCGCTGTGACACCTCCATTGTTAAATGATTAACAAACAGCTCATTTTCTGTCTCGTCATGTTTCTGGCAGAAGTTTTAACCAAACCTACAGCTTTCCCTCCAAAGTTTAAAGCTAAGCCAGAAGGTTCAAATGTTCCCAGCTAGCATTAAATTGGAAAACAGAAGCTGGGGGCGTGGTCTCATAATAAGAATGCAGAAGCTTTGTTTTGTTGAAAACAACATTTAGTAAGGCAGTTCCACAATACTTGCTTGGCCTAAGTGACCACAGACTGAAACTCGATCAGCAGGTGCTTTGCTACAAGCTTGCACAACATTTATGTGAATGCTCTCGCCAGCCTGCTGAGCTTGGATTGGTGCAACACTCTCAACTCCTAGCCTATTCATATTACAAAAGGCTCCTCTCTCCAAAAATATTCCATTTTTAACTTAACTTCAGAAAAAAAGCTAAAACAAGCCAACTTAACTTCCACCTTCTGCTTTGCTACACCATACAACTAAAAGACAGGGTGCACTTTCCTCCGCATTGACCTAACAGAACATAGGAAAGTAATCTAATTTCATTCTAATTATCATAATTTACCTTGCTAAAGTTCACTCAGGGTCAAAGTTGCAAATTTCCAACAGCCCATAATACTCTTCTATCAGCAGAATTGTTGAGAATAACAGAAAATTCCTTTAATACATCCATAAATTCCCATTTCTTTAATTTTTTCCTGCAAAAATGATCATTTTACAAAAGAAGTGCTGTCAACTATGTCACACAGGTGTTGATAAAATACTAATGACACAAAAACAGAATAGAGTATTTCATAGTATTCATTTGTTCATTGAACCTAATAGCTAAACATGAGCATACCTGCATGTAATAACTCTGTAACTGGATCAGGATGACTAGATGCAGGACAGAACAGACAAAGTTGAATGAAGGGCTGGTATTTAATAACAAAAAGTCCCACTCCAGGCAGAAAAACAAAACCAAAAACAATAAAGTTCATTAGTGTTGATACCAAGTAGCATAAACACTTGAGCTGATGTCACAGGAAACCTCCATTTTGTTTTCTCACTCTGTTTATTTATCCATCTGACAGTCATCAGAACAGCTGACACACACAGAACCAGATGCTTTAACGAGGATCTACTGACGGGTTGTGAGTTCCAGGTTTTCAGGGCTGTACATCAGGGGTGTCCAAACTTTTTTTGGTGAGGGCCAAATACAGAAAAATGAGCAAAGGTCCGGGCCGCACACAAGAGGTGACATATTGACACATGATTACTGTGTATTTTTAACTCACCTATAATGTGAAGAACATTGCTCTCAGTGGGAGCAGGGATGCTGATCTGTGCCACATCAAACAAACGCACGTACAAATGAAACATTCACTCAGACAATGAAACCTCATTCCAACCAGGCAGTTCAGAAAGGGTTCATTGAGCAGCTGAAGCCAGCAGATCTTTACATCCGTAGCCGTTAGTGTGGTTGACTGGCAGAGTGCACAATTTTGTAGATTATAAAGAGTCGACTGTTTTCTCAGAAAAGTAGACCCAAAAAAAGGGCTTATGGGTGACCAACGAGGACAATTTTAATATTTACTTTTACTTCAAAGCCCATCGAGACGACTGTTGTTGTGATTTTGGGCTATACAAATAAAATTGAATTGAATTGAATTGAATTTAACGCACACAATTTAAAAATCTTCATTCTACAATTTAAAAAGCTTCATTCTACAATTTAAAAATCTTCATTCTACAATTTCACTCTTTGCATAATGGGAATACTTTTTCAACGTTCAAAATGGTTTTTCCCACCGTGTTTGAAATCTTCTACACCAGTGCTTCTCAATTAACAGGGAAAAAGACAATATTTCGTGCCCACCCCCCAGGTTAGTATCTATAAAAATGGTGTAATTAAAAATGGTGTAATTATACCTAAAGTGGTATCGTTTAACATTAACAAAAGAAAAAATCAATATGAATCCACTTTTAACAAATATTAACTTTATTTTGCAACAGAAACACTTTTAGTCTTAACCAGATAAGAAGCTTAAAGTGCCTGAAATAAAAAAAAAAAATCTGTCAGACCTTATTTAAACTAGAAACATTTGGACCAACTGAACCATTTGATGCTGAGAAAAATAATTCAATCAATAAATAATATTAAATCTAAATTGATCTGAAACATTAACAGCACCAATATATTTAATGTTTTTAGTCTGAAGAAATAGATAAAAACATTTTGCTGATATTTTTTTTTTCTAACTGATGATTGTTTATTCATGATGTCATAAAGTGCAGCTGTTTTCCTGCATTACTGCTGTATGTCTGCCTGTCTGACACCAACTAAACCACAGACAGACAAGGAAAACATTGATGGAAAATAAAGACACGTCATTAAAATGTCTACAATAGTTCATAAAGAACGACAATATTAGCATGAGCTGAGGAATCTAAAGGCAGCGAGGATTCTGGTGTTGCGCAACAGGCAGCTCTGTCCGCGTGCCCGTTTACCTGGCAGACAGGTCGTTCTCTCTCACGCAGCGGCGTGTGACACGAGACAGGAGCAGATCCACGAACGGGGATTCCCACTATTTGAGAAGCACTGTTCTACACTCACTGCTATCTTGTGTTTCTTCAGTGCTGCCATTTCTGTGTAAATATTCTTCTTTGCTTAATTGTGTTCAGTGGAGAAGCACCTTTCTGTGACCGACTCCATCTAGTGTTGAACCTGAGAAGTGCAACAGTTGAGCGGAAGCGTCGTGTGCGGGTCATATTCAATTGTATTTTCAAAATTTGCTGCGGGCCAATAAAAACAGACCCGCGGGCCGCAGTTTGGACACCCCTGCTGTACAGTATCTGGTGACTTGACTGCTGGTAAAATGAGGAGAAAAGTTTCAGTTTAACCAATAGGGCTAACTTTTACTTTCTATCTGCAAGACATTCAGAGAAATGCAACTTTTATGTGAGTCTTTTATTTTTTTAATGAACAAGATCATTTGCAATAAAGAGGGTTTATTATATTTGTCCTTTAGGAGATGGTGGGCTTTTGTCCTGTGTAGTCCAGCTCTTTTCTGTTAACATGGAACTGCTGCTGAAGGGTTGCTGGTTTTAAACCTGTTGGAGTTTGGGTAAGGACAAATGGTGGGACGGTGGTGGGGCAGTGTTTGCCCCCCTTGACCCTACCTGCTACAGTGGATCTTTGGTTTTACTGGGCGCCTTCCAGGTTTGTGAAACAATGAAAAAGGGGAGTTACCAGTAGGTGAGTCAGTGAAGCCATTTGTCCTCTCCATGCATTCCTACCAGTCATCATCAGGCTTCACCAGGCTTTTTAGCAAGACAGAAAAATGCTAAACTGTCCACTGAAGTTGAGACACCCTGGCCTGCAGAGTGATGATCTTGAATCCCCTTCAAGCACTCTCACTTGATCCCACCATGATGAGACAAACCCCCACACTGCAGCAGCAGCCTAAAGGGCCAGGCGGCTGAGAAGTGGTTCTGTTCTGTTTTCAGCTCCCATCAGGCATGGTAAAGGAGTGACTCAGCACCACCCTTCCTCTAGAATTGACCAGTTTACTCAAAAGGTCTCCACATATGAAGTTTCACTTGGAAATTCAAGCTTTTCCTTCCCCTTAGGTTTCTCTCTTTCTCTCTGTATTCTTGTCCCAACCAACTCACAGCTGCAGCAGTGTGGCCCACTCCCTGACCTGGTAACATCAGCACACAACCCTCTCTCCACAGCTCGACAGTGTTTGGCCTTCAGTCTCAGCATAAGAGCTTCTGCTGAATAATCAGATGTCTCCATCTTTTGATTCAGGTGAGTTCTTGCCTTCTTTTCAGCAGGTCTGACTTCTTTATGCTTATTAATCGTACATTTCTTTATTTTTATCCTCGGTTTACTGAATAATCATGAAACTGCTTGTGTCTGTGTTTCTAAATTACCCTGGATGTAGATGTGCGTTTGACTGAGTGAATGGTCCTGCAACAGACTGGCGACCTGTTCAGGCTCTACCCCTCCTCTGCCCATCAGTGGCTGGGATCCCAGAAACTCCAGACCCTGAAAGGGTGGATGTCTGTTTCAGAAAAGCTGCATATTTCAGTGAAAACTGTACTTACATTTGTGAGCATTTTGAACCAGGTTTGTGGTTTCATTGAGCTAAAATGCAGATGACAGAGGAACATTTCAGCATAAAACACTGGTTTTAATAGATTTTTACTAACTTAGTAGAACTTCAAAGCTGTAAGTACCCATCATCAATGCCAGCATCTCAGCTTACCATTTGAGCATGTAGGTGAGATAATGTTGCATAATGCAGGGATGCAAGCCCACCGCTCGCTCACATTATCTGGCTGCTGCTGACTGATGGGTCACTCGTGTCGAGTTTGGGGGGGCCTGGGCTGATAAAGAGCTTTGCAGAGTTGTAATTAATGACATCTATCCAAGGTCAGAGTCATTGTGTCAGTGAGCTGAGACACAGAACTGATGGATCTGTGCTCTCACACATCGATCTTCTGCTGTCTGTTCAACACTCCTGATAAAATATTCAGACTTATATGGCTTGCATCCTGCTGTCTTACTCACAATCATATATGTGTCATTCATTTCCCTGTCATGGGATCAATTAAAATGGTAAATGGCGTATACTTCTATAGCACTTTTATACCTTCCTCGAAGGCCCAAAGTGCTTCACAGTCACACTCCTTGTCTCCCATCTATACACATTCACACACTGATGGTAGCTCTGCTGCCGTGCACTGGTGCCAACCTTCAACCACCAGAGGCAAGGCAGGGTTCAGTGTCTTGCCCAAGGACACTTTGACACATGGACACAGGTTCAGTTCATCTTCCGATCAGAGGTTGTCCGCTCTACCTCTTCACTTTGGCTGCCCACAAGTTCTACCTACCTAACTACACGCTCTCAAGTAAAAGGATCAAATCTAGTCCTACCATCTCACATTCAGGGTGGTGGTAGAGTCATGATTGTAGCTTCGTCTGCAGCTAGAGAACCTGAACAGCTTTAACTCATAGAGGACTGTAAACTGTTTCTACTTGAAAGCATTTGGAAGCCAAATATGAAATGATCTAAAAATGTTTTTACACAGTGAAGGTCCAACAGAATTGGTTTGAAAAAATGTTACCCCTGGTTGGTTTGAGTGTTTTTATATTTTAGTTTAATGTCAGGTTTGGTTTCCTCTTCACTTGCTGCCTGTCCTTGTTTGATTGTTCCCAGCTGTCTTTTGTCTTATAAATTCTGTTTCTGTGTATTTAATTTCCTGTTCTCTGTGTGTTTCAGGTCAGGTCATTGATTGTTGATCCTCTGTGTGTATGTCAGTTCCCTCCTGTTTTCTCTGTCCACAGTTGAGTCCATAAGTCATGTCTATTCCAGTTTGTAGTCTAGTCCAGCTTTTTACTTCTGAAGTCATCTGCAGTCTTTCATTAAAGGCAAGTTACCATGAAGTTGTGTCAAGTTCAAGTCTTGTGCATTCAATCCATTTTATAAACCCACTTTATTACCTTTCAGGGTCATGCTGATCCTGGAGGCTACCCAGCTACTGAAGGCGCTCCTGGACAGCTCACCAGTCCATCTCAGCTATGCATTCAAGCCAAGTTCGGTCATGTCATACTGAGTTCCTACATCTCTAATTCCATCTTCAGTCGAGGTACATTTCGTTATGTCACAACTGTAACATCATGTTATGTTTCACTTTGACTTTCATGTCATTTCATGTCTGACTTTGACGAGTCGTGTCTGTTATGTTGACTTTGTCATTATGTTAGGACTCATCTTGTATGCTAGAGTGACATATCGCTATGTCGAGCTACACGTCATGTTGTTCAGTTATGTATTGCCATTTCATTTTACATCTTGATATTTTAATTTAAATCTGTCACGTCTGTTATATCCAGTTGTGATCATGTAAATAGTCGAAGATTTAGAGTGTGTCAAAGAGCATGTGATATTTAGTTGTATTTAGGGGAACATGTCCGGTGTTAAAGGGTTATATAAACTCAGGGCTTCCTAAATCAAGGAATGTCTAAGTTTGTTGAGTCAAGTCTGTTATGTCTTTCTATATCGAGTCATGGTTGTTAAGTTAGGTTGTGTCAAGGCGAGTCAAGTCTTGTTATGTTGAGTCACATGTGTTTAGTTTAGTCATATCCAATCAAATTAACTGAATAAAGACACTCACCAGCCACTTTATCAGGCACACCTGTCCAACTTCTCTTCAACCCCAATTTCTACCCAGGCAATCACATGGCAGCGACTCAATGCATTTAGGCATGTAGACATGGTCCAGACGATCTGCTGCAGTTCGGAGCATCAGAATGGAGAAGAAAGGGGATTGAAGTGACTTTGAATTTGGCATGGTTGTTGGTGCCAGACGGTGGTCTGAGTATTTCAGAAACTGCTGATCTACTGGGATTTTGACCCACAACCATCTCTACTGTTTACAGAGAATGGTCCGAAAAGGAGAAAATATCCAGTGAGCAGTAGTTCTGTTGACAGAAATGCCTTGTTGATGCCAGAGGTCAGAAGAGAATAGCCACACTGGTTCTAGCTGATAGAAAGTCAACAGTAACTTAAACGACCACTGGTTACATCCGAGGTCTGTAGAAGAGCATCTCTGAACGCACAACACGTCCAACCTTGAGGCAGATGGGCAACAGCAGCAGAAGACCACACCGGGTGCAACTCCTGTCAGCTAAGAACAGGAAACTAAGGCTACAATTGACACAGACTCACCAAAACTGGACGATAGAATATTGGAAAAACGTTGGTCTGATGAGTCTCCATTTCTGCTACCACATTCAGATAGTACGGTCGGAATTTGGCATCAACGACATGAAAGCATGGATCCATCCTTCATCGTTTAATTGGTTCAGACTGGAGGTGGTGTAATGGTGAGGGGAATATTTTTTTTTGCTACACTCATGGCCCTTTAGTATCTACTGAGTAGGGTTACAACGCCACAGTATAGTTGCTGACCATGTCCACCCCTTTCTGACCACAGTGAACCATCTTCTGATGGCTACTTCCAGCAGGATAACATGAAGCTTGAGTAACCGCAGACTGGGTAAATGAACATGACAATGAGTTCACTGGACTCAAATGGCCTCCAGTCACCAGACCTCGACCCAATAGAGCACCTTTCAGCTGTGGTGGAACGGGAGATTGGCATCATAGATGTGCAGCCGACAAATCGGCAGTAACTGCATGATGCTGTCATTTCAATATGGACCAAACTCTCTGAGGAATGTTTCCAGTAACTTGTTGAATCTATGCCACCAAAAATAAGATCGGAAGGCAAAGGGGGTCCAACTCTCTACTAGAAAGGTGTATCTAATAATAGTTTATACAATGTTGCATTTTAAAATACCTAACAACCCCTTTCTGATTGGACGATGTTCTTCTGCAAGTGCATCTGAAAAAGAATCCTTTTCGTCTCAGACACAAATAGAGTTCATAGAGCTCATTTCTGGCACTTCACCAGAGTTGACCTCCCATCATTTGTGAGAAAACAACTGCATGATTATTCAAAAAAACTAAAGTGTAAGGCAGGAATGTTAAAAAAGTAGATGGGTTGCTAGAGTCTGGCAAAATAAGACATATGTGTCTCGCGATACAATACATATCGCGATATTGTACCGAAACATATTTTCTTTCTTTTTTTTTTTTTTTTTAAGACACATCTCTCTGACCCATCAGGTTGCTGAACTAGAACTTATTGCTGTCAGGTTCTGAGAACTTTGGCCCGCGTGGTAGACAGCCTTTTGGCTGATGGTCCGTGCATGAGCCGCTACACAGCTGCACTGCTTCACTCGCTCTTATCTGAGCCCACTACAAAGCACCGCAATCCATGCTTTAAATGATACTGGCAGCAGCATGGCACAGAGTTTCGGTTTGGTACCTATTCCGAGTAAAAACTAAGTAGTGCATGTCTCATAACAACAAAACAAGCTGCTTCTAGCTGAGGTCTTCTTGTCGTCTTGTGTGGTGTAGATCTTCTCAAAGAGGCTCTGTGTGCTCTGCTGCCAACTAACGCGCAGAGGTTTAAGTGGGAAAACAAGAGTCAGACACTGAAGGACGTCTGACTCTTGTAAATAATTAAATAAATATTGTCCTGATAGCATTTTATCCCTTGTGCTATCCTAGGCACTTTAACATTGGGAGTTGGGTCATCTAGACCCACTAAACAGTGCGCTGGACCTTTTTTCTTCAATGATTTGTGATCTTCACTGGTGTCCATGGATTACATGAAATCCTCTTCACCTTTATCCACCTTTGTCATGGTAGGGAGAACACGTCAATGTAAGGGTGGGGTCATCTAAGATAGCACATGGGTTAAATCGATACAAATATCTCCAATTGAAAAATCTGTTTTTTCCTACACCCTTAGCTGAAAGTGGAAAAGACCAATGTATCACTGTCAGGGACATTTGTCCAAAAACAATGGTTTTGTAGAACAGGTGGAGGAGATGTAAACTTTGGTACAAAAATAAGCAAGGAAATTGAATGTAGGAGGGAAAACAGCCGGACATTTGCTGCGAAAAATGTTGCTACTGTTGATTCCCTCGATTCTAGAAAAAGAAATGTAAAGAAGATCTGTGTAGAGCCTCTTCTGGAAAAGAGCCTCTTGTCATGGAAGGATGCTCATCTCTTGTGAAGTCTGAACCTGCATTTAAGTTTAGTCTAAGGAAATGTAAATTAGATTTTTGTAGCATTAAGAAGCAAAACAATATCATGTGGAAAATAATGTGTTATTGCCGCTCAATGGAGCTCCACTATCACTACCTTAATCCTATCCTCAGTTTACTTAATCACTGGGTAACATCTTTTCTTAGGCTCCACCACTGTATTTTTGCTTAGATTATTGATCTGAAAGAGAGAATTGTTAATAATATTTGTGAGTTGAACTTTTTAAGATCTCATAGAAAAGGTGTCTATGTTAGAGCATGAGTGCCATCTTGTGGAGAACTTTAATGTCACCATCTTTGACAAAACTGGGAAATTGAGCAGTGACTGCAGACTGGAGGTGAAGCGATGGGAGAGAAAGAATAACAAACTATACCAAGAGAAACCCTCCAGGAAAAACCATGTTTTTAAGATGATAAACAACACATAACAACTAAATAAAATACAAATAACTATAAAACATAAAATATCATAAAATACAGCTAATATATTTTAATTGTGCAAGCTTTCAGCTGTGAAGCAATTATCATACTTTGATAGACTTGATTCACCTGCAGACAGATCTGAGGTGAGGAAGAGGAGCAGCAATAGGAAAGTGCATTTGAACCCTGTCAAAGAACTGCAAGATAATTCCGGTTTTACAAATTAAGTTCTCATTCTTTAAACGCAAGTAACAAAATGTTTCTTATATTCTGGCCTACTTTAAGTTTTTTTTAGTTAAATTTACTTTATCATGGTTTTCAATCCAATTTCAATTTGCAATCCTGCTGTTTGGTTTTTCAGCTACCCTTTAGAGTCTGATCATCCAGCGGCTGTTTTTGTCTTTTGTCCCTTAAAGAGCTGCATGTCAGATTCTCATTCTTTCTGTTGCCGTGTGTTCCAGAGATGAAGTTTATCAATGTCAGGTTGAGCTTCAAGCTAAGATAGTTTATTAATTGAGGATCTCTTCCTTTCAGATACAAAAAGTGGCAGCTACACTCAAAGAAATGAAAAAGTGCTGTAGTATTATTTATGTAAAGTATTTATGTTGAAAATATTAAATCAGTTCACTTTCAGTGATATAAACAAGGGTGTTACATTGCATTTAAATAACAATAGCAATTTGGGTAATATTTAAAAATGTTTAATCAAATTTATTTAACACAATCAATTTTTAAAAGGACAGTTGTCCCAACAAGCTTTCCGTTCATCTGACGCATGCGCGTTACGCAATGAAATTCAGCAAGAAGACAGCGGCCGCCATTTCTCGACGACTCCTCATCTAGTAGTTTGCTCAAGAATTTTCATCGAGTTTCTGGTAAGTACTTTAAGTGTAACAAACATACAAATGAAAACGGTGTATAAATTTTTTACATTGGGGATTAATTGTAGTAACTTGTAGGAAGGAATGACAGGTTCGGGGTTCTCTTCAAGTGCAACTTTATTCTTCAAGAATGGTCGGCGTGCGCCGTGTACAAAACTGCTGGCTGCTCCCAGTCCAGCTTCACTCTGAACTGCCGCATGGCTCACCGCTGCCCCCTTGCGGCCTGAACGGCAACATCTGCTGTGGCTATACAACATCTCTCCCCCCTTAGACTAAAAATACACCTCATAAGGGGACCACTTCAACTTCAGTCAACAAGGTTCAAAAACATACAATAACATCATCAAGAACGCAGTTACAGTCACATTGTTTTTTTTTTTTTTTTTTATATATATATATAAACACCAAACAAATAACCTCAACACAACAACAACAAAAAATCACGTTACATAATCCTTCATGTACGCTGGGGGCTTCCTGGATCTCTGTGAACGTCTCACGTCTAGGTCGTGGCTCTGTTCTGACCGGCTGCGTCCTCCACTCTCAGTGACTTCCCCCTCACCCTCTGAACTTTTTTCCACACTCAAACCTTCCCCCTCACTTGATGGAAGCAATTCCTCATCCTCTATCTCAGCTTCTGTCACCACCCCAGGACTTTCTGGGTCCATCCGCCGGAACAACTGATCCACATGGCGTCTGACCACCTGTCTATTGCCCAGAACAACTCGGCAGGACACAGGTCCTGTCATCTCCTCAATCAAACCCGGAATCCACCGTGGACCACTGGCGTAGTTTCTCGTGTACACCAGATCTCCCGCTTCAAAGGTGCGCTCTCTGCAATGTTTATCATGGTGTTCTTTCTGTTTTGCTTGCCTTCTGGCCACTCTATCCTTCAAGTCTGGATGTACAAAATCCAGCAGACACCTCAATTTTCTGCCCATCATCAGCTCTGCTGGAGACCTACCCGTAGTTGTTTGAGGGGTGATGCGATAAGAAAACAGAGCCCTGTTTACTTTGGTCTCCAACGTCTCTCCTTTGCTTTTCTTCATGAGTTCTTTAAATGTCTGTACTGCTCTTTCAGCCAACCCGTTGGATGAAGGGTGGTAAGGTGCTGCAGTCACATGCGTGATGCCATTGCGACTAACAAACTCTTGAAACCGTTCACTCACAAAACATTGAGCAATGTCCGATACGATCATCTCAGGAATACCATGGGTACTAAAACTGCTTCTCAAACTCTCCACTGTAGCTGCAGCGGTAGCGGATGCCACAGGATGCACATCTAACCACTTGGAATGTGCATCCACAATGATCAAGAACATTTTTCCCATGAATGGACCCGCATAATCAATGTGAAGTCTCCTCCAGGGTTTATCAGGCCACTCCCACGGATGGAGGGGAGCGTGTTCAGGTGCCTTCCTTTGTTCCTGACACACCGTGCACGTTTTAACTTTATTTTCTATATCCAAGTCCATATGAGGCCACCATACATAACTCCTAGCCAATGCTTTCATCCGGCTCATCCCAGGATGTGCCTGATGTAGCTGCTCTAACATGTAAGGTTGGGCCCTGGCAGGCATTACAGTTCTTGCTCCCCACAAAACACAACCGTCTTGCACACTCAACTCCTCTTTTCGAACTTCAAAAGGTTTTAACTCACTGTTTTTGTGGTTGGGCCATCCCCTCTGAATGTATTCTCGTACTTTAGCAAGAGTTGGATCTTTGGTTGTCCACTTTTTTATTTGCTCTGACATTAATAACGGTCCTTGCATTTCCTCCATCATCAATACACGTTCTTCTGGTGTTTCTTTGTCTGACTCTTCTGATATGGGGAGACGACTCAACCCATCTGCATTAGCATTTTTCTTACCTTCGCGGTACAATATGACATATTCATATGCCCTCAGCAGAACTGCCCATCTCATTATCCTCTGTGAGGCCATCTGAGGGACCGCTTTCATCTCATTTAACAGACTGACCAAGGGCTTATGATCTGTGCAAATAATAAACTTCCTCCCGTACAGATACTTGTGGAAATACTGTACTCCGAAAATCACAGCCAACCCTTCCTTATCCAGCTGAGAGTAATTTCGTTCAGCTGCCCCAAGGGTGCGAGACGCAAACCCTATAGGTTTTTCCTGCCCATCAGGCATGCGGTGAGCTAATACTGCCCCCACCCCATATGGAGACGCATCACAAGACAGAATCAGCTCTTTCCTTTCATCATAATGCACCAAAACACGATCTGACTGCAGCAGTTCTTTGGATAGCTTGAACACTCGTTCTTGGTCTGGACCCCACACCCACTTTTCATCTTTCCTGAGCAGCTTATGTAGAGGTGCCAACAGAGTAGACAGATTTGGTAAAAACCGATTGTAAAAATTTAGCAATCCCAAATAAGCTTTTAACTCTGTCACTGACGTGGGTGAAGGAGCGTCTTGAACTGCTTTCACTTTAGCTGGGAGAGGGTGAAGCCCTGTTTTATCTACTTTGTGACCCAGAAAAATGACTTCCTTCTCCAAGAACTGACACTTGCTCCTTTTTAACCGCAGCCCCGACTCCTTAAGTCTTTGGAGCACTTGATCCAAAATCTGAATGTGTTCTTTTTCACTTCTACCTGTCAAAATAATATCATCCAGATATACAGCTACATTTGGAATGCCCTGTAACACATTCTCCATGGTCCTCTGAAAAATGGCAGGGCTAGAACTCACTCCAAAAGGAAGCCTTGTATAAGTGAACAAACCTTTAGGTGTGTTCACTGTAACATACTTCCTGGCCTCCTCATCTAACACTATCTGCTGATATGCATGACTCATGTCTAACTTGGTGTATTTTTCTCCTCCTGACAGGCATGCAATCAAGTCCTCCATCCTAGGAATAGGGTACTGTTCTAATGCAGATACTTTGTTCACTGTTAACTTATAGTCCCCACAAATCCTCACAGTACCATCAGGCTTTAAAATGGGAACGATAGGTGCAGCCCAATCAGAAAATTTCACTGGCTCAATTATCTTCTCCTTTAAGAGCCTCTCTAATTCTTGCTCCACCTTGTGTCTCATAGCAAATGGAACAGAGCGTGGTTTGTAGAACTGAGGATTTGCTTCCTTTTTCACACATATTTTTGCTGAGAACCCTTTCAACTTCCCAAGCTCCTCTTTAAAAACTGTTTCATGTTTTACCAACACTTCCTGAAGTGCCTCCTCCCCCTCCTGCACTCTGTTCACCTTTTCCCAATCTATTTTGAGAGCTTTAATCCAGCCCCTGCCCAACAGACTAGTCCCTGAGCCTTTGACCACCACCACCGCCAGATTCTGCACGCTGCCTCCATGTTGTACCTTCACCTTGGCAGCCCCTAACACTGGCACTGCATGGCCCCCATAGGTTCTTAACTTCAAACCACACGGCAACAACTTTGGTCTCTTATTGTCTTTAAACACACCATCAAAAGATTTTTTTGACATTATGGTGTAACCACAGCCGGTGTCTACTTCATAGGTTACCCTTTTACCGTTTACAACCAACTGTGTCCTTATAGGATCTTCCTTTGGTATACGAATCTCATCTCTCATGTTGTACATTGTTTTAACACTCTCTGTCAGGTGAAACATGTCATCCTCTTCACTGTCACTCCGGCTGATTTCCCCCTGCATATAATGCGTCTGTTTCGTTTGTCTCCCACTCCCGCCTTTGAGCTGCTTGTTTTTCTCTCTGTCCCCCGGTCTCATCCTACAGACCCTTCTGATGTGTCCCATCTTACCACAGTTGTGACATTTCTCTGAGGCAAACCTGCAGTCATTTGCGAGATGATTAGTCCCTCCGCATCTGAAACACTTTTTAGAGTCCCCCGGCGGCCCCTGTTGACTGGCGCTCACAGCCAACACCGGAGCTGCTGTCTGACTTCCTCGTCTGTGATCCCCACTGCTCCGTAGATCCTCCATGTCACGGCTAGCAGCCTCCATGGCCACAGCCATCTTGAACGCCCTGTCGAAGGTCAATCCGTCTTCAGACAGTAGCTTCCGCTGAATCCTGTCGTCATTGATGCCGCAGACCAGCCGATCCCTCAACATCACGGTCAACGTGTCTCCAAAGTTACAATCTTGCGCCAGCTTCCGCAGTTCGGCAACGTAATCCCCCACACTTTCGACGTGCTTTCTGTCCCTCGTATTAAATTTCCACCTCTGGGTTATCTCGCTCGGTTTTGGGTGAAAATGGTCCTTTAACAGCCTCACCAACTCCTGGTAGGATCGCTCTCCGGGCTTCACCGGGCTAAGCAGGTTCCTCATCAGCGCGTAGGTCTGCGCTCCCACGCTGCTCAGCAACACCGCCCGCTTTTTAGCCGCGTCGTCAATCCCATTTGCGATGAAAAAATGGTCCAGAAATTCACAGTACTCTTCCCAGGACTGCTCCTTGCTGTCAAACTGGACCAACGAGCCCACTGTGGCTGCCATCGTCTCCCCCAGTGTGCTCACCGACCTCTCTGCTAGCTTGATAGCCACGTGTTTCCTTGCCTCTCCGCCGCCGCCTGGTTAACTGAAGCAGCTACCACCCCTTGCACATGTCGACTCCCTGCTTGTTCATTTTTATCCTCGTCGCCATATGTAGTAACTTGTAGGAAGGAATGACAGGTTCGGGGTTCTCTTCAAGTGCAACTTTATTCTTCAAGAATGGTCGGCGTGCGCCGTGTACAAAACTGCTGGCTGCTCCCAGTCCAGCTTCACTCTGAACTGCCGCATGGCTCACCGCTGCCCCCTTGCGGCCTGAACGGCAACATCTGCTGTGGCTATACAACAAATAATCAAGATAGTGACAAGCACTGTTGATTTCTGAAAAAAAAGAGGGCGGGAACATTTTGAAACGTTAGCTAAATACTAACGGTACACGTAGTTGATCGAACCGTTTCGGTAGGGCAAATTCTGTTTGGATCACTTTTGTACCGCTTCGTTTTGGAGGTTATTTTGTTTATCCCCTCGTCCCCCAATGCATAAACTTTGTGCCGAGGCGGAACTAATGTTAAGTCCGAGTTCCCGTCGAGACGCTCATGTCTGCGCTCGCGCCAGTTTAGGAAGGGGAGGAGACCAGAGCGTAGCAGTGCAAGTGAGTGTAGCTCTTTCAGCGTGTGCTGCTGAGTTCACCGTAAGTTTTAAGAGTTTTGCCTTTTACGCGTCATTACCGCGTTAACGCAAATGTTTTGTGTCTTCCCTTCCTATCTTCTCCGACACCCCTTGCCAGGGCGGCACCAAGGAGGAGCGCTTCGTCCCCATTGCGCCGGTGGACCGAGCGAATCGTGTCTGTGCAGAGCAATCGGACTTATACTGAACGTTTTGTGGATGAGGGGCGGATGCGTTGTTACGTGTGGGAGCCTTCAGACTGTCATCGGCCCCGCAGCTCTATGTAAACGAGCAGCAGGAGAACATGTCTCCAGCTCACACGGAGGCTGTGAGCTTTCCAATGCAAAATTCCGCTCAGTCCAAACGATCACGTCAATTTGTTTTTCCAGTCGTGTCCCGACTAAATAAAGGCTGATGTTATTCCCCCATATTCACGTTCAGCCAAGCTGCAGATTGCAGCTTTTCCCGCATCGATTCATGTTCATCCAGGCTAAATGTTGTTAGTGCATGTTAGCCTTCACCTAACCATACTTTCGGCTTCGTTGTGGCAGAAAAAAGCACTGACCACACAGATTAAAAATAAAATGAGCGAACAGGAGCTTCATAATAACCATAACATAGCAATAATAAACGTACGTTTAAAAGATCATCTCGTATATTACGGAGCTGCTAATAGATGGACTATTGTCACTATGACTGATGTAAATCACTCCTGAGCATGCGCTGTTCTCTCCGTTGCGCAGCAGAGCGGCTTTTCCAAACCCGTTGGTGATGGCGGATTTTTTCACGCTGCTTTTAACGATTGCTTTGAACTTGAAAGCTGCATCATATTGTAGTGGCGATCACGTGCACGTTGGGTCTAATGGCACCAAAGGACTCTGGGATGCGGCCGGGCATGCGTGTTTTGTTGAACCATGACTGAAGTGTCTAAGACACTTCACTCTAAGGTGTGTTGAAAAATAAATGACTCATTGCTTGGAGTTGGATAGAATATTCAACCCATGCTCCGAGTTCGCAAGTATGTTCATGGCGGCCGTCACTTAAATCCATAAATTAGCCGCGTCACTGAATAAGCCGCAGGGCTGCAAGCGCAGGAAAAAAGTAGCAGCTTATAGTCCGGAAATTACGGTAGTTTGTGAAAGTTTCTTTTTTTGTGTGTGTTTTCACAGACCACATCTGTTGAAAAACGAAGAGAATGCATCCTGAAAGCGGTTTGTCTTTACCTCAATGAAAGTCCTGATGACCTGATAAAGGAGTCCCTGGTAAGTGTCAAATTTGTATGACATGAATCCTTGGGTGTAACATTTCTTCACTTAGAAATGTTAAGACTATCTTCATACAGGTTTTGTATTTAGCTCCATAAACAAATAAAACTCAATTTTTCCTAGAAAGCTCAGAATTTAAAGCGTGCTTACAAGGTTTGGTGGTCAATCATCCAGCAATTTACAATATTTCTTACAGGTTTTTAGTCCAGATCTTGGGTAAATATCAGGAGTATTATTTTTATCTAGGCTGAAAAAAGTCATGATGTAGGTAAAGCTTTTTATATATAAGTATTTTCTAGTTGTTGTTCTTTATTATTGTAGTTGATTTTGTATTTGGGTTGTTGGTAAATGCCATAAAAAATTTGAACTTTAATCAATTTTTTTTAATACATATAACGTGACAGACTATCTGAAACACACCTAAAACACATCTTCATAAGTAATTTATATTAAATCCCTGCTTTAGGATGCTGATCTTGAAGCGGAGCAGGCAACGAATGAGCAACTTGACATGGTGATCCACGTCATTCAACATGAAGGAGCTGAGCCCACAGATGACCCCGCAGAGGTGAACATTTTCATAGAGGGGGTGGAAGTGCTGCAGGATGTAAAGGACGTGGCGTATGGTTGCACTCTCCTCCTGGGGCTCATCTACTGCCTTAATTTGGAGTTCCCCAGTAAGCTGAAATACACGTTTGAATTCATTCAGAAAGTATTGATGGACATGGATGGACAAAAACTGTCACCCAAGTTACAGGCCCTAAAGGTAAACTATATGATTAAAGGAAAGTTCACAAAATTCCTAAAGCATAATTCTTTGGATTTCTCACAGTTGGAGTTCAGTTAACGTGTTACCGTTTCTGATTGTTAATCGTTTTATCACCTCACCAATGCACTTTGGTATTTTGTATTATTTTTTTGTTTACATGTGTCTACACATAAAGGGAAATAACGGGAAAAGGCAACAAAGACGGACACGCACTTAAGAAGACACAAACTCAAAAAGGCACTTTGTTAAGTCCGTTTGAGAGTTGACTTGTGTTTGCCCTTGTTTGTTTATTTGTTATAAATAAAAAATGTGAATGTCAAATGATTAAAGTTGTGGTTATTGAAGTCCTACAACATGATTACAATTAAATTTAGTATTAACGTGAGGGATTTTAGTAAATGGAACAAAAAAACTCAACATGATTCATAAATTTAACATAACTAAAAATCGACTCTTGATTATGAATAAAACAATAAATTAGTAAAGTCAACATAACTGTTAATAAATGGAATGGAAGAATTTTGAGTAAATCCAATATAAAAATTAACAACTTTTACTTAATAATGTTAAGTAAATTCAATCTGATTGCTTAATTCAACGCAACAATGTTGAGTAAATTCAATATAATGATTAATAAATCCAACGCAACAATGTTGAGTAAATTTTACATAATAGCACTATGTAAACTTACAATAACTGTGTAATGTAGCGCTTATTCAAGATAGTATGTTGAATTTTAGTCATTCAGTCTGTCTCAGATTTAAACAAAATTGTTTTGTGGGACCGGTTGACGATACTTTTTTATTTAAATCTAATGTTTCATTTCTTTGAGTGTATGGAGCAGAGGTAGAGCGGTCAATCTCGGATCATTACAGGTTCGGTTCCTTCTTGAGTCGAGGTGTTCTAGGGCAAGACCGTGAAGTCCACATTGCTCCTGGTGGTTACAGTGTTAGGCACTGGTTAATGTTTGTACTTGTGTGTGTGTGTGGGGGGGGTGAACAGGACTGTGACTGTACAGTGTTTTGGGTCTTAAACAAAATAGAAAAGCGCTATATTCGCCATTTACTATGTCATCTATGACACGCATGACACCACAGGTTGAGGTTACCTGGTATGCCTTAAAGTGAAAACATTTAGCATTACCAATGGTTCATTCATGTTGTGCTGCTGCCCGTCACACTATAGATGAGGTTTAACAGATACCTGCTACCTCATCTGGTGATAGGAGGAGAAAACGGTTTGACTGCATCCAGGAATCTAGCTGCTCTGAGTCAGCAGTTTTTTAAATATTGTTCTTCCTGATAAAACGAACATCAGAACTGGTACTATGACAGCTAAGCATGGAAGGATCCGGGCTGCTTTTCTTCTGTAAGCATCACACAACTGCAATTTGGAGCAACAGCAGGACAAAAAAAACCTCCCTGGACTGAGCTGTTCATGATTTTGGGGCAGCTGAAAACAATTTCAAAAGAAACTTGTCTTCTATAGCAGGTAGGTCAGTTTATAGCCGTAACATTGTCCATCTCAGAATTGTATCACTGATTTTATATGTCTAGATATGTAGGTAAATAATTTCTACCAAGCTGCAGCTGAGGTCTACTTACGTTTGTGATGGATAATTTGTTTGGATGTTTTAGATTCTTCTCTTGAAACACAATGTTGTTGATGGTTGTTGATGTTGCTGCTGCTAATGTGTAAACACTTTCTTTACACTTCTCATGATCAATAAGATCTTTTTTTATGATATTGAGGTTTAATTTTCCAGCTTTTTATGTTTTTGTTCCACACATTTTAAATATAAAAGCATGGTGGTGACAATATCATGACGAAGTAAAAGAAAAAGACTACTGCACTTCACTAAACAAACAGTTAAGAAAAAATAACTTTAGTAGTACTGCAACTTCATTTACTGTAGAAGTCTTTTACTGCAAAGATGTGCAGTAAAAAGTGTCACGAGACTGTAGAAAAACATACTGTACATCTACATTGTTTAAATTTATATGGGATTAAATTATATATTCCCATGAACGTTGTTAAAGCTACATTTCCCTGCATTTCGTAGAATTTCACAATAGAAAGCGTTTAGATCAATTAAGCGTCATGCGCTAAACTGAGGAGAACTCAAACCGCTTTACGGCAACGTAAACTCCCGTCACCGACAGCCTGAGGTTGAACTTCTGCCTAATTTCAAATCTCATGTTAAACTATTTTATTTTTTTGATGTTTATTGTTTCCAAAATATTAAAATTTCATGACTTTTCCACAAACTTTTCAAGGATCTAGAAATTGCATTTAGAATTTCCAAAGCTTTTTCAGATTCTTAATGGCCGTACAAACCCTGTGTTTAAAATGATGCCATTTTTAACCAAAGTCTGAAAACTTGGGTTGCTCTATAGCATTGGTCCCCAACCACCGGGCCGCGGAGCGGTACCGTGCCGCGGGACACTTGGCACCGGGCCGCGGGAAATTTTGGCACCGGTACGCACAGAAAGAAAAAATAATTTCCATTTTATAGTTTTTTTTTTTCCGACAAAAACGTTTTATTTTGAAAGGTGACCGGATTCTCTCTGTTACATCTGTCAGACTTAACGCACGTCAAGTTGCGACACCAAACATCAGGTGATAAACCCACTAAAATTAAACCCAAACAACCAAAATGAGCAAAAAACAAACTTCTTTAGAAAGTTGCTTTGACAAGGGGAAAATTATTATTATTATTGTTATTATTATTATTACTACTAAAGAGAAAATACCTCCCCCGGTCCACGGTAAATGTGTCTTGCGTTGCACCTCAACGCCCCCCACCCACCCACCCACCCACCGGTCCGCGGTAAACGTGTCTTGCGTGGTACCGGTCCACGGTGACAAGAAGGTTGGGGACCACTGCTCTATAGGACATAGCTTCTGCAGAGTAGCAGGAGTTCATTAGAAATTCACCTCTGAGTTGTGGGGGGGATCATTGGTGCAGAGCAACCCCTCCTCATTACCCATCATCCCTTTGTTCACATGCTGTCCCGCTGGCTTACAGCCATTTGTCTGACAGTGGATGAATCAGAATGGAGCATGAATCCACCGTCACACCTACAAGCTTTTTCCTGCAGCATTTTCCCCCATCTGCTACTGACTCACATTCATAATCACCCCTATTTTCCTTGGACTGGTTCTTTGATGCAGCCAATCAGCATAGAGCAGAAACGGCTGCAGCAGCTTTGTCTCTCCCCTCGTCCTCTGCCAGGTGTCGCCTCTGGTGTTTCCTGAAGTCACACCTGTGGGTGAAGTCCTTCCCACAGGTGGAGCAGTGGAAGGGCGTTTCCCCGGTGTGGACCCGTCTGTGCAGCTTCAGACTGACTCTCTGGATGAAGCTCTTCCCGCAGAGGCTGCAGCCGTACTTCTTCTCTCCGGAGTGAATCCTGCGGTGCACGTGCAGGTTACTGGGGTTGCTGAACTGCTTGTCACACTGATCGCAGGCGAACGGCTTTTCTCCCGTGTGGACGCTCGTGTGATACTTCAGCTTGACGGCGGAGCTGAATTCCTTCCTGCAGACTCTGCAGGTGGGCTTTTGGCCCGGTTTCCTCCCCGTGTGGATCCTCAGGTGGTTCTGCAGCGCGCTGGCGTGGCTGCAGCGCTTGCCGCAGGTCTCGCAGACGTATGGCCTCTCCCCGCTGTGGGTCAGCATGTGGTGCTTCAGGGCGCTGCGGTGACTGCAGCCTTTGCCGCAGACGTCACAGGTGAAGGCCTTTTCCCCGCCCTCTTTGTTCAGAAGGCCGTCTTCATTCTGCACATGGATCCCTCTGTGCACGGCTAGCGACGTGGCGGAGAGGAAGCGCTCGCCGCACGCTTCACAGACAAAGTCTCTGGCTCCAGAGTGGAGGTTTTCGTGGTTGGCTAAAGTCTGTCGGGACTCAAAGGTCTCCGGACAAACGGAACATTCAAAGGTTTTCTTCAAAGCACAGCACCGGTGACGCTGAAACGCCCGCTCCCCCCAGAACTCCAGCTGGCACGCCGGGCACATGTGCATCCTGGCTGTCTCCACAGCGTGTTTCTGCATGTGCCTCTGAAAACTAGACTTGTGGGCAAACCCCGTCCCGCACTGAGCGCATCTGTGGAGCTTCTGCCCCGTGTGCGTCCTGGAATGTGCGGTCAGTCCCCGCAGAGCAGCGAAGCGTTTACCACACTGAGAGCACAGGTGAGGTCGGCTGTGGATCAGGAAGTGTCTGTTCATCAGGCACTTTAGAGCAAACGTCTTGTCACACGTGGGGCATTGAAATCGTCCCACTGCCTTCTTCTTCTGACCCGTGACTTCTGAGTCTTCTGGGACGGTTTCTCCTTCACCTGAATCAGGAGGAGCAGTTTCAGCTGCAGACGTGGATCCACAGTCCGTCTGCGCAGACGCGGCTGCAGCTATATGAAGACAAACAAGGCAGAACACAAAAGAACTGCGGTCACTCGGCTGCTGGTTCTTCATTCTGCAGCTCGCCTCCCAGCAGAACAACACAAGAATAAGCACCAACACGTCCATGCAGTCATGCAGTGCTGCATCACAGACATGCCACACAACTGTCAAAAGCATCCAGGTCCATTTTGTCTGCTTCTTGGTCTTACTTCTTCTGGATGAGACCGTTTCCTTCACAGTTCTGCTTCCCCGTTTACTTCTCATGTTCAGGCCTTTGCTCTGCTCTGCAGGGGAAACCTGACATTTTGATGCTTTCAGCATCTTCAGGATGCTCTCCGCAGCATCTTTGGTCCACGCTTCCATGAGAGATGCAAACTGATCCTGGAAAGTAAAGGATGAGAATCAGACGTTCTTGTTATTGCAGCACAGAGACCAGGACTGAGGCGGCTCCAGGTCAGTGCAGCCAATCACAGAACCTGCAAATACCTGCACCAATGTCTGTGTGCGGGTAGGAACTTATTTGATATTTTGATTATTCTAAGCTCTCTTTTTACCAATTTGATATATTTTATTACATTCTTTTTTTTTTTCATGATTTATAACTGCCTATTAAGGTTTATTTATTTACATTTCTGGTTATTTGTCTTTTTTAACTTTTATTTATTTAATTCCTTTTACATTTTGTTTATATCTCTGTCTCTTATACTCAGATCTGGGGGGGTCCTGTGGTAGCATATTATGTGAAGTCGAGTGGGGGGGGGGGGGGGGTCACTGATGTGGACATGTCCCCAAAATATTGTTTCCCCACTTCAGTACAAAGCCATATTTCTGTGTGTGTGTGTGTGTGTGAGTGCGTGCCTTTGTGCGTGCATGTGCATGCGTGGGGATGGGGGTGTCCTGGGCACTGTATGGGCTGTAGACAAAATATTAGTTTAATGTCTTGTCTTTGTGCTGTAGAAATGAAGTTTGGTCGGATTTGAAGGAGAACGTGGGAGAACGGAGCGGCTCCTTCACAGACTTTAACTCCTTTTGCTGCAGGAAGAAGCGCTTTCACAGATCTTTCTTCCTGTCAGTTATTAAACTCTACACCTCATGGACAATGAGGATAATAAGAATTATTGTTGTTGTTGTTCATTTTTAAGTGTTTTTTTTAATGTTATTAATGATTAATCTTCTTTTTTTAATAGAGCTATGGTATCAAGGTAATTTCCTCTTTAGATAAATAAAGTTTTATTGCATTCTATAATAAACTATAAACATGTAAACAAGCATGAATCTGTTCTATTCTTTTTTTTTCAACTTTATTGAACATGACATTAAATTACAAAACATAACATCAAACAGTCAAACAGATCATCACCCGCAACAACTATTGTCATCGTTCCAAACTTATTCAATCAAAAATAGAGTTTGCTGATAAGAAAATAGAGTATCTTAACGTATATAAAAAGAGAGTACAAAAAATAAATAACAATAATAATATTTACGACACAAAGTTTTCTTAGAAGAGGGGATTAAATATCAAACAAAAAAGCACAAATTGTTTCAGTGTTACTTGCTTTGCTCTGGCAGTAGCCATGCTTATTTCCAATTCATATCATTTAAAATATTGTTTCAAAAAATGTCTCCTTTCGGTGTAATGTTTCTTTTTTCACTTAATACATTTGTTGTTGCACTTTTTATTGAGAATTTCAATACCATTAATCATTAAAGGAGAGTCAATTTTAGAGGCTTCTTGATATTTAAGGTCAGAGGTCATCAGCTGAATTAATCCTGAGGGGAGAGCTTTCATTACACTACAAGCATGAATCTGTTTAAGTCGGAATTGACCCCTTTAAACGCAAAGCTTCCTCACTATGGCAACAGCCAAAAGAGCCTCTGGGTAACGTAGTTTTAAGTGCAAAGTTAATTCTCTATTGCAACAGTTTACCGAAAACTTTATATCGCTGTTTCACGGGAGAAACGAAGTTGTTTTTCCAATATCAGTTTCACAGAAAACGCGCATTTTCAGTGTTCCGGCTTTTTTTTCTCCCTCTTTTCTCTCCGTACGGGGCCCTCACCGTTATCTTTTGGAAAGACTGTTGCCGGTCCCGCTCCTCCTCCTCGCGCCGGCTCTCCTCGCTCCCCGGAGCTGGAGCCGCAGCGGGGCCGGTCCAGACGTCAGCGGAACTCTGCTTCAGAAGCCTGCCCAGCTCTGCCACCGCCGCCCCCGCCAGACTCTCCATAACAGAACGAAGCTGACTCTGAAAGGTCTCCAGGCTGGACATGCTGGGTGGCATGTTCGTTTCAGCTCAACGAATATTCCGTACTGCGCCTGCGCGTCGATTGAGTTCCTCTGTTTATGTCTTTGGCTTGTTTACACTCAATAGCGCCACCAAGTGGACCGGAGAGCAGAAGCTCCACGTTAAAAGCGCGTGTGGCTGAAACAAAAATCTATTTTAACCACAGGAGACAACCTTTTTCTAAAAAGGACACTTACGGCAGAATACTAAGCTTTTTTATAGATCCTTTTTATATATTTTTATATATCACTTCACTTCACTTCACTGAAATAGTTTAATTTCAAGTCAAATGAATAAATGTATCTTTGCAATGATTTTTTGGAATTAGATTGAGTATTTAATATATTTTATGCCCTTTTGTGTAAAAACGATATTGAAACCCAAAAACATAATTTTTATAATTGTAATTTCGATAATTCTTTTTGCATTTTTACGATTGTTCTGTAAATTCCTTAAAAATTGGAAAATTAGAAAACTATAAACTCATAGCTAATGCTTGTTTCCTTTTCACTATTTTCCTTTTTTTTGTCATTGTTTTTTTTTTTTACTACTTATTTGTATGACTTTGAGTTGACTTTGTTTGCTGTTTAGTCCTTGCTCCTTTTTTTTTATTATTTGGGAGGTTACATGAGAGACAACATGTTCTTAGACTTTGGATCTGTCAATAATACATAATAAAGGGGAGGAAAAACATGATTTTTCTTTATATGTTTTAGTTTATCTCAAACAATGCCACGATACAAATAGGCATGACAGTTCACAAGCAGCCTGTGGTACAGGTTACACCTTGTCATCATGTGGAGGAAGTGCCGCCGCTGCCGAACCTTCTTCACCATGACCCTGATGTTTGCTGGCCAGGACAAGTCAGCAGAGATGCTGGTGCTCAGGACTCTGAGAAACTGAAGTCATTTTATAGCTTGATTTTTCTTTATTTTATCAGATTGCTGCATTAAAAAAGCCAGTGAAGTAATATGAGGACTGCAGTGATGTGCACTTGTCTGGTTATTCCGGTTGGCTGTCATGCTGCTGCATTCAGGACCATGTGGTGAAATGATGAGTGACAGCATCTATTCAACAGATTTCAGTCACAGTTTCGAGATCACTGTGACTTAGGAAATGTTTAGCTTTGAAAAATGTTTTTCCATCACAGCAGAATGTTTTTTAGTTTCTGTCCTAGTAACGATCAATATCAGTTAAAAGCTCTCGGACAGACGAGGTGACATTTAGAGCTCGGTGCTACCGCTCTATGAAGAAGGCAGAGGCCCATCATCAGCTGAGAGAAGGACTAGTAGGCTTGAAGACACTTCAAAGTTGTGTTGAACATGTTAGAAATTTTCTGATATCACTTTGTTTCATCTTGAAAAGACGAAAGTATGCACTAGAATTATACAATTACACAATGAGCATTACTATTTGGCCCAGCTCAACTGGTAAAACAGTTATCATGACTACTGTCATGGCCGTTGCTGAAGTTACCACAAGTCAAAGAAACAACAGGGCTTGTATCTCTACGTGTTCCAGCTGCATGGTCTTCCTTAGAACACAGTGTCTGAATCAAGGCCCTGAGTTTGTAGGCTCATTCTGGAAGGAATTCTACAAGCTGCTATAGATGAAGGTCAGTCGGAACACCCCCCCCCCCCCCCCCAAATAAAAAAAAAAAGAAAAGAAAAAAACCAAGAACCCCAGTACCTGATTGTCTAAACTTCTCTGGTCAGAAAATTTTCGAATTTCCTTAATCTATCCACCATTTTTGTCCCCCTTCCATGCGGCAGGGAGTACCCGCTGGTCCCGAGAAGTCAAAATCCCACTCAGAAATAAATCATTCTTGCTCTGTTGCTGGGGCGACAGTAGCTCAGGTGGTTTAGCGGGTCGTCCAATGATCAAAGGGTCAGCGGTTTGATCCCCGCTCCCACCAGCCAAATGTCGTTGTGTCCTTGGGCAAAACACCTCACCCTCCTTGCCTCCAGCGTGGCCTCCACTGGTGTGTGGATGTGCATGAATGATCCCGGTGATGGTCAGAGGGGCCGTAGGCGTGAACTGGCAGCCACGCCTCTGTCAGTCTGCCCCAGGGCAGCTGTGGCTACATCAGTAGCTTACCATCACCAAGTATGAATGAGGAATGAATGAATAAAGGACACAATGTAAGCACTTTGAGCGTCTGGAAAAGCGCAGAAAAATCCAATCCATCATTATCTGTTACATTTTTTTATAACATGTTCTCAATAACTATATTATTTGTTCCAGTTATAAACTTACCAATCAGATGCCTCAATAAAAGCATGTGGTCTCACAACCAACGCTCGAAACATTTGAATGACAGATTCTCCTGAGCCAGTTTTTGAGAAATAGGTGTGTGCAGTAACAAGGAGCCGGTTTAGCTCGTGCTGGTTTGTGGCACCTTTCGTCCGTGAAAACCGTGAAATCGTATCCGGGCTGCTTCCTGTTCTCTTCTCTACCTCTGTGTGCCAGTTTGTTTGAGAGGGTTGCGTCAGGAAGGGCATTCAGCGTAGTTGACCAAGTTGACCATGCGACTCGTTCTCAGACGTAAGGATGGTTTGCTGTGGCGACCCCTGTTGGGACCAAGCCTCTTTCCCCTGGGCTATCTGGCACTCTCTGGCATTCTCTACTATCCAGTTGCTGAAAGTTGGCTGACTTCGTCTTCGTCTTCCCCTAAAGCTGCCATTAATATTACAGGATACAAATTATTTAGAAAAGACAGAAACAGGAATAGGAGGGGGTGTTTTGGTTTGCATCAAAGATCATTTTAAAGTGTGTTAATGAGTTGGCCAGAGAAAACAGGAATTCAATGTATACTGTTGGTCTAAATGTAACACTTCATTCTACAATTTCTTTTACTGTGATTTGTATATATAGGCCTCCCTCCGCCCAGGACGTCTTTCATTATCAGTTTCAGTCTATTTTAAATCACAGAAAGCAAGGTGTACAAATTGAAAATTCACAGTCATCATTTCTTCGTTGTTCAGATGGAGTCCCTCAAAGCTCAATATTGGGGCCAATTCTAATTATTTTGTATGTGAACAACCTGCCAGATGTATGCAAGAACACAAAAGTACAACTATATGCAGATGATACAGTTCTGTATGTTCGTGCCAAAACAAAAGCTGAAGCAGCCGCAGTTCTGTCCGGAGCCATGGTTCCAGTCTTTCAGCGGCTCCAAAACTCCTGCTTACATCTCAATACTAAAAAGATGGTCTGTGTGCTTTTATTCACGTCAGCCAACAAGGGAAGAACAACCATCAGTGGTGGTCAATAGAGAGCAATTGGAAGTTGTAGAAAAATTCAAACTTCATTCAAACTGAGCTTTTAAAGATCATGTAAAGAAAATATCGAAGATTGTCCAATTTAATCAGTCAAATTTTAAGCAAATAAGGTCTTCTCTGACTGCTGAGGCAGCAAAGGTTTTAAGCATTCAATGGTATATAAGTAAAAAAACAAATGTTGGAATAGGCACCAGGGCACTCAAGGGGACTGTGATGTACAAAGGTGCAGGACTAAATTGAGCCAAACAGTAATGTCAATCAGAGGCACACAGTTATGGGATACACTGCCACAGCACATTAGAAACTGTGAAAACTACTGTACCTTCAAAAAAGCTCCTAAACCATGGCTGACCACAAACCAGTCCTGCTGATGTTGATCTAATTATTGTTTTTCTTGGGTTTTTTAGACTCGTGTTTTATTGTAAATAACCTTTGTAAATCTTTATCCCTAATATTTTGTTGTAAATGTTATTGTTTAACCTTTTTTCCTGCCTGGGGACAACAGAGGAAATGTAGCTCCTGTGCTAACTCTGGCATATGCAAGTAGAATCAGCTGCTGAAATGTAGATCGATATGCACCGTCCTAATTCAAAGAAAGAAAGAAAGAAAGAATAAAAAAAACAAAAATGTCATGATTTTTTTAAAACAATTTTATGTTCAAACTATTTAAAAATAATTTGATACACCATTTTAGCATTACTTTATTGTGTTGTAAATGTGGATGATTACTCTCTTGTGTCTCTTCATGTTTAAGGTACTTTGTTATCAAATGTTAGAACATTTTTTTTTTGTAATACTGTACATTTCTCTTTTTTACTCATGGTGAAAGTGAAAGAACGTCTATTGTTTAGTTGTCATGCTTCACGTTACCGTAGACCGTTTTTGTCTTAAGGAGTATTGGCAGCTTTTACCCACTATTATCTGAATGAAGCATTTTCACAAATATACAAAAATAATTTAGGGGGGGATCGTATTTCTGACAGAGAAGCTCCTTATAGATTAAAACCAGACAGAGAACACGAGAACTTCAGTTCTTGAAAGTGGTTAAAGCTGTTTTCTTAGGACTCCACAGCTGTTACATAAGATCAATAATCAGGTAAAAATCTGAGACATGTATGAACTGATACCAGTCAAGGATGGAATATTGGCTGGAGGCCTAAACTGTCAGAAAAAAAGGAAGTCCTGTGCTGTAAGGAGGGGCTTAAAGCTGCTTATTACAGTTGAATTTGCAGGAATCTTACAATGATCGGGATTCCTGCGCACAGTGACTGACTACACTGAATTCCTAGGTTTGTTTTCTCTTTTACTCTTTCAGGTAAATTGAGCTGCTGACTAACGCCTTTCTTGTCCATGAGGAGTCCAAAGACTTTTCTGCACAGCGGCACTCTAGCCAAGCTTTACATATTGTCTCAATGAAGTGAAGTTAGTTTTGGTATGAGTAGGTATTTTTTCAGAGATAGAGGAGTTATGACAGAACAGCCAACATGAAATGTTAAACCGCATCTGTTTGCTATGTGAGCTCAAGTCAGAAGAGTTCTTAGCAGCAGTCTGGCAAAACGATGTTCCCTTTTCTTATCAGTTTATGTTTGTTAAGGCGCATTCCAAGTTGTTATGCAAGTGTTATGTTTCTATGATTTTTCTAAATACTCAATGCAAATGGCAGTCAGCATAATGTTAAATTCACTAACCACTAGAGCATATATTAAATGTTAAACAAATCTCCTAAAGATAACATTATTTATTTTTCAAAAATGAAAACCTTCAAAGTCACTGTTCTATGTTAATACACTCAACAGAGTTCTACAACATGTGATAGGTTCTAAAGAACTGAAAATGGTCATTTGTTGAATTTGCTGCATTAGGATGTCATTATTACGTAAATCAAGTGATTCCAATCAAAAACATCTTGAACATAAAACCCCTGATTTTGTAGCAGCTTCACAATTATTGCATCCATTGAACCTGAAAGTTTTTGGAGAATTTCTGCTTGAATTACTTTGTAGCTATAGAGCTGGGAGGCTATTCTAACATCACGGCAAAGAATTCTGTTTTTTTTACACTTAAATACAATTTGCACATTAATTTGGAATGCACTGTATTTGTTTATATTACAATTATAAAGACACAAAATTAATAACTAATAATTTTGTTCTCAGAATAAGTTTGACTTAGTTTAGGGGAAGGCTGTGCTCCCTTTCTGTCTCTCAATGTGACTCTGAAATCCATGTTCTGTTTTCTCTTCATTCAGCCATGGACTTCACAGAGCCCGTCCTATCAATTGTCAAAGTCATCTATGAAGTGGTGGAGCAGGTGAACGCCAATGAAAAACGCAGTAAGCGTATTTGTGACAGAGTCAAAGCCTTGGAGAAGATCATTCGTTCCATTCAAAGCCAAAAAAAAGTTGTAGAAACTGAGAATGTGAAGAACATTGTCAAGGATCTCACAGACACTCTAAACGCAACAAAGAATCTCCTGGAAAAACATGCAGGATCAAACTGGATGAAACGCGCCATTAAAAAGAGTCACTATGAAGAAGAGTTCAACCATGTGAATGACAGGCTCAACGATGCCTTCCAGGCCCTAAGTTTAGCTCTGAACATAGAGCACGAAGACGCAATCCGCAAGGTTTTTGACAAGGTCACTCAAAAGATGGAGGATGAAGAAGACAAGAAGAAGGATGAGGAGGGTGAGTGTAGACTTCCATCTGAAGCTATCAGGCCCACGAGTCCAGCTCTCTAAATCCAGTTCTGTAGATGTTAAACAGAATTAGATATATGTTTTGTTTACATCTAATATTTGTTGTCGACCTTGTCTTAATCTGACATCTGAACCAAAGCTAAACACAAACGCTAGGCTGCAGGTTGCCATTTCAGTTTATTTGATTATTTAAAATGAACTTGTTTTAGGGATTTATGTTCAGAACATGGACTGTGTATGAGGAACTGGACCGAGAGACGTCACCCATAGAAAAAAGCTCACTTCTGGCTCCAATGGAATGAAATCAATTCAGTTATTTTTTCATAATCTTGACGCCACTATGTTGTAGCCAGTTGACATTTTTATTGCAACCATTCCTGCTGATCAAGAGTGAGCTTGTTGGACGGCCGCATCCAACCACTTTAAAGCATATCAGATTAGTAGTTGGAAAGTTTAGGTGGATCAGGTAATGTAATTACAGACTGAAGCACTTGAGTCTCCAGACCACAGATGATGCAAAGTACTGCTGGGTGAGAGTGAGAGTTCCTGAGAGCTAGTGACCGCTCCAGCACAGGCACAAATGCTGATTGCATAATCACTCACTGGATTCACTTGGTGATTTTGAAGGGTAACACAGTCCGTCCCCAGCATGTGGAGACAGTCTGAGTGGAGACAGAGGAGCCATGAGCAGGCAAAAGAACCGTGAGAGAAGATCTGAGGTTTAGCAGGCAAGTAGGCACAGGCAGAGATCCTGGGGAGAGGAGACGAGGTCTGGAGTGGTGAATGAGAGACATTAAAAAAAGGGACGAGACAAGACTGGTTGGAAAGCCACACCTGGAACCTCAAAAAGTGGGCCACACAGAATCTGTCAAAGACCACATACTTTTATTGTGGCATCTGATTGATCAGTTTATAACTTGAATGACTTGCCATAAAGAAAAAACATAAAGTCCCAACTGGAGGACCTGAAACAGCATCACCAATGACGGACCCGTTTGCATGTTCTCCCCGTGCATGCGTGGGTTTTCTCTGGAGACTCCGGCTTCCTCCCACTGTCCAAAAACATCCTTCATAGGTTATTTGGTCACTCTGAATTGTCCATAGGTGTAAATGTGAGTGTGTGATTGTGGGCTTGTGTCAGACTGGCGACCTGTCCCAGGTGTCCACCGCCTTCACCCACGAGTGCCCGGGAAAGGCTCCGGCAGCCCCGTGACCCCGAAAGGGACAAAACGGGTTTAGAAGATGGATGGGTGTTAAAAAAGGTCAGATCACGAATTCTGGCAAAATGACTCAGTAATAGCAGTTGACTTCACTATAGAGGTTGTTGCGGCCGCGTAAGGCCTTCCCAGGTTTGGATGGTTAAGGATATCAAAAACCTAATGAACAAATGGAAAAGAAAAATCACATAGAGTCTTCATGAAGTTTCAACCCTTTTGCAAAAGGGAGAGCCAGTGGCGTCCACAGAATAGAAGTACTTCACTTCCGCTCTGATCTGGTAGCTGGTGCTCACAGCGCAGGTTTTTTAGACGAATACTCAGAAACGCATGGACTGAAATATCTCTTTGGGGTTCATTTTTCTGAAGAATGAACATTATAATACATTTAAAGGCTCAAAAAAACGGATTTTGCATTGTACAGGCCCTATAAAGTAGAGAAAACGTCTGTGTTCTTGATTTCACCTTTGCTCTGCTCCTCAGACCTGCTGGAAAAGATGATGGCGATGCAGAATGACGTGACCGAAATCCTTGTAATCTGTGAGTATATTGTCTTTTTTTTCTACCATGGAGTGCTTGTCTGACTTGATGAGACCCAGTGAGTTCAGAGTTAAAGCTTTCTAGACTAAAAATCCAAGGTGTTCATTTGGGAAACGTCCTTCAAAAAGTGGACAAAACCTGATGAAAAAGCCAGTAGTTTGCAACATAAGCAGAACAATAGAGTCCACCTACCAAATAAAAAGTTCCCGCTTTGATTTGAATTCATTCAAACAAATTAGGTCATGTTATGAAAAGCCTCTCATGGGAAATGGCCTGCAGCAATTTATCTGGTTTAAGCTGCAAAGTTTGATCACTGTCAAGAGGGAATCTCACAACTCTGTGTATTGGGTGTGAATGACCAGCTAGAATTCCCATCGGGTTCAAAAATGTGGCTGGCTATTGCATCACCTTTCATGTGTTAGTCCTTTCAACAGGAGGAAATTCAACTTTTTGCCCCAGGGTTCCATGAAGATGGACTGAAATGATGTTCTTATTCTTTCAATTAAACTTAACTGTGGTGCAGTGGTCAATGTACTGTTTAACACAATTAGCATGTTAACAGTTCAAGCCAATACTGTCAGCTTGTTAATAAAACATTTATTTTTACTCAGTTTCAAACTAAAAATGTAACAGATTACTTGCAACATTTGAATTACTTTTACTGAACTCCGAAGTCACACATTTAAATAAAAACGATTGTTTGGGATCAGGAAAAGTTTTGATGAAACCGATCACTAAGATTGATGAATCTCAGAAGCTTGTAGTGTGGGACTCAAAATACAGGAGACCAGGCACAGTGGCAGAAACTAAATCATTTCATACATAAACTGAAGCATGACTGCAACCACAGAGAAACAAAACGGTGGCAAAGCAGAGCAGAACAGGTGACCTGACAAGGATGAACTGAAAACCAGACGCTTAAATAGACTGAAGATAACTGACAGAAATGAAAACAGCGATGGATGAGCTACAGGAACTTGGAGTGACTGATAGTGGAACAATTCAAAACATGACCAAAGCCAAGAACCCAACTGAAAAACCAAACTAAAGCACAGAATCCTTACAGATGAATTGATTTCTTTTTTGTCATTGCATGACAATTTATTTGCAGCAGTGAAATGGTTTGTGACTTTTTCAGAAGGTAGTACAGCTCTATGTAAGTATACGCCATTTACCATTTTGAATAGATCAGGCTCCACCGGTACCAAATGAGTGTCGTTTGACATAATTAGGAGTGAGGAGGAGAAGGGTATGCTGTGACTGTCAAAGAAACAGGTGGAGGTGCAGATCCTGACATCTATCCCTGCACTGGTAACAAATACCTCAGATGATTTGTTTTATTAGAGATTTTTGAGAAAACTTGAGCTCAAATTGTTCTTTTCGCTGAAAACGTTGGACAGCAAGAAGCTTTTTGTATTTTCTTAATGGACACATTTTCTATGCATCCAGTTAAGAATTTTTACATGTATTTCTTTTGTTGTTGTTCTTTTATTTCAGTGAAGTTACAAAAAAGACCTTATGAAGAAATTCGGAAGATAAAACTTTCTGAGCTAAAATTTGTCCCTGACTTCCCCAAAAAACCATTCTTGACAACGGAGTCTGCAGAGAATTACAAGGGAGAGTTTCAAGGGTTCCCAGTGGTCATCAAGAAATTCCTCAACACACCCCAAGTCTCAAGGTTTGTTCTATGGGGTAAATACTGTACGCTCATATAGAGCTTTATTAAGGCGCAAAGTGCTTTACAGTCACAAATCCAATTCACACACGCACACATCCACCCAGTGGTTCCATTGCCAAGCAAGGTGCAAAGCTATAACCACCAGGGGCAATGAGGGGTTCAGTGTCTTGCCCAAGAACATTTGGACACAGGGCAGGGCAAGGTAGAAACCAAACATGTAACCTTCCAGTTAGGGTTCAGCTGCTCTACCTCCAAACCACAGCAAATGGATAAAATCAAACCAAATCAAAATTACTTTATTTTTTTAGTTGGAACTTTCTTTGCAGATGGAACTCAGAGAGCAGAGACGGTCATCAGCAAAATCAATACAACACACATACACTTAATAAAATACAGAAAGTATATACTCAGCAACCGAAGTTAAGGTTTATTTAAAAAGAAAAGTTGTGAGAAAGCAGCACAGCAGCTAAAGCAAATTCATGACATGTTCAGCTATATCTGATACCCTTTCAAACCTTTTAAACGTATTGCTTAGTAGTATTACTCATTACTGTATGGAAATGCCTTTTCTAGCCCTGTACAGGTATACAAATGGGCTTCTTGTTCAATCATGTCCTTTCTCTTCAACAGCTCAGAGGTGGAAACAATTTTCAAAAAGGAAACTGATACGATGAATCGCTTTCAGTCACCCAACATCCTGCGTCTGTTTGGGATCTGCATCATTAATGAAAACTGTAAGTTCTTCATGAGCTCCTCACAGGGCCTGGTACTCACACTGCAGCAAAAGTCTGATGGGTTTGAGTGTCTGCAGCTCCACAGTCAGAGTTCATGGTCGTCATGGAGTACTGTGAAAAAGGAAGCCTTCGACAAGTTCTGGACTCGAACTGTGAACTGTCCTGGACCAGGAAAGCTCGCATGTGCCTTGATGTGGCACAGGGAATCTATAGGTGAGCCTCCTTCTGAAATGCTGCTAAAATACTTAAGTTCTGCAAGCCTTCATCTGAAACACTCTGATCTAAGCATCAGATGAAATGTGCACAAACCATCTACAGAGAAAGATGATAAAATGTTTGATCTCAGGCTGCACCAGACCGAAGAAAACTTCAAGGTTCATGGAAGCATCAGCAGCAGAAGGTTCCTGGTGGATGAAGCCTACAGAGTCAAGGTGCGCCTCTTCAACCAGACATGCTGTGATATGAAGCATCATAAAAATCTGATATGATGCATTATTGTCATTTTCAGCTGGGAGGCTTTGAGCTTTCAAAAACGGAGACATCACTTCAAAAGTCGGTGAAAAAAGACGCACTGGAGTCAACTCTGTGCTACTATGCCCCTGAAACGCTGGAACACTACAAAATAAACAAAGAGAGCGAGATCTACAGGTGAGAATCACAGTCTGCAACTTTGAATAAAGTTTAGAATAGAATAGAATAGAATAGAATAGAATAGAATGCTTTATTGTCATCATTCGAGGAGCACGGCAATAGTGATAGTGTCCTCCTGCTACCGGTAGTTTGCCTTTGACCTGAAGACAAACCAAAGCACTTTCAAAGCACTTCATAACCACAGATGTCATTGCCACTGGTCTGTAATCATTGTTGCCTACATCACAACTGCCCTTTTGGGTGGATTTAGGCTGTCAACACGCAAACAATGGGAAAATCGGTACGGGGTACACAGGTGGCCCGCAGGAAACATCAAAGTCGTAGATCGCACTGTGAGCCCCTTAGGGCGAATGTGTTTTTAAACTTTTTTTAAGGGCATGCTGGAGGTTAGTAAAACATTGTGGTGAACACTTACACAACAGGTAAGGGTAAAGTAGGTGAGGCCCCTGCATGATGTATGGGTTATTCTTTGTTTCAACCCCCATGAATCCTGCGCATTGCGCAAGGAGCCCATTAGTGCTATTCAAGTGAAAGGTGCAAACTCCTTGCACGTCCCGTGTGTGCAGCCTGGCTTCTGGAAATGAGGAAATTAGACAGAGTGTTTTTTGTGTAGTTTGTGTGAGCGCTTGGCATCTAAAGGCACAACACCCGAGCGAGTGTGGCATAAGCCACCATATGACAGCATCACCTCTATGTCATGTGTGTAACTTACATTGTCCTTACAAATACTTCACAATACACTTAGAACATGACAATCGTACGTTCCATTTTTATGATGTGGCCTCAAGAGCCATGATGCAACTGCAAGACACACCTGTTCTCGTCTGAGATGTACCCCCTCCTGTCCATGACCTTTAATGTGCCAGGACTCCTCAAAAGGCCACAGCACCCGTACAGGTCAACCTCCTGTACGTGTGAATGTGACTAAGACATCATATTTAATGACCTTTACCTTCTGTTTAGTTTTTTCACATTAAAAGCTGAACATGTTCTAAAAGTACACATGTGATTCTTTGACTTTAACTGCCACGTATACATTTAGTTTGTGTGTTAACTCACTCAGGGGATAAAAAATAGGTTTTGTGTGTAATTCGCCAAACTGATCATGAAATTGGGTAAACTGTGAGAGGAAAAGCTCCCTGAGAGACTCCCAGCTGAACCGAACTGAAAGGAAGGAGAGGATTCTGCTATGAGAGGACGAGAGAGACTCAGAAACAAGTCTGCTTCTTCACAACAATAACTTACTTTAACCCTTGTGCTATCTTGGATGACCCCACCCTTACTTTGACATGTTCTCCCTACCATTACAAAGGTGGATAAAGGTGGAAAAATTTCATGTAATCCACTGAACCAGTGAAGATCACAAAAAATGTTTAAAAAAAGGTTCAGAGCTTTGTCTAGTGAATCTAGATGACCCAACTCCCAACGGTAAAGTGCCTAGGATTGCACAAGAGTTACAGTATCACTCTCACATTACTTTTTCCATGTTGGGATGTTTTGTGTGTTGCTCAAAAACATATTAGTGTCTAAACTGGAAGCTCTAAACAACCAGTGGAACAAAGCCTGCTGAGTCCACTGGCCCACACCTGCACCCCAAACAGGAATATTTAGTTGAATGTTAAAGTAAATACATTTGAAACTACAAATAATGAGAAGCTTTATTTACCAAAAGCACTTTTTCTCCCTGACGCCTCCTTCAGCATCGGGATTGTTCTGTGGGAAATTGCAACTCGGAAGAAACCATTTGCAGGTGAGTGCTTCTGAAAACTTCTATAAAGTTGAAAATAATAAAACACACAACCATTGTCCTGTTCAGCCCTGAAACGGTGGCTGTCAGTACACTCACACTCATGACTTTATACTGATGTTCAGGAATTTGAGGAGAAGGGGTAAATCAGGACTAAACCTGTCTGGGCAGGTTTGTGGTTGAAGATGTTAACTCATCTACTGCTTACTTTTGCTGCTTTCTACTCGACTTTTCCAAAATAAGAGAAATGCCTTTGTTGAATGTCAGTTTTTCTCCTCTTGCTTACTGTGCATATGAGCTTTATAAATTGAATTTAACTGATGTTGTTTATCTGGATCTTTCAGGTTTGAATAAAAAACAAATTTATCAAAAAGTGTGGATAGAAAAATACCAGGAGCCACTTCCACCTGATTGCCCTGAAAATCTACAACAGATGATCAACGCCTGCCGGGCTCACGAAGCCTTTGACAGACCATCAGCTGGTGGTAACTGACACGCCTTCATCCAGACGCTAGATTCGAACAAACAGGTTTTTGTCTGACTGTACTGAGGAAAACATTTGACCTGTGTTTGCTCTCCTTCCTTTCTCCTGCAGTGCTCATGGATAAACTGCGCATAGTGGTGGCCCAGCTGGAGGAGTGAGACAGTGATCATCTTAAAGAGGAATCAAACATGCAGCTCAAAGCTGCGGTCAGGGTGTTCTAGAGCTTTCTATCTTTCCATTTTAAACGTTTACGTTTGCTTACTAAACAGAGGGAACTTCATGACATTAATTTCAAATTCTAAATCATTTTATCTAAAATAAAGCATGCTAAATTCTTTTCCTTAACTACAAAAGTTGGTAACAAATTTATACTTCCAAATTTACCGTCTTGTTTTTATCCAGCTGGAATGAAAAAAAAAACTGAAATCAGGAAAAACTGGTTTGTGACCAGGCAGTTCACAGTCTGCACTTTTTTTTCAGAGAAACACCAGCTACAAAGAAGCAGAGTTTACGCTTCAACTGCAAATCCATCATTTAGGATGCAGATTCTGTTTATTGGTGATTAAGGAGAGATTGATGACTTAAAGGGGGACTAGTTTTGGGTGAATGCCGTAAAGCTTTTGTACTGTTTTATGTCGGTGAACGTTCTCATTGTTGTGTTTATGTTTTAATTGTCTTTGTTTTTCTGACTTTATTTTGGATATTTGAATCTTGAAAGCTTTTGAAATTTGAAAATCTCCATTGCTAAACTCGTTCAACCATCAGCTGCTTCTAATTTTGGTTTTGGTGATTTAGAAGTTTTGAATCAATTGTCACTTTTAAACTTCAATAAAAACTTGGGAGAAATGTTTGGTCTTCAAATCATTTAAAATAACAGCTTTATGTTAAGGAAGATTCAAATACAGCAGATCATCCAGGGCCAATTGTAATGGCTCCACAACCCTGGTGCTTGATGAGTTCCTATTAGCGTCAAGCAACACATCAGGCTAGTTCAGTGTGGTGAGGGAGTGGGCACAGAAAGGTTTTTATTTCAAACTCTCATTTTTTTCATAGAAGCAATACCTCAGCAATATTTAAAAAAAGCTAAGATGCGCACTGATGACTTTGATATCCATAAAGGGGGGTTAAAAGCTTTACAGTAGAGCCTTATATTCAAAGTTTTGTTAAAATGAACCATCTATCTTCATCTTCTTTTCTGTCAAAGCCAAGTACTGTGATCCCTTGTAGTAGAACCACACTTTCTGTCCCTCTTCTCAAAAAGAGGGACGACCACCACCACTTTCTACAAGTCCAGAGGCACTGTACATTACCACTAGGCAATATGACAAAGGTGTGCAGATTGAAGAAATCCACCTACTGGGCAATCATATCCATCACCATGACCAGGGCCAGCAGGACCACCACAGGAGCCCCCAACGCCAGAGAGCAGAGAGGCATGGAAGCACAGAGAGTGCAAGCTCCAGCCCAGCCAGAAGAATAACCTAATAGCTATACCTTCATGAGTTTAAGAGAACTAATAACAGTGCTACTCAAGAAGAGATGCAGAATCAGATTGCAGAAAGTTTGCACCACACTAATGAAAGATTTTCCCAACTCAGGATAGGTTAACTATCTGGGTGGCTGTCGTTCTCGACAGGATAGTCAGATGACTTGGTCTGTGTCAGAACCGTGGTTTCCACTGTCACTTTCACCCATAGGTCCATTGTTGCCAGTACTGGTTTGAGTGGTCTCCTTTCCATTGGTTGGATTTACAATGGGTGCATCACTTCATTTATAGATGTTTTGTGTCCTTTTCCTGTTCCGGTAAACTTTCTGTCTCAAGTAAGTTTTCACAATCATGTCGGGCAGCAGTGGTGCAGCAGTGGGGGGTGCCCTCTGAAAGGAAGATTGCAGCTTTGATCCCCCCTTGCCCTCCCATGTGTTGAAGTGTCCTTGGGCAAGTTGCTGAACCCCACATTGCCTCTGATGGTTATAGGTTGGCACCAGTGTTTGGCAAAATAGCTGCCATCAGGGGACTGTGGGACTGTGACTGTAAAGCGCCTTGGAAGGTAAAAATGCGCCAAACAAGTATATGCCATTTAGCATTTACCATTTGAGTTTCCACAATCAGGTAAGTTTTTGTCCTCTCAAACATTATCAGGGCTTGTGGCATCATCAGAGTTGGAGTGCTAGACAGCACGGTTTAAATAGTCTGGAAGTAGACAATAATTTGTAATGCTCATTGGACCTTGGAATAATGTAACGTATAGCTATCCTTTCCTTCTAAACTGAAATTGGCTTATGTTCATCAGGGTCAGTTGTTGTTTCGTTGCTTATGTTGGGTCAGTGAGGTTTTTCTTGCACTGTTGGAGAACTTGCAGGGACTGTTGTCAGGAACCTACATGGTAACAAAAGGTCTCTGTGAAGAGTTGCAATGGGACTGTCTTAATGTTCAGGCTGGAATGTATATACATGTATGTTGCCTTTTTGACTTTGACCACATAAACGATGGATTCCCACCCCCTCTTACTTCTTCATCATCCTCCAACTCATTCACCCCCTTTTGCTCCCCTTTCTTTGGTACCCTTACCCCCCATCTTTAACATCTCTCTTTCTCTCTTAGCCTCAAATACAAAAGGTACAAAGAAGAACATCACTAATGCCGGACAATCATCAGTGTTTTATTTTTTATTTTTGATCAAAAATCTTCAGCAAATCTTTGCAGGAAGGACTTGGTTCTGCTCAGAATGACGCCGCAGTCAGCAGGGTTTTGTGTCTTCACTCCTGCTCACAAACAGGCTTTTTAGGAAGCGTAGCTGCAGGTACCCAGAGGTGACGATGAGTAGGCTGAGGGCCACGGACCACCACGTCATGTACTTTGAGTTAGAGCGCAGAATGTAGTAGTCAGAGCTCTTCTTCATGCGGCCAAATGCGTAATAACGAAACATGTGGAAGACAAAATTCTTCACTCTGTTGTTGGAACCCTGAGGAGGAACAGGCATTAAGAAACTGGGAGCATAAGATCAGTGCAGTTTACTTTCATGTTGGACATCTCTGCTTTAAAGTTCTCACAAACAACAAAGCTGAGACTGAATTTTATCTCCTTAAAGAGTTACCAGCGTCAACCCTCCCTCTCCAGAACCAGAGTGATATTTTAACATACTTTTATGAAAGTGTCTATTCACACATAATTTTCAGAATACGTGGGGCCAGCCCAGAACTATTTTCTTGGCCACATGGACCCAGAGGAAGGGTGTGATGGCAGCTGCCACACCCACAACAAAATGGTGGTAACCCCCCTCAGCACTGCACTCATTCTTTTTAACAAGTTTATTATTTCAGATTTACTCTTATTTACTCTTTACTCTTTTTGATTTACTCTTAAATCAATGCAGAAATTTCTTTGAGATGGAATATGCATTTATGCTTTGTTTTCAGTATTTATTTGCAGTACATACATGTACATACAGTACAGACCAAAAGTTTGGACACACCTTCTCATTCAAAGAGTTTTCTTTATTTTCATGACTATGAAAATTGTAGATTCACACTGAAGGCATCAAAACTGTGAATTAACACATGTGGAATTATATACATGACAAAAAGTGTGAAACAATTGAAAATATGTCATATTGTAGGTTCTTCATAGTAGCCACATTTTGCTTTGATTACTGCTTTACACACTCTTGGCATTCTCTTGATGAGCCTCTACCAGAAATGGTCTTCCAACAGTCTTGAAGGAGTTCCCAGAATGCTTAGCACTTGTTGGCCCTTTTGCCTTCACTCTGCGGTGCAGCTCACCCCAAACCATCTGGATTGGGTTCAAGTCCGGTGACTGTGGAGGCCAGGTCATCTGGCGCAGCCCCCCATCACTCTCCTTCTTGGTCAAATAGCCCTCACACAGCCTGGAGGTGTGTTTGGGGTCATTGTCCTGTTGAAAAAGAAATGATGGTCCAACTAAAAGCAAACCGGATGGAATAGCATGCCGCTGCATGATGCTGTGGTAGCCATGCTGGGTCAGTATGCCTTCAATTTGGAATAAATCCCCAACAGTGTCACCAGCAAAGCACCCCCACACCATCACACCTCCTCCTCCATGCTTCATGGTGGGAACCAGGCATGTAGAGTCCATCCGTTCACCTTTTCTGCGTTGGAAAAAGACACGGTGGTTGGAACCAAAAATCTCAAATTTGGACTCATCAGACCAAAGCCCAGATTTCCACGGGTCTAATGTCCATTCCTTGTGTTCTTTAGCCCAAACAAGTCTCTTCTGCTTGCTGCCTTTCTTTAGCAGATATTCTAGCATGAAGGCCTGATTCACACAGTCTCCTTTGAACAGTTCTTGTAGAGATGTGTCTGCTGCTAGAACTCTGTGAGCCATTGACCTGCTCAATCTGAGCTGCTGTTAACCTGCCATTTCTGAGGCTGCTGACTTGGATGAACTGATCCTCCACAGCAGAGGTGACTCCTGGTCTTCCTTTCCTGGGGCGGTCCACATGTGAGCCAGTTTCTTTGTAGCGCTTGATGGTTTTTGTGACTGCACTTGGGGACAGTTTCAAAGTTTTCCTAATTTTTCAGACTGACTGACCTTCACTTCTTAAAGTAATGATGGCCACTCGTTTTTCTGTACTTACCTGCTTGTCATGATCCAAATTCTAACAGTCTATTCAGTAGGACTATCAGCTGTGGATCCACCTGACTTCTGCACAACACAACTGATGGTCCCAACCCCATTTATAAGGCAAGAAATCCCACTTATTAAACCTGACAGGACTCACCTGTGAAGTGGAAAACATTTCAGGTGACTACCTCTAGAAGCTCATCAAGAGAAAACCAAGAGTGTGCAAAGCAGTAATCAAAGCAAAAGGTGGCTACTATGAAGAACCTACAATATGACATAATTTCAGTTGTTTCACACTTTTTGTGATGTATATAATTCCACATGTGTTAATTAGTTTTGATGCCTTCAGTGTGAATCTACAATTTTCATAGTCATGAAAATAAAGTAAACTCTAAATGAGAAGGTCTGTCCAAACTTTTGGTCTGTACTGTATATTGGTTTGGTTTACTCATTTTGGTTTGTTTAATTAATGTCATCTGTTTTTGAGTTGTCAGTTCTGAGGGTGCTACTAGCCGCTACGGGTGAGGCTGAGGTTCTGCTCCTGGAGCTAGTCAAGTCCTCACAGCCTTAAATGCTCCAGTCAGGCAATTGGGCAGACGCCATCCACAGAAGCCTCCAAGGGGAGAAACCATGGACTTACTTAATGCTTATTTGCTTTGCTTCTGTTATTTATTCACTTTGTTCTATTTTTGAAGATTTTTCTTTTCCACTAAGAGACCAAGTTTTGTGTTTAGTCTGTGTGGTCTTTGTTAAATGTCTATGTAATCATGCTAGTTTACCCCCATGTTTCCTTCGGTGGCCTGATCAGCCACTATATATGTTCCCCTGTTGTGTCTTTGAGGAGGTCAGTTTGTTTCTGTTACTTGGTCTGTTTTTTGGTTAAGTTAAAGTTAAGTTTGTTGCCTGAGTTAATTATATTTCTGTTGACCTCTTTTAAGGGCCCAGTTTATAAATTCGTAACAATTTTTGAGAAAAATGAAATTTTCATTTTTTCATAAACTTCTGTTTCGTCTTTGGCTGCTCGATCCCTCACATAGAGGGTCATGGTTAGGATTACGGTTGATTATGGTTAGGGTTAAACCACTGAATGGTTCCCGAGTGCAGGCTGTTCAATGTGAAGTCTAGATACTTCCATTGGCTTTGGTTATTTGGCTGCTTAGGTCTAATGTTGGTTGGGGATCCTGCTTAACATTACTACATCATGACACAACCCATTTCATCCACATATATGTAAAAAGAAAAAAAATGCAAACGTTTACAGATCATTTTCTTAACATCAGAGAACCTAATGCCAAATGTATCTTTTTGTTTGTATCTCACACTGGTGAAATTAGCCCTCATTGACAAATCACAGATTGAAACTACAATACAGACTAGAGACTATCAAAAAGGGCTGCTGATGGCCACGCTCAAATGCATAGAAAAAATAAACTGTTTCTCATTAAATTGCAATAACAGTTATGATCAAAAACGGTTATGGCACCACTTGCCTCTGCTCTTTTATAAGTGCAGATAGGAATAGGAAGAACAAAATGCTTTCTGTCACACCAATGAGCAGAAGTTGAGCGAGGAGCAGGCAGGCATGATATTAATAGAAACAGATTTGTTAAAATGAACTGTGGGGACGTTCACCTCAATGATGCTCAGGGTATTGTTTAGGTCTTTGTCAAGTTCTTCTCTCTTCTTCTCCTTCTCGGCCTTAGAGGGGTCCTGGTCATCATAGTAAACACCAAAGCTGAGGAAAATCTGCATGGTGCTGAAGCGGTTGTGGAAGTTGCTAAAGCACATCTGATAAAAGCCTGAAAAAGAATATTCATTTTTTTTTTAGCTTATAGAGAATCATCCACTGTGTGGGGTAGAACAGTGGTCTCCAACCTTTTTCAGGCCCCGGACCAGTTTATGTCAGACTTGCCTCCAGTTTCCCTCAGCTTTTGAGGACTAAGTTTATATTCATCTTCTGTAAAATATCTGCAGCAGATTTGAATTTTATTTCCACACTAGATTTTATGTAGGAACCATTAAAGTCTGATATAGATTTTTCTTTAACCCATAATTGTCAAAATGGAAGCTAAAAAATCTGACGCCAAGTTCAGCCTCGTCAGACTTTCAAGTAAGATAGATACTTTTTTTTTTTTTAAAGGTCACTAAAACTGGCATTTTCTACATTTAATAGTAAATGTGAATCTGTCATTTGAGCAACTTTATTAGCAGCATCCTCTCCACATCCATGTTTGGAGTGTAGACTCCTGGTTCTGTCTGTTAAATCCAGATTTCATTTTTCTTTAAAGTCAAAATCTTTTCTTCTGTTTCCTCACTGGATACAACAGAAGAAAATAACGTCCTAAATAAACTTGTTTTTTCACCTACTTGGGGGTTTCACTTCTTAAAACAGCCATTTTAATAAAGTAGTGGATGTATTGTCGTTACGTGATTAAGCAACTTGACATGCGTCAGGAATGAGTCAAATGTGATGGGGAAAATAGTAGATGTAGTTTTTCAAAGTAAAAAAAAACTTCCTTCAGAATCAGATTAAAAATGAAACTGTAAAAATATAGGAATTGTTTTTTTACTTTCTTTGCGGCCTGGTACCAACTGTTCCCCTGAGCTGTACCAGTCCGCTGCCTGGGGATTAGGGACCACTGGTGTGGAAAAGACAGGCCTCTTGTTCTGCAGAGGAAGTTTTTTTTTTTTCAAACTTTTCAACTCCACATTTCAGGCTAAAATTTCAGAAAGTGCAGCTATAGAAAGACTTGTGTATCCAAATTCCTCAAACCAGCTCATTCAGTCTGGCATGGAGGTAGAAGAATGACAGTGAAGGCCTTATTTTTTATTTATTTATTTGCCACAGGAAGTGGACAAAGTCACTTTAACTGGCCCTGAATCTCCCTAAATCCCTGCTTTGCCTCCAGAGTGGACCTAAGTGAGCCTCAAATCTCACTGCTTCAAACAGCAGCATCACTCATGACTCGACTGAATACCAGTCTGCAGTTCTGATTATGGGGAACAAACTCAGAGAATAGCGCCTCGAAACAGTTGATATATCCACACAAACCAGCTGCAAGTTCATTGAAGGGGAGGCATCGATAATCTGCATCAGCCAATCAGAGAGCCCCAGTTGTCCCAGGAGGCTTTCTGACTGTGCCACAGACACATGCTGCTCTACAGCCACCCACAGCTGCTGATAGTTACCCTAACCATAACCCTTAACCAAACCAGGAGCCTGGAAATAACATTCTGGTTGTTAGGATAGAGCAAAAGTCCTCATAAAGTCAGAAAATCTGACAACCTGGATCTAATGAGGTAAATAAAAATACATGTTTCTGTATACTTTCTATTTTTTGAATATGACATCAAGAAAACAGACAATTACCTCCAAATCTCTAACCCTAGCCCTTTGGTTCCTTCAAAGAGCCGATAATTAGAACTATTTGAACCTGAAACTCCAGCGTGGTTCTTTGTGCATGGGAAAGATACACACCTGTTTCTGAGGCCTTGAAGTTGACCTGACCCTTTGCATCATCCACCGTGGACACCAACAAACCACCGGGAGCATTGACCGTAACTGTGAGATGCCTGGCATTACCGATTCCCGTCACCCACTGGACCTGGAAGCAGAAGACAGTTCTGGATGTGCTGGGCCAATTAGCTCAGTTCTGTTCTCTATATCAACACAGTCAGCTTACAGGAAATCCACTAATAAAGAAAAACGTCTGGTTTTTCTCTCACCATGAAGCTCAAGTAAAATGTCTCTCCATGATGAGCAAAGTGCCAGAAACACTCAGTTCCAGCTGAAGGAAGCACCACTGAAAAGTCGTACTGGTCGGCACCCCAGAACAGCTCCTGGTCTGCAGTGTTGAGGTGGGGGCTCATCTGGGGGCCGCAGGCAGCTAAGCCCCACAATACGCAGACAGGAAGAAAGAAGTGAATCCCAGAAAGCATGATGTGAAAGTGGAGAACATGGCTTTGTCGTCTGGCTGTCGGCAATGGGAGTGAGGGTTTAGGAAATAATTAACTGTCTGGGAAGAAAAAGCTGCAGTGCAGATGGAGGTCAGCACCGACAGAGCTCAACGTTTTCAGTCAAGCTGGGCCCAAACCTGATGTTTCATCTGATATCACCATCAGCACGAGTCCAGTTGTCCAACAGCAAGAACATGAAAAAATGAAGCAAAATGAGGGACAATCTTGCATAAATTTAGGAGAAACTAGTTCCCACAAACACAGCATAACAAACTGGTTTGTTTGTGCAAAAAAGGTATCTGATATACGTGCAAAAATGTTTTCCACTTTCCACACCTTTACGAGGTGTGGACTACAAAGATCAGAGACAAAGACTGAGATAAAGCACTTATGTGAAATGTGAGCAAAACCAGCAGATATCAGGGTTTCCCTTCTTTTCCTTGTCGTGTTTTATTTATTCCATTAAGCGTGGGACCAGTAAGAAGAAAAAACAAACCACATCTGCCCATCACATGAAATCAAAACTACCTGGGAGCACAATACACTTGTACATATGACAATTAAAGACAAAAAACTAAAGAGCTCTTTAGTGAGGCGAGATCTTAGGAATGTGATTACAAGATTTATTAAAAAATGCACAATAATTTTAATGTGTCACTCACAAAAGCAGATACAGTCATTAAAGTCAATGAATCAGTAACCCAACGAGTGCAAAGTAGTCTGCTTGTTCACACACATGTAATTTGCTCTCATGTACAAAAAAAAAAACATACATTTACTGGGCGAGAAAAAAAAATCAAGAGATTTCAAAGAAGTAAGATTCCTTTTTCTTTCAAAAAAACTAAAAATTCAATTTTTTGCAAACAGAAAATGAATGGAAACATAAAATGCAAATGAAAAAATACATTTTCTCATAATCTAACAAAGGGCCAAACTCAACAGGGAGATGCACTTTTTCATCAAAGGCTCCAGTGTGGCATGTTTAAACGATATAGGAAACATCAGTGGAGAGTGAAAGAAAAAGAAGAAGAAAAAGCTCTATGTATCCGAATGGAAATTCAGACACGCCAGCTGCTTGCATTCACCACACACAATAAAATAGACAATAAAAAGAATAAAACCATAAAAACCATTCAAATTAAAATCTATTAAGTAAAAATAGTAAAATACAATTTCAAATATATAATAAATCTATAAAATATTCAAATAAATTACAATTTAACACAAGAAAACATGAAACATGAAATTTTCAAAAATTAAAATTAAAATTCTATGAGGTTTGTCAACGTTTTATGCTCAGTCAGGGAGATGTGCTGTCATATAGCAGGAAGGACAAAAGACCTCTTTAGTGTGTTTTTGGAGCAGCGTTGGGACAGTAGTCTGCTGCTGAACACGCTCTGTTGTAATACTGTAATTTCACCATTAGGTGTCAGTGTCAGTTTTACTGTTGTTGTTTTGTCCTACAAAGAGTTAATAAATGAACGAGGTGACTCGTGTATGAAACTCAACAGGTTATGGGCCCAGAGAACGCTGAAAAAGCTTTTTTCACTGTATTTTGTGGATTAAACAGAGTTGTGAGTTTTTTGTTTTTCTCACAATGGAGGATAAGCTGTTTATAGACAAGCTGAGCGGACCGGAAAATTGGGCAACATGGAAGTTTCAAATGGAGCACCTGCTAAAGGCTAAAGGACTATGGGGCATGCTAACGGAGACGGACGTGTTAGCTGCAGATGCTAATGCTCAAGCACAAGCGGAGTTTACCAGACGGAGAGAGAAGGCATTCTCCACGTTAGTGCTGAACGTGAGTACACCCCAGCTTTACCTTGTAACAAGCTGCCAGACTCCCAAGGAAGCGTGGACTACGCTTAAAGGCCATTTTGAGAGAGACACATTGGCAAACAAACTGTTCCTTAAGAAAAAATATTTTCGATGTGAAATGAAGGAAGGATGTCAATTAAGTGAGCATCTGAAGCAAATGAAGGAACTGACTGATCAGCTAACAGCTATAGGAGCTGATATTAAAGAAGAAGATCAAATTGTGACACTTTTGGGTAGTCTGCCACCTAGTTATGCCACCATTGTCACTGCATTAGAGACAAAGATGGACAATTTGACGCTGCAATTTGTTCAACAAGCTTTAATAAATGAAGAGCAAAAGCGTGTAAATGCAAATGAAAGTTACAGCGGTGCTAGCTCAGGTGGTGGTGCATCAGCTATGTCATCTCAGTGTCGGGGAAGTGTACAAGAAAACTTCAGGACAGTAGGAGCGGAAAGACCAACCACATGGCGGTGTTATAAATGTGGAAAGGAAGGCCACATTAAACGTGACTGTCCAAGTTGGAAGTACAAGGCCAAAAAGAAGACTCATAAGGCTAAAAGCATGACATATGACGATGTAGAAGGTGAAAGTGCTTTTGTCACCAAAGAGGCAAATCCAACTGACACACCACAACAGTTTGAATGGTTGATAGATTCTGGTGCATCAAAGCACATGACATGTGATAACAACATTCTTCAAGATTACCAGCAGTTCACTGAAGCACAGTCTGTGAAGCTTGGTGACGGCAGGGTGGTTGATGCCCTGGGAATGGGAAACGTCAACTTGAAAATGACTTTCAAAATAAGTGATGTAAAAGACGTCACAATGTATGATGTGCTGTATGTTCCAAAGCTGTTGGGGAATTTATTTTCAGTGGGAGCAGCCACCAAGAAAGGCAACATAGTGCAGTTCCGAAAGTCTCACTGCTACATACGTGGAAAAAATGGAACTCTTCAAGGAATGGGAACGCGAAGAGCTGATGGACTTTATCAGCTGGATGTTAAAAAGAACTTAAAAGTTTGTCATAATGCATCAGTAGCAGCCAGCTTATGGCACCAGCGGCTGGGCCACACTACCAAGCTAAAGGAACTAAAAGATCTGGTAAATGGAGTGGACTTCTCCACAGAAACAGAGGTTTCTTTCTGTGAGGGATGTGTGGAAGGAAAACTGTCTAAGCTGCCATACAAGTCGATTGGAGGAATTCGTTCCAAACACAGAATGCAGCTGATTCATAGTGATGTCTGTGGTCCCATGCAGACTGAATCCATTGGTGGAACAAAATATTTTGTGACATTTATTGACGATTACTCCAGATGCTGCAAAGTGTACTTCCTGAAACACAAGAATGAGGTGTTAACTAAATTCAAAGAATTTGAAAGAACATTCACAAATGAATGTGGACAAGCTGTTAAAAGACTCAGAACAGACAATGGGGGTGAGTACACATCAAGAGAGTTTCAAGAATATTTGAAAGCTCAAGGCATCCAACATGAAGTGACTGTACCTCACTCACCACAGCAAAATGGTGTTGCAGAGAGAAAAAACAGGACTTTAGTTGAAGCAGCTAGAAGTATGCTGTCACATGCAAAGTTGCCAAAAATGTACTGGGCAGAAGCTGTAGCCACAGCAGCTTACATTCAGAACAGGCTGCCTACATCTGTACTGAAGCAGGAGACACCCTATGAGAGATGGTGTGGAAGAAAACCTGACATGAGTCACATGAGGGTATTTGGATGCATTGCTTATGCACATATTCCAGATGAAAAAAGACAAAAACTGGACAAAAAGGCTCAGAAGCTTCGTTTTGTAGGCTATGCAGACAACGCTAAGGGTTATCGCCTATATGATGAAGAGAAAAGAAGGATTTTAATCCGCCGGGACATCATTTTCAATGAAACAAACTTTGACTGGAAACAAGGAGCAGAAGAGCCCCACCCAGAGAATGAAGTAACTGTGGACACAAATGACATTGAAACAGAGAATGAAGCCACTGCTGATGATGATGTCAGAAAAAGTGACAGAATCAAAAAGGCTCCAAAGAGATATGGATACGACGAGTTTGCTGATGCAGTTGTTGTTGATCATCATGCAAATATGTGTTGTGTGACAGAGCCACTCACAATGAAAGAAGCTCTGAAGAGTCCAAATGCAAAAGAATGGCAGGATGCAGCTGATTTGGAATATGAGTCGCTGCTCGAAAATGAGACGTGGGATCTAGTGAACTTACCAAAAGACAGAAAAGCTGTAGGTTCAAGATGGGTGTTCAAAGTCAAGCATCATAGTGATGGAAGAGTGGAGAGATACAAGTGCAGACTTGTCGCCAAAGGCTACTCACAGTTGTATGGTGCTGACTATGATGAGACATTTTCACCAGTGGTACGTTTCAGCTCTGTTCGTACATTGTTGTCTTTTGCAAATCAAAACAATCTGCATGTTCATCAGATGGACGTTGTAACTGCATTTCTAAATGGACACTTGGAAGAAGAAATCTATATGGAGCAACCAGAAGGATACATCAAACCAGGACAGGAACACCTGGTGTGCAAACTAAAAAAATCAATCTATGGACTGAAGCAATCTCCTCGTTGCTGGAGCAAAGCCTTCACAGAGTTTATGATGGAACTTGGTTTTAAGCAGAGCACATCAGATCCCTGTGTGTTTGTGAGATCAAGACAGGAGCTTGAGATCCTTGCAGTTTATGTGGATGATCTCATTCTGATAACAGAGTCAACTGAGAGCATGAAGGAGTTGAAAGCAGCTCTCAAGAAGCGCTACAAGATGAAGGACATGGGTGAGCTGTCCTACATCCTGGGCATCTCTGTGGTTCAAGACAAAGAGAAGAAGAGTGTCTTTCTACATCAGAAGAATTATATTGAAGCCATACTTAAGAAATATGGGATGGAAAATGCTAATCCTGTAGCAACTCCTGCTGATACCAACGTGAAACTGAAAAAGTGTGATAGTGTTAGTAAACCAGTACACCAACAAAACTATCAGTCAATGGTGGGAAGTTTGCTGTATGCTTCAATAGCCACACGACCAGACATAGCTCAAGCTGTGAATGCTGTCTCAAAGTTCAATGCAGATCCCAATACTGCTCATCTGACTGCTGTGAAAAGGATTCTTCGATATTTGAAAGGGACAGTGAATCTTGCCCTTAAATATGAACAGTCAGACTCTGGATCTTTAATAGGATTTTCAGATGCGGATTGGGCTGGTGACCAAGATGACCGACGTTCGACAACAGGCAACATGTTTCTACTGAGTGGAGGAGCGGTGAGCTGGCTCAGCAAGAAACAGGCAACAGTTGCACTCTCAACAGCAGAAGCTGAATATGTTGCACTTAGTCAAGCTGCTCAAGAAGGGGTTTGGCTGAGACGCTTACTGGCTGATCTTGGAGTGGAGAACACACCCACAGTGATCATGGAAGATAACCAAAGTGCCATCGCAATTGCAAAAAATCCAGTGGATCACTCCAGAACTAAGCATATAGACATTCGATATCACTACATCCGTGAATGTGTGCAAAATGGACAAATAAATCTACAATATTGTCCAACAGAAGATATGAAAGCAGATATCTTGACCAAGCCGTTGACAAAACAGAGGTTTGAAAGTCTCAGAGGAGAGATTGGACTTTGTTTTGTGTGAGAAAATAGTTAAATATTTTTTTTTGATAGGTTACTACTGAATGTATCCATAAATATTTTGTTTTGTAAGAAATATGAATATGAAGATAAGAAATGTAAAAGAAAGGAGATAATTAAGGTTACGGGATACAGCAAGTGAGGTTGAAGAAAGATATCTGGAATTTAAGTTTTTCCTTAAAAAGAAACTGTTATAAAGTAGTTTTTTGTGAAGAAGAAAAAAGGGTTTGTCTTCAAGGTTCTAAATAATGTGAAATTAAGTGGGAGTGTTGTAATACTGTAATTTCACCATTAGGTGTCAGTGTCAGTTTTACTGTTGTTGTTTTGTCCTACAAAGAGTTAATAAATGAACGAGGTGACTCGTGTATGAAACTCAACACGCTCCTCCTCCCAGTGAAGGCCTGGTGTAGCGTGTGTGACGGATTGGTCACGATGGCCCTGAACTTGAAGTCCTCCGCTCCACCATGTCCCCCACTGGGGCCAATTTCAGTCCAACCACTGCTGCACCAGTAAGAAGAACAAGATTTTAGCTTCCTAAAGTTCCACCTGGAGGTTTTTCCACATCCAAATAATCCAAAAGGACATGATTAGAACATTTTACCATACTGTATGGTCACATTTTGGACTGGAATCAGTTTTTGCTGCCATCGTCCTTTTTACATTATAGTTAAATAAACCTACCGTGTCTCAATCCAAATGGTATTTTCCAAGATCGATTCTTGATTTATCTCATTTTAAAATGTCTGTTAACGGTATGGGTCAACTTGATTTTATTCCCTTCTGTCTCACACAGATCAAATTGATTAATCGCTTCACCCCTAGTAAGAATATATACATTTTAGTTTGCTTTGCAAGACCCAAAGTAAAGAGTGAACTTATAACTATGGTGGCAGACTATCAGAGCAGAGCAGCTGAGGAGAGGAAGCAGCTCCTACCGGTAGAACAGGCTGATTTGCTTAAGCTTGGATGGATTCGTTGAAGCTCAGAGCGAGGTGAAACTACACCACTTTCCAAATTACCATGCCTGCCTTTTACTGCACAAACCCGTGTGTGCTTTGAATCTGCCAATAATCTCTTAATAATGCAATGATCACTCTTACGTTTGTATTAAATATCCAAGGTTCTCATACCTTGTCCAAAGCATTTAACTATTTTACACATTTTAGCAGCAGAGAAATCCTTTTTCTTTCCCACATTTCTTGAAAATGTTGCTCTGCTTAATAATGTGAAACATCCTTCCTTTAATTGAACTCACCTGGCAAACTAATGACACTTTTTACTCATCCATAAGTTTCATTGACAAAGAAATAATTGTATCTTTTTCACACTTAAATACAGTTTGCAAAATAATTTGGAATTCACTGTAGTTCACTAATTTAATTAAGCTGATTTGATAGAAGCCAGTGTTGTGGCCGCGTGAGGCCTTCCCAGGTTCTGATGGTTAAGGATATCAAAAGTCAGATGTGCACATGGGAAAAAGGAAACGTCACACAAGTCTGAATGAATTTTCAAACCTTTTGCAAAAGGAAGAGCCAGAGGCATCTGCAGAAAAAATGCTTGGCTTCTGCTCTGCTCCGAGTTCCCCCTTTGCAGCAAGCAGGTTTTACTACTCCACATGTGTAAATCAAAATATGGCATACAATGGCTCTGTGCCCATCCTTACAAGCATGAAGTTAAAAGACAACCTGTTCCTGGACCACATTCCTTAGGCACAGACAAGAAGCTAGAGGTTTTAGCACTTACTTCACAGAATGTTCATGTCTTTTGAAGAACCAAGTGAATGCATGATCAAAATGTATAAAAGAATAATACAATGCGTCATAATAAATTATGTGATCATGCTACAATGCTTCACTAGTTGTGATTTACTGGAATCATACATACAAAAGTCAAAGATATTAGAAAGCATAGCAGAAAGAAAAACAAAGCTTTCCAGAAATAAATCCTTTTATACCATTTTACTGTGGTTTCAGCCAACACTCCTGTGACTCTCAGTACTGTATCAATTTATGATATGTATCCATTACCTTTACATCCCAAATATATCCAACATATAGTATATAATTTCTGCATGCATACAAATGTTCTGTCTGTGCAAAAGTGAGCAGGGACTAATACTTAGTTGAATGTCTGTGTTGTAATGTGGACATGGACGTTATGGAAGGTAGAAAGTAAAACAAAAGAGGACAAGTGCACTGTTACCCCTGTGTCATGTCCATCTGTCGCCCTCCTTTGGTTATCTCTGTCATTGCTCTCCTCAGGTCTTTTTTTTTTTTTTACTGGTTTCCATATTTTCTTAACTGTTGTCTCTTCACTAGGCAGCCTTCACCTCTTTTATCATGAAATACAGTTCATCTTTTGCAGGCCTCTGACCGGCTCTGCACCATGCTTTTAGCTCTTGTGAAACTTCCTGTTACTCATTTGTGTGCCTGTTACCAAAAATAAATCTGTCAGAGGTTTAGAAAGAAAGTGAATCCAAAAATGCAAAAACTCCAGACAGCAAGAGAGCAAATGTTTATTTAGTATCCTATTTTTGCCACACAGGCCGAAGACTAGCAGACCAGGATATGAGCAGAACCTCCAGGCAGAAGGAGGGCTTCATCAGACTGATTTGTAGCAGACAGGAAACAGTTGGGTAAGATCCTGAACCATGCCTTTGGTCCGTATTCAGACTCCCTTTAAGCAGACTATTCTGTTATGAGCCAAAGCTTGTAAATAAAAACCATGCTACTAAAGATGTTTTCAGTCATTGGCCAGGAGTTACGAGGGCGGGACAAAGCAACGAGAGAAGGAATAATGGAAGTCTTGCGATTTGCAATCCTTGTCGGGATAGTTCGCTTATTCAAATTTAATATTTTGCTGACCAATTTTGAACATCTGTATCATACTTTGGCTCGGGGGAGGCCTGCTGCAAAGCGGTTACTGAGAAGACGTCAGCTATGAAGATACGCTGAAATGTGTTTATGAAATATAGATTGTCAGGAAATCAGTGTGAGAAGCAATGTGTATCAATCACATTAAACATTTTAATGAGCCTGCATTCATCCAACCAAATTTTAATGAGGTGCTTTATTTCATCGTCATGGTTGCTTCCTTCCTACTCTGTTCACATCCCGTGGTGCCAGCATCAGTTGCCGGTTCCTGGCCTTAGACCAGGGTCCCCTTGGGTGTTTCAGACTGAATTTTTTTTCTGAATTATTGGAAGAAACAAACTCTGGTTCACTTTAAAAGAACCAAGTATGTCCTTCTGGCCGTTCTGACACTCCAATCCTCAGCCTTCTTAGGGTTAGGGTTGGGGTTAAGGTTACAGTTCTTAAGGACAGCCCAAAATTAGGGCTTTTCTCCCAATGCAGATAAAGACAAGGTACAGGCAGGGGCAAATCCAGGAGAGATCAACATCAAGAAAAGTGTAGCACTCTTGTCTTTTATTCAGGAAAAGATTCAGTTCAACAAAACTGAAAGTATGAAAGTTTTAAGATAAACAGTATTTAATAAAGGATCAAATACTTAAATTTAGGATATGCAGCCAAAAATTCACCATCAGCACGCTGGACCAAACCAATGTCTCTCTTAAGGAACAGACGCAGCTGGACAGCTTCAATATCATTCACCATTTTTGTTGCACTGCTAATGTTAGCTTGGGGTTGTGAGGGGCTGTAAGCTAGCAGAAGAGAGTGAAAACAAAGGGTTAATGAGACATCAGTGCAAGTTTACTTAACGGCAACGGTCCCGCCCACAACTGACGAATTCCTGCTGCTCTGCAGAAACTATGTCCATGAAACTGACTCTAGGATTTTAGATTTTAGCGAAAAATGGCAGAATCATAATTAAAAGATCACTGGGAAAACTTTACAATAGATCAAAAGATGACTGATAGAAACTTAAAGCAAGCAGAAGGCGTGTCTTAGGCTTCTTAAGGTTTTTCATCACTAGATGTATCCAAAACTTAGTGTTATTATCATATGACAATTATCATAAATAAACTCTGATATCCTGGAATATTCAAACATAATTTTCTCCTCAAATTTGTATTTTGTGGAACAATGTTTACATTTTACACAAAAACAAATAGTGTGTATTTGCATAAATGGTTTGTTACTAAATTAACACTGTGAACTAAATGATCAAGCAGAATGGTATAGAATGTGATTTTTTTTTAAAATATGTACAATAGTGTTGCTTCAAAAGAGATTTTAAGCTAGTTATCAGATCAGTTTCACATTCTACACATATGTCAACACAAAGTAAAACATTTGGGATCTGAACTTCATAAAATGATTGATTACAACTGAGAGAATTGACCTCATTGATGAGAAGTGTACAAACAGGTTTTACTCAGTTAGATAAATATGGTCTTATTTTGGTAAAAATCAATAGATTGCAAATAGAATGTAGACTTTTTATTACAAATAAAGTTTAAAAAAAAAGTTGCATAGATAGTGGATCATGCCATATGCATAGATTATCTTTACTGTATTTTTTCCTTATATCTGTAGGGAGATGGAGAAAGCATTGCACTTGTCTGTGTAGACTGTGTTATGATTTTCTGTAATTTGGTGTCATATAACTCAAAAGCATGTTTGGGAAAAACGTTACACTAATTAAACGTAAAAATCAAATGTATTTTTATTCAATCAATCTTCTATTCAGAGGAAACACTAATCATTACACTAATCACTATATTTTTGGAGAAAATGCTCAGAAAATGTCCCCATACTAAGAAAAATGTAAGATACAGACATAAAAAACACATTTTGTTTGGATAGGAAAATTAAAACTCGTAACTAAAAGTTATCACAATCATTTAGACTATTGAGAACAGTTAAATTTATTTCAGACTCTAATTTATTTCTTTTATTGATTTGTATTATTTAGTGTGTTTCTATATGAGAGATTTTATTCGAGCTTGTTTGTGAAAAACTTTTTTGTAAGTTCTTATCATAAACAGTTCATGTATTGCAACAAAAACAAAAAATAGCAGGACCACTCCTTCCTATGCCGCAGCAAATGGACAGGTAGACGAACTGAACCAGACATGACTTGGCACGACTTGGCACGACTCGACACGCTCTGCGTTCTAATGCCAGGCAAAGTGGGTGGTCAGAGAATGTGACGGCGATGAAGGAACCTTCAGTGGAGGGCTGACAGTCTGCACTGACAGCGGACGCCATTCTGTTGAGGAAATGACATCACCTCAACCCAGTGTCAATTTTTTTTACTCTTTATTCAAGCATAGACATGTCTCACACTGAGGAACATAGAATACAATGTACATTTTCAAAATAAACCCTGAGGGGTTGTTAAAATAAAAGAAAAAAAGTAGAAGTAAAATGATGTTAATCTATAAAGCTGAGATAGATGATTGGATTTGAGTACTTGTTTATTTGTACTGGTTGAAGCAGAGTGTGAATAATGTCTGATTTGGCCTAATAAATCAAATACATTTGTGGTTTTATTGCTGAATTTAGTTTTATGAATGTAATATTTTGTTAGTAAATGAGGATGTTCATCAAATAGAACTGTAAAGTTCTGTCACCAAATGTCAGTCGTGTCCCGGTAGCTGCTGGGCTTAAGGAAACTGTAAACTGAGAACTGAAAGCAAAGAGGGAGAGAAATGGAAAAAACTGGCCATAAATAAAAACGGAAAATACTAAACAGTGGCTGTTAGAAAACAAACTTTTTGACTTGGTAACACTTTTGGTTTATTGGATAGTTTCTTTTTTCTCTCAATTTTTCAGCATGATGTCAAATTTAAGATGTGTTTCTTTTCATTTACATTTTTTTCTAATTTAAATATTAATGTTCAAATTAAAAACTATTTTCCTTTTAGAGGATCTGTGTTATAATCTGTTTTTTAATTCACTTTACGCTGATCCTGACACAGGAGGCCTCCACTGTCAGAAAAACAGGAAGTCCTGTGCAGCAGGGGAGGGGCTTTAAGCTGCTTGTAACAGTTGAACTTGCAGCCCTCTTAGAACCAAAGTATTTCCTGTACGCAGTGACTGACAGTGAGAGTGACTGAATCTTTCTGATAGGTAGGTTTGTATTCTCTTTAATGCTTGAGGCATTTTTGAGCTGCTGACTAACGGCTTTCCCGTTCATCAGGAGTCCAAAGTCTCTCTTCTTCACAGCAGCACTTTAACCACCTCTAGCAATAAAAACTATATTTAAGTCTACAGGTATACGTAGTCCAGACTAAAATTGAGGCACAATACTTCAAATGTATCGTTTGACAGATAATAGCTAGAATAGAAAGTAATCTATTCATTGTAAACTTAAAATGTTCCACTTTAGTCTGAAGAAGTATTCAGTTAGTATGCATCCTACACTACACCTTCATGTAAGTAGACTGGCTATACTTTTACTTTTACTCAAGTATAGTTAGTATTAAAAAATTTAAGTGTACTGTTTTTTTGCTAAGGGCAAGCTTTATGTTTTATCATCTCATCTATCTTTAATCTGTTTAGTTTTGCTGTGCTGGTGTTGTTTAAGAAGTGGACGTCTGCTGCTGCAGCATCAAACTGCTGCTATATGTTTGTGGATCGGCCCAGGTCATTTAAAAGAGATACTAATAACCTCTAGCAACTTGTTGCCTCTTTGTGTAATTCTACCCTCTGCTATTCGTTAATCGTCCTCCAACATCTAAACTCCCTTTTGTTCCCTTTCTTGTACTCTTGTTCCCCATTTTAAATATCCTATTCTTTGTCTCTCTTTTTACCGTCGTCTGGTCAAAAAAGGAGTGTTTTCAACTGTAATATAAATAAAGTTCAGCCTCAAATCTGAAAGGGATTCATACAAACTTCAAATTTAATAACCTACTATTATAACAGTAACCTTTGTCCATTTGTTTGCTCAGCTGCTGGACGGGACAAGTAAAAAAACAAAAAAGCTACATTTTTTGATAGATGCAACTTTCTTGTTCACAGTCATGACAGAATTGTCTTTATGAAAATCATAAATAAAAATGTGTTTTGTAAATGAGCTCAAGTTAGACCACTGACTGTATATGAGAATTGGACTGAGTGGCCCCTCCCCCATGGGGTTCCAAATAGGAAGTACTCGCTGGCTCCAAGAAGCCAAAATCCCATAGATTTCTATAGAGAAATCAGCAGCTGTTACTCACTCATTGTATTTTCACAATAACCATTCTTGCACAGCCTTTTTTTTTCACACGTTCTTGAGAATTATCATTATTTTCTTCTTCATTTCTCTATTGCAAGGCATTTAAGTTATAAACTGACCAATCAGATGCCTCAATAACAGAATGGTTCTTCAACCATTAGCCGCGTTTACATGGGCAAAATATCTCGATCGGATCATTGGTCGGGTTGAAATTCACCCAGTGCACATGGGCCCAGAAAACCTTTTTCCGATTAGAACAAACGTTCCCATGGGTCACAGTTTCGGTCGGAATAAATCCTTTGGGCATGCGCAGTAGTGCTGAAAAAAACCGGAACAAGAATCCCACAGTAAACAAACCTTCGCTGTCATATACATTTATGCAGCAGCTCAGTAATATACGAGGCGATCTTCCAAACGGGCTTTTATCAATCAATGTTAGGAATATTATGAAGCGCCTTTTCGTTCATCATTTTATATTTAATCCGTGTGGTTGGTGCTTTTTTTGTGGAAAAACGGAGCTCCCAGGAGAGGCTAACACATGCTAACAACATTAGCCTTGGCTTGTTTGATAAACTCATGCGGGAAACGCTGCAATCTGCATCTTGGCTGCACGTAAATATGTGGGAACAACATCAGCCTTTATTTAGTCGGGACACGACTAGAAACACAAATCCACATGATTGTTTCAGGTTCTAAGGACTGAGCGACATTCTGCTTTGAAAAGTTCACCCGCCGCTGTGTGTGTTGGAAGTCCGAGCTCTGCTCAGAGACGCACAGTTCTGCTGACAGCAGCTAACCGAGAGCGGCGGGACGGATCGCAGTCACACAAACAACAAAACGCAAAAAGCACTCTCCCCTCACAAAGTTAATACAGCTGCTTTGCTCAGAGAGCAGCTGGTCAGTCCTGTTTGAGCTCCAAAGCTTTCTCTGGAGCGAAACACCATCTATGCGTGACGTAAAACCAGAGCAGTAGTGACACACGATCGGAATGACCGTTTACATGACCAACGATCAGAAAAATGATCGGTATAACCCACCTATCTCGATCGGAAAGAAAGTTTGATCCGAACGAGTCTGTCCAGGGCAGACTATTCCGAGCGGCGCGTTTACATGACACATTTTCTTTCCGATCAGGCATTCTTTCCGATTACTTTTGCCCATGTAAACGCAGCTACTGAAAGCATTTGACTGACAGATTCTCCTGAGCCCAGTTTCAAGTGGTAGGAATGTGGCCTTCCAACAAGCTCACTCCTGAGTGGCGTAAGTCAGTGGTCCCCAACCACCGGGCCGCGGACCGGTACCGAGCCGCGGGACACTTGGCACCGGGACGCACAGAAAGAAAAAATAATTTCCCTTTTATTGTTTTTTTTTTCGAAAAAAATGTTTTATTTTGAAAAGTGACCGGATTCTCTCTGTTACATCCGTCACACTTAACGCACGTCAAAGTCGCGACACCAAACATCAGGTGATACACCCCACTAAAATTAAACCCAAACAACCAAAATGAGCAAAAAACAAACTTCTTTAGAAAGTTGCTTTGACAAGGGGAAACGGTCCCATGAAGGGACAGAAGAGGAACCTGCACCCGCTAAAAAAGGGAAATCTGCCTTTAACAGGCAGTATCAAGAAACCTATTCAAGATATGGATTTATCGTCACAGGCAATTCCCACGCACCAAACCCGCTGTGCGTAATATGCGGTGATGCTAGAAACGATGTTGCTCATGTGTTGTTATGTTGTTAGTGTGACGTTACGAGGACACCGCTAATAAAGTTGCACATTATTACCCAGTGGATTTATGTTCATTATTATTATTACTAAAGAGAAAATACCACCCCCGGTCCATGGTAAACGTGTCTTGCGATGCACCTCCACCCCCCCCCACACACACACACACACACCGGTCCGCGGTAAACGTGTCTTGCGTTGTACCGGTCCGCGGTGACAAAAAGGTTGGGGACCACTGGCGTAAGTGGTTGCTATAGAAATGAAGACTCAGATCGACTCGAACCAATCACAGCTTACTGACGTTGTCTGGCTCCAATATGGCGGCGTCCGTACTGCAAAATTGACTTCATTTGGTTTCAGCTGGAAGTAAGCCATTTTGTCAGGGTGACGTCACACTCACTCCCTCCATTTCTCATATACAGTCAGAGGAGTTTGAGCACTAGTCTGCAGTGCTAGGACTCGCACTAGTAATAGTCTACAAACAATGTTTCAGTTTCTTACCTGGGTATGTTCATGTTTCAACAGTTTAAAACATCTGTAATGATTTCAGTGTCAGAATAGGCTTCATTTAGTGGAAAAGATGTGCTCCCTTTCTGTCTCCTGATGTGACTCTGATCTGATCCACATGTTGTCTTTTCTCTTCATTCAGCCATGGACAGCATAGACCCCATCCTGTCAATCGTTAAAGGCATCTATGATCACGTTGAGGGGGTGAAGGCCAATAAAAAGCGCAGTAGGCGCATCTGTGAGCGAGTCAATGCCTTGGAGAAGATCATTCGTTCCATTCAAACCCCAAAAAAAGTTTTAGAATCTGAGAATGTGAAGAACATCATCAAGGATCTCACAGTCACTCTAAACGCAGCAAAGAATCTCCTGGAAAAACATGCAGATTCAAACTGGATGAAACGCGCCATTAAAAAGAGTCACTATGAAGAAGAGTTCAACCATGTGAATGAAAGGCTCAACGATGCCTTCCAGGCCCTAAGTTTAGCTCTGAACATAGAGCACGAAGACGCAATCCGCAAGGTTTTTGACAAGGTCACTCAAAAGATGGAGGATGAAGAAGACAAGAAGAAGGATGAGGAGGGTGAGTGTAGACTTCCATCTGAAGCTTTCCAGCTCATGAGTCCAGCTCTCTAAATGCAGTTCTGTAGAAGTTAGAACAGAATTACATGAAACAGTTTTTTTTGTTTTGTTTTTTACCCTCTAATATATATTGTTGACTTGGTGCCACTCAAACATCAGAACCAGAGCTAAACACAAATGTTAGGCTGCCATTTCTGACGCCTTCTTATAATTTGTTCCTTGAACTATAGGATGAACTTTGTTTTGAAGGTTTTTCAGAGGCCCAGTTCCTATAAGTTTAATTTTAAATGTCTAAAGTACAGAAAACTTGTGTGTTCTTGGTTTCACCCTCACTGTTTGCTCCTCAGAGCTGCTGGATAAGATGACATCATTGCAGAATGATGTGGCTGAAATTCTTTCTCTCTGTGAGTATACTGTCTAGTCTTTACAGTGGAGCGCTTGGGAATCTTTCACACACCTAATGAAATGAGACCCAGTGAGATTAGAGTTAAAACTTTCTAGACTAAAGATCCAAGGTGTTCATTACGGAAATGTCCTTCAGAAGTGGACAAAACCAATGAAAAAGCCAGAAGTTTGCAACAACAGTAGAGTCCACCTACCAAATAAAAATTCCTGGTTTAATTTGAATTGTCTTTGTCAATGAGGAAGACAGAACTATGTTTTACATCTCTGCCAAAAACAAAATAGGTCTACATGTTATTAAAAGCCTGCTGTGGAAAATGGCCTGCAGCAAATTAACTTCTTATTGTTTAAGTTAAACTTGACTGTGGTGCCATGGTCACTGTACCCTTTAACACAACTAGCCAGTTAGCTCATACTGTCAGCTTGTCAAAAGAACATTTATTTTGAACTCTATTTCAAACAGAAAATGTTAAAAGGTGAAAGTTGCTTTTACTTATCTCTGTCACTTTAAATAAGATTAATGTTTGTTTTGGAATGTCAAAAAGGATAACGTGTTTAATAGATGAATGGGTTGATAAAAAGACTTTTTGCCTTTGCACTGCAGTTCTGATTCATTGATTTATTTCAAGCATTAAAGGGCCTGCATCATGCAAAATCCATTTTTTGAACTTTGTGCTGAATTAGGAATGAGCAGGAGAAGGCCATGCTGGATGTTCACAGTTGGTCGAAAAAAAACAGGTGTAGGTGCAGATTCTGACATTTATCCCTTTACTGGCAACAATTACCTCTGAGGATTTTCTTCTTATTTTAGCTTTTTGAAAAAAATGCTTTTATTGCTCTTTACACTGTAAAAGTTGTACAAAAGAATGTTTATAATTGCAGTTAAGAATTCTCTTTCTTTTTCTTTTTAGTGAAAACGCAAAAAATGCCTTATGACAAAATTCGGAAGATAAAAGATTCAGAGCTAAAATTTATCCCAGACATCCCCAAAAAGCCATTCATGACAACGGAGTCTGCAGAGGTCTTCAGGGGACAATTTCAAGGGTTTCCTGTTGCCATCAAGAAGTACCTGAAGACAGGTAAAGTATCAAGGTGGGTGCAACTCCAGCATTAGATTAGTGAGAGAGCAGCACAGCAGCTGGCAGGAAACTTTGTCATCTTCCATATTTGATTATCAACCCATTGATACAGTTGCTTCAAAACAACACAGATCTCTCTAGAAATGGAAATGCCTTTTCTAGCCCTGTACAGGTATAAAATGGTCTTCTTGTTCAATCATGTCCTTTCTCTTCAACAGCTCAGAGGTGGAAACAATTTTCAAAAAGGAAACTGATACGATGAATCGCTTTCAGTCACCCAACATCCTGCGTCTGTTTGGGATCTGCATCATTAATGAAAACTGTAAGTTCTTCATGAGCTCCTCACAGGGCCTGGTACTCACACTGCAGCAAAAGTCTGATGGGTTTGAGTGTCTGCAGCTCCACAGCCAGAGTTCCTGGTCGTCATGGAGTACTGTGAAAAAGGAAGCCTTCGACAAGTTCTGGACTCGGACTGTGAACTGTCCTGGACCAGGAAAGCTCGCATGTGCCTTGATGTGGCACAGGGAATCTATAGGTGAGTGTGTTGCTGCTAAAATGTTCAGGTTCACTATGCATTTACTAGAAACATTCTAAGCAACACATCAGTGGACTAAACATCTGCAGAGAAAGATGATAAAATGTTTGATCTCAGGCTGCACCAAGCAGAACAAAACTTCAGGGTTCATGGAAGCATCAGCAGCAGAAAGTTCCTGGTGGATGAAGCCTACAGAGTCAAGGTGCGCCACTTAAACCAGACATGCTGTGATATGAAGCATCATAAAAATCTGAACTGATGCCTTATTGTCATTTTCAGCTGGGAGGCTTTGAGCTTTCAAAAACGGAGACATCACTTCAAAAGTCTGTGAAAAAAAACGCACTGGAGTCACCTCTGTGCTATGGCGCCCCTGAAATGCTGGATGACCTCAACAAGAAAATCACCAAGGAGTGTGAGATCTACAGGTGAGACCCAGAGTCTGCTAGTTTCCCGGGGACAACTGTGGATAAAATTTAAATTTCTGTTTAGTTTTTATTTTTATTTATTTATTTATTTTTACTTTTCCTGTTCAATAGCTGAGCAAACAGGTAATAGCTGAGAGCCTTTTGTGTTGGACAAATGTTATTGTCACAATGGGGTAATTTATGTGTATAAACCCTTTCTGTGTTAATGCTAAACTTTTGTATTCTTTTTTATTTTTCTGTGCGTGTATTTTTGAACTGGACAGATATGAGTGGAGGACTGACTGAGATATTAGCAATGGAAGGAATAAGTACACATATACCTCGTTTCCACTGAGCAGAATGGTACAGTACAATCCAGTACGGGATTTTGGGCGTTTCCATTATAAAATTTACCCTTTAAGTCAGTCCGAACTATACAATTTTTCGGCCCCCGTTGGTTGTAGGTTCATAGGAAAATGCAACGGACTGGTTTGGGGTGGAGCTACTGTTGAAGCCTGTTTGAAGCTGAAGGCGGCTGTATTCCTCGTCACTGCCCGCAATCTTCTCTCAAGCAACATTAAATGCTTCATACATACAAAGTACCAAAAGCCAAGCGGGACAAAAATTAACTGTTTGATGACCTCCATTGTTGTTGTTGTCAGCTTCACCCTGCATGTGCCGTGACGGTACAACTTTGAGTGGAAATGCTCACCTGAATCACCTGGACCATTCTAAACCGGACCGGCTTGAGGAGGGGATCGGATTACAAAACAGATAAAAATTGCACAAGGTTTATCATTATTAATTTGACACGTGGATGTTTATGAAAAGAGCTGGGCTTGTCCTCAGATACACTCATCCACACATACCCAAATACTATTAACATACCTATTGGCTGAAAACACGTTTACACACATGCATATTTACATCTATGTCCCAAAGAGACCTTCAGCTGAACCAGACTGTAAGGAAGAAGAGGGTTCTGCTATGAGCGGACAAGAAAAACTCAGAAACAAGATGGCTTCCTCACAGCAATTAAAGTACCACTACTTTAATTTTTAAGTGTTGGGGATCATATTGGGTTTTGTATCTTGCTCAAAACATAATACTGTCTACCCTGGGACTTGAAACTCTGACCAACCACTGGAACAAAGCCTGCTGAATCCACACCTGCACCCCAAACGGGAATTTTTAGTTGAATGTTAAAGTAAATACATTTGAAAGTACAAATAATGAGAAGCTTTTTTAACCAAAAGCACTTTTTCTCCCTGATGTCTCCTGCAGCATCGGAATTGTTTTGTGGGAAATTGCAACTCGGAAGAAACCATTTGAAGGTGAGTGTTTCTGAAAACGGATGCGTCTTCTTTGCTAAAGTTCAGATATTTGAACTCTGGATGTGTGGTGCCCAAATTGTACCGCCTAAGTCATGCTCATAACACGCTGCTACCAGGTCAACCCTCTGCGCCCGACACCCAAATCACACAGGACCTCTGATCACGTCCGTACATTGACTTAACATTGAAAGTGGATTCCTGATGTGTGAATCATGTTCAGTGTGAACTCAGCTTTAGTCAACCACTTATGGGCGGGCAAAGGTTGTCTGCCACTGAAACCTATGCTCTGTCTGTACTGTTTTCTATATAACAACTTCCATTGCTTTTTAAACAGAATTATAATGATGTTGTTTATCTGGGTCTTTCAGGTTTAAAAGAAGACCTCATTTATCAAAAAGTGTGGATAGAAAAATACCAGGAGCCACTTCCACCTTATTGCCCTGACAATCTACAACAGATGATCATCGCCTGCCGGGCTCACGAACCCTTTGACAGACCATCAGCTGGTGGTAACTGACACGCCTTCATCCAGACGCTTGATTCGAACAAACAGGTTTTTGTCTGTACTGAGGAAAACATTTGACCTGTGTTTGCTCTCCTTCCTTTTTCCGGCAGTGCTCATGGATAAACTGCGCTTAGTGGTGGCCCAGCTGGAGGAGTGACAGTCAGAGGAAGAAAACATGCAGCTCAGAGCTTTGTTCTGGGTGTTCTAGAGCTCTTTATCTTTGTATTTTGAACATGTACACGTGCTTACTAAACAAAGGGAATGGCATCACACGAATTAAAAATTCTAAACCAGGGGTGCTCATTACTGCGATCGCGATTGACCGGTCAGTCTTCAAGGACATGAGGGTAGATCGCAGGCCAGCAAAGATAAATAACCAAAAAAATATATATATTTCTTAAAAAATCCGTCAGCAAATCAGAATCCTCGGCCAATTGAACATCCTCTGATACATTCGTCACCGCACATGCATGTTTAAATTCACAGAGTGCAAATTCTGTCATCAGAAGTCCCTACTTGCCCCACGGCACGTCAAGTCCCCAGCAGAGGACCACTCCGGCCCACTGGAGTGTTTATTGAGGCCCAGATGGCCCCGCGTGCCTCCTCTTGGAGTCGCCCCTTCTGACCCAGCAGTCCTGCCACCGTGCCTCCAGTTCCCGCCAGATGGATCTGAGCTCACTAAGGCAGTTGTGTTTTCCTGTTGCACGCGCCTCTTGAGCACTGCCTAAGGAGCCAGCCACGCTTTAGAAATGCCATGCTCCCCCCATTGCATGGTTTACAGCAGAGCATAAAACACGATAGTCACTGTTCTTTTTATTGAACACTGGTATCCTGTTTCACACTTCATGATCTTCTTCCTACACATTCAGCTCCTCACGTATGTCAATACAATATAAGGATTTGTTTTTTGACATTTGTTTACACCAAATAAGGAGATGCATACATGTTGGTACGCTAGTGCTCTTAACCACATCCTTCACTTCCTTTTTATCTGCTGCTGACCGTTGTCTTTCACCTTTCACAGTAGAGACACATTCTTTGTCAGGCTTAAGTTTACAACACATTTCTGAAACAGTAATACATATCTGATTATGATTTCCACTATTCCAGTAATACATATTTGATTATAATCACCACAGTGACTGTGGTATAAGCGGATTAATGGCCTATGAATTTTGCGTTATTACTACTTCGTGGAAGCCTGAACCGTCCAACGCGAAAAAAGTAATTGCGTTAAAAAGTAATAACGCACACTTCGTCGGCCATTAACCCTTACATATATATATGCACACACACACACACACACACACACATATATATATATATATATATATATATATATATATATATATATATATATAACCATATAACCGGCTGGGTAGCTCGGTTGGTAAGGTGCAGGACTGTCATGCTGGAAACCCGGGTTCGATTCCCACGGCGGAATGATCAATTAATGGTGATTAATGGAATGGGGCAATTACCATAACAATGGAAATGGGGCAAATGCCATAACATTGACGGGCAATTAACATCACCCAGTGAGGGTCCTTGGGCAAGACCCTTAACGCTAATGCCTACCTCACTACATGAGAGATAATGAACCACATGTCATGCCGGCTCAGACGTCGCCCGGCCAAACAAGGTCTGCGTCAGGTGCTGGGGGACCAGAGCACTCTGATGGAAAGTGGGCTACTGGAACAAGACGGAAATGGACTAGATGCGAGAACAAGGATCTGCTACTACTCAAGTAATCCAACCCAGAGAGGGTACATGCAGAGAATGTGGAATGAATGGATGCTTCGAAACCCACAATCAAGGCTAACTGCCAAACAACTGGTAGCCCAATGCTCGAATATCCACAAACGCCAACTCCTATCACAGCTTGAGATTGAAGTGATACAGTACAATGCCAATACCACGGGAGAGCCAGAACAACAGGTCAGAGAGGAGGTTATACCACACTCACACCCTGAGATTGGGTACACAGCCCCAACAACCACAGTTACGCTGAGTGAGGCAGCAACTGACCTGAAAAACAAGATAATGTCTACAATGAACACTAGGCAACCCCGACACCAGCTACAACGGTTAAGTGATGTACTGCCTGAAAGTCTACTGGAAACTGTGAATGAAGCATTGAGGGCAATTCCTACCACAACCATCACAGAAACCAATGAACTGGTTTACACTTCAGCAGCAGTGATCCTTGAGATGCTTGGCTATAAGAGCAACCATGGAAGAAAACAATACCCACCATGGAAGCAACGGTTAGAGGCCAAAATCAAGGCAACTCGGAAGGATGTGAGTAAGCTAACAGAGGCTCAAAGAGGTACAATGAGAAAGCACGTACCTAAGAGATACAGCCAGATGCCCATACCTGAAGCACTGGAAACTGCCAAACAAAGGCTCCTAGCCTTGAGTAGCCGCCTAAAGAGATACACAAGAGACAATGAAGCCAGACGAATAAACAGGCTGTTCGCAACTCAACCAGCGAAAGTGTACGCTCAGTGGCAGGGTCAAAACAGCCGAGCAGACCCACCAAGGCTAGAAACTGAACAGTACTGGAAAAGTATATGGGAGAAAGAGACAGCACATAACAGCAATGCCCAGTGGCTGGTCTCTCTGAGAAAAGAACACAGCAACCTCCCTGAACAGAATCCAGTAACCATCACAGTGGCAGACATCCAAGAAAGAGTCTCAGGTATGAAGAACTGGACAGCACCGGGCCCTGACATGATACATGCCTACTGGCTAAAGAAGCTTACCACACTCCACGAACGCCTGGCAGCACAAATGAACCAGCTGCTAAGAGATGGGACTCACCCCGAATGGCTAACGGAAGGGCGAACGATCCTAATCCAGAAGGATCCCTCAAAGGGTGCAGTCCCATCCAACTACCGGCCAATAACCTGTCTCTCCACAACATGGAAGCTCATGTCAGGCATCATTGCAACCAAGATAAATAGGCACATGGATCAATTCATGAGTAACACACAGAAGGGCATTGGTAGAGACTCCAGAGGAGCCAAACACCAACTCCTGGTCGACAGAACAGTCGCCCAAGACTGCAGGTCACGACACACCAACCTGTGCACAGCCTGGATTGATTACAAGAAGGCCTATGACTCAATGCCACACACATGGATCACTGAATGCTTGGAGCTGTACAACATCAACAGGACTCTAAGAGCCTTCATAAGAAACTCAATGAAGCTGTGGAAAACCACCCTTGAAGCCAATGGGAAACCACTTGCACAAGTGTCCATCAAATGTGGGATATACCAAGGTGATGCTCTGTCCCCACTGCTGTTCTGCATAGGTCTGAACCCCCTCAGCCAAATAATCAACAAGACTGGCTATGGATACCAACTCAGAAATGGGGCCAACATCAGTCACCTCCTCTACATGGATGACATCAAGCTATATGCTAAGAACGAGCGTGACATTGACTCCCTGATCCACACCACCAGGATCTACAGTAATGACATTGGGATGTCATTCGGGCTCGAGAAATGCAGCCGGATGGTGACAAAGAGAGGCAAGGTAGTCCACACAGGGGGGGTCTCACTCCCAGAAGGAACAATAGCAGACATTGAGGACAGTTACAAGTACCTTGGAATTCCCCAGGCAAATGGCAACCTGGAGCAGGCAACAAGGAAAGCTGCAACAGCTAAGTACCTTCAACGAGTAAGGCAAGTCCTGAAAAGCCAGCTCAATGGCAAGAACAAGACCCGGGCAATAAACAGCTATGCACTGCCAGTTATCAGATACCCTGCAGGAATAATAAGATGGCCAAAGGAAGAGATACAGACCATGGATGTTAAAACACGGAAGCTCCTCACCATGCATGGAGGGTTCCATCCCAAATCCAGCACTCTGAGACTGTATGCTAGCCGCAAGGAAGGAGGCCGAGGACTAGTGAGCGTAGAAGCCACTATTCAGGATGAAACATCCAAGATGCATGAATACATCAAGCTCAAGGCCCCAACTGACAGTGTGCTCAGTGAATGTCTCAGGCAATGGAGAGCAGAGGATACAGTGCTGGAGGACAGATCCTCATGGGAGGACAAACCCCTCCATGGGATGTACCACCGGACCATAACTGAAGTGGCTGATATCAAGAAGTCCTACCAATGGCTAGAAAGGGCTGGCCTACAAGACAGCACTGAAGCGCTCATCCTGGCAGCTCAGGAACAAGCCCTGAGCACCAGAGCGATAGAGGCTCAGATCTACCACACCAGACAAGACCCAAGGTGTAGGCTGTGCAAAGAGGCGCCTGAAACAATCCAGCACATAACTGCAGGATGTAAGATGCTGGCAGGTAAAGCATACATGGAGCGGCACAATCAAGTGGCTGGAATAATATACAGGAACATGTGTGCAGAATATGGACTGGAAACCCCAAGGTCAAAATGGGAAACACCTCCGAAGGTGGTAGAGAATGAGAGGGCAAAGATCCTGTGGGACTTCCAGATCCAGACTGATAGGATGGTAATGGCGAACCAACCAGACATCGTAGTGGTGGATAAAGAACAGAGGAAAGCCGTTGTGGTGGATGTGGCAGTGCCAAGCGATGGGAACATCAGGAAGAAGGAACATGAGAAACTGGAGAAATACCAGGGACTCAGAGAAGAACTGGAGAAAGCCTGGAAAGTGAAGGTGAAGGTGGTGCCTGTGGTAATTGGAGCACTCGGGGCAGTAACCCCCAAGCTGGAGGAGTGGCTACAACAGATACCTGGAAAGACCTCAGACCTCTCAGTCCAGAAAAGCGCAGTGCTAGGAACAGCTAAGATACTGCGCAGGACCCTCAAGCTCCCAGGCCTCTGGTAGAGGACCCGAGCTTGGAGGAGAAACCACCCGCGGAGGGTGAGAGGGGCGTTTTTTTTTTTATATATATATATGCTGGTACCAGTAGTCGCCGGTCTCATGTCATCAAATTTCCCTGGATTGACTAATTCTATGAAGAGCATGCTTTCCAGATTTGAAAAACGTCAAGGAATCTGCTCTAAGATGTTATCAAGGATGGCCATGTACAGATTTCTGTATCGCACTTGGGGATCCTGCAATTGGGTCAGACGGCGCTTTCTCATGGGCTCATCTTGTGGGTCTGATGTGAGATCTGCTGTTTTGGCATAAATTGCTTTGAAAACCCCCTCTGACCTCTTCTCTTTGACAAATGCAAGAAGAGATTCAATTCTGTTCTTGCGCTAAAGAAGATCCATCGCCCCCTGCTGGACAATATCAAAGACCACATCAGTCTCAGAGAAGATTTGTTCATATGTGTCCATCATGAACACAAACTCAAAATCTTCCAGTTTCCTCACAAAGCCTTGAGCTTGAGTGAGAAACCTCCCACGGAAGGGTGAAAGGGGCAAGTTTTTTTTTTATATATACATACACACATAGGTGGATCTTTAAGACATTGTCTTCTCAAAAGTAGCTCACCCATGTGGACAAGTGGACACCCATGTTCTAAACCTTTATTGATAGTAATGCATATTAAATTCTTCCTTAAACAAACTTGGTAACGAAATATAAAGAATTTGTGCTAAAATCCAAAGAACAGCCTGTCCACAGTCTGCACTTATATTTGTGAAGCACTTTTAAACTAAAGAACTTCATCTGCGGATTTCTTCAACAGAACCCTAGTTTACTGTTCAACTGCAAATCCATCATTTAGGGTGCAGACTCTATTCATATCTTTCTGTTTGAGTTCACGAAGAAGCCAATAACTACAAGGCTGAATGTTTTTCTGTGGATGCCATAAAGCTTTTGGATTCTTGTGCTCGTGTCTCTGTGTTCATTTTTAACTTGTTTTTTTTTTATTTTTGTGTATATCATTTTAGTATTTTTTTTTATATCTTATCTTTTTTTTTAATTCTTTATTCTTCAATTGTTAAATTCTTCGAACCATCAGCTCCTTAAGCTGCTTGTAATTTTCGTTGTGCTGGTGCAGCAGGAGTTCCATCGGATGGTGGCATCGGAGCGTTGTAGACCTGGGCATTTCCTGCTTGGTTCAACATGGACGGCTCATGTAACAATCAGGCAAGCATGCAGATGCAGGAAAAAACCACAGGCAAAGATGTAACGGGGTCCAGAGAGTTCCTTAGCAAAGAACTGACCACATATAGAGGGAAAAACACAAAGCAGCAAACTAATAAGCTCAAAGGTCCATAGAAACTGGGTCAAATGTCAGAAGAACGCTAGACAGGCTGACAGTATGGGAACATAGATAATAACGAGCAAAGTGCAGGCAGTGAGACTGCTCAACTGGATCTACAGGTGAATGGGCGGGGTCACAGCCAGCCCGAACAAAAACCCAAGAAAAGACAAATGTTAGAACATAAAATAAAAAAAAGGAGAGGAGATATAAATAACAGATTACTCTTTTAAATTACTTATAAAAACCCTTGCATTTAACCAAAATAAACCTTTGTTACTGACTAAACACTTATTTTCCACCATAATTTACAAACTAATTTTTTAACAATCAGACAATGTGATTTTCTGGATTTTTTTTTTTTCATTTTGTCTGTCATAGTTGAGGAATACCAATGATGAAAATAGCAGGCCTCTCTCTTCTTTTTAAGTGGGAGAACTTGCACAATTGATGGCTGGCTAAATACTTTTTGCCCCACTGTATGTGTCCATAGCATGAGACAAAAAGATTGCACATCGCCTTACCAGCTGCACAAGGGCAAGAATTCCTTAACCCTTGCTATCCTAGGCACTTTAACATTGGGAGTTGGGTCATCTAAACCCCACAAGAACCTTTTTTCTTCAATGATTTGTCCTGGTGTCCATGGATAACATGAAATCCTCTCCACCTTTATCCACCTTTGTCATGGTAGGGAGAACACGTCAATGTAAGGATGGGGTCATAGGACAGCACAATATAGCACAAGGGTTAACAGCACAACTGGCTCTGAATCATGTAGTCTAACCTAAAACAAACAGGTATACAGTGCCTTTAAGGGATTTAAGAAGGTAAGAAATTCATTTTTTAAAGTTAATGACATTTTTAAATGACTTTGATGATTCATTGCAAGCATCACCTGCATTACCAATCTCAATTTTGATTCTAACCACTTATGGAACTGCATCCATTCTTACTCTGAAAAACATCCAGTACTCACATGTAGTAGTACGTACTGTATGATTATGGACTTTCCAAGATAAAACAAAGTGATGTTAGAACATTCCAGATAAGTTTAACAGAACTTTGAAGTGTCTTTAAGGCCACTAGTCTTACTCTCATTGATGTGGTGTTTCTTCCTTCTTCATAGAGCGTTAGCACCCAGCTCTAAATGTCAGATAGCTTCTTCCTGACACTAAAAGTTACAAAGAAAAAACTAAGAAACACTTCTCTTGCTAGCATTAACAAATTACGGCCCAAGTTAGCTAAGTATATAATACATTTAGGTAGCTTTAGAAGACATTAAATAATCTGCAGAGACTCTGCCATTTTCATTGAAACCCCACCATTCAACCCGACAGGAAAGGTCTGAGCAATCGTACATCAAACGTGGACGTGATGCGTGCAAATAGAACAGAAGTCTTGATAGCAGTTGAAAGTTGCAAAAGAAATATTTCATCATGACTAAAATTGTTGTTAGGAAAAGCTGCTTGTTAACTGAACTCCTGTTCCTGCTGAGCTGAGCCAGTATGTTTGATGGCACTGCTGTCAGCTCAGAAGGCCCAGGAGGTGGGTCACATGTAGGCATCCTCGCTGCTGCAGGCCAGGAGCTCCACGTGCAACTGAGACAGACTTTAACCACTCATTTCAAAAAGTACTAATTTTCTGCTTCACAGACAGTCAGAGTCTTTCTTGTTACTGGGGTGTTCGTGCATGCAACTTACAGCTTATTAAACTAAACAGGTGAAATGACATTTTGGCTTCAGCTTACACAAGGCCAGAGAGAGAAGCGGTACTTCTCGTCTCTCTGTGACCCACTTATGACTTGCTGTCTTAGTCTGAAGAGGGTAAAAATAAAATCAGAGGACCTTGTTATTATTATCTTGATGGAAAAAAAGAAAAATATAACATTCAGTAGGAGAACAACCAGATTCTCCTCCATGTTGGTTTGGGATTCCACTTGCTGATGTTGTCGTCAACATGTCCAAAGCTGAGTCCCTGATCAGTTGACGTGACCCATATTTTAAGATATTTCAACAGCCAAAACACACTGCTGCCAGACCGCCATGCTGCGCCCGACACCCAAAATGCGGCGCTGGACCTTTGATCCCGTCAGCACAATGACTTAACATTGAAACCGACGCGTGAATTGCGTTCAGTGTGAACATAGCTTAAGATCTCTCTTAAATAAAGGGATCTGTTGTCAAAGCATGGTCTTCAGGACAAATACACAAAAGCTGAAAATGATTCCTCACCACATCCGGTCTGCCACAGATGCAAAAAACACAGATGTTCATGATAGTAAAACATCTGATCTGATAAACCAGTGATGGTGAGTGGAGAACAAGCTGTGAGAGAGTAAAAAAGGTTGAAGTTGGGTGGAAAAGTGTAAACCGAAAAACAAGTCATCTTACTTAAGCAGAGACGCTCTTATCCTCTACAGATTTATTCAATCAAATTAGCCACTAACACCAGTGTGTACCTGTCCTCAGACATGTGAAAACCTCATACAGGAACAACTTATAACAGCAACATCCTGGAGTTTCTGTGAACTTAACTTGGAGTTAACTGAGTGGGAAGGTGAGGCCACCTGAGGTGAGGTGGGAAAATTTCACAGATGTGTAGAAGCGGTCCCTGAGTTTCCTCGTGTCTGCTCGAGAGAAGAACTTAGTCACTGTGAACACGCTTGAAAGACTCTGTTCAGCAATCAACTAAGTTCTACGCCTGACCAGAACGGACACAAACCTGCTGAGGAGCTCTTCTTGCAGCCTGATCCAGCTTCTGTCTGACCGAGCAACAGCAGGTAGAAGATGTTTTTAAGGAAGTCTTCGGCAGAACGTCTGCAGTGACACAATCCCTGGCAGTATGGTTTCCGTTCACCATCTGTCCAAGTCATGCTGCCAGAGACCCTCAGCTGGCTCTGCCCTTGTGAAGTTACCTGCTGTTTTCCCTCCCCCATTTCCTTCTCCCATGCTAGACTTCACTTTGGGAATTTCCCTCATTAACATTTGCACCTGTATCAGCGGCTGCAGAGCCCGAGGAGATGTACGACTGAAACAGGGTGACAGCATACCCTCTGTTACGGACTAATGATGATCAGAGCCTGATCTAGCGCTGCATGCCAGGGCATTCTGGGACACAAAAGGAGGAATGTTTCCCTGCCTGTGCTGTTGTGACTTTTTAGGAGTCTAATACACAGTAGAGTCGCTCCCAAACCCAAACCAGAAATGATTTTGATCCATTCATTGAGCTGAGGTGCAGTGGAGACTTTGGACTATGTGAAGTGTTCATTTCTCATCTGTGTTCTGTTTGGATTTTTGCTTCATAGCTCAGTTATGACTGGAGTGACCAGATGTTTCACACTGAAGTGAGCAGGCTATTAAAGGACTATCTGTGTAAAGACGGACTGGATTCTGAGATCCAATCCATCCAAAATATTAGAAGTTGATAAAGGCCGGCAATGGTAGGTGAAAATACAGCAAAATCTCACTCCAGACCAGGTCCACAGAGGTGTTTTGTATCATATTCCAGTGGTGCTTTCAAGGTGGGTGAACGAGGCATGGCACTCTCCTAAAGAAGAGGCACGGATGGATGGATGGATAGAAGGATGGATGGATGTTATACTCATTGATAGATGGATGGATGGATTCATTGATAGATGGATGGATGCATGGATGGATGGGTGGATGGATGGATGGATGGATGGATGGATGGATGGTTATACTCATTGATGGATGGACGGACGGACAGATGGATGGATGGATAGAAGGATGGATGGATGTTTATACTCATTGATAGATGGATGGACGGACGGATGGACGAATGGACGAATGGATGGATGGACGGATGGATGGACGAATGGATGGATGGATGGATGGTTATACTCATTAAGAGATGGATGGATGGATGGATGGATGGATGGATGTTTATACTCATTGATGGATGAATGGACGGACGGATGGACGAATGGATGGATGGACGGATGGATGGACGAATGGATGGATGGATGGATGGTTATACTCATTAAGAGATGGATGGATGGATGGATGGATGGATGGATGGATGGATGGATGGATGGACGGGTGGATGGATGGACGGATGGTTGGATGCTTGTATTGTCCAGTGATCCATGACCAGAACTAAACCAAAGTGCTCCTCCTTCTGAGGACTATGGAGTTGCATGTAGTCTGCTTCCTTGTCGCATAGACCTTACATAGCTGTAGGAAGGCTGATATACACAATATTTAGAACTAAAGAGTGCAAAAACCTTTTGAAACCTGTGTACAGTTCTGAGACAAGCAGGGGCAAGAATCAATTGGTTCCACAGTCTTCCAGTTCCAGATTCTTAGACACTGCAGCCAGCTCTCTGACACACCAGATGTGTCAGAGTCCAGTCCTCGAGGGCCAGTGTCCAACATGTTTTCCAACCAACCTGCCATTGAAGCTGCTTATTGGCTAAACACACCTGATCCATGTCATCAGCAGCAGAAAAGGCAGGATTTCTGGAAAACCAGCAGGACCCAACACCTTTTCTGAATCCTTCCTACACCTCACCGCAGCCATAGCTCACCGAGTTGTTCGTACTCATTACAAGCCATCAAAGCTTTAAGGAGCTGAACGGCTGATCTGCATTCACTGGAGCTCTCTTAACGTGAATCCCACAGAAGAAACATGCCGGTTCGCACCTGCTGGGGTTTCATTTTTTACTCATTTGATCTATGGAGGCATGGCATACCAGAGTCCCAGCAAACAAATAAAAGCAGCAATTGAGTGATTTAGCCCAATTATATATGTTTTTATTGTTACAAACACTACAAAAAGCACCGGTCTACATAAAAGACCTTTTGCAACCATACACTCCCAGCAGGTCCCTGAGGTCATGTGACCAGGGTTTGCTGGTTGCTAAGAGAACCCGGTTAAGAACGAAAGGTGACAGAGCCTTTGCAGCAGTGGCCCCATCCCTCTGGAACTCCCTTCCTCTCAGCCTCAGATCTGCGGACTCAGTGTTTTCTTTTAAAAAGCAGCTAAAAACCTATCTTTTTAAAATAGCATTTTCTTAATTTTCTCTGTATTCTGTGTTTTACTCTGTTTCATTTTGTTCTTTTGTGTTTTACTGTGTTTTACCGTGTTTTACTGTGAAGCACTTTGTGATTTGTATCTTGAAAGGTGCTATACAAATAAAGTTTATTATAATTATATTATTAAAATAAATGATAAAAATTATGTAGATATCTGAATGCTGTCTGAAATAAAATATCTTGATACAATAATATACTTTTAGAAATTACCAATACAAAAACAAAATAAAAATTGAAATAGTATGTCTAAAATTTCTCAACAATGTTTACGACCACTGGGAACGCTTTTACAATAGATCAAAAGATGGAGTGCAACACAACCATAAAAACTGGACAAAAGAACAAAGCAAACCCACAAAAACTGCAATAACTAATACCTTGATAAACACTAAATATGAAACCCAAAAGAAAATATAAACTCCCATAATGCACCATAGCAGGCTGCCTCACAGTTAGTGGACTACTCGGATAGTAAAAATGAAAGTCAGATATTTGAACTTACCCACCCTCCATAGCACCTTGTTGTTTGATCATAAAATCCATCCTCGTGAATCCTGAATTCTCATTCTCTCTTATGCTCTGTCAGATTTTCACTCTAAGGAAAACAGACCAATTCACTTATAATCCAATCTCAGGACACGTACATGTCATGCTCAGACTTAAAGTCTTCTAGCTGACCTTGATGTCACAAACTGGGATCCGATTGGCTGTCAGATCTGTTAAAGTTTGTCGAGCTTTAACTTTTGTTGGTGTCCTCCTTTTCCTCCTTTTTCTCTTTTGCTTGTATCTCATGCAGTAAACCCTCAGTGAGGAATTCCAGATTCTGTCCTCAGACGAAAGGTGATTTTGCACATCAGAAACATGTTTCCACACTGTTTAAAGTTGTTCCTTCATTTTTTGTGTTTTTTTATGAATGCATTCCTTCTCATATCCCTGACTTGTGTGTTTTAGTTAGATTTACAGATAAATCTGAAACGTCTCACCTCATTGCTAAAAACCTTTGATGGGATTTACAGTAAGACAGCAGAAAAAAGGACATGGCTGTGAAGGTCAGCAGCCATGATGCACGGTAAACCTCACATGTTACAGTAAAAATATCAACAGAAAGTTACTGTCAAGATGGTAGAAACTATAGTGAAATGCTTGGGACCACACTGTCAGTGTTTTACAGGGAACAGTGTTACAGTGTGCACACCTTGGCCATTTATGTTATTTAAATGGTTCAACCTAATACATGTTGATAAAGAGGCATGAATCTCAAAGTAATTGTATCATAATAAAGTATTTATGCAGAGCAGAGGGGAGTAACAGTTTCATCTCTAAAGCAGATCATGTTTGTATTTTAAAGCTGAAACAGAAACAGTCTCATGTTAACGTTAAAGGTGAAGCTTAACACAATAAAAACCGACTGACCTGCATTAGAATTTTCTTTTCTCAAATCCTTGGTAAACATTTCACAGATTTTAGCTGACAAACTGAAGTACATCGACTCACAGTGAGGCGCTCTGCCGTCCCTCATCTGTTGCTTTCTGCAGCTTCCTGCCTGCTGTGGGTCGAGGCTGACGTCTCTCCCTGTTGTAATAAATCAGTCTTTATGAGTTGACGTGTTGTTTGTGCGTTTGGTCGGCCCCAACCCCACAACAATTCAAAGAGCAGCTTGTTGGCCCGTCCTTTCTGACACAAAGCTGCTCTTTCAGTCTCTTTGGAGCTCAGTTTGACAAATCTCACTGGACTGGTGTTTCCAGACAAAGCAACAGAAGGGAAACACGAATAAAGCTGGTTTGCTTCAAGGCTGTGTGAACGTATTGTGTTTTAATAACATGTGTGAGAATCTGAAAGCAAATACACAAAAAACTGACATTTCAGATTAATAATGATTGACTGTCTCTGATGACAGTCTTCTGTGGCCCCTGTGGGCAAAAGAGGAAGAGTGGTGACATCAGCAGCCATTCTTTTCCTTTATCCTTCTGCCAGACAACTATTTGCTCCTCATACCATCAAATGTCAAGCTGATCTTTTTTTTATCATGGCATTCTTCCTATTTTAACGCTTTTGTATTTTCTTTTACTCTGTTTTTGGTAAGAGGAGGCGTCCCTTCTCTATTCCACCTGCTCAAATGTCGAGAAGGTCATTGCATTTCATCAGACAACCAGCAGGTGTCAACGTTGCTCCTTGAAAGCTTTACCTTCCTTTAATCAAATTGATTGATTGTGTATCCTTCACAGTAAGAGCAGAGATGAGAGCTATGGTGAGAGGTTTGAGGGGATTCGCTGTTTTTAATCTTTTATTTTTGTCAGAAGAGGAGGACAGAATAACGTAATCATCAGGAGCAAGGACCCAGGCAGGAGTGGACTATTTAGGGGCAGCCATTGCTCCACAGACCTGGACTATCTATCTATCTGTAAAATGCAACCCTTTCTGGGAGAGTATTGTTGCTACAGCAATAAAGTTTACAGCAACACCCCAACTCATAGGATTTCCCTTCCCATTGTGTGTCAGATCACAGAAAGCCAAAGATTTTCCTCACTTTCTGAGGACAGAAGGCCACCCGGTCCTGACGATGGAAGACGCTGTCATCATCAGGCCACCAACAGGAAGAGGATCAAAGCCTCAGAGGGCCACCACCTTCCCTGTGCAGTGGGCATGGAAGGTGGTGCAATAAGGTGGTGCTGCCTGAGGCTGTCCCTTACCCATAAATCACACGCATGAACAATTTAACTGTAAAAAGCAGAGGAGCATCCTAAAAACCATGGTTCAGAGTCATTAAAATGACCTTTTTTACTGAATTTTATTATTATTGTGGGTTGGGTAATGGAGCTGTACAGTGGTATAGTGGTTAACTTAACTCACCCTTAACTCACCCCCAGAAGGTCTTGGTTCAAATCCTAGCTGGGACTGTCTGTGTGTTGTTTGCAAAGCTGAAAAAGTGGGTTAAGGATGCAGTGGTGGGGGGGCTGCAGCACCCCCCACTGGTAGGAAGGGGGCACCTGTGGGACAAACATGTCCCGTTGAATGCTGCTGTTTTTGAGCTCTGAGCTCTTTATAGGCCTCAGGGTAACACAGAGTTTGATAATCTCTTTTGTTCTCACAGATCTGGAAAAGCAGCGTGTCTGGATCACGTTGCTTAAAGCTGCTTTCGTGGCACTGAATGTGAAAAAAACTAACCAACTCTGGTTTTCTGTCTAAAAAAACAAGAAATCTTTATTGTCCTTTATTGTCTATCCATCCATCCATCCATCCATCCATCCATCCATCCATCATCCCATTGTTCCTAATGGCAGTTATAAAATAGAAACTTCATATCTGAGTAGCTTCTGCTTTACAAGAGATCATTCCTTTTCTTAGTGAAATGTTGCTGCAATACATAAACAAAATGATAAAAAATAAAGTTCAGTTTCAAGCATAGAAAAAGGAGTTTTCTATGTTCCACCATTTCGGTCCTCGTCTATGGAACAGTCTCCCAGAGATTCTCAGGGAGGCATAGACTGTTGAGGTTTTTAAGAAGAGGCTCAAGACAAGACCCCCCTTTTTAGTCTGGCTTTTACATGACTTTGATTATTGTTTATGTCTTTTATTATTTATCTATTAATTAATTAATTAATGTATTTATTTATTTTATTTTATTTTTATTTGTAAGGACTATTATTATCTCTGTTTTTAAGATGCTGTTCTTTTTATTGTTATTTTACCAATGATTCTTAGGTTGTGTTTTAATCAGCTTACGTATTTTATTTTTTCATTACTAACATTTATCTTATTTTATTTTTTATCTTTTTCTATTTTTATTGTTGTTATTTTTTGATCATTTTTATTCTGATGTTTCATGATCCAGTGTTTCCTCTTGAGGATCCATTGTTCTGGGGCACCACCAGCTTCACCTGTAGGGGGTGCTGTTGCTACGGTGCTCGTTCTCATTGGGCCGGCTGGGGTCTCGCTCTGTGGTCTAATAGCGGTATAATAGGCTGCTCTGTGTTGGGTGGGCGCTGTGGTAAAGACCCCTGTGGTCCGGCTGGGCCTTGGAATGAATGGATCCCCATGATATCGTTTCCTCGCAGCAGAACCAAGCCAGACCTTCTTTAAGCTGCAGTTCTTTGTTTTTGTTCAGGGTTCTACTGGGGGACCTGGTGGGGGGACCTGGTGGGGGGACCTGGTGAGGGAGGGGTCCCATCTTTGTGTGTGTCCTGTGTTTTCTGTTTTTAATCATTTTAATTTTTTAGGACTATTTCATCTGTTTTTATGTTAAGCGCTTTGTGTTTTTAACTGAAATGAAAGGCGCTATATAAATAAATAAAGAAAGTTTGAGTCTGAGTTTGAGTTTATATAAATACATCATGGCCCTCAGAAAACAGCAGTCTCTACTTGTACTACAAGTAGAGTAGTACAATTAAGTAGTTCACTTTATGCATTCTATCTAGATATTGTAAACTTAAAATGTTCCAATTTAGTCTTAAGTATTCAGTATACTTTCTGCAATACATGTACATGGTCTATAGTACACTTGCTATACTTATACTCAACTATACTTGTAAAGTAAACTTTAAGTGTACTTTGTGCTAAGGGGACTGCCAAATCAGCAAATGCTCGGCCCAGCTCATACTGCTTAATGTTCCTAAAATAATATTAAAATCTTAAAAGACTGGAATGACCTTCAAAAACTCAGAAAACTAAGCACCTTTGTATTGATCTGAGCTTTTAAAAACCTTTTAATTGATGTACTGACTGAATCCTGCAGGTTTTAACTAAAAATGCATTTACCCCCTGTATATTTTCTAGACTTCTATTTGACTGAGTAGCTTTCTTGATGTAAATTTTTGTATGTGATGTGCTTTTATCTACCTTTGGTCGTTCTTGTAAATAAGAACATATTCTCCATAGCTTACTTGGTTAAATAAAGGTTAAATTTAAAAAAAAAAAACAGCTGTCAGAGAGAGACTTTCCTGAGAATAATTGACTTACATGAAAACAACTGCCCTGCGACAGACTGGCACCCTGTCCAGGATGTCGACCGCTTTTGCTCACGAGTGGCTGGGATAGGCTCCAGCAGCCGGAAGGAACAAAACAGGTTTAGAAGATGAATAAATGAAAACAACTGTAGATAATTGAACCTGACGTGACTGTGACCCAAAACAGAACATGGCAAAAACCAAGAGAACTTAACCAAGCAACAGGGAGAAATTCCTCTTTTCAACCATTTTCTTATACCTTTCTTCTTTATTCTTTATACCTTTTTTCTCTTAGTTGAAAATAATTTTTTGAAAACATATTTTTAAGGCCTCTCCTCATTTAGCGGCACCATGTCGGCTGTTTGAAAGGCATGTATTGAACCTTTGTCCTCAAATGCAAAAGAGAAGTTTTACCTTGGGGAGGGACTGTGTCAGTGCTGAGTGCAAACACAACAGGTAGGCGGAGAAAGCGGAGCAGAGAAACAGGAAGGAAGTGGTGAGGATGCTCCACAGCTCTTTGCTCCGTCGCCTTCATCACTCATTCTGCTCTCTGCGTTTGGTTCACCAGCAGCCGTTTGACACCCAGAATGCTCCTCCAGGTAAGAGGACCGATTCCCATGTTTGTTCTGGCTCCAGCCTTCAGTCTGGTTCTGCTGGCTCAGCATTTCTGTCCAGCGGTGAGCAGCTGTTACAGTGTCATGGGGCGTGTGAGGTCTAATTCTGCTCCAGAGGGGTAAGAGCGGGGGGCTCATATCATAGACATGATATGACATGACACGGAAAGCTGAAATTCTGCAGTGGGCCTAAAAGGAGCTTGTAGTATTTACATTCATGCAAAAGAGCTGGGAGTGCGTGCCACGCCACAGGTTCAAATATTTACCTGCCTTCACCTGAACACACACTGCAGCCCACATTGGTGCAGGCTCCTCTGGACTTTGGCTTCAGGGCAGCTTTGCAGCTTTCTGAGCAACAGTCCAGCCGGTGCAGCAGGCCTCTACGGTCTGGGCTTCGTCTTCTGATGTCTTCCATCTTTGATAAATCCCCACCAAAGATCTTCTTAATATGGCTCAGAATACCAGGAAATTAGACATCTGAAACATTCAAATGATCACCGTCACCTGTTCAGTCGACATCACTTCTGCTGTCACGAGTCCTCTCAGGTCTGTCAGGCCCGCCGGCATCAGCACTTTTGATGATGACTTTTTGTACTTTCAGCTCCATTTCAACCCCTTTCTGCGCTTTGCAACATGATTTTAGTCTCAGATTAGCAGCATTTTAACCCCTTGACGCCTGAATTTGTTTCCAGCAATGACAAAAAATAAGCTCACTTGAGTTTTTGCTCTTAAGTAGATGCAAAATGAATGTAAGGTAGGAGCAGAAGTGGTTTGATGCGCATTTGCATCAATAGTTGAGGGGTGAACAACGCGAAAAGATGAGAGAAAGAAAAGTTCTGCGTTTGGAAAAGCCGATCGCCTTTGGACAAGCTTAACCAACACTGGATTATCAGCAGCACCCATAAGACCTTTAATTCTGTAAACAGTGCGTCACAATGAGGAACTTCATTCAATCAAACTGTTTATTCGTTTTAGGAGTTCAATGCGGTTCCGATAAAAACGGAAGTCATAGGAAGCGACTATGTAATAAACACAAACCAAACAGGTGATGTTGATATGAAGCTCTTGAGACCTGGCGTCCACATACGAGGACATCTCATTGTGGGTTTTATTAATCCATTGTGGGATTAATAAAGTCATCTATCTATTAACACTGAAGTTTATTCTGATTACCTAGGATCCGTGTGACTATGGAATAAAAAAAGGCATATCAAACAGAGGTTAAATGAGTGATGGTGTTTGAAGCGCTCCATGGACCTGCCACTCACAGTTCAGTCAGCTCTAGGTTCCCCCTTGACCCCCCCATTACTGGAAGTGCTCTTACTTATGTGGTTTGGCCTTTTTATGGTTCAGCTTCACATCTGAACTCTTCAAGTCTACAGCTGATATTGAAGTTTTATAGGACTGTAACAATGTTCAAAAAACACAAAAGAACAGAACCTGCTTTTGTTTTCTGCTTTTACTTTTTTTTTATCCGTTTTAAAGTGGAGGAGCTGCATCCTCCTCTAAGAATTGATGTGCACACCAGAAAAATGTCTTTCTAAGCCACATTCCTGCAGCAAAAGCTTAAAGGATGCTGAGTTTTTCCTCAAAGAGACATTTCTAAACCCTCAGAAGACGGTTTCTCTACTAACGCCTCAGCGCTGCCTCTGTGTTTTCAGAGGTCATGACAGGTGCCGTGTGCACTTTTTACATCAGCTCTTCTGCTGTTTTTAATGTGCTGTCAACAGTTTCACTTTTACTGACAAGATCTTCGGTGATGAGTCATGTAACAGAAGAAATGTCCTTTCAACTTTCAGTTTTATTTGAGGAGGATCAGCTTTCAGGGACTGGCATGACTCTGTGGAGGACTGTTTGAGAAGGTTGTAGGAACAGCGACATGTAAATGATCCCTACTGCGTGCTACACTGCAATGAGTCGCATGGCAGGAAATGGAAAGCAAACTCTTTCTTGTTTTGAAAATCCCTCCAGATCCATTTCACATAGTCTGTTTGCAGAAGCAAAGGTTGTGTCCCGTCTATGTGTCTGTTTCTGGCCCGGCTGTTCACCACCGACCCATCATCTGAACTGATCGGTGCTGATTTGCTTGTGGGAAGAAGCCGCTTCATCAGCTGACATTCTGGCACCACATCCTGAATATGATGAAGCCCAAGCATCTGAAAACAGTTTGATAAACCGCTAAGAAATTGGAAAAACAAGTCTTAAATGTGACCTCATGCCCCCCCCCCCCCCTCCTTACCCAGTTTTGAGTCAGTGCCTCACACCACATCCTGAGGACACAGTAAAAACTGAATCTTAAGAAAGACTTTTGTTTCAAACAAAACGGTCTTATTTTCTGTCTTAAAGAAAACAAACGTATCTAGAAAGTTTTTCACCAGCAAAATACTCTTAGTTTCTTAAGAATTCTTTATGAGGCCATTTTTCTTATCCCATTGTCAGACTTTCTTGCTTATTTAAAGAAAATCTACCAGAGGGGGCCAGTTCTGGCAGTGCATCAAACATCTTCTGTAATGACTAAAAAGGAAAAGGAAATTAATTTCTTAAAAAATTGAATGAAGAAGAAGCACAGACTTTGCATGTTGGTGGATACGTGACTCATCATTTTAACATGAGACGTCTGTCTTTGGTCTGCGGGGGGGGGGGGGTTTACACGGCCCACAATGATGATCAGGTGAGTGTTGGCTCACGTGGCCGAACACGCCATCAGAAAACAGACCATGTTGTTGAGAAAGCAGCTCCAAATCTTTCTGGGCTTATGGAAGGTGGATTTTGTATTATGACGTATTTGGGTCAGCTCCATTATTCTGATGGAAAATAAGACGTGAGGGTGCACAGCTTCCACTTTAATACAGACGAAAGCTTTCATACAAACTCAATCAGCCCATAAAAATATCAAATTATGAAAAAGAAATCTTGTTCAGAGCAAAGTTCAGGAATCACCATCTTTGGAGGTTGGGGGCTTAAGTTTACAGCCACTTGTTGTGTAAGAGGGATTTAGTGTTTAATGGTTCTCACAATCCTTCTTAATTAGAATCACGGGCTTCTTGGAGAGGTTCTTGAGTGTTTGAAGCCCACAAACGCCAGGCGAGCTGGAGGAGCACAGGTCCAGACCGAAGGCTCTCAGGTGTGCAGTGAGTCTCTGCTGGGTGAGGGGCATCGACCTGGAGCTGTCCACGCATGCTGAGTGACCTCGGGGACCCCCCGCCCCCCGCACCACAAATTCATACAAAAGTGACTCTTCTCTGTTTTTTATCCACAGGAATGGCCCACCTGGGAAATGCAGTTTCGGTGAAGCAGATCAAAGGTCACCTGCTGCGCTTTTCCATTCACCACTGAGGGGAAAAAGGAAGTCGTTTCAGGAGGAAGAACTGCCGAACTTCCTCTGTTCAGGTTCTCTCAGCCCAAAAGATGTCAGACAACACTTCCATCAGTGAAAGAGAAGGAACCACGCGGCCCAAAGAGGCAGCCACACTCCGAAAGGTCAGATCATCCCCCCAAGACTCATGTTGGTGACAAAACTCTTACTAATGAAATGTGTCATTCTTTTAGATTTTTAAATCATGGATCAATTTTATTTATAAAAGATCAGCAAAACAGACCTGGGTAAAAGCTGAGAAAAAAAACATCAACAGTTATATAATCAAAAACAATAAAACACCACGATTTTTTAAGAGCAAAAAAATTAGAAAAATGTATATAACCTAAATATAAATATAAGTAAAATAATTAAAAAACCCGGGATATTATTCTCATTTTGAATGTTCATCAGATCTGCTGATTTTGACAGCAACACTACATTTGAGTCAGCTGAAGCAAACGTCGTGTTTTTTATAAAGTGTTAGAACTTCATCGTTCTATGTCAATGCACAGAAACGCATCAACAACATAACCAGGTGGGCGGAGTCAACTCCACTCAATGGAACACAGTGGTTGTCGCTCTCTGTGTAAATATCTGCCCAGAATTTGTATACAGTTTAGAATTTCACTGGAAATTCAAGTGAGCTTTATTGAGCTTTTATTTGATTTTCCTCTCTAAAAACTTCTACTGTTTTTTTTACTGTTATATGTCTAGTTTCTATCAAGTTTTTAACAGCTACTGTGACTCTTTCTTATCATTTGTTGGCTTTTGGCCAAGGACTACAAAAGAGAACTAGCCTTCTAACGGATTCTTCTCATTCTTATTATTATGCCCTTCATGCCCAAATTCATTTTCAATCATATAAAAATATATTTTTTTAATTTCTTCAGTGTTTTTGCCTCTCATTGTAAAATGGAGTCCAAGATTACATGGTATGTTGCAAATTAGTGACACATGGCATGAAATGTTTTGTTATTAAAACACACCATCCTAGAATAATAGACAGAGCAAAAATTAAAATCTGGAAATATTTCCATGGTTTGTGGAAACAAAACATGAAATATGAGGTAATGGCAGTTATTTGTTCTAAAAAAGAAACGTGTGAAACGATTTTGAGGCATCAAGAAAAATGTGTGTGTATATGAACGTGTTGTCTTTTTATCCAGTGAAACTGAAAAGCTGACTTTCAACATGTGTAGTAAAGACCTCAGTTTAATATTGCTTGTAGGAGAGTAAAATTTGTTACAAATAAATCGGTTTTTAGAATTAAAATAAAATTTGTTTCTAAGTTTTGGATCGCCAGTAAAAACTTGGTTTTAACTCACAACAAAGAACAGAGATAAGAATCTTTAATTGTATAGAAAACAGCGTTTAATTCGTTTAATGCATCAACCAATCCAGGACATCAGGCCAACTTCTCAACAGTTCTTCAAACATTGACCTGAGCTACTAGAATGCTGGAGAGGCAGATCTACTAAAAGCTGAGTGCAAACAACAGACTTTGGCCAAACCCTTTAGCTGGAGTCAATGAGCTGTTCATAAAAAAATATAATAAAAAAAACTGTAAAGGTCGGTTTTTAGAGTCTTCCCTCATTAAACTCATGTGTTTTGTAGCCCAACGCAGCAGCCCTGAAAGGAGCCATCCAGCTGGGCATTGGTTACGCCGTGGGAAACCTGAGCTCCAAACCAGACAGAGATGTTCTCATGCAGGACTTCTCCGTGGTGGAGACTGTCTTCCTGCCCAGGTACACGCTTGACCTCACTGAGTTCCTCATATGCCTCTTTAAAGCCCCCATTTGCTGCGTAATCCAAATGTTTACTGTTACCCCACCTTCAAACACGGATGTCTGTCTTGCTCTACAGCGAGGGCAGTACCCTGACCCCAGCACATCACTTCCCAGACTTCCGTCTGAAAACCTACGCCCCGCTGGCTTTTCGCTACTTTAGGGAGCTGTTTGGCATCAAACCAGACGATTACCTGGTGAGAAGGATCGCACCCATTTAGCACAGTTCACTTTGGTCTGTTTGCTGAGACACTGGTGTCCCTTTAAATTCTAGTACTCTATGTGCAATGAACCGCTGATAGAGCTGTCCAACCCGGGCGCCAGCAGTTCCTGGTTCTACCTCACCAGCGATGACGAATTCATCATCAAGACTGTGCAGCACAAAGAGGCGGAGTTTCTGCAGAAGCTGCTTCCTGGCTACTACATGGTTGGTTGATTCTTGGCTTATGCTTAAGCAGTGACTGTGACTTTAGCATGGTTCCAACTGTGGAGTTCTGGAGACATTGGGGTGAAGAGTTATTAATGAATCCCTCTTTGAACTGTCCTTTGAGGAGTTGCATTCATTTGAGTTAATGTTTTAATTCCGTGGCTTTGGTAAAATATCAGACTTGCCTTTCTGTCTTCACAGAATCTAAACCAGAACCCAAGAACCCTTCTGCCAAAATTCTACTGGACTTTACTGCATCCAGTGTGGCAGTGTGACCGTCCGCGTGGTGGTCATGAACAACGTGCTGCCACGAGCCATGAAGATGCACTACAAGTACGACCTGAAGGGTTCTTTGTACAAAAGACGAGCTTCACGCAAAGAACGTACCAAGTCTTCACCCACATTCAAAGACCTGGACTTCAAGGAGATGCACGAGGGGCTGTACTTCGATCCAGAAACCCACAATGCCCTGATGAAGACCCTGCAGAGAGACTGCCGGGTCTGTTCTAGTTCACACTTTCATCTGTCAGAATAGCATGACTTCATTTCAGACAATTTTTTTTCCTGTTGACTTTCAGGCCTGTTAACAGCTCTAATACTACCAGAAAACTGTATCTGACACGTCAGCAGAGCCACTGATTCTATATGGGGAGCAGCCAACTGGGAGGGGTGATTGGGCATCTTTGGGGGAGGACACCTGGACATCATTCTAATGAAGTGTTAAGCTACGTTCACACCACCCCCAGGAAAATGTGTTTAAGCGGCCACTTACAATCAAAAGTCTGTAACTGCACATAAATGTAAATGGCGTGTACTTATATAGCGCTTTTCTACCTACAAGGCCCAAAGCGCTTTTACAGTCACAGACCCGTTCACCCAGTCACACTCACATTCACACATTGGTGGCCACTCTGCTGCCAAACACAGGCGCCCGTCTGCCACCAGGGGCAAGGTGGGGTTCAGTGTCTTGCCCTAGGATGCATCGACTCATGGGCGTGCAAGGCGGGAATCAAACCTGCAATCTTACGATCATGGGTTGACCGCCCTACCACTGCACTACGGCCGCACCACAGCTTGTACATTTCAGCTTCTACGTTCAAACCTTTCTCTTTCACCTGTAACTACGCACGTTTCTACAACCATTTTTAGGCTCTACAAACAAATTGCGCGGCCAATGAACATGTGTTGCAAGTTAAACCGGTTCAAACTTTGACCAATCAGAGACTCGGATTTGGCTGTGACGTATGGATTTGGTCTATCTGGTGAACCCAGGCGTGGTGACGGGCCTGACGAAATTGCACTGATTTTTCAAATAAAGATAAATAACATTCTTTTGACATGACAGTAATCCATGTCAACCGTTGCAAGCATGCTAACAATGAACCGAACTGTTTTTGTTTTGTGTCCAAATCTCCAGATTTGCACTGCTTTGGCATTTCGCACCAAGTTTCTTTCAGCTGTAGGTGGCCGACATTTGTGCTAGTAAATAGAACTAAACGCTTGTTCAGTATGAACACCATGAGTTAAACGTGCATTCAGAACCGGTGTTTAAGGCGTTCTTGAACACAAATCAAATGCCCAGTTTGAACGTAGCTTTACAGGCTGGAGAGGGCCCCGTAGCAGACCAGGACACTCTGGAGAGATGATCCCTCTGCTGTTCAGAAATCCTTGGGAAAGTTGGGAGATGGTCAAAGGATCAGGCGCCATGACCAAAATCCCAGACGAGTGAAAGATAATGAGAGAATGGATTCCTGAAATGATTTAGTCCATGTCAAAAAAGCTCAGATTGTTTCAGGGATGTCCCCTATTGAAAACATTTTTGAGTGCCTAATTCTGGATTTGTAACTCATACAATACATTTTGTGTGCAACTGTGTGTACTTGCAGTCGTGTGCTCACATGTACACTCGAATATCAAAAATGTACTGATACAAACTATAATTTATGCACGCACAACGTGAAATTACACCGGCTTAAAACCAACTGCAAATTCAAAAGCACCTACGCATAATAGTACGTACCAATCCCCTGATAAACATAGACAAAACCACATTTACACACTGATCAGAGTTACAAGTTCATGAGGGGTTTTGAGACTCCCTTCACATCCCCAGATTTGTGGTAGATGATGCGTTTAAATGCTGGTAGAATGCTGGGTCATCAGATTTACAAATCAAGTATAACACGCTCAAATGTTTTGAGACTATTTTCTCTCCTTATTCCCTCGCCTGGGTCAGAGATGACATGCTGTCACTCAAAACAATGTGTTTCTTTAACTCCCTCAAACCCATCAATGTGTGATCTGGTTGCAGAGTTGAACGCCCATTCTCCCAAAGTTTGTCGGTTTTGGTTGTGGGTCTCCCGAGAGGGATGCAAAAACTACAGCAGATGTTGTTTTAATGCAAATGGATTTCGGCCTTCCTGTCCGCCCAGCAGGTTTTCCTCTCCGTTCACAGATTCAGGCCTCAGATCGCCATCACCACACTGTTCTTCTGCTGTTCCATCACGTAGAGTGTTGATCACATGATCAGGCTCCACCTGAGCGGCCTCTGCATGTTTGCTGTCGAGTCACCTGCCTGTCTGCTGCAAACTTTGTTTGCAGGAAAACCCAAAACATTCCCCTCCACCTTTTAGGTGTAGAGGTTTTAAAACATTGTTTCAATCAATTCTAGAATTATAATCTGGGATTAAGGATGAAATGAAGTAAACTACAAAACAGCAGACAGAAGAGGAGAAACCAAGCTAACCTTCATTTATAACAGATGGACCTCACCATGAGATTTGGTTCCCTCTGAGACTCATCAGCTCCTCTCACCAGGTTCTGGAGAGCTTCAAGATCATGGATTACAGTCTCCTGCTGGGCATTCATGTTCTGGATAAGAGGCCACTGACCAGAGCAGGCAGGGGTGACAGCAAGAAAGGTCAGAAGGTCCTGTACTCCACGGCGCTGGAGTCCATCCAGGGCTCAGTGAAGGACCCGGAACCGGTGGCTGATGACGACACGTGAGTCAGCTTTCACCCAGAATGCCCTCAGAGCTTCAATCTGCCTGAAATCAACACGATTCCAGTGTCGATCCTTCAGAAGGAGTGTACATGCAGTTGATACAGAATTTCCCCATCGTGGGATAAATTAAAGTATCTATCGATATGAAACTGACTTTATTATAATGCTGTTCTTTCCTTTCAGATTTGGGGGAATTCCTGCCAAACACAGAGATGAGAACCTGCTCATCTTTTTAGGAATCATCGACATCCTTCAGTCCTACAGGCAAGCCCCAGAACCCCCCCCCCCCCCCCCACTCACACACACACCCACCACCACTAACAGCACAGAAGTTTCCAGTCCCTGTTCACCGCATGCTCCATTCACAGACATGAAGCGCCCCCTGGTGGTTGAATTGTTTCCCGGGCTTCTCAGAACTTATTATCAGGCAGAGATGCATTCTGTTCTGTAAGCAGGAGGTCGGGGTGAAGATCTTTGCCCATCTTTCCTGCAGGAGTTGTTATTGTGATGTCGACGCTTAGTGGTTATTTAGAAGGATAATGTTGAAGAACTCCCGTTATGATCTAGAGCTCCCCCACCTTCAACTGAGTCACCCAGGGGAAACGCTGGGATGGGTGGGGCTGGTTGAGGCATGTTGATGCAAAATCTTGCTTTGAGAACAGGATTATATAAGATATACACGAGGTGAAGGTTTGATGCTGCAGATTTCTGCTTTGACGACCACACACACCCAGGGACAGACAGCATATCCATCACTCCTCATTAAAGCCCCACTAATTCGATTTATGTTTAAAGTGTTTCCACTGGTCTTTAAATTATTATTATGTTGTAGCCAAAATAAAAAAACATGGGTCGTTTTCTACGGCATAGTTTCTGCAGAGCAGCAAGAGTTCATCTGAGATTCACCTATAGGTTGTGGGATGGACTGTCCGTGGAGTAAGCCCGCCCCCCTTTACCATCATCCATCTGTTTAGAATCTCTCCTGCTAATTACAGCCTCTCACAACCTATCATTACCGGTGCACCAGAAAGGGCGAGCAGTATTGGAGCTATCCAACAGTTTTGAGCCGAGTCAGACGAGGAAAACAAAGACGTTCATAGATTTATTTGTTTAGAATTGGATGCATCAGAATGGAGCAGAGCAGGAAGCTTGTGACCCACCCATTGTTGTTTTACATCATAAAGACTATTTTTTCAAAACAGCATTTTTTCATCAGTTCCTAATTCACTGAATCTGAATTTTTAAAAATATACTCGGAAATGCAATCTTAAGCCTTCTTCTTTGATAAGTCCTCAATCAAGAGAAAAAAGCCACAAAAACATGTTAAAAACACCAAAAATACAATTATCATCAGAGAGGGTCTTTAATGAATTCTAATTTAGTTTAACAGCATTTACTGACAGTTTTCAAAAATAACTTCACTGTGCAGTTTTTTGCCATGTTGACATGAAATGTGAAGAACTTTATTTCTGACTGAACTTCAGGTTCATCAAGAAGGTGGAGCATTCCTGGAAGGCTCTTGTCCACGATGGAGTACGTTTCTCTTCCTGTTTTTCACGCTCTGCTTTTCCAATCTCCCAAAGTAATTCCTGTTTTCATTTTAGGACACAGTTTCCGTCCACAGACCCAGTTTTTACGCTGACAGATTCCTGAAATTCATGAGCACCACCGTTTTCAAGAAGGCTCACTGTAAGCATTGACACACAGCCGCATCCTCACCTGTCGCCGTTTGTTTCCCACAAACTCTGCTGTTGTTGAACTCCAGCTCTGAGAGTACCATCTTCTAAGAGGAAGAAGAACTCGCTCTACACGACGAAGTACGCCTCCCAGGAGTTTCTGTCCTCACAGAAGGAGAAGGAGGAGAACATGAAGGCGCTGAGCATGAACAACCTAGATGAAAGCTGTAAGCTCAGCAGCTCATCGCTGTCAGGACGCCTGGGATGGTTCTTCCTCTCATTGAGTCTTTTGTTTCAGCAGTTGGCAGTTCCTCCAAACAACCAGACCTTCTTCCTGTCAATCGAGATTTTTCAAGAAATGATGACGAGCTGTCTGAAAACAGGTGTGTTGTCTTCCCCATGGGAGATCCGTGTTTAAATGTGAGAACATTAGCGTGATCCATGATGTTTTTATTAATAAGGTCAGTTCTTCTGCCATGACATTTCTGCAGGAAGGAGATAATCTGTCTTCATATTTTAACTAAGCACACATTCGTATAAATATGTCTGAAGCATACAAGCAGACAAAGATTACAGATCAAATGTCTGCTGTGCAACTTTGAGATAAAGTTTGTCAGTCCTGTAGCTTAAAGCTTCTTAATTTCAAATGAAACCAGAGATTATGTTTTTTTCCAGAATCCACATTTAACGGGTTTTCTCTTTGTCCCTGTTTATTTTTTACAGCTCCATCCCAATACTGCTCATTGTTATTTATAAGACAATTTGCAACTAAATCAAACAAACGATATAAACACAAAAAGGAAATTTGAAAAATTAAAATGCATGAAGAAATGTAAAGCTAAGGACTTATTTCTTTATAAAAACATCTTAGGCGTTATACACAATGCATAAATGTCGGTTTAGACATGCTGCAACCACAAAGCTAATGTTCAGATACAACAGCAGCTTACCTTTGATGGATGCCGATCTTTGACCTTCTGCACATGGAGTGGTCATGTTTTTGCAGAAAGGTCACTGACGTATCTTTTTTCTACTGCAGTGGTGACAGACGGGACTCCGCCTCCACCATCGCTCTGGACGACGCTCTGTCCTCCCATCAGTCAGACACGGAGCTGGACGTCTACCTGGTACGAAAAAAGGATGGAAGAAGGAAAAGAAAGGAAGGAAGGAATGAACAAATGAACAAAAAAAATCATGAGGGAAGCTACAGCGAGGGTTGAAGGGGGCAGCAGGGAAGGAAGGAAAGAAGGAATGAAAAGAAAGGAAGGAAGGAAGGAAGGAAGGAAAAGGAAGGAAGGAAGGAAGGAACAAATGAACAAAGGAAAAATCCTGAAAGAAGCTAGAGCGAGGGTGGAAGGGGGCAGTAGGGAAGGAAGGAAGGAAGGAAGAAGGAAAAGAAAGGAAGGAAGGAAGGAAGGAAAAGAAAGGAAGGAAGGAAGGAAGGAAGGAAGGAAGGAACAAATGAACAAAGGAAAAATCCTGAAGGAAGCTACAGCGAGGGTGGAAAGGGGCAGTAAGGAAGGAAGGAAGGAAGGAAAGAAGAAAGAAGGAAAAGAAAGGAAGGAAGGAACAAATGAACAAAGGAAAAATCCTCAAGGAAGCTAGAGCGAGGGTGGAAGGGGGCAGTAAGGAAGGAAGGAAGGAAGGAAGAAGGAAAAGAAAGGAAGGAAGGAAGGAAAGAAAGGAAGGAAGGAAGGAAGGAAGGAAGGAAGGAAGGAAGGAACAAATGAACAAATGAACAAATGAACAAAGGAAAAATCCTGAAGGAAGCTACAGCGAGGGTGGAAAGGGGCAGTAGGGAAGGAAGGAAGGAAGGAAGAAGGAAAAGAAAGGAAGAAAGGAAGGAAGGACGGGAAAGAAAGGAAGGAATGAAGGAATGAACAAATGAACAAAGGAAAAATCCTGAAGGAAGCTAGAGCGAGGGTGGAAGGGGGCAGTAAGGAAGGAAGGAAGGAAGGAAAGAAGAAGGAAAAGAAAGGAAGGAAGGAAGGAAGGAAGGAACAAAGGAAAAATCCTCAAGGAAGCTAGAGCGAGGGTGGAAGGGGGCAGTAAGGAAGGAAGGAAGGAAGGAAGGAAGGAAGGAAGAAGGAAAAGAAAGGAAGGAAGGAAGGAAGGAAGGAACAAATGAACAAATGAACAAAGGAAAAATCCTGAAGGAAGCTAGAGCGAGGGTGGAAGGGGGCAGTAAGGAAGGAAGGAAGGTGGGAAGGAAGAAAGAAGGAAAAGAAAGGAAGGAAGGAAGGAAGGAAGGAACAAATGAACAAAGGAAAAATCCTCAAGGAAGCTAGAGTGAGGGTGGAAGGGGGCAGTAGGGAAGGAAGAAAGGAAGGAAGGAAGGAAGGAAGGAAGGAAGGAAGGAACAAATGAACAAATGAACAAATGAACAAATGAACAAATGAACAAAGGAAAAATCCTCAAGGAAGCTAGAGCGAGGGTGGAAGGGGGCAGTAGGGAAGGAAGGAAGGAAGGAAGGAGGTAGAGAGAAAGAAAGAAGGAGGAGTTGTCTTGCCTCTAGTTAGACTGGCTCTGCCTTATTTATAGGGTTTTCTATGAAGGGGCTCGGCTGCAGCTGCTGTTTTATACCCGGCTGACTTATGTCTGCTTCTATGTCACATAAACAAATGCTGACAGCACGGCAAACCCCCGCCCCCTTTGATTACTGCATTATTTAGCTGGGACCTGTGATTTTAGCTCTGCAGATTATCCAGCCTTCATTGTTCCAACAATGAAAGTTTCATCGCTGCAGGATGACTAAATGCTGCAGATTGATGCACCTGCACACAAATATTTAAAGATAAATGCAATCAGGACTCTCCCATAAAATGTTCTAAAGAACAATTATTTAACTGAACTAACAAAAAAACAACATTCTCATTTTTCCAGTTAAAATGTAGGATTTAACTATGAAACAAGTCGGAATTGTTCCTCTGTTCATGCAATTATTCGTGAGTAAAAGAGTCGTTTAAATGAACAGTCAGAAAGGGTCTGGTTCAAAGTGTTTGCATGTTGTACTGGAGCAGCCGTCAGGATGAACTGGGTGTTTCTGCGTTTTCAGACTGACACAGACTCACCCACAGCCCCCGGCTGGACTTGATCACTCTTTGTGTCCCAGCATCCACAAATGTAAGCATCAAACCACATCTGTGACCTCTTTCCTTCACTCACGTTCTCCTGTGGACGGGTGCTTCTTCCAAAGACTCACTTTTGCCTGGAAGACCTTCAGGACAAAAATAGAAACATTCTGTGTGTGCATGGTGGGGGGGGCGGGCTCAAACACAGCTGCCTGTCAGCCACGTCTCCTCACTGTCAGTTGCACGCTTGTATCTTCCGGCTCATCTCTTGCATGCAAGTTATCTCATCTTCCTGGAACTTTCTGCTTTGATGGTGGTGTCCCAGGGCCCTGAAGCCCTCCTGTCACCCGCTGACGTCCTCACTGTATGACTCAGTTTGGTCACTCCCTCCTCAGCTTCTGCTTTTAACCCTTTCTTTTGAAAAAAGACTTCCACAGCACTTCTCTTATGTAACCTAAAATCCTCCCTCAGGCTAACACGGAGCTCCTCAGCTCACATTGGGCAGCGGGGCTTCATAGGAAGCCTGCTGACGTCCAGTAAAAGATCCTTTAAATGACAACAGCCAGAGATCTTGGAGCCATGGATCAAGTAGCTTTTTTTCATCCTGGTTCAATAATTCTATTTTTCTGAGATTCAATTTACTGAATTCAATGTATTTTTGTGTCTTGTTTGATCTAGGAAACAGTGGAATTAAAAAAGTATCAGTCCATTCAAGTATATTCAGACAGGACTTCATAATGAGTTTTAAGGATCCACTCCGATCATCTTTAGATCTATAGTAAAAGTGTTCCCAGTGGTCTTTTAACTTATGATTATGACATTTTTTTTAGCCAAACCCCATAAACCTGTGTTGTTTTCTAGGACATAGTTTGTAATAATAATAATAATAATAATAATAACTTTTATTTGTTAGGCGCCTTTCAAGGAACCCAAGGTCGCCGTACATAAAAGTAAAAATAAAATACAAGCAATAGAATGCACAATAAAATATACATATAAATAGGCCAGAAATAGGACGTTATCGGAGGGAAAAGGCGAGTTGGAAAAGATGAGTTTTCAGTTTTTTGGCGAATTGTGAGAGAGACCCAATGTTTCTGAGGTCCGCAGGTAGAGAGTTCCAGAGCCGGGGGGCAGAGCAGCTGAATGCTCTGCCCCCCATAGTGACAAGGCGAGCAGTGGGGACATCCAGATGAAGGGAGGGGGAGGACCTGAGGGTACGGGTGGGAATGGCCACATGAACAAGATCTGATAGATATGATGGATTAAGGTTGTGGATGGATTTAAAAGTCAGGAGAAGTATTTTGTAAGTAATCTGGTGTGTGATTGGTAACCAGTGGAGCTGCTGCAGAACAACCAAAAAGAAGGGAGTTGCAATAATCCAGGCGGGAAGTGACCAGACTGTGCACCAGAACGGCTGTGGAATGCGGACTGAGGGAAGGGCGAAGACGACGGATGCTGCGAAGGTGGAAATAGGCAGACCGGGTGATGCTATTGATGTAAGAAGTGAAGGAGAGGGTGCTGTCGAAGATGACACCCAGACTCTTAACCTGATGGGAGGGGGAAATGGAGGAGGTTTGTGTAGAGCGGCAGTGGTTAATCAGAAATCTGCTTCTGAATTGTGGGCAGGACTGTTAGAGCAAAGCAAGCCTGCTCTCACTTCCTGTCATCCATCTGTTTACAATGTCTCCCGCTACCCTACAGCCCCTCACAACCCCAACCTAACGTTAATGCTGCAACAAAAATGGTGAGTAATATTGGAGTTTTGAGCCAGCTCACGAGGAAAACAAAGAGGTGCATGGATCTATTTGTCTACAAGTGGATGCATCAGAATGGAAAGGAGCAGGGAGCACGTGACCTGTCCACTGTGTTTTCTACGTCACTGCTACAGTCTTTTTCAAACGTCCCTTTTTCATTTGCTCAGAAATGCAATTTTAAGCTAAATGTTTTTTTTTAAGATGCTCTCCATCATCAGAAAACACCACAAGAATATATAAGCCATTCAGTTCAGTCCTGCAAGCCTCAGCAGAAACACCAAAGTTATGTTTTCCTTATGTGTCTTTAACCACTTTCATGTCTGTTAGCTGAAGCATCCCATTGTTTTCCAGTGAGGATCCCTCTGAACATGTGAACCCCCACCTCCAACAAGGAGAAGACATTAGGGTTAAAAACTACAAGCAACAGCAGACGGGCTCTGGTCTGCCGGCTCCAGTCTGCACCTCTTTACCTTCATGTTCGAGTCCTTTTCATCGTGCCAAATCATCGGAGACCCAAGGAATGAATGAAGAAATGATCCCATGAAGTTCTGGAGGTTTTATTTATTGTCTCGATTCAGATCCATGAAACACTGCTGAAATGAAAACACTATGAAGCTTGTCTGTCCTTTATGTTTGTTGCTTGCAAATATTTCCTTAACCCTTGTGTTATCCTAGGCACTTTAACATTGGGAGTGGGGTCATCTAGACCCACTAGACAGAGCTCTGAACCTTTTCTTCAATGATTTGTGATCTTCACTGGTGTCCATGGATTACATGAAATCCTCTCTACCTTTATCATAATAGGGAGAACACGTCAATGGAAGGGTGGGGTCATAGAATAGCACAAGGGTTACGTAGCATGCATATTATCTAATCTGTTCATTTTTTTCGGATTCTTTTCTTTGTTTGTAGAAGTTGAAATTTCCCAGCGGCTGGATCCCTGAAAATACAAGTTTTTATCGAACAGTCAAAAAAATAGTGTTTCTGGGATATTTTACTTTGTTGTTTGCAATAGAAAATTCAGACGTAGCTGTTGAACATATCTATAGACAGAGTGATAGCAGATATTGTGTTATATTTTAAACTATGCCATTTTCTGCAACATTAAAAGAATTGACTCATTTTGTTAAAGGGTGCTCTCAAACATCAACCTTAGCCTTTACTGCACTTCCATTGCTTGCAACTTCGACATGTTGGTATTCTAAACTAAGATCAACAAAAATAACATGCTAAATATTGTCACGTGTGTGTTGTTGCTACAGCATATTTCCATTACACTGTTGTGTTTTTGAGCCTTTCAGATCCTAGCATGGGAACAAACTTAAAAAATAGTTAGAATGCTTGAGCTAATGTGACAAATTAATCAAAAATGTGTGGTCCTGTTATCATGTGTGACCGTCTTTATTTACTGTTCTGTTATTTAAACATCTATTTCACATTTTCTGTGAGCTGATTTTAGCTTCTGTCTGCCTTAATTTCCTCAAAATGTTACTGTGCCACTTCACCAGGAAAACTGTCCTCTATGCTAGTTTAAAAACTGAATGTGTGATGACATTGCCTTTTTTGTTTGTTTGCCTGTAGTTCTAAAGTAGCGTATCAAATAAAATGATGAGATGATTTGTGTTATTTTTGGTTTCTGCACACAGTCCATGGACTGAATGGATAATCTGTGACATCACCCACTGGAATTTGATAATGCCAAAATGGAAAATGGCTAAATTAAAGTTAAAGTTGCTCCACCCAACTCCACATATCAAAGGCAACTGGGTGGGACAAAATCTGCCAATAAAAAAACCCCTCTCACACTTAATGTGCATCAAATTCACACTGGCTGCCTCTATATTGACACAAGTCCAATTCGTAGCTCGACACCTGTCCAACAATGTTTTCACGCCCTAGATGCCTGTGGCAGGAGCTACCACCAAATGATTTTAGTCTGATCGCTACATTACAGAATTGACTGTACATCCTATTTACAATGCATAGAAGACACGTCTGAAGTTGAGATATTGGGTTTCCTTATTTTGAAGAGCTCTACAAAAGAATTGGTAGTCACGTCTCCATGTCTGGGTTTGCCCTGCGACAGACTGCCGACACGTTCACTCCTGCTGCAGGAGCTGTGTCTTAATGACAGCCGCTTTTAGCGGTTTTTCTGTGTCTCTGTGACCCAGTGTGAAGACTTGCTGTCCAGCCTTAGTCCAACAAGGGAAAAAATTAAACAAGAATAAAATCAGGATCTTTTTATTATTTTATAGACAAAAGAAAGTAAAATATAAAGCTCAAGAGGAGAACAATCAGATTCTACCTATGTTAGATTTGGACTCCACCTACCGATTGAGTTACTAGACATGTCACATGCCCAAGGCTGAGTCGCAAAGCGCTGACCTAGCTAAACTTCAGATTTTTGGACTCTTGAAGCAATTGTGTAGCTGCTGGACCGATGGACCACGCCCGACGCTCAAATCGTGCGGGACGTCTGAACGTGTCTGTACATTGACTTAACATTGAAATCGGATGTTTATGCTGAGTAAATGGTGTGAATGCAGCTTAAGTCTGTGCAAATTGAGCTCTGATAGTTCTGTATTTTCCACACTGTAGGGCGCACCGGATTTTGAGCATACAGTCAATGAATGGTCTATATTTGAACTTATGTCATAAATAAAACACACTGAACTATAAGGCACATTTAGCGAGACAAAGGAGTCAGAGATACATCAGTCAGACTTTTTTAACAACGTTCACAGTAACTCTGGAAATTGTTTGTAACACGCTACGTTAGACGCGTAAGAAACATAAGCCACATTAGCGTACTTACAACACCTGTAACTTCCAATCTTGTTTATAACATATAAATAAACAGACTGATACCGCTAAAACAAACATTATTGTAACTACGCTAACTCCCAACCTTGTAATTATGCTAACTCCCAACCACGGCAGGTGGCCGTGGAGCAGCGGTAGGGCGGTCGACCCCTGATCGTAATATTCCAGGTTCGATTCCTGCCTTGCACGCCCATGTGTCGAAGTGTCCTAGGGCAAGACAGTGAACCCACCTTGCCTCTGGTGGGAGGGTGGAAATAGGCAGACCGGTGTTCGGCAGCGGAGCCGGCATCAGTGTGTGAATGTGTGTGTGCATAGGTGAATGGGACTGTGACTGTAAAGCGCTTTGGGCCTTCGTAAGAGGGTAGAAAGCGCTATATAAGTATACGCCATTTACCATTTGTTAGCAGTCAAGCACCACTGCATATTAACTGTGTTACCATATTCACAATACTACACAAACATGTTTGCAGCTCAAGTAAAGACTGATGTTAAACAGAATGACATTCTGACAGAGCGCCTCTCCAAATTGGTTCAAAATCAGAAAGCAGAATTAATCTATATAAAAGGCGTTCCAGAAATATAAAGCACAATGTTGTTGTTTGAAACAACAACATTGTTTAAAATGTGCCTAATATGTAATTAGGAGCTGCAATATTTGTCACTTTCTGGCATGTGTCAAACTGGGGAATGGCAAGGTGAAGGCATGATGAAAACCATAACTGTCATATCGAGGGTGCAACTACAGCATCCATCCATTTTCTAGATCTGCTATGTTCCTTTTGGAGTCACAGGGTTACTAAAGCCTCCTGGTTTACTGTTGGGTGAAGGCGGGGTGTACCCTGAACAGATTGCCAGACTGTCCAATCTCCCTTTGCATGCCCAGAGACACCTTAGAGCAGGGGTGCACAAATCCCAGCCTCAAGGCCGGTCTCCTGCTGGTCTTCCAGAAACCCTTCCTTACCTGGATCAGGTGTGTTTTTCCAATAGGAGCTTGGATATAGGCCTGGATTTGGGCACCCCTGCACCCCCAGCAACCCAATAACCTATTGGACTTTGAGAGGAAGCCCACATATGTGTGGAGAGAGCATGCAAGCTACACACACAAGGCCCCCTGCTGGGATTTGAACCAGAGCCTTTTTTGCTTTGAAGTAAGAGCGCTAACCACTGCCCCACTGCTGCAGTAGCAATTCCCACAGTTGTGCAGAATTGTAATTCCTATTTTAGCTAAATCTGGTTTCATTATTAAAACAAGATATAGTCACATTTTGAATAAAGGTGATGCCTCGTTTTGAGGTAGAATTTGATCTCTGAGCTTTTAAAATCACGTTGTGATAGTTTTTTTTTTTTTTTTGTGTCTTAACCCTTTAACACCAGAGTTTTGGCCGTTGACAGCAAAATAACACATGCTCTTTGGCCTTCTGTAACTCTTCAACTGTTTACGGAATTAGTGTAATTCCAGCGGATTCTGACCCAGAGAAGATCGGCTTTGTTCCGTTATGCAACTTTTCTTTCTTCTGTATCAGAATCAGTTGATTTATTTTTATTGCGTGAACACTTTGCTACTGTTAAGTGTTGTGTTTTAGCATATGGCTGCTATACCTCAGCTTTAGCTACCTCAGCTGCTGGAATTACATTAATTGAATACTGGGTTGAAGAATTATGGAAATTCAAAGAACGTCAACACTGGAACAAAAGTTCTGGTGTTAAATGGTTAATATGACAAGTGTAGTTAGGTCGTTTCGCCTGTTTTATTTAAACACAATGTCACTTTGATGACATTGTGTAATCATCTCAGTCATCAAACTAATATTTTTGAACTCTTAATCAGACCTGAGCTCTGTCACACATTTGGTGAGGTGCAGTGAGATCAAATTTCTACTAAGAGAAAATGGTTTAGTCCATAATAATAAGCGTATGAGATGGAAACCCAACAAAGACGAGAACAGACGCCCTAAGGAACTTCCACTTGAATAAACTCAAGTGTATTGTGAGGTCAGGTACACAACTAATGGATGTGGTTCTTTCTGTTCACCACAAGTCTTTACAGAAGCAACTAATTATAGCTTTCAGGGCTTTTTTGGGAGTAGTGATAAAAAGCTGCATTTACTAAACAAACTATATGTTCTAAAAGATGCTGAACAAGTCACACCAGTAGTCTTCAGCTCTGAACTCTAAACAGCAGGCGCTAAAAGAAAGAAGATATAATGATAGAAAATAACCCTGAATTCATCTTTAAATGCTAATTTGTAAAAAATGAAAACATTTCTCAACATTATTATACATACTTGAAATTACTGAGAATGAAAAGGACAAAAGTGGAATCTCTCTTTCACTTGAGCAATAAGTCATTACACATAATTACTGTAAATAATTGAAGGGTGGGAGCTCTTTCCTGTGATGCAGGTTGCCTACAGATTATCCAGTTTCACCCCCAGGACAGAACTTGCCCTATGTTTACCCCCTCTGTCTCGAGCATCTCAAGCTTCAGCAGCAGTAGACAACAAACACTGAAGGACTGGAAACTTTTCAGGAAAAGGAGGAGACTGTGGCCTTTCCTGCACAGAGTTCCTGCTCCAGTTGAGCTTCCTGTGAACTCCCAAGAATTTATTCTCCATTATCTTTTCCTTCATCTATTCATCCAAGGATCTGGGTAAATTCCTCACCACTTTGTTTGTGTGGCTTTGAGCTGCACATGGTTCGGTCCACTTGCTGGACTAAATACAGATTAAAAAATGAATAACTAAGATGGCTAAATCTATAACTTGCTTTTCCATTTTCTGCAAGAGCACCTCACACATCACTCTCACACATTCACACACACTCCTTCAGCGATGGAGGCAGTGCTGCCGTCCAAGGTGCTAATCAAACTACCAGGAGTAATGTGGGGTTCGGTGTCCCTTGCTCAAGGACACTTCAACAGCAACAAGTTTGCAGAGCAGGAACTGAAAACTGCGATCAGCAATCGATTGCTTTACCTCTGCACCAATGGCTACACCCATGTAGAACAGCTTTGGAAACAGCAGAGCAGCGCCATGTGGTACCTGTCTTAACCAAATCGCCCAACCCATCCCGGCTACTGTTGGGGAAAAAGGCAGGTACAACCTGGAGAGTCTGTCACAGGGCCAATGGAGCTGGATCACTATGCTGGCTCGTGGGAGGTGAGCTGGCAGCCAGACAGAGACCCGTTGCAGGATGGGGAGCCAGCCTGCTTGGGCCTCCTGAAGTGTAGACATAGTTTTCTTATTTTCATTGAGGCAATAAAAAAAAAGCTTTGGTTTATTCGTTTTTATTTTTACCCTCTCTGGTTATTGCGGGACAGCAAACCTTCAAACTCAGTCAGAGATAGAACACAAATGATGAGAACACATTTGGGACTTTCAGTTTAACTTTAAATACGTGCAGCCAACAGCAAAACCCAGCCTTGGACGGATTTGAAGTACGTGTGGGCGATGCAGCAATTTGCTATCTTCGCTTTCCCTCACCTGAGCTTGTTCATCCTGGACGAGGCAGATCAGTTAGCTTATGCGCATGCGCTCCTGGGCTGTGGCGACATCACAACAGCTCATTAATTCAAACAGAGCATCTTTGCGACTATTTGATTGACAGCAAATTAACTCAGAAATGCAAAAATGAAATTATTTTTTATTACATGTGTTTGTTACACCAAATGTATAATAGGAAGACATATTGGCAATATAAACTTATTTTTCCAACGTGAGTAGGTGAATGACTGTTTTAGAAACAATTTTATTTATGTTGTGCAATCTGGTTTAATTGGCCCAAATGTTAGTTTCTAACAGTTATGATTACAAAGTTTGTATTTCCTTTTTAAAACACGTTGAAAGCATTAATAAACTACTCACAAAAAAAAAGCACATGCTAAAAGGGGAGTTAAAACATAAATCTAGTTTGTAAAAAATCGCAAAAATTGAATTTATTATCAAATAATAAAATGTAAAGCACATAAATAAAATGTAAAGCACATAACAAAGCTCTTCTAATCAATAAGATAATTATTTTAATTACCGAATTTAGCATAAGTTTATGTCTCTGACTTAAGTTTACCTATTGCACTTGGCTGGAAAAGTGGCTGCAGTATCCTGGATTAGGATACTCTGAATAAATCCCTTGCAGAACCCCCCCTTTCCCTGTTCCAACTCATCCTGTGAATCGAGGGTGAGGCTACGATGGTCCCTTGTGATACATAGTGGGAAATTTTGATGTGCAAGTCATCCATGATTCTTACGAAGAACTGTATTAGCTTGTAAACAGGTTTCTCACGAATAACGGTGTTAGCATGTAAACTGGCAGACCAATCACTATATTAAACGTCATCAGACCAACGTACAGCCAATCACATAAAGTGACGTCATAATTAGTCGCAGGACCCTGAACAGTTATTGCAGACTTTTACAAAGGTGGATGTGCAAAAAATTAGAATGAGCAACAACATGGTAAAAAGATGTAGCAGAACAAGAACATTCATTCTGACAAATTAATCTTGTCCTATCTTGTGGGGTCCAGATGACCCCACTAGACAGTGCGCTGAACCTTTTTTCTTCAATGATTTTTGATCTTCACTGGTGTCCATGGATCACATAAAATCCTCACCTTTATCCACCTTTGTCATGGTAGGGATATCACGTCAATGTATGGGTGCAATTATCTTCACCTCACATGATAACACAAGGTTTAAATTGACTAAGTAACATTTGGCTGTTTATTTATCAATAAAACTCTGTGACTTTGCAGCTTCTTGGACATTTCCTATATGGAGCATGATATGGAAGGGGTACTCAGCCAACTTCTATTTAAGTGGTCAATGCTTCTGACTCAAGGTTCCAGGGGTCAAAGTAAAAAGTACCAAAACTATTCTGACCTGACAATCTTGATGATGTATACATTCTGTTTTGGTTTAATAAGTCATAATGTTCCACCGTCACATAAAACCCCCACTGACACGAAACTACATGCCACACCTACAAAGAGCATGAAACTAGTGACGCAGCACCACACCTGCACTCCATAAGCCACGCCCACATACCTGCCAGAACCAGGAAATAACGTTACATGGCCTTCACCAAGGCTGAGCTCGGCTAAGGAGCGTCTTTGTTCGCCTTTTTAACATCCAGTCCGTCGTGGAGGAGAACCGCGCCGCGGCCTCCCAACACCGCGATCAGAAACACCTGCACCAGGTAAGAAGGCTCGGTCCGGTCCGGTCCGGCTCGGCTGGCGTGAATGTTGTTCCCTCTGCTTTGTCTGCCATGTTTGAACACCACCCAGTCTTTAAACGGCCGCGAGTGGAGTGACCGTGTCACGGGACCGAACCGATTCGTTCTACACGGAATAACATGGACGGTTCGGGCCGGATCGCGGTCTGCCAATGCCCCCGGAACCGCTTCAGGCAGCTGCGTCCGCCGTGGGCTCACGCTCGCGGCCCGCAGTGTGAAAAAATACCGCACGCGCGCACGCGGGAAACGCACAGTTTTCGGCGTCCTACTTACTTCCGGAACCTTCCTGTGACCCGACCCACAGTTCCACGTCGAACTAGTGGTGCAGGTTTGTTTTCTGGACCAGAGAGCTACTGATTTCCTGAAATATTCAAACTCAGGCTTTCACTCTGAAATGATTCAGCAACGACTAACAGAATGATAATCACAATAAATCATTCAGAAGCTAAAAACAGTTGACTGAACCCAATGGTTTATACATGTCAGGACAGGCAGGTGAGCAGACTCTTTGGTCTAAAAAAAGTATGCAATGAGGATTGGTGTATTCTAAAGAAGATTCTAACAAATAATGTGTCTGATGTGTTTTTATTTGCAGTTTCCATTAGTCTGCTGAATACGTCCGTTCAGGGAAGTTCAGCTGTTCAGCCGTTTAGTTGTTGAACTTGTTTAAACAGGAGAACTGGAAATATTTACGTCAATTCTTTTGTTAACATGCAGACACAAATGGAAACCTCACAAAAGACCTATTTAATTATCCAAAGCTTCTGCTTTTTAGTTTGCCAGTGTATATATATATATATATATATATATATATATGTCCATACATTTCTTGATCCAAATTTAAAGGTGAAGCAACATGTGGGGTAAAAAACCTGGAACAGAGCGGGGCAGAACGTATGGATGAGTTTCATTTTCATTGTGCTTTTTGTCGATCCTTTTTCTATTTAAGGCCTGAACTGAGCAGAGTGTGTGACTCATGCCTGAAGTCATGGATTGACATGAGGATAAAGACTTTTAATTGGACAGTTTCTCTGTTACACGTTATGACTCATCAAATCATCATCACACAGTTGAATTTAGAAAATATGAAACTATTGGGTATTGGTATCCTAAAAACTGACGTTTTTATTAGCATCTAAACATGATAGTTAGGTTGTAATTATATTGATTTAAGCTTTGCCGAGTAGCGTCAGTTTTTTCTGATCCAGTGTGGCCTTTACAGCTCAGCCCAGTTATGGTATGAAGGACCAAAGCACATTAGATCAATGACATTTTGGAAAGTACAAATTCAAAAATCAACTAAGCTTTCAATGAACTTCATTTTATTTTTTTAGAATTATTTTATGCTGAGGCAGTACATAAGACAAAAATGAGAAAAAGGATAATGATTTGAACTAGTGTGTACATATTCTGATTTTATAAAATCAAATAAGTTCTGATTAAGAAAGCCATGTCGTCTGGTATATTCCATTGGTCAGGGTAGAAGAGGAATTGTTGTACTCTACTCTGCATTTTCTCATGGGTTTTAATTTTTTTGTCTTACAAGTGCAGATGTTTTCCGCTGTTTTTGTCTGGTTCCAACCTGTAAGACAGTTATAAACTGAGAAGCTTTAGAAGAACAGAAGTCTCTGAGAACCCCTTTTAAAGTAAAGCAAACACATTTCCTATACTCCTAATAACATTTGAGGGATTAACACTTTAGCACTTTTGTGTTAACCCTTTAACACCCAAGTTTTAGCTCCAGTGTTGACATTCTTGTAACTCTTCAATCGTTTATGCAATTACCCGGTAATGTCATTCCAGCAGGTTCTGAAGTTTAGAAAAGCAGGCTTGTGCAGTTATGCAACACTTTGCAGTAGTGAAGTGTTAACGCAATCAATATAAATCATCAGATTTTTGTCACGGAGAAAAGCAGCTTTGCGTGGTCGAAGCCGCTTTTCTCCACGTCAGAATCAGCCGATGTTGATTGCGAGAACGGCCAAAGAGTCGTGGTATGTCAAAGAGCATGTCTTATTTAGCTGTTGCCGGCGACAGGATTGATTGAAAAACCACAGCTTCTCCTTGCTGTATTGTTCAAACCAGTGAAATTGGATGAAAGCTCAATTCTTTTCGAAAATAATCCTGACTAATTGAAAACTAATCAATAGATTATCCAACAACCAAAACAGTATTTAGTTACAGCCATAATCCCTGCCCTGTTTCCCTCTGGAGTCCAACACACCCTTCAGTGAGTTTTTTTTTTTTTTTTTTAGCGGTGGAGGAGCTGCTGCTTGCTCCTGCACGATGCTGTTCTCACAGTGCCTGAAACCATGAAAAGATGCTGTTGACACTCTGTTGATTCCAACTTTCTGTCTGAGTGATCACGGAAGCGTCGTAGGCACGGCTGTAGACGGGTGGGGGATTTTAAGGGCTGCGGCCATAGTCTGTGTGTGCAGGTCAGTGCTTGTGCTGACTGTTCTTTGCTGTTTCAGAGGCATTTCCACTTATATTTCAAAAGATTCTAGGAATTGAATTAAGATATTAAAAAGACATATTAAACACGCTCCTAACAGTTTTTTCTTACAAAGAGCAACCACACTGGGTTTTCTAACTCCCCTTCGCTGCTTGATACAGTGAGGTCAATAAGTATTTGATCACCCTATGATTTAGCAAGTTCTCCTACTTGGAAAACATGGAGGGGTCTACAATTTTCATCATTTTTTACTGTAAGCAGTAAGTATTTCTAGTCAAAAGCTGAATGATCTCAGTAATTTAATTTTATTTAATTTTTCAATTATTTAATTTAATTAAGTAACTAAAGTAAATAAAAAGTAAATGTAACTTTGCAACAGTAACAAAAAGCAGAACCTCAAGACAGTCAGAGCAAAAAAGTAAATAAAACTTCTTAACTATTGATTAGGAACAAATGTGAAATAGCAGTGATTAGAAGCAGCATGAAAACTTCTTAACTAGTTTTACCTACTACACTGCAGTGCTCTCTTCAAAAAAACTGAAACAGACTAGAGCAGATTTAAGTTTGTTATGGTCTATTTTCAGTAATTGAAAAGTGTATAAATAAGTGCTAAATGTCACCAGAATGCACCAAATTGCACCATATTAAAATTTTCTGGGGGGGCATGCTCCCGGACCCCCCTTAAGTTGCAAGCACCTGCGGAGCGGCGGGTCGCGCTGTGCGCGGTGTCGGACCAGTAACTTTCAGGCAGGGCCAGTAACTTTCAAAAACTACTGGCCCTGTGGGCCAGTGCAAAGTTCTGGGCTATGTCAACCCCTGATATTTCAAGCACCAGTAGCTCCAGCTCCAGTTCCAATGATGAAGAAACTATTGTTCTGTTGAATGATGAAAGACGCCGGAAAAGACGTTGATTTTGGGTACATCCCATAGTTATGAGAAGAGAAGAACATGGTGAGTTTTATCGACTGGTACAAGAGCTGAAAATGTATCATGAGCGTTTTCGGGGATATTTTAGAATGTCCGTCATTATTTCTTTGCGGCAGTGTAGACGCTACTCTGCGTCTATCTTCTTTGCTGGTATGTGTGCTCAGAAAGGCAGTTTTGTGTTAGAGCGCCCCAAGTTGTGTTTTACTGTAACTTCAGAAGCTCCAGACACGTGTGCAAAAGCGCCATTCTCATTGGTTGTATAGTTTTTGACGTGGCGCGTCAAACCAAAAAAACGAACCCGAGGCGTTTTTTAAAAAGTGACGCTTTGACACGTGGCGTTTTTCGCGTCGGTGTGCACACTCACATTGGTGCCCTTTGTTTAGGGCGTTAAACATCGGCGAATATCGCGCGCGAAATTCGTCCCGGTGTGTACGGGCCTTTAGATACTCTTACGATCATTGGCAGCCTATTATGTTGTCAATGACTAACAGACATTGTCAATCCACATTATTAACTCGACATAGTGATCCGCATTTTTTTCTAGCATCTTTAGTGAGCCACACTTATTTATCTTTTTTTTGTCTCATTTAATTTAGTTTTACAATGCTCAAATAGAAGTCTTGTTTCCAAAAGGCTTATTGACTGATCCATCAAAGAAAACTTGTGGCGCCACTGCTCTTGTTTGTCCTGCCTTGTTAACTTTTTGTTTTGGCATTTCAGCTTTGACCTCATAACCTAGTGATATTGAGTTCAGGGATTTTTCCCTGTCCTTGTGTGTGGACAGTAAGTAAACGCTTCTGTTTCCTTCCACTTCACAGGGATTTTTATACATCTTGGATAAAGCAGGTCAGCATGTCTTGCATGCGTTCACAACATATATTTGGCAGCTGATGATTAATATTGTAAAATGTACAGTACAGACCAAAAGTTTTGACACAACCTCTCATTCAAATGAAAGGGAAGGTGTGTCCAAACCTTTGGTCTGTACTGTACCTTAACGTTTTAGCACAAAGAATCTAAAAACTAACAGCTAATATTTCTGGTGTTGGTGCAAGGGTGTGCATACACCCAGAATAAGGTGTACATCAGGTGATGAGCCTGAGCCTTGAACTCTCCCCCACAAACATGCCCCAGGCACTATAGGCGTCAGATGTCCAATGGGCCCAAATTTTCATGGTATAATTCAAATTTAAACACTTGCTAACTGTTTGTTAGCAGTAATGTTTAAGGGACCCCACTTAACTAATGTGCAACTTAAATCCAAGAAAAGGGACACAGAAGAACCATACAGCAACCAGTAGGGAAGTTCTCCTATCAAGTAGCCCACTTCCATGTTTTTTTTGTTTGTTTGTTTGTTTTTTTTACAGGTCCCCTCCCCAAACACTTGACCGACTTTCGGTCTAGGCAATGATGGGAACAGAGAGCATGTTGAAACAACCTCCAATTTCATCACAATTGGTACTACCCCGGTCTCCTTTCATGCAGTTGAATGCAATATCTATTCCCTGCCTATTACCTACTTTATATGTCATCAGAATGTCATTGGGAATCTTGCTTTATAGAGATAATCAGTTTGTAAGAGTCTCATCAATCGCTGATAAAGGTTGGACTTTGACTCAACAGATGAACAGATTTTATTTGATGTTTACAAGCCACTTCTAAAACTTACATCCACAGCTCCAGCATTCCCTTTTATTTCTCCACAACTACTTACTGTTTTTTATGCATATTGTTTCGGAGACAAACGAACAATAAAATTGCAGAAAAAGAGGAAAGAAAAGTGAATACTTGAAGATAAAATGGCAGTCTTTTTAGTCTTTGTTCTGATTGTGCTTTGTGTACTCAGCGTTATCCCTGCAAGGCTCTTCATGTCTGCTGATGATCTAGGTCCTAGATCCTCAGGGACTATGTGCAGACTGATTCCGTTAGTCCCTTTCTCCCTGCACTCCCATCACAGATTTATGTTTGGCATGTGTCCCTCCATCTGGCTCGCACATGCCTCGCATTTGGATATTGCATAATGGCCTTAGTAAGGCAGCACTACAATTTTACTATGGCATGTGGCAAAGTGACAAGACTCTGAAAAATGAAATGCTTATGTAAAAGCATTAAAAAAGACCAAAAAATGAAATACAGTCTTATCCCATGGAGAATGGAGGGGTTCGGTTTAGTTTCATTAAATGTTCAAAGAAACGAAAATTATAACCTTATCTGTCATCTGTTCTGAACAGGGTTAAAAACCCAAACAGGCCCAAACGCATCCCTTGCTGCACTTTAAAGTTCATGGCTGGACACAAAGTACACATAACACTGCAGTGGATGGCATTGTTTGCCGCTGTCAACCTTGAGACTCATCACATTCACTGTTTGCCTGCATCACCAATAAACTTCTGTTATGTTCCCTATATACCTAATTGTATTTATATTCTTTTCATCCAGCACTTAATTTGTTTTTTCATACCTAAAAAGCACATCAGCCTGTCCATTAAGTGCATCTCCAACTCTTTCTTACTATTACTGTTGTCTGTATAATTTGGTGTTTTTTTTGTTGTTGTTGTCATTGTTCAGTTCACCCCAGTCTTACCTGCATTCTCATTGGCTGTGGAAAGGAGAATGGGGCTGATTGGTCCAACAGTTCCCATGGAACATTAGTGGCTAAAGTCTAAGATTGTAACTCAAGTTTGTCTGTAGATCTTCCATTGAAAAAACATTTCTGCATGTCAATCCGCTCATGCGAAGACCCAAGTTGTTTCTAACGATTCATTTTAGTAGCAATTTGATTCATATCATAATTGGTGGTTGACTGTATGATTCATAGTTGATATTGATTCATTTTGAACAATCCGATCATAGACTGTAAAAACAATGGATGAATTGAGGTGTGATGTCACCCATAGAAAATGTCTTAACTCCGGCTCGCGCGAAATGAGACCAAATCCCTCACCATTGCTTCCTGATATGGGCGCTGGCGTGTTGAAATCAGTGGACAGTGATGGGTATGAGTCGCTCTGAGTCATGGTATCTAAGGCAATGACTGCCGCCAAACAGGTGTGAGCTTATTGCGACTCCCCACTAGACCTGCACAATAAATCGCAACTTTATAGTTATCGTGATATCAAGGTGTGCAATACGCATATCGCAGAATCAGCAAAGTATTTAGTAAATCAAATAAATCCCTCTATGCATTTGACCAATCGGATGGAGCCCTTTTGTATTAGATGTTCACCTCCTATGTAGACAAGGGTCATTGGTAGTGTAATTTAAGGTATGTTGAATGGTATTTGAATTAAACTGTTGCAGTGAAATGGAAATTAGGTTTTTGGTTGTTTTACTATTTTTTTCATGTATCACAAGTTATATCTTCATCGCAATATTGATCACTGATATCGCACATCGCATGTTTTCCTCATATCGTGCAGCCCTAGTCCCCACCTCTTTCCCCGCCTGTACTTCTTGAACGCTGCGTTTCCATTGACTATGAAATTGTACAAATTGAATTTGCCATACTAAGTTAACCCCATGGAAACACTTTTTTCAAATTAAAAGAGTCACATGACCAACAAAAGCCAGCTTGGGCCTCCTAAATCTTAAGTTATTTTTCTTATTTTCATCAAGACAATTATAAAAAGATTCTCTAGTTTGATTGATTATACTCCAAATGACCCTCGTTGACGTAGGAGGCAAACATCTAACATAATACCTCTATCTGATTGGTCAACAACGTGAAAGGGTCCATCCAATTGGTCAAATGCATAAATGGACTTATTTGATGGATATTGCACTAATTGATATTGCGATAACGATAAATTTGCGGTATATTGTGCAGGCCTAGTTTATTTGCATATTTATGAATTATTGGAGGCAGTGTTTTTTTTTTTTTACATTTCTAGAATTTCAATAAAGTTTGGTACATTTGTATAGTGGAAACACAGACTGTATTCAGCTTTCCCTTTATACAGTCAATAACTTGACTCGGGAGAATTGTACAAGCCGTTGAGAAAGAACCATTTCAACAAATAAATCTCTGTAATTTTGCGTTTCACCTTCATTCTTATTTTTCACATCTGGTTCACCTGCGTTGAGCCCAAGAGACACAGGAAAATGTTTGTTTTTTTGAATGCTTTTAGAAGAATTGCAAAGTAAGAAGGAAACGACCTTCACAGACGGCATGGATGAAGTCTGCTGCCGTTGGCCACCCAAAATCTGTCAAACGCCTCAGACCCACAAGCTTTTACTGAGGCATCTGATTGGTCAGTTAATAACTTGAATGACTTGCGATAAAGAAAAAATATCTTTATAAAAATTAGGATTAGAAAGAAGATGTCAAGAAGAAGGCATCAGAGAAAGGATGGTCATTCTGACAAATAAAATGACTGAGTAATAACTGTCTATTTCTCAATAGAAGTCCATGGGATTTTGTCTGGTGGGAACCAGCAGGTACTTCCTATTTGAGAACACGGGAGGGGAGGGGTTGAGCTGTCCATTGTTTTAACAGTTTATGGATCCAGTTCAATCTGACTAACTAAAAATAAAATGGATCCAGAGCAGGACATCTTTAGCCAAAACGTTCACCAGTGTGACTCAGAGATAAATACCTCACACTGAACAGTGCAGGTGAAGTTTTCCAGATTCCTTGTGTATTTCTTGCAAGATAATCAAGTGTAAATTAAATATTTGCACAAACAAACAGTAAAAAAGAAAATGGCAAATTTATTCACTGTTTAGTTTCCTAAGACCACTGTTGTTTTTCCACATCCAAATAATCTCAAAGAAACATTATTAGAACATTCTAGTACGCTGTCTGGTCTTATCTCTTTACTAAATTCAAAGTGTTTCCACACATTGGACTGGATTGATGTACAGATCAGTTTTTTGCTGTCATCACGTGTTGTCCGCTGCAATGCACTTGGTCGTTTTTTGAGTTATAGTAAAATAAACCTACTGTTCCTCCATCCTAATGGTTTTTTCCAATATCAATATCATTTTTTTCATTTTGAAACAATTTTGAAATTGTATCAGTTTGATTTGACAACTAGTTTGATTTGGTTCGATGTTATTATTATTTGATGTTTCAGCAGCTGTCCGAGTGGCTGGTCTCAGACGATCTTGGAGGTGGACATGCTGAATGTTGAGGTCTTGGGCTTGTGTGGTTACATGTGGTCTGCGGTTGTTAGGCCGGTTGGATGTGCTGCCAAATTCTCGGAAACGCCTTTGGAGACGGCTTATGGTGGAGAAATGGACTTTCAATTCCCTAGCAACGGCTCTGGTGGACATTCCTGCTATAAGCATGCCAATTGCAAGCTCCCTCAAAACTTGCGACATCTGTGGCATTGTGCTGTGTGATACAACTGAAGATTTCAGAGAGGCCTTTTCTTGTGGCCAGTCTAAGGCACACCTGTTCAATAATCATGCTGTCTAATCAGCATCTTGATATGGCACACCTGTGAGGTGGGATGGATTGTCTTGGCAAAGGAGAAGTGCTCACTATCACAGATTTAGACAGATTTGTGAACAATATTTCAGAGAACTGGTTATTTTGTGTATGTGGAAAATGTTTCACATCTTTGAGTTCATACCATAAAACATGGGAGCAATAACAAAAGTGTTGGGTTTATATTTTTGGTCAGTGTATGAAAGAAACATTACTCTATAAGCCTTACCCAGTCTTTTCTTTTTCTTAGCAATTAATATTTGTCAACGTGGTTGTTGGAGAAACAGCTGTGGAAAAACCCCTGAGAGCAGTTTTGGTGAGCAGTATTTCTGTTAGAAAAGTCCTGTGGTGAGCCGAAAATGACTAAAGGTTGGCGAAAAGCAGATGAAACTGCAACGTGAGTTGTGACTCATCAATGACTCAAAATCACATTTTACAGTTTTTTCAGCATGGCTTTCTTGGAAAACTGTCCAGTCATCAGTGGATCTTGTGATATCAAGATGGAGAGCATAAAAATGAAAATCCCAGGTTCTGAATCAGATGATCTGTGTGGAGCCGCTTCAGCCCTCATTGAAACTAGGTTTCCTTGTTTGCTCATTTGTCCTGATTGGGTAACATCTTAGTGGACCTCCATTCTCTCTGTGTTTGTGGTGCTTTCAGTCCGCATGACGTCTTTGTGCTGCTCTTAGCCAGTGTCTTTAAAAATAGAGGCTTGTTATTTTTGCTCACCTCACCATGCTCCTGGCACTTTCCGTTCCTCCCAGGGGTCTTTGGTGCTCAGTGAAATCTGCTGCAGCCTTTCATGCCACGAGCATCAGGAACCGTAATCCAGACATCCAAGCTGCCTGGATGCAAATCCTGTCCGGAGTTGTGCCGTCTGGCATTCATCCAGAGGGCAAAAAGATGATCACTTTTTGCTTGAAAGCTTTTAGGACATGGTGGCTTCTGTCATCAAGATGGACTTAATCTGGCCTGCCTTGGCCACTGCACCCCCTCTCTTTTTTTCAGGGATGAATGTGTGTGTGTGCGTGTGGGGGGGGGGGGGTATTTCTATATTTTATCAAATATAGATGACTTCTACAACACGTTAACAAATCTGCATCTGAAGACATCACGGTCAAAACATAGAGCTGCAGGCATGAAGCTCCCATAGAGGTTACTGGATGGAGTAAGTCTGATTTGTGACGGTTTGTTGGATGAGAACCAAATAAAAGTGAGTGTAAACCAAAACTTGCGTTTCTGTGAAGATGCTTAGGTTTTTTTTTTCTTGACAGCATCTCTGCGCTATCATTGTTGAAGCTCCACGCTGGACGACTGTTACAAAACAATGACGAAAAACAAAAAGTTCAGGATAAAAATTGTTTTAATTCTCTAATAAGCAAGTAACAATGAAGAAAAACCTTTCAGTTGGCTCATACTAAGCCTTGTGTACTGCAATAAAAAAATAAATACTAAATTCTTCTCAAATGTAGCAGGGATTTTATCTTTAAACTTCCACCTAGTGTTATGCAGTAGGCATGCAACGATGCACTTTCCTCACAATTCAGATTAGCAGTGTAACATACAGTCCGGTTTAACGCAAAAATTGTGGCATGCCCCTTTTCTACACAATGCGACTCGCCTGAATTAATCGCCCTAAATGTGAAAAGGTAACGTACACACCAGGCATTTGACATGCGTTCTAAAACATGCTAAATTTGGGTTTTTGAACATGCTGTAGCCCATGGTATTCACACTGGACAAACAGGGAGGGGCTTCTTCTGCTCTTTCTTTCTCTATTGTTTGCTAGCGCATGTCCGCCTCCTTCAGATGGAAAAGGCTTAGTGCGAAATGCAGAAGCAATCCAAATCTCACAAATCTTGCTCCAGGCTTTTTCTTACACAACCCAAAAAGAGTTGTAAAAACCTGTGTAGCTCCACGTCAATGTGGGAGCCTGAAACATGCATTTACGTGCGTTTATGCAGACTTTTTCCTTGGAAGTTCCCGAACGTAGCTTGAAAGCAGATCAGATTGCATTTCTGAGCGCTGTCCCAGACAGGAACAAAGTTGACATGTTGGAATAAAAGTGAAGCGTCAGAGGGGGGAAGTTGAACTCTCCCTGTTCCTCGTCATGAATAGAAGAACCCGTGGACAGCAGAACTAACAGAGGATCTGCTTGTTTTGGATCCGACTTTCCGTTCATTGGTGCATTCAGGTCTCTGTGGTGAGATCCTGCTGCTGCATTTCAAACTTTCCAACAGTAAACTTCCCGTCTTTGTTTTTCTACAGTTCTGGATTACAAAAGTATAATTTATCCACGGAGGATTAATATTGTTTCATTCAATTCAACCCACAGCCGGATGTTTCCCATTCTTCCATGAATCGTTCAGGAATTACATAAAGCTGAAATTTGATGTGGTTTTAAATCTTTTTGCCAAGAAGAGTTCTTGGAGTATTTTGTGCAGTCGTGGTCCTTATCCATCCGCCTTTTATGGTGGTCAGCTGTGGATGCTCGGGTGAAGTTAGATGGGTGGTGTAAGTGGCGGGAAGACTAAGCCTTGATGAAGGGGGGGATTAGAGGAGATGGGGGTGGGGAGCGTGCATGATCTGTCAGGGCTTAGTACCACAATTATCCCAGCAGCTGCAGCATCAGCGGTGGCAGAAACTGTGTTTTCATTAGTGTAATGCCCAGAGATGCTCCACAGTTATGTAAGCGTGACGTGCTGTCGTTCGTCCCTTCTCCACCAGCCCGCCTCCTGGTTACAACGTGGCTGTTTGTTTTCCTTTTATCCTTCATCACTTGGAAAGCCAAAAGGACATCTGTCAGAGTCGTGCTCGGGCGCATGTCTGTAGTAGCCTAGCCGCGGGGACGGCTCCCATCTGCACACAGTGTGTGGCTGGTTGTCATGGAGAAGCAGATGCACCGAGGCGCGAGAGCGCCTCTGAAGTCCCGATGATTCAGATGGAGGCGAGCAGAGGCGGTTTGCTTCTGCACTTTGTGGGCAGAGATGGAGCATCGGCAGCAGCCATGAACTCGCAGTGATGCCGTTGACGGAGAGGTAGAAGATGAAGTTCAAGAAGTTTATCACCATCATGCAAGCAGCCATGGGGGTCGTACCCCTGAATAAACGCGAGCTCCTGCCACCCGGCAGGAAGCTGTGGAGACCTTCAGGGTGAGTGTTTTTTGCGTTTCCAGACTTTGTGAAGGAAAGCGGAGGATGCTCACTTCTGCAGATGAAATCTAATCGCATTAAAACAAGATGGAAGGAATATTGCATTACATATATTGCATAGGGACAGAACTATAATTCTTTGTTAGATTCTATTTAATTTATTTTTTTTAGATTTTATTTTGCATCTGATCCAAACTGACCAAAGGATGAGTTTCGTTTTAAAAAATGGAATTAAAGGATAATGGAGTGAAACATGAATTCTTCTTTGCGTAGGATCTCATGAATAGTTTTGTTACGGTCGTTTCAGTAGTTTTCAGTGATAGTTTCTGGGTTGGTACGGTTTCTCCTACCGTTATGGTTTTAGAAAAACCTCCAGTATTAGTTTCATTTGTTGCACACATCATGCTAAACCAGCTTTTTTTAAAGGGTGGGAGATGCTGCTATCACTTTCTTTCATCAAACATGGTCCAGTTTGTTTTTGAATGAATCAAAGAAGTTGGAGGATGCGAGCAGCTCCTTTTATCTCTGTCACAAAGATGCTTTACGGATAGCTTTTCACTTCCATCAAAGAAAGAAAAGGAGTTTCTAGCTTTTAAACAGAAGCTACAAACGGGCTCATTGGAAATATGTCTGGATAACACTGCCTCTTTCTCCTTTTCTAACATATCGTTCCAAGTCTGATTCCAAATACCATTTATGAGGAACTGTGAAACCCCCCCCATGGCAAACCTTTGGTAAAATTGTAGCATTTTTAGCAGCCTCCTGGACGTGGAATTGTTTTCTTTTTTTTTTTTGCCCATGTAGACTCATTCCATCAGTCTGTCAAGAATAGGGAGTAGTCTGGATAAAACAGATGGGATTTTATTGGGAATACTGTGGCATGCGAGCATCAGGTTAGGTTATGCTGTTTTTGGAGTACTTTATGACCGCTTTAATCAGCTGACAGGCTTTCCCAAAAACTCCCTTTTCAGTTTATGTCCATGTAAACGTCTGTCCAAAAAGGTGGACCTATTAACCTTCATACTGTTTTTTTTTTTTTTAATTTAATTTGTTTATTTCAAACATTATCAGAAAATACACTTAAACACTTGATAACTTTAGTCAGTCAAAAGAGTATCTAATGTATTTGACAGAATAAGAAACCTGTTTGAAATGGAGATGGGCAGAAGCTGATTTAGCCTTTGTGCTGTCTTATGGGGTCCAGTTGACCCAATCCTCACATTGATGTGTTCTCCCTACAATGACAAAGGTGGATGAAGGTGGGGTGGATTTGATGTAATCCAAGAAAAAAGGTTCAGTGCACTGTCTTGTGGGGTCCAGATGACCCCACTCTCAACGTTAACGTGCCTTGGAGGCACGTTAACGTTGAGAGTGGGGTCATCTGGACCCCACAAGATAGCACAAGGGTTAAGTGTACTTAGGCTGATTCAACTATGAAGACAAAAATACAAAACAACAAAAATCCTGAGAATACATTGATGACATCATTATCATCAGCATGTCACTTGTGGTCTAGCTAAGAACATTGCTTGAACTGAACTGCACAACGGGGGGGGTGTCATTCAACTGGTTGGGATGACTGAAATCATGGTGTGTTGTTGGGAGAAATTTCAGTGCACAGACATATTCCTGCCGGGTAGACCTGCTACCCAGAGGTGTGTATGTCGCCATGGAAACTGCATCTTGATGGTTCCTAGTCTTCCCCTCCTTTTTTTTTTTTTTTTTTTTTTTTTTATACATGCTAGATTGAAAGCTAAAGGTCTGGATGCAAAGAAAGATCCAGGTTCTGCACTCCTGTCTTCCCCTCTCAGACCAGTACGGCACATTTCTGCTGCTTCCTGTTGGCGTGAGGATGAAATATAAGCTGCGTCAGGCTGGCAGTGAAAATCTTTGCCATATGTTTATGATTAGAAACAGCGTGTTGCTCTTGAAGTGCAGGATTATAATCTGTGAGTTTGGTCCTTTTGGATGAATCCAGCAGAAGTCTTAAGCAGGCTAGATCAGAACCAGGCAGTTTCTTCGCTTCTTCTCAGACCTTTCATCCTATCAAATGCACACTTGCTTTCATCCAAGTTTTCCAAAATAATCTACTTCAAGATTCACTAACTGCTGTTTAATCTGTGCAAGTGCTTAATCTCTCATCCAGCATTACTTGCAAAATGAAAGATTATTAGAAAACAGATGCAGACTTGAAGTGGAGGAGTTGCACAATTCCAGCGAGCTTAAAGTCTAATTCATTTGGCTCTAAAAATAGCAGCTCTCCGTCTGCTGAAAGCCCACGCGCTTCAACTCCAACCGACTGAGAGTCGAGGAGGAGACACTCTGACAGGAAGCCCGCTGAGATGTTCCCTTTAAATATTTTAATAGTTAAAATTCAGAGCACACTGCAAACCTTTGAGACGTTGAAGACTTTATTGCCCAGACAGAGTTCTGTCTTTTTTGTTGGTAAACGTCTAAATGTCCCTGTGTTTCCTCTGCACAGGGACCAGGCTTGTTCTGACCCCACCAGCACCGACCTGCTCAAGTCCAGCCGCAGATTCTGCTGGTCCAGAGAAGCCCAGTACTTGTATCTGCGCCGCCTGTCTTCACGGAGCTTCTCGGCAATCACAATGGTAGGTCCCTCCATGGTGTTGGATGTTGATGAAATCCCTCCGGAGGCGCAGAGTTCCTTCAATAAGTGTTATTTTCCCCAAAACAAAAAAGGTCTTTGAATTCTGACACCTTCTGAATCCTCATATGTAGTGAACTGATCGGTGGACTTCTCAAACCCGTCCTGTAAAAAAAACTTGTTTCATACATCACAAGCCCTCAAAACCTCCATTTTCAATCCTGCCCTCCCTTTGCTGGTCCTGAAGCATTCCTTTAACAGACTTTTATCGAGGCGTCTGATTGTTCCATCCACCAAGCGGTGCAGCTTCACCGACATCCTACTTAAATAATCTGACAGATTTTTGTTGAAGTGCTGTGTTCCACCGAACATCGGTTTGAAGTCAGTATACACAAGCAAAATCCGTACATACCTGTGAATTTGAGAAAATTAAAGAGTGTCTCGTGGTCATATGTCTGCCACTTACCTACGAGGGAACACTTAAGGCCCGTACACACCGGGACGAATATTCGCCAGGCGTTATTCGCCAGCGTTTTTCGCCACGTCTTTTGTGTTCACACCCAGGCGATTTTCGCTGACGATGAGCCGAGCCAGCATGCAATTTCATTCCCTGACATTAGATGGCGCTTAATGTCAAACAGAAATATTCCTGTACACAAGGTGGTTTCCACTCAGAAGAAGAGAGCCAGTATTCACACGCTTGTCAGAATCATACAAAGAAAACAGGAATATTTCAAGCACCAGCAGCTCCAGCTCCAGTTCCAATGATGAAGAAATTATTGTTTTGTTGAATGATGAAAGACGCCGGAAAAGACGCCGATTTTCGGTACATCCCATAGTTACGAGAAGGGAAGAACATGGTGAGTTTTATCGACGGGTACAAGAGCTGAAAATGTTTAATGAGCGTTTTCGGGGATATTTTAGAATGTCCATCATTATTTCTTTGCGGTAGTGTAGCCGCTACTTGGCGTCTATCTTCTTTGTTGGTATGTGTGCTCAGAAAGGCAGTGTTGTGTTTGAGCGCCCCCAAGTTGTGTTTTACTGTAACTTCAGAAGCTCCAGACACGTGAGCAAAAGCGCCATTCTCATTGGTCGAATAGATTTCGACGCGAGGCGTCAAAAAAAAAAAAACGAACCGAGGCGTTTTTTTTTTTTGACGCTTTGACGCGTGGCGTTTTTTCGCGTCGGTGTGCACACTCACATTGGTGCCCTTTGTTTAGTCAGGAGGCGAATTTCGCCGACGAAAATCGCCGGCGAAATTCGTCCCGGTGTGTACGGGCCTTTACTCTGTAAAATTGTGCTCTTATTTGCCAGACATCCATAAAGGCCTTTTAAAACATGCTTGCAGCTGATTAGTGCAGAATTGTGAAGAAGGTAATCAGAGGAAGGCAGCAGGTCGGCTGACTGAATCAGACGGACCCCCCTCCCTCAGAACAGAGAAAGAAAAGCAAGAAATCCCAAGCGTGACTCCAGCCGAGGTGCTGCTGTGTATTTCACTGTTTGTAAGACCTTTGCATGCAGCAGACTCTTCTGTCCAGGTCAACTGAAGACCTTCATTATCAAATGGAATCGTCCTGTCATGGATTTGTTTTTAATGCATAGGGAAGAACACCACTCTGGTGTCCGAACAGCACTAGACAAAGACGTTCCTAACATTCAAATTCAGCTCAGTCGTGAATCAAAAGATTATTTTAAAGAATTAAAAAGCGTTTTGAGTGAAATTCAAACTGGAGAGCATTAGAATCCGGCATATTCAGTAAAGCAAAATAAACCCCAAAAGCCTTCATTTATCTGCTGTTGGCTGTCTTTTGGCTTGATTGTTGATGGCATGAAATAGTTTTTCTAAAGGCAAATGACATTGACAAACTCTGGTTTTGAATAAATGATCAAAACAAATGATGATGCAGTATTACTGTAGATACTGAGGGCTAGAGTGATGACTGGACTCTGTTCAGCCTTCACTCCCAGACACCACACATCCGTCTGCTGACTCCATTGCTGCAATTCAGGCCACATATTTCTGCAATGACGACAATCCTAAATATGCAGCTTCGTAGAAAAATATGTTCCATGTCTTTAATTAGACAACCACAACTTGCTTTCCCAAAGCGCTTTATTTAACTGCTGACATTAATGCGTCGACATTAAACAAAAGTGTTTCCCAGGCCTGCCTTAGTGTAACGCTCTGCTGCAGGGAGCCACACTCCATCCAGGATGAGGCATTATCACTGGGGATCATCCAGGAAGCGTCATTGTTTTAAAGACTAATTATCCAGGTCAGCCATGCAGTTTTACATAGGAATGACCTATTTTAAGGCCTGTCTGGCATTTTTCAGCTGATAAAGAATTTACTTTTTTTTTTTTTTAACAGGCTTGGGTCTTTAAAAATGTATGTGAAACACCATTAGTTCTGGTTTAGATGCCAACAGCAGGTTTCTGTGCTGTGGTTGTCCTGACCTTTCAGCTGAAACTCCACACAGACTCTTGGCCTTTTGTGTTCATCTGCCCTCTGACTGATTTGCATTGGCTGACGCCTTGACTGTCTGGTTCAGCTTTTTTTTTTTTTTTTCGACTCTGCCTATGCGGCAACGGTTCCTAGTTTTGCATCACAAGTTCTGTTTCTGAAAGCTGTCGTTATAAATGTCCCCAGTAAGGAGTGGAGAAACGACAAATACGTTTATCATATTTACTATATTCTCTGGAAGCGGGGCAACATATCGCTGCAAGCATGTTCAAAACCCGTTTTGTCTCCAGTGTCTGTCTTAATGCTTTTAAAGGTAGAATAACTTTCAAAGGCCGGTAGTAACCACTTACATTTACTTACTTTTGCTTTTTGTCAAAGTTGTACTCTTGAATATTTATTTATTTACTCTCACCAGACTTTTTCCTGACTGAATTTATGATGAAAACCCAGTATTCTTCTATAATGGGCTGTGTCTGTTAAGTTATTTATCTATTTTTGCTGAAATGCACATTTTTATCTGTTGGATTGCAAGATGACAGCGTCAGCTCAGATGTTGGGAATTTGGAGTAACAGGCGATAAATCTTTCTGTTAAGCAGTGTTGCATGGTGGGAGGAAACCACGTCATCACAAAAAAAGTTATATCTTGGTAACACCAGAGACATGATAGTATGTATGTCTTTTTTTTTTTCAATCTAAAATCTTTGTGGAAGAAATCGGCCAAAATGTTAAGGGAAAAAAAATAACATTTTACATTTACATTTTACTCCACAAAATCGGCAACTGTGATAGTCTGAAAGGAAGGTTGTTAGTTTTATTCAATTAAATAAGAAATTTAGTTTGATGTTTAAAAATAGAATAATTTTAGCACTTTTATGCAGATTTTCATAAGTTTGGTGTGTAAAAAGCAACGGTTAACCAGTTACCCTGTACTCAGGTACTTTTTCCCCTGAGTTGTTGCTGTTTTTTGTTTTGTTTTTCATTTACTTGAGTAATACTTTAAGTAACGCTGCTCTTGAGTACACTTCTAGATACTTTACAAGCCATTGTTGATTGGTTGGAGAGGTTTTAAAAGCTTTTGTCCTATCTTAAAAGTCCTCTTTATTGATCTATTTTTAATTTTTTTTTTAACTTAATCTTAAAGTCTCTGTCATTTAAAAATGTGTTTGACAGCTTCACACACTCATCGGCTTGGATGCTGTTTGTTTTTATGTCATTCCTGTTTTTGTCTCGGAGCCTCCCAGCGATCTTCCCAAAAAGTCAATTTTGGACGAATCCATTTCATCGATATTCAATGGAAATAACCTTGCGACCGGAAGGAGGTTTAATGTTGTTACTAATGATATTCTAATTCTTCGTTTACTGGAATAAATGGTTTTATGTTTAAATCCGTCACTATGGGAGTTTTTATTTTAATCAGGTGGAGCAACTTTAACTGTGTCTCCCCCTCCAGGCTACAGATTTGGTACAATCTGGACCGAGCTAGGAGCATTGTAGGAGTAGCGGCGCTAATTTGTGTCCGGATGCTTAATGTTTGTCCCGCAGCGACGCTGCTCTCTGAAGTGACGCTAAATCCTTAAAAAACTTCAGCTCTCCTCGTTTTCTCGTCCTCTTCCCCGGACGGAGGGCCGGGGCCGTTGGGTGTGGATCTTCGGTGCCAGTCCGGGACGGTTCAAAGTGCGTGTGATGCCCGTGAACGGAGGGGGCCTGCTCTCTCTGAGCAGATACGCCACTCAGTATTTCACCGTGAGTACGTTATTTGAGCTCAAACGGGCGGTGAAGCGCCGTCTTTCGGACCGGACGGCCGCTCCGGAGCGAGCAACTTTTCCTGGGGATCCGCCTGTTGCATCCCCGCCGCACCTGCTGCCGCCGCTGCCCGCCCCCCGTCCGCGCGGGTCGCGAGGAAACCCGTTAAAAAGAACAAAACGGCTCCCAGAAACAAACTTTTAATGCCAGCCGATTCAACTCTGACGTCATCGATCAGACATATCTGTCGTTTAATGGAGCTTCAACGTAATTGAAGTAAAGTTTTTGCCCCCATGATTGTGGGGTTTTGACATTAACCCGCTCCAGCGGCGCTCAGCTGGTGCCGTGTGTCCGCTCAGGGGAAGGTTCGGACGGACCGAGGAGCGGTCTGAAGTCCCAGCTTCCCGTCTCGGTCCACTTATCTCATCTGTCCATGTTTTTCCAGCCCATATGTTGGTGCGGCCTTTGACCAGCAGGGGGCGCTCGGACAACACGGTAGATTTTTGAATTTCTGTGCGCGCGCGCCTGCCTAAAGTGACCTTAAAGTGACCTTACAGGCTCGAGATGAATCTGATGGCTTTAAAAACAATCACCTTGATTAATTTTACGTTGTTATTTCATCCTGGAAAGCGCAGAAGCATCTATGCAATGTTTAAACTATGAAATGTTGTCAGACTTGGTTTGCTGTGTTTCATAAAAAGTTAGTTTGGGTGAATATGACCCCTCATTGGTGCTGTTTGCTTAGCCTGTTGAGTTAACCTGACCGGCCTGGAAACACGGCTGTACTGGAAAAGCCTCTTTTGATGTTTATCAAGCGTGTGTGACATGAAAGGTCTTTACAGATGTAGTCGTTTAACACGTTGGGATCTCATTGAAATATAAAGTCTATTATAGATTTGATCATTTCTCTTTTGCAGAATGTCGTTCAAAGCGGTTCTGAGGGTCTGAAGGTTGCAGCCCTTCATGTTGGCTTTGATCTATTGTGCTGTGGGGGGGTGTGATGAATGAAAGAAACAGTTTGCGATGTTCTGACACGCATGTGTGCTTCCTCGCCTCAGAGGAGGACTCTGCTGTGTTTTCCAGCATGCATCCATGTTTGTAGTCTTTAGTCTTTCTGTGGTGTGTTTTCCTTTTTCAAAAACTGAACAGACTTGAGATTGAAAATCCGAAAAACAGAAGTCAGTCCACCTGTACTTTGCAATTAAAAAAAACAAAAGTTTAGAAACTTTTATTGTTTTCTTCACATTGCGGCTTTTTAAGCAGACAACCCCAAAACTTTATGGCTTCATTTTGAGAGACGTCAGATGTGCAAAGATTAGAAAGATAAACACATTTTTCAAGAAATTGCTCATAAAAAATTGCTCTAAATATATATATATATATATATATATATATATATATATATATATATATATATTTATTTGATTATAATTTTTTTCCTATTTCCTACTTGTTTTTCATTAATTTTATTTTTTCCCCCTGATTTTCAACATTGAAAAACATTTCATGATTTAGTTCTTTGATATTATCTTTAATCATTTTTGAGAAGTTTTTTTATATCTCTGGTATAAATGTTTTTGTCTACTTTGGAGATTTCCAGTTAATTTTTGTAAATGATTTGTTTAAAACTTTTTAATTTTTTTTTCAAGCCAATTTTGTTGTAACCCTAAAGCGAGGACATAAGGATGCGTCTACAACTTGCATTACTTCAACACGGCGGTTCACTCTAAGTGAAGAGTAATTTAAAGGAAGGAGGAAGAACAAAACAGACTGATGAACACAGGAACTAAACGGACACGGACCATGTCTTTGACATGGCAGATTTGTAACTTTTAATTGCACATCGTCTTGTAGATTTCACGAGCAGATGCTGTTTGTAGTTCTTTGCTTTTGTGGTTCTTGAAAACTTTTTTCTCTCTCTCTTTTTTTTTTTTTTTTTAATTGAATATGAGATGCATTCATATGCTTTGGTGAAAGAAAAATGAAACTTTGAATTCGAAAAAGGAATGTATTTTTGGACTAAAAGGCACATTAAGCCAAACAACACGAGTCAGATGTGATCAACTCCTTCACACACGGTTAAAGTCAGTCCGTCTCCCTCCTGACCGCTGCCGCCATGATGCTTTGACCAGCAGGTCGACTTCAAAGTTGATCAGTTAAACCATAACTTCAGACTTATTTTTAAACGTTGTGTACCACATATAAGCTGCTCAAGCAAAACCATAATCCATACCTAATTATGGGACTGTTCATTTTTTAAAGTACTCAAATATTTTTAAAGTTTCAAAAGAAGCAGTAAGGATCACTTGGTTTGCTCTGATTTAATTTCAGTTAGTTTGGTTTACACAAGTACGCCTGAGAAACTGTCAAAAGGCATAAATAGCTTCATATTTATAAAGAAAATGTGTTTTTTTTCTTTGTTTTAGTCATGCCACAAACACAAAAGTTCATTTATTTCTATCATGTTGGTGAGAATATCACAAGTTCAAAGAGACGTTGTGCTTTTCTAAATGGGGAAGTGAGACGTTGTGGCTCCTGCTGGGTTGTTGTCAGTGAGAATTTGACCCAAGTTGCTCTTAAAGTGATGAAAGTTGCCGACTCCTGCACTAAAATATCAAACTGTTTCAAAAAATATTCAGTTTGAAATGATTTATGATGGAAAAAAAGCATTCAGGTATTTGCTTTGTGTATGAGCGTTTCACTCTTAACTATTAAATTATCAGCCCATTTAGTTTTGTTAATGGTAGATTTTAGGGCTGCACGATATGAGGACACCTCGCGACATGCGATATTAGTGATCAATATTGCAATGACGATATAAACTTGCGAAAAATGAAAAAATGGCAAAAACATTTCCATTTCACTGCAAAAGTTTAATTTAAATAAGAGTCAAAATACCTTAAATTATTCCTAAAATGGCCCTAGTCTAATTAGGAGGGCAACGTCTAACAAAAGCTCCATCTGATTGGTCAGCAGCGTGAAGGGCTCCATCTGATTGGTCAAATGCATAAAGGGATTTATTCAATTCATTAAATTGTTCAAGTTGCCATACGATTGTTTTAGCACATTTAAGGTTTACCATTGACTGCGATTTTCACAGACTTTTGCGATGTGGATATTGCACAGCTTCAAATCGCGATAATGATAAATTTGCGATTACACTTCCCTGCAGACGGTGCAGGCCTGGTAGATTTCTGATTAAACGAATAGGATAAAGGCCCGTACACACCGGGACGAATTTCGCGCGCGATATTCGCCGACGTTTAACGCCTCCTGACTAAACAAAGGGCACCAATGTGAGTGTGCACACCGACGTGAAAAATCGCCACGCGTCAAAGCGTCACTTTTTAAAAAACGCCTCGGGTTCGTTTTTTTGGTTTGACGCGCAGCATCCAAAACTATACAACCAATGAGAATGGCGCTTTTGCTCACGTGTCTGGAGCTTCTGAAGTTACAGTAAAACACAACTTGGGGGCGCTCAAACACAAAACTGCCTTTCTGACCACACACACCAGCAAAGAAGATAGACGCCAAGTAGTGTCTACACTGCCGCAAAGAAATAATGACGGACATTCTAAAATATCCCTGAAAACACTCATGAGACATTTTCAGCTCTTGTACCAGTCGATAAAACTCACCATGTTCTTCTCTTCTCGTAACTATGGGATGTACCCTAAATCGGCGTCTTTTCCGGCGTCTTTCATCATTCAACAGAACAATCATTTCTTCATCATTGGAACTGGAGCTACTGGTGCTTGAAATATTCATGTTTTCTTTGTGTGATTCTGACAAGCGCGTAAATACTGGCTCTCTTCTTCTGAGTGAAAACCACCTTGTGTACAGGAGTATTTCTGTTTGACATTAAGCGCCATCTAATGTCAGGGAATGAAATTGCATGTTCAGTCGGCTCATCGTCAGCAAAAATCGCCTGGGTGTGAACACAAAAGACGTGGCGAAAAACGCCTGGCGAAAAACGCCTGGCGAATATTCGTCCCGGTGTGTACGGGCCTTAAGGCTCATTTTCTAGTAGGGATGTAACAGTTACAATGTTCCCTCACACTGTGGAACTGTGGAGTCCTCTGCAGAGTTGCATGAGAGGTCGCAGACAGATGTTGGCTTTCTTGCAGATGTGCTGGCTCTCCTCGTGCTGCTCCTCCCATATCGCCACGCCGGTCAGAAGATCAAAAAGACGGCTGCCGAGCTGCTTTCCTGAGACGTGGCCCAGTTTTTCCTCTGCAAATGACAGATGGGAAGTTGCAGTCGGCGTGAAAACCCGAGCTCTGCTTTGGTCGTGTGTTTGTGTGGAGGGGTGTCAAAAGTTTGGAGCGGGGCTTTTCCGGGGGTGTCGGCGTTCTGATTTGAGGTGGGCTCGGACGCTCCGCTGCTTAATCGGCGGCCGTGTTGACACTCCCCTGCAGACGGTGGGATTTGTGCAGAATGTAGGGCAGCAGAATCCTCTCTTACGTCAAAGGCAGTTAGGCGGGCAGATGCAGGGAGAGAGCGGTGCTGGCCGTGCAGCTGTGGTCATGGAGGAGGCTGCGGCGCACGTCGGTCCGCCAGAGCAGCGCTGCTGGTGAGCCGGGGGAGACGTGCGCCATGAAGACCGTCCTCAGCCTGCACAGGAAGTGGGCCCACGCGGTCAAGACCATCCGCATCCTGCAGGGGCTTGTGAGTGCCGTCATTTGACCAAATTTGGATGTTGGCCCCGTTGCTGGCGTCAGAGCTTTTTTTTTTTTTTCCTCTTAGTGAGGCGTGTCGCCTTTACTTTGGGATGGGGCTACTGTAATTTGACAACAAAAGGAGGCTTTTTGAAAGGCTGAAGCTTCCAGGCAGCTTTGAAGTTAAAGACGGACACCAGTGTTGATGCTTTTCTATTTTTAAACCTGAACAAAGTTCCTACTTCTGCGCTTTGAGTTCTAAGCGGACCGAGATGCTGACGGTCCTCTGTGGGTGTCTGCGTTTTCACTGCTGCTTTCAGTCTTCAGCGGAGTTTTGCAAAAATGTTGAAAGCAGAGTTGTTCCGGCGACTCCTGAATCTGCCGCTTGCCGCCGCCGCGGTTCTCCCTGCCGCTGGATGTTGTGTAACAGCCGCCAACGGTAACAAACGCACACGGCTGTTGTTGCATCACGTCATTAATCTGTTCTCTGTCCACAGAACCCGGTGATGGAGGAGACGGTGTGGGAGCAGTACACGGTGACGCTGCACAGAGTGAGTCCCTCTCAACCTCATTACCATGTAAAAACGGGGGGGGGGGGCATTTAAATCATTTGTTTGATAAGTTCCTGCACCCTGGAGAACTTAGAGATGGAAGTGGCTTTAATTAACTTTAAATAAAATAGTTATCATGAATAAGACTCCATTGAACCGTTCAAGTCCCCCCCCCCCCCGGATCATCTTATTTTAAAGTGTTTTAATTATGATTATTCTGTTTTTGACCAGAAAAGAAAAAAAAAAAAGTGCCATTTTCTAGGACATATTTCTGCAGAGCGCCAGGAGTAAGAAATAACATTTTTGAGGGTTTGCTCCGCCCCCCTTTCCCATCATCCATAGCTGAGAGCTCTCTTTTAGGGGCTCTTCTGCTGGCTTACAGCCCCCACACCCCAGCCCAACATTATATCTGATCTTTCCAGCCGTACAGTTCTGAGCCTTTGAGGTCAGCAGCCAAAAAAACTGCTGAGATTATTTAACCAATACAGGAACCAGAACGGGCAGAATGGAATAGACTGAATATATGTTTCACTAGTGTAACACATCGATGTTTATTTAGCTTCATGAAACAGGAGGAATCCAGTATTGTAGCGACTTCAAAAACAAAGAGTCGCTGAGAGGCTGACGCTGGGTCCGGTTAGTGAATGACGCGCTCAAAAAAACCATGAAGCATTACCAAGTTCCTGTTTTTAACTTTTAATAGTGAAAACGGGTAATTAAATCCACATGTTATAACGCCGTCAAAAAAGGGAAAAAAAAGAGCAAAGAATCAAGGAAAAGGCACAAAAGCGAAAAAGCTTTCAACAAAGAACACAGCAACCCAGCTCATCCCCCCCCCCCCCCTTCAATCTTACACAGGATAAACCACAGGTGAGTTAAAGTTACCTAATGTCGCCGCCCAAAACATGTGACCCACCAGGTATATAATATTATAATCAAAACAAAAACAATATTCATTCACCGTAATAAAAAGCACACTTAATTCATGGCACCTACAAGTATGTTAGTGCAACATATGAACAATAATTCAGATAACCACGGAATAAAAACATGCTAACAAGTCAACTAAACTCGTTAGATCACTATAACCCCTAAATCTGCTGAATTCTTCATCCTCGGTGGAATAATTCTGCTCAGCCCAGCATAAGACTGAGCGGCGCTTCTTTTTCTTTATTGCCATCAGTAGCAAATACTGGTGAACAACCTACAGCGCCCTCTAGCGGTTAATTCAAAAAGAAAAGCCCATGTAACCCTTGTGCTATCCTAGGCACTTTACCGTTGGGAGTTGGGTCATCTAGATTCACTAGACAGTGCTCTGAACCTTTTTTTTTTCAATTTTTTTTCAATTTTTTGTGATCTTCACTGGTTCAATGGATTACATGAAATTTTTCCACCTTTTTCCACCTTTGTCATGAGGGAGAACACGTCAAAGTAAGGGTGGGGTCATCCAAGATAGCACAAGGGATAAGTTGCACCCTCAGCCAAAGTGAGCAAAAACAACTGTGACCTGAACTCGAAAATGCAGAACATGGATCTAGTCAGAGCAGGGAACCTGTGGCGTATTTTCTACGTCACAAACGCAGTCTTTGTCGTAAAGAAAAAAAAACGGGAATCAATTTCCAGAAATTTCTCATTAGTAAATCGCACAAGAAATGACAACTAGGCTGTGACGATAAACCCATCGGTGATGACCTATCACCGCACTTTCTTTTTAAAGGGTTTTTTGTTTTGAAAGTTTTCTATGTGGCTGATTGGAGTACATAACACATTAAAACACAATCTTTGTGATAATTATTTGCGGAACCGCGACAAAAAAAACAAGAATGCATTCAAGCACGAGATGTTGATCATTAGAAAATGACAACACGTAACATGTACAAACACATTTCATCAGAGTGGGTCTTTAAGTATTTAAAATATGTATTGTGTTGTTCTGCAATGCTGAGTTCTGCCACCGACGGCAGGTTTGCATCAAAACTTCAACACTTTTGGTGTTTTCTTCACGGTAAACAGAGTCAGTGCTGGGAAGCCTTACTGACAGGAAGTGCCTCTGTCACGCCTTCATCTTCATCGCTGTTGGCTTTGGATGTGCTGAGATGTGCTGCAGCTTCTGTGCCCTGTGAGCTCGTGCACGGCCGTGTCGGCTCACCAGTCGAGCTTAACGAATCCCCCTCATGAGTTAATCGTCTCGTGCTGCTGCTCACCGAGGCCAGAGAGGCAGACTTGCTGCAGAAAGGTGGCGTTGCTGCGAGCATGTGACCCATATGTCACGGCCAGCTGTTTCCCCTCTGTCCTTTCACCCACCGCTTTCTAATTTTAGGATGTTTGGGGTCGCATGTCTGGGAGGCTCGGATCTTTGCTCTGATCGTAAAACTGTTTACAAAAATTGGGAAAGAAAATATAGATGACATCAGAATGAACATGGTCTGGGTTCTATGATCAAGGACCAGCAAATAAAACTATTGGAAACAACGTGTTTGGTTGCATGTAAGAGGGGGAGGGGAGGGGAGGGGAGGGGGGGTCCTTCTGCCCCACATCCCTGTATTTCAAACACCCAGAAATGCTTGCATCATTCGGAAACATTTTGCTTTGGCACTTTAGCTGTAATGCATTCACACCTGAGACAGGCCTGCAAACAGCACAACTCACAAACCCAGATATAGTCCTGTAGATGGAAAAGAGTTTTTCATGTGATAAATCAAAGCTTTGTTGAGGGGCTGCTTAGATATGACTAAAAAGAAGAAAAACAAATGGAAAACTGCTGACAGATGTCAAGTTCTCACTAAAAATAGAAACGTAGAAGCTAAAATGGTAACACAAAACGCGAGTTGTCTGCTTGATCCTAATTTAGCTGTAAAGTTAAAGTTGAACCTAAGTAATGCAAATTAGGGATTCACAATAAGGAATTTATGCCTATAAAATTTGGCTGATGTCTGAACCTTTAAAAACTCTCATTTCCGTTTGAGATTTGACTAAAAACCAAATGAGCAAAAGACAAACGGAAGTCTGTTCAGTTCAGAATCTGTTCCGGGGTTTTTGGTAACAGTCATGAGAGCCCACGTCGGTCTCGGTCTCGGTCTCGCTCCATGTCTCGTGGTTGGACTTTTCTTGTACAGAACTCCAGCTGGGGGTTTGTGCTTCAGCTGTGGAGACAGATGTCAGCCTAACGCTGTAAATGAAACATCCAGGTGAGCCTCAGAGGTCTGTGAAAACACTGAGAGGCGGAGAATCTGACGGGTTGCAACGAGACGTGGAGCATCGTGGTCACAGCAGATTTACATCAGCAGAAGTTCCCATATCAACTTAACCTAATATTTACCTTTATTTGATGATAGCTATCATGCATGCTTAATGCAAACATCATGAAAACTCACATCTGATCAATAATGTTCAATAGTTTTGGAGACAGTAAAAGCAACAGTTGAAAAGGAAAAGTCCCTGTAAGAAGTAGAGTGGGAAGACACTTTCAGCAGATCCAGACGGACCAGCAGATGGTTGGGTCTGTAGGTCTTTAGGGGACATAAAAGAGACAAACAGGAAAACCACTGGAACAACTGCAGCAGGATAAACAAAACAGGTTAGTTACAGCTGCAGTGACAGATGGAAAAACACTAAATCCCTGCAACATCTGTTGTAGGACGAAGGAACAAGTTATTAATCACATAGATCAGCGGTCCCCAAATCCCGGGCCGCGGAAATTAGGCAATCAGAGTGTAGGTGGTGTGGGCATCAACTGCACAGCAGCATCACCTGTTTGTCGTAAGAGCGTCCAACTTACGATATAGTTAGGACATGCAAAACAATGGTACGTTCCTTCTTCATGATGTCGCTTTGACTGTCTGTGCGAGCCTCAAGGCAAACTGCAAGACCAACCTGTGCTTCTCTCTACGACCCTCATGGGACCGGACAACCCCAAAAACCTGCAATACCTGTACGCGTCAACCCCGCCCCTCACTAAGACTTTACTAACTGCAATAGTAAAAGAACATCATTAAGACGGAGAGCGTTGACAAAGAAAAAGTAGACGAGTATAGAACCATTGGAAGATCTATTTGGACAAGAGAAACATCAGTTACTGCAACAACAGAGATGAAGTCAAATTCGTGACATTTTTGAACCTAAATAGTTGAAATAAAAACAACAACCAGTTTTTTAAATACAGAAACGTGCAATTTAAAAACCGACCAGAGGAAGGTTAGTCCATTTTCACACAAAAGAAGCTGTGAATGAGAACACAGCTTCGGCTAACTTTTAACTGGACTTCATCCTCTTTTGTTCAATCCCTCTATGACTCGCGTTTTATCTGACTTTTTTGTTTTTTTTTTGCGTCTATCTGCTCCCTCCCACCCCTGTGGCCATCTGCTAAAGACCAGAGAAAACAGGAATTTTTTTTTATCGTACAGATGGAAAGCAGAGGATCAAGAGAGATAAAGGTCATCAAATCTCCAACTCAATCTCATCTGTGCAAACTGCAGCTACAGCAGGTACAATCCTTTTCTGGCACTAAGCTGTCACAGCAAGGATTGTTCTGTTAAAAGCAGTCAAACCTCAGAAAAGCCACATTATCACAAAGTGCATGGGTGCGCACATATTTTGGGGCAAAGGATCCGGTTCTGTTGGACCCGTTCCCACTTTCACACCGCCATCGGTAATGGGCGTGGTCTGAAATGTCAGTTTCTTTCTACAGGACCCCAATATGGGCTTTGGTATGGCAGTGTCCGGAGGACGGGACAACCCGAACGATGAGACGGGCGAGATGTCCATCGTGGTGTCGGACGTCCTGCAGGGGGGGCCGGCCGATGGATTGCTCTTGTGAGTTTCTTTTCTCTCCGCAGTAAAGTAAAGTGTGTTTTTGTCGGTCATCAATAATCTGTGTTTCAGTGAGAAGGACCGCGTGATGCAAGTGAACGCCATCCCCATGGAAGGGGTGGCCCACTCCTTTGCTGTGAACACCCTCAGAAAGTGCGGCAAAGTTGCCAAAATTGTGAGTTTATCCTCAGAATTTCTCCTAAGCGGCTCTGGAGCTTAAAAATTCAGTAATTTCTGATTTTCCGCTCACATTTAGATCGTCAAGAGGCCCAAAAAGGTTCCGGTTACTGTGGTGAACCGCCCCCCCTCCCCTGATGACAGAGTCTTCAACAACGACTACAATGATGATTACAACTACGAGCCTGATCGCCGCAGCACGCACAGCAGCGCACGCGACCACAGTCAGGAGCGGGGAGGCTACATGGATTCTGGCTACCAAACCCGTGAGCGCGACTACAACCGGCAGGAGCGCGGCAGGAACCTCGAGAGAGATCTGAGTCCAGAGCGCCGGCCCCGCAGGGATGGCAGCAGAGGTCGCACTTTGGACCGCAGCCCCGATCGCCGCTACAGCCCCGATCGCCGCTACAGCCCCGATCGCCGTTACAGCCCCGATCGCCGCTACAGGAGTGAGCACGTGCTCGACCGCGACCCCAGCCCGGACCGCCGCTACCGCAGCGAGCGCACTCTCGACCGGGATTACAGCCCGGACCGCCGCTACCGCAGCGAGCGCGCTCTCGACCGAGATTACAGCCCTGATCGGCGCTATAGGAGAGACAGCCCAGGACCGGTGCGCGGGCGTGATGCCAGCTTTGAGCGCAATCCCAGGAAGTTTGATGAGCCCATTAGAAAAAGCAGGGAACGCCTGGACCGCTCCCCGTCGCCCGCTGCCCCACCCATCCCACTGCCTCGCCCCGCCCGTGACCTGGAGCCTCTGGAGAAACCTGTGAACGTGCTGCTGCTGAAGAACCACCCCAACGAAGGTGAGGGGGTGACCCACTCAGCGCTGGTGTTACGTTTTGTTCTGGTGGAAACGTTTTCAAGGAATGTCCGCTGAGATACTTCAGTAAAAACTCTCCACTATGTGAGATCAGGAAACTGCTGCTAAGATGGAAAAATCCCATAATTCTCAGGTTCTCAAGAAATGCCAGTGAATGTAATGTTTGCTTTGAGTCAGCACAGAAAAGTATGTTTTCTTCCAGAGTATGGTCTTCGTCTGGGCAGCCAGCTCTTCATCAAAGAGATGACCAGCACCGGACTCGCCGGCAGAGACGGGAACCTGAAGGAGGGCGACATCATACTGAAGGTGCTTCGGCCAAATCCAACCGTCTGCACCAGCGAGTGTGTGGGTCGGCTGTTACATCTCACGTGTCTGCTTCAGATTAACGGGACGGTGACGGAAAACCTGTCTCTGAGCGACGCCGGGAAGCTGATCGAGAAGTCCCGCGGAAAGCTGCAGCTGGTGGTGCAGCGAGACCGGCGGCAGGTGCTGATCCGAATCCCGCCCATGGTCGACAGCGACTCGGAGCTCGATGGTGAGAGACAGTCCAAACAGAAAGGCAGAAGGACCTATCTGGTGTGAAAGCACACGGTGCGAGTGGCCGACATCATCATCATCATCATCATCATCATCACCTCCATCTTCCTCGACATATAGAAAGCCCAGTGCATGTGAACTTCATTCTTAAAGCAGCTTTGTTGCCATGATAATGTTGTATCTGTCAATCCAGTAATTGAATAAAGCTTTTGCTCACATCCACTTTAGTCGTACGCAAACATTATTTCATGTTCTGCAGAGCAGTACTAACACCAGACATCCACTAACCGTCATCAGGCCCCGCCTCATCGCACTCGCTCCTTTATACCTGGTTTTAAAGTCACATGACCAGATGGCACGCCGCCATTGGTCAAAACCAATCTAGATAAGTGGTGTGAGTTTTTGTCTGTTACGGGAGGGGGGGGGGGGATGGCCCTAAGACTTCTGACCCACTTTAGTTCCGTGTGAGCGTGCATGTCTGTGTGTGCACGTGTCTTCATGTGTGAAAGTGTGCACCGGCCTGCAGCAGGGTGATCTAATCCCCTTCATAATCCTGCTGTTGCAGAATTTCATTGTCGCTGCAGAAGCTCCAAACCGTTTTCTTTTTCGTCCGAGCTTCAGAACATCCTGGAGTCGTGTGCTCACAGGGTTGATGCTGATCATTCAGCTGAGCCCCTGGCCTTAGAAGGCCACACGTCTAAATCTAGATCTGGAGCCGCCTCATTCCTCCTCGTCCTGCAGGAGGGGGCGTTTGTGTCTGGTAGAGAAATGTCCAAATTTCCCGTACATCCAGCCCTCTCCCAAACCAGTTTGGAGTGTCTGTAACCAGAACACGCGTGTGAAGACACTGGCTTGTCTGAAGGGAGGTCACAACTTTCATCCTGTGTGTCGTGTTTTGCAGATATCTCAGAGATCGAGTCGAACCGCTCTTACTCTCCACAGGATGACAGACGAGGCCACCCCTCCGACCTCTCCTCCCACTCTTCCAATGAGAGGACTTAGAGACAAACCCAGGTACGCAGCCTTGAAGGCCACATTTCGGTGGCTGTCGGAGCTCGTCGTCATACAAGCTCCACTTAAACTGAAACGGTGATTCCGAAATGTGGCTCTTTACCTCGCAGAGAGAGGCCTCTCCTCTGGTAGGTTAGCGGTGTGACGATGCATTGCATGGATGTGTTGAGAAGCCCTGAAAGGCTGTAGGTGCCTGAATGTAGCCTTCTCAGTAACTGACTTTGTGGTTTCTGCCCTTCCCTAAAAAGATTCCACATTTTTAACTTGGACTCTTTAACCCATTAAAACCCAGCTTTTATTTTTCCTAAAACAGAAAAAGCTAATTATGTGGGACTAAGTAGACTACAGAACACATTTCTGATGATCTTCTGGTACACGGATGTCACCAAAGGTTCTTATGGGTTAAAGAGATTTAGTTTTGTTAGGATAACTCTCCCTGGTCGCCCAAAAGATTAATATTTTGTGCTCAAACGATATTTTTATATTCCAAGCAGCTGACTGAGGGATTCTGATACAGACCAGTGCATCATGGGCAAAGTTTACGTGAAAATCTTTTCCACAAGAGCCAGGAATCAAACTACCAACTCTGGCCTTTAGAAGTCAAACGTCTAACAGCGATGAATCCTCAGTTGTTGCAGAATCATTATGGACATTTACAGGAAACAAGGTTCAGGCTGGAAGAGTTTTTCAGCTGCGGTACGAAGTAAAGAAAAGCTTTACTTTAGTTGGAAATTCCTGAGCAGAATGAAACTCGGTGAGCTGATTCGTTCTCTGAACCTTCAGAGGATCATGTGGAGTTGATCGTCTCCACGAGCGGCTGGAGGAACCAGCTGCTTTGCTCAGCTCTGCATGGAGACGATCAGCCTCTCAACACTCACCGCTTGCTTTTCTCAAACTTTGGCAGACGATTGTCGAGGACAGATCCCAGATTGCTCCCTAGGTGCAGGAAGAAAACTGGTTTCGTTTTCTCTTTATTGGAGGGGGTGCAACAACAAATTCAGAACCAGTTTTTAAAATAACTCCTCCAGAGCTGCTGGATCAAAGTCCAAATGATCTTATAAAATACAGAACAGACATGACTGCACATTCATACAGCTGCCTCTAACACTTCATCATCTGTGCTAATGAAAACATTTAAATAAAGCTGCTAAAGTTCAATCCTAAATCCACCGTTTCAAGTTTGAACTGCTTACAGTCAGAACATTCAGTTTTGTGCATTTTCGTAGTTGTCCTTAAAAATAAACAACAATATTTATTTAAAATACATTAGAATATGTACAAATGTATACACAGGAAGGAAAATACTTTCTATTAGTAGTTTGGTCTCTAATGTTCACCATTGATAAACTTTAACTATGAAAGACAGAATGTAAAATAAAAACCCAGGAGATCACATTTGATTTTTTTTTTTTTAAAGACTTTATTTGTGTAATGATGCAGAAAATAAGTATTTATCTCCTACAAACGAGCAAGTTTTTGTTCCCTCACAGACGTGTTTACTACTATAAGAAACTCTTCTATCCTCCGCTGGTTACACATACTAATGTCACCTGTTTGAACTGGTTATTGGTATTAAAGACACCCTTCAGACTGCACCATGACCAAGACCAAAGAGCTGTCGAAAGACACCAGGGACAGGCCTGTAGACCCTGAACGAGACCGGGATGAACCAATCTACAATAAGCAGCAGCTTGGAGAGAAGAGACCAACTGTTGGAACAAATGTTAGAAAATGGAAGATCACTGACAAACTGGCTCCACATGGAGCTCCCTGAAAGATCTCACCTAGTGGTGAAGAAAAGATCTAGAGAACGGCGAGGAAACAGTCCAGAACTACACGGAGGAACTGATCAATGATCTGAAAAGAGCCGGGACCACAGTAACAAAGGTTACTATGGTAACACGCAATGTCATCATGGATTCAAGTCCTGCAGTTCTCCAATCGTCCCCTTGCTGAAGCCAGCACGTGTGCAGGTCGGACTAAAGTTCTCCAGAAACCTTCTGGTTGATCCAGAAGAGTATTGGGAAATGGGTCATGTGGTCAGATGGAACCAAAATGAAAACCAAACCCCAATTCTTTGTTCCTAACTGTAAAAAACCAACAGCTAAACAATGAGGGAACCACTGCTGCTCTGTCTTTACGTCAGAGTAAATTTGAGACGGTTCACATAAAGTTATGGGCGACTCCTTTGCTCTTCCTGTCTTTTTTTTGGGGGTTTTTTTTGAGCTCAACAAACATCATGCCATTACGGGTTTAATACTTTCCTTTAGAACATGCTGGACATCTGATGCTAGAAATTCACTAACTGTGACAAACAAATGGACAACAGTGGTGGTACTGCTGAGTGCGGCACATTTTGTCATCTCAGAAATATAATCTGCTCTGGAGCTTAAGGTGTAAAAACTTGATTTCCTAACTTTACACAGATGCATGTTCTTGCTTGGTTTCTTTTTAGCTCCTTAGTTATTTATTCCAAGCAGCAGTGGATGCAGTTTGTTATTTTTAAATAGATATGAAGCATATTTTTAGTGCTGCGTCAAAGAAAAGCTTCGTGAACAAAAGTCGTAATGATCGGATTTTCAACTAATTGCCCCCTAAATCGTGGACTGTTTGCCTGACAAGGAGTCTGCTAAAAAACAAACAAACAAAAAACGGTGAGTCTTTTAAGACATGATTTTAAAAAATCTTTGTTTAATCCAAGTAGAAAGTGGGGAATAAATGGTTTGATTTTTAAGAATGTTCTATGTTTATTGTAAACCAAAAATGAACATAAATTGTCATAGAATATTTAGCATAAAGCCACTCATTTTAAGGGTTAGACAGAATCAGGTTCTTTAGTAATACTTCTTTTAACCAAAGCTTTAGTGTTGCAGGCTTTTAAATTCATTTAACTTGTTTGAAAAGTTGTGATTATGGTATTAATCCTGAATTAAGTTTCTGTTTTTCAGTCGTTGGAGATTTGTTTTCTAAGATCTCCAAACCCAAGCCTTTATTTTGAAAAGCAGCTCGTGCCGTCTTCACCTTAACTTCTTGTGAAGATTTTAGTCTTGGCTTATAGTCCATCTGAAACACAGATGTCAGTTTTAGCCTGGTGAATTTTTCAAATGTAGACTTGTAAAATGAATCTTGTAGGAAGTTATTTTTAGATGATGCTGTATATCAAGGATTGTACCTGTGTTAATGGAGCAGAAGAAACAGTCAGGGTGGAGGATAATTCTCCATGAATGGATCTGATCTGCTTCAGACCCGCTTCGTTCTGCACATTGTCTCTTCTAAATTCTTTCTTGGTGTACTCACCAGAGAGGACCCCCCCAGCAGGATGGCCAAGATGGGTGCTTTACCAACACCGTTTCGAGGTTTAGACAGAGCTGCTGAAGACACGTCCTCTTTGATGGCAGAGAGGGAGGAGCCTCGATCAGAGACGCCACCAGGTAAACACGTTTCTGCCTCTGAGTTTTAAACCCTGAGGGGATGGTGGTTGGGGGGGTTAAACCTGCTTGTCCTGTCGCCAGCTGTGGCCTCCAGAGTCCACGCCCCTCCCAAGGTGCCGCTGAAGCCGAGTGCAGAGGACCTGGAAGTTTACGGGTGAGTGTCAGGAATGCCATGGTGTCAGGGAGACTCCTGCTGTGGAGTCTCATTCTGAAACCGTTTCACGCAGGCCCAACACCATGATGGTGCTGTTCAAGAAGGGAGACAGCGTTGGCCTGAGGCTGGCGGGGGGGAACGACGTGGGCATCTTCATCGCTGGCGTTCAGGAGGACAGCCCGGCGGACCAGGAGGGTCTACGCACTGGAGATCAGATCATGAAGGTACCCATGCTTCACCTCAGCGTGCTTCACTTGCTCTCTGAATCTTTAAGTGTTTGATTGGAAAATATAGCCTTTGTGAGTCACAATGCTGTTTTTCTAGTAGAATGTTTTTTTTAAATCAGGTGAACAGCATGGACTTTCGAGGAATAGTGCGTGAAGACGCTGTCCTCTACCTCCTTGAGATTCCCAAAGGAGAGGACGTAACCATCCTCGCTCAGAGCAAGCCTGACGGTAACGAACTGCATCACATTAGGAAGGAACTCTGTGCCAAAACAACAGCCGGAAACAAACTCGTCCCTTTTCCTCTCCTTCAGTGTACAAGGACATCTTAGCCTCTGGCCGAGGAGACTCCTTCTTCATCCGAACCCACTTTGAGTATGAGAAGGAAGCTCCACAGAGCCTTCCGTTCTCCAGAGGAGAGATCTTGAAAGTGACGGACACGCTCTACGACGGCAAGCTGGGTCACTGGCTCGCAATCCGAACGGACAAAAACAACCAGCTGCAGGATAAAGGCATCATCCCTAACAAGAGCAGGTGTGTGTGTGTGTGTGAGGGAGTGTAGGAAAAATGTGCACGTTGTGTTAGCTCGCCCTTCATTCTGGGCCAGAGTACATGTGACCCCAAAGCGTGCTTCGTCTGGTTGCTGTGGTCGTTTTCATTCTGGGCTGCAGGAAACTTGTCCTGCTTGCAAAGAAGCATCAAAAGCATCCGGATGTTCTGTGGAGGTCAAAGGTCGCCTGACATTACTGTGACATGAGGGCACTATGAGCCGCTACCCCCCACAGCTCACTCTGTAGAAGAGGGCAGATGCAACAATGCCATTATAAACAGTCTTTCAAATCACCTTTTTTGAGCTTTTAAGTTTATTATATTGTTCATTCCTCACAAAAAAAACCTCCAAAGCGGTAATTTGATCAACTCACACATTTCTAAGCTTCCTCTATAAACCTGCGCTCTGACCACCAGACCCTCCCAATCCATGAAATTAAGGGGGTTCTCACATTGTGATTTATGCAAATGAGGGAAGGGCCCCTTCCAGGAAGAGTGTGTGCTGCCAGCTCCGCCCCTAGGCTAACGCACACGCCCACTTTTTCCGAAGAACTAGTGGGGATCAGCAAAAACGCTTTCCTTTCATATGCACATCCGTCTTTGCAAAAGTTTGGATGTTTGTGTGAGAGAGCGTCTGGCCGCAGGTGTTCGATCCCCGTTTTCCACAACACTTGAACTCTTGACTATGTAGGTTTGGAAAGCAGTTTGAACGTTGAAAATGGCCTGACGAGTTTGTGGCTGTCCGTCTCAGAGCCGAGCAGATGGCAAACGTCCAGAACAGCGCCCCGGCAGCCCCCGGCAACGACCGCGGGGACTTCTGGAGGCTGAGGGGTCAGAGAGCGGCCAAGAAGAAGGACATGCGCAAGAGCCGGGAGGACCTGAGCGCGACGCCGGTCACCACCAAGTTCCCCGCCTACGAGAGAGTGGTGTTACGCGAGGGTAAAAAAAAGCTGCTGCCGCTGAACCCTTTAGCTTCTCTTTTTGTATTTTGTTGCACTAATGCTCTGCTCTCGCTCCGTTTAGCCGGTTTCAGGAGACCTGTGGTCATTTTTGGACCCATTTCTGACGCAGTGAATGAAAAGCTGGCCTCAGACCTGCCTGAGGAGTTTGTCGTTGCCAGTGAGTGTCATCCCATCATGCACCTGTCAGCCTGCTGTACATCTGTCTGATCGGGTCCTCACGTGTCTGCCGTCTTTCAGAAACGGAGCCCAAAGACGCCGGCACTGAGAAATCCTCTGGAGTCGTGCGCCTCAACACGATTCGTCAGATCATTGAAGAGGTTGAAAAACATCCCGCTTCTCTGCCGTGTGCAAGACTTTTGAGAGAGCTGCAGCCTTGTTCATGTTTACTTTTAATTTAAACTTGAAAAACCATCCTAACCAACGTCTAGGTCCTAAAAATTCCACAATAATTTCCTCACATCTTGTTAAAATCATTGGAGTCGTATGTATTCCTACAGAGCTGTACGGATGGAGTAAAGTGCTGGAAAAACCTTGAAATTCAGTTTGAGAGCTTTTAGACGTCCTTGAATCTGAGTCCCATCCTTGCCGTTTCCTCAGGACCGACACGCCCTGCTGGACGTGACGCCAAAGGCCGTGGACACCCTGAACTACACGCAGTGGTATCCTATCGTCATCTTCCTGAACCCAGACAGCAAGCAGGGAGTGAAGACCATGAGGAACCGCCTGGTGCCCGGATCCAGCCGAAGCTCCAGGAAGCTGTACGAGCAGGCCGTCCGGCTGAGGAAGACCTGCTCGCATCTCTTCACAGGTGAGCGACTCGTCAATGCTCAGCCGCCCTGAAATGAGTCAAACCGCCACTCATGTCTTGCCTTGTGCGACTGCAGCAACCATTGACCTGAACGCAGCCAACGATGCGTGGTACGGCAGCGTGAAGGAGGAGATCCGGCAGCAGCAGGACAGAGCTGTGTGGGTGTCGGAGGCCAAGGTGAGGTGTCAGCAGCACACGGATGCATCTTCTCTCAGCTTGAGAGGTTCTGGGATTCCTATCTCCTTCTGTTGTCCTCAGGTGGATGGTTCAGAGGAGGTCCTGGATCTCCAAGACGACCGTATGTCCTACCTGTCTGCCATGGGTACAGACTACCTCAGCATGGATAGCCGTCTGGCCAGCGACTTTGAGGACACCGCAGATGAAGGCGGGGCTTACACTGACAACGAGCTGGACGAGACGATGGACGAGCCGCAGCCCGTGTCGGCCATCAGTCGGTCCTCGGAGCCCGTGCTGCGAGACGAGGTGCGCCCGTCTGAGGAGACGCCGCTTCCTGGCTGCTCCCGACCGTCTTCTGATTGTTGGTGTCATGTCTGAGCAGAAGCCCCATCCTGAAGCCCGAGCCCGCGTGAGGAGCACGAGCAACAGAGACGCGCTGAACCGGGAGCCCAGCCCTCCTCCGTCGTTTATCCCAGAACCCCCAAAGGTGAGAACTTTCCGTCCTCCAAACATTTCTGTTGCAGTTCTGCAAAGGACCTCTAGAGGCTGAAATCAGAGAAGAGAAAGTTTCTATTGATGGCAAAACTAAAACGCTGATTTTACACTCAAATTTACGCCTCTTTTCTTCTGTTGATGACAACTTTGAGAGTGGGAGGCTTCCTTTCACCGTGGGTTCCTCTTTCAGGTACGCACGCAGACTCGCAGCGACTCCACTCGCAGCGAGTCTCAGTCCAGCAGCACCATCAGCAGCGACGCCGCGGTAGGCTACAAGCCCCTCCCCCCGCCCGTGGCCCTGAAGCCCTCCCTCGCCCGCGTGCCGGCAGAGGATCCGAGCCCGGCCAGGGACGAGGAGGATCCCGCCGCCAAGTCCTTCTTGGGCAAGGTTAGAACGGCAGGAGGGTAAAAACGGAGCCGTGCTGCAGATCTGTGGAGGATTTTCCGTCTCTTCTGTCTGACTCAGTGAAATCTGTCTTTCTTTTCCCTCCTTTGCTTCTTTGTTCCGGTGTAACGTAGAGAATGGGTGAGCAGGTAACCGCACGTCTGCCTCACCATGCGTGCTGCGCTTCTCTTCATCGTCAGCCCTCTGCTGTCTTCATCCCTCATGTGAACCGTGCGTGTTTCCGTTCAGAGCCAAGCATCCGTTAACAGCTCTGTCTTCCTGCAGATCAAAGCCTTTGAGAAGATGGACCACCTGGCACGAGCTCAGAGGCTCCTGGAGCTGCAGGAGGCCGAGAACGCTCGGGTCAGTCCCCTCTCTGTAGTCACGCTCGGTCCAGTTCCCACTGAAGATGCAGGGGGTTCGCTACACTTCTCTGCATTCACACCAAAGCTCTGAGCTCCACAGGCCTCCAGCAGCTGCAGGAGGAGAACCAGATCTGATCTGGTTCAGGGTTCAGGGGGGCGAACCAGACTTTAGGGTCTAGTGGCCCTAATCCAGGAGAGATGACACTTGTACCTCTACCATCACCAAGTATGCATGAAGAATGAATGAATAATGGACACAGTGGAAGCGCTTTGAGCGTCTGGAAAAGAGCAGATAAATCCAATCCATTATCATTTTAGACGTTAGAAGTTTCTCACATCAATCAAGTAGTCTCAGTTCAGTCGGAAGCATGTCCAAAGTCTGGCCCACAGACTTAAACAAGGTGGCTTGTGTAAACACGGCTGCATTTGACGTCCACCAGTTTAAGTCTTAAATTTCCAGCGATCATAATGGCCGTGATGTCATACATCTCTTTACGGCGTTGACAGGAGTTTTCAGATACTTGGTGGTTCTTCCCTGCAGAGGCCGACCTGAACGGACCTCACTGCTGCTGAACGTTTTTAGATTCAGTTTGATCCAAACTACATCCTGCTTCGACGCCATTAACGTCTGCACTTCTGAATGAGAGAAATGTTGTCACTGCTCATATGTTTTCTAATGAAAACAGTTCAGCATTTTGCTTTGTTCAACACTAGAGGACCTCAAGGTCACATTTGGCCGCTGTTTTTTTATTTATTTTTTCCATCTTTAATAATCAACACTCAAAACAAGTTTTAGTATTTGTGCTGCGGAAATTTCCAAAACTCACACAGGTTTGATCCCTACTTTAATAAAATTATTTTACTGTTATTTTTTAGTTTAAACTATAATTAGTATTTTTTTGCCTCAATATTTATAATTTAAAATAAAATTCCTGTATTTGATAGTTTATTGGAATAACTGTCTTTTATTTAATGTGGACTAACTTTATATGATGTGTACAGAAATGTATTTGCATTTATTGATAATAGTCTGGCTGGAAAGTTGTCCCTCCAACATAATCACCTTTCTAACCCCCCCACACTCACTGTTCTGTTTCTTCAGCAGACTTCTGGCAGGTTTTGTAAAAATCCCATCTTGAATTTGGTTTATGAAATAGCTCGAACAAAACCGCCACAGAAAAATAAACTGCATCCACTGCTGCCGCTGTAAAGATCCCAAGTGTTGCTCTAAAACTTTTGACACAGCTCAGTGATTTCACAAAGTAGTGTAGCTTCTTCTGCTGATCGGGGCTCTCGTAGAAACTGGATTCCGGGCTGGGGCCTCTGACGCGGCGGCGGCGTCCGGCCCGAGGCTTGTTGAACGTACATCCAGTAGATCAGGGCTGAGCTGCCAAGGCGATTCCTGCCGGTGGGCTTCTTGAAGGTGAAGGTGTCATGAGCTGTTTGTTCTCCTGCTCTGCTCTGACATTTCTGGGTCTGCTCTCTCTGTAGTTGGAGATCGCACAGAGGCATCCTGACATCTACGCAGTCCCGGTGAAACTCCCCAAACCCAACCTGAACCGTCCTCAGCCGATCGGGTGAGAGCGCCAAAAGGCTCAGACTAGGAAGGTTCCTCCTGGTCTGGAGCTCAACTGACGGACGGCTGCTGTTCTGGTGCTTTCCAGGTCCAACGCTGAGCCGCAGACTCCATTCCGGCCGCCGTACTCCGAGGCCCGGGGACCCGAGGACGCCAAGAGAGCCTTCTATGCCCCCCAGAAGTACAAGGATACGGAGCTGTGAGGGTCCAGGCCAGGAAGTGATGTCATTACTGCACCTACTGCCCCAGTTACAGACTTTTGCTGGTGTTTGGTTGTTCCAGACACCGCGATGCACCGACCTGCTGACTTTTTTAACCCAGTTCTGACAAAGTGATGTTCTGCTGTAAATACTTCTGTCTGTGAGATGTAGCTTTCCTTGATTCTACCGAGACCGTCGCGTCGCAGAGACGACAAACGTTTTTCCCCAAAACGAGGATTCATGGCTCCACTCCTGAAAGTGGCGGGAAAAACTGCACGTGTGCAGACGCCCTGACCTCAGATGTAAGCCCCGCCCCCAGCGCATTTTTGTCCGTCAAACCCCCAGGTATCAGTCGCCGCGTTGTGGGGTCCTCCCTTCACAGAGGAGGGGGGTCAGGTCTATAAGGTGTGGTGGAGCTGCTGCTTCGTGGTTCCTGCTAAAATGTGGGTCGCATAACACTGCCAAGTGCCTTGCAGCTCCTTTGGCGTCCCGGAATCGAGCCTGCGGAGTCCGGGGCTGTGTGGCGGGGAGGAGGCGAGTCCCACTGTTTGTAGGGAGGGGGCCACACGCGCTCGCACTGGAATCTTTCTGCTCGATGCATCCGAGCCGCTGGGTTTGATAACTGCGACAATCACACCTTTATTTTTCTACTGAACATGCAGACACTGTACACGTGCTGACAATCATGGTAAAGAGCTGGTAGTGTGTGATTTCTGTCTTTTCACCTCTCACTTTCTAATAAATCTCACTTTTTTACACTCCCCTGCACTCGCTGTGGTTTCTCTGTCCCACATTAAGAGTCCGGACGCGTGGAATGAGTTTCTTTATTGTCTCCCACCAGAATTGTACATGCACTTTCCGCCACGGCTGTCCTGGCCCCGACGGTTTCTAGGTCCATGGATAGTTAGAGCACATTCAGATATAACAGCTATTCAACCAAAGCTAATATTGACTCTTGTCTGCAACCGAAATTCGCACAAGAAAAACCCACAAATTCTCTTTGGTCAAACGTAAAATGTCACATTAACACTCTGCCATGATCTGCCTTCTGCTCGCGTGACGGTCAGCTGTACAGATTAAGGCAAGTCCAGTGATATCAAACAGAACGGGGGGGTAAAGAGCAGGTGAACAGAGGGAGGGGCGCTCAGATGTAGACGGGCTGCTCCTGCGCAGTCAGCAGACGGTACATGGCTGCAGGCATGGTCTTCATGTGGATCTGCAGAAGAAAAACTACAATCAGGACTTTCTCCTTAAAGGAAATGGAAGTTTAGAGCTACAGTGGAGGAAAAACGGGTTAGATTTTGTAGCTTTGTCCACTTAAAAAGAAACGGATTCTGTCATTCTAATGGTTGGTTCATTAGAGCTGTGAGATAGAAAATCATAAAGTAACATTGGTTTGCATTTCCTTGAGGGAAATTCGTATTTGAACCCTCTTGCCGGAAAGACTTTGTACTTAGTGGGAAACCGTTTGTAGAACCACGGAGGTCAGACCGTTCCAAAACCTAGATGTAAAAGCTGAGAGACTTTTTCTGCACTGATGCCTCTTTCACATCATCTTATTGGGTTTTGGAAATCAGAATTTTCCAGGAGGACGCGTCATACAAGGATTGACTTTATGTTGATACAATAAAACAAGATTAATTTAAAACTGGTAATGTATTTTCAAAAAGAAAACGAGTTTTTAAAGCCAGCAAAGACCTGGTGCATAACCTCTGCTCACGGCCATGTTTGAGCTCCTCTGGAGTCACGTCCTTTCATGAAGCTACTGCAGCATCTGACATCTGTCTGTGCTCCTTCTCCACTCATGCATTATGGCAGCCGAAGGGGCAACAGGAAAAATGCCTCCCTTTTGTGCCCATTCATGCTGAGCAATACAAAAGTGGAACCAAAGGGGGAGGGGTCACACTGAGAGGGTCTCTTATACAGTAACCTTAATAAAAGACAGAAATCAGAAGCCGGGGTTCCTGAAAAACTATCAGACGTGATATTTGAGAAATTTTTCTCTCAGTCAAAGCTGAAGCTCTAGATCTAGAGGAACACTTGGATTAACTACAGAATTAGGAGGTTTTCTTTTTTTTTTTTTTTTTTACTTCTCTATGATGTGTGCGATCACACAGCACAGCAGGTCCATGCACACATGCAGGGAAATGCAATTCTCCTGTTTATTGTTTGAAATATTGATTTCATAAAGACCCACTCTGATGGAAATGATGTTTTTCTTTTTTTTTTTTTGGAACCGTGCTTCGGTGGCATTTTCCTGATGATGGAAGACATGTTAAGAAATTTCTGTCCTAGAAAACCACAGAGGTTTTTTCGATTTAGGCTAAAAACTTCATAATCGTAACTAAAAGACCAATGGGAAGGCTTTGAAAATAGATCAAAAGATGACTTGAAAGCTTCTTTATGATCTCTGCCAACATGCTAACTGAAGGAGATCTGCTGCTCTTAAAGCTCTCCTGCCGTATATGGACACGTTCTAACAGAAGACGGTGGCAGCAGCATCTGTCTCTGCTGCATCACCCAGATGTTACGCCGCTCACAGACTGCACCGTTCAGAGGGATAAAAACGGCCAAAATCAAGCTGAAATGTGTCAATCATAGGGACAGGGGGTCGTGTCTCCCCGCCACCGCCTGCTGCGCGCTCAGCACAACAGTTTTCTGGGTCAGACGGAACGTCTTCACTGGAAGGACTTAGACACGTCGAGTCTGCCTGTTTGCTTCCTTCTGATGATGATGGGAGTCCCACTCCGATCACCTTTGGATCTATTTTCAAAACTTTCCCAGAGGTCTTTTCATTATGATGATACAGTTTTTAGCCAATTAAAAAAACCTGTGTCCTTTTCTAGGACATAGTTTCTGCAGAGCGGCAGGACTTTATTGGAAATTCACCTCTGATTTGTGGGCGAGACTGTGGGCGTGGAGTAAGTCAGCCCCCACTGCCCATCACTCATTTGTTTACACTTTCTCCCTCTAGCTTACAGCCCCTCACAACCCCAACCTAGCATTAGTGGTGCAACAAAAATGGCGAGCACTGTTGGGGCTAACCAGCCGTGTACAGTTTGGTTCCAGATTCCAGCTCAAACGAGGAAAACAAAGACGTTCATGGATCCATTTGTCTGCAGGGGGATGATCAGAACAGGGCGGAGCAGGCAGCTTGTGGCCCGCTGATTGTAACTTCTACGTAACAAATACGATCTCTCTCAAACAGCATTTTCTGTCTGCTCCTGATTCACCATGATTTGAAGAAAGAAATACTCAAAAAAGACATTTTAATCATCATTTTCTTTATAAATGTCCTCCATCATCAGAAAAAAGCTGCTAGACGTTAAAATCACCATTTTTGTCTTTAAACCTAATCAGGTAGGAAGAGTTTGTACCATCAGAACCGTCTCACTGAGGTTCTGTCACGTCACAAAGTGGACCGGGCCGGTGCTCGGCTCTCCTCACCTCCCCCATGGCGTTGGACAGGATCTGAACGATCTTCTCGTGGGGGGTCGCCACCACGCTCTGGCTGTTGATCTCGATGATGCGGTGGCCGACGCGGACCCCTCCTCGCTCGGCGATGCCTCCCCTCATCAGGCTGCAGATCTGCAGGGGTAAGACACCAACGCCAGAGTTCAGGCTTTTTTTTTTTTAAATTGGACCAGAATGAAACGAGCTGGAAGCATCGCCGCTCCCGTCCGCCTCTAATTGGATTCTCCAGCAAAGAATCCATGGAGCCTGACAAGTTAAAAAAAAAACCCTGACATTTCTGTGCTTGATTTTAGAATGAGGCAGCCCAGTGGTGTAGTGGTTAGCGCTCTCGCCTCACGGGAAGAAAAGTTCAAATCCCTTTCTGTGTGGAGTTTGCATGTTCTCCTGGTGCATGTGTGGGTTTTCTCTGGGCTCTCTGGCTCCCTCCCACCGTCTAAAACATGGCGCATGGGGGTCGCTGGTGTCTCTGAAGTGTCCCTCGGTGTGCATGTGAGTGTGGCCCTGCAACAAACCTGTTCAGGATGGAGCCTCCAGTCACCCAACGGTGGCTGGGATAGGCTCCAGCAACACTGTGACCCTGAAAGGAATCTCAGGATGAATGGATGGAAAAAAAAACATCAGTTTGTCTGCAGATTTTGGGACATCCTCATCAGATGATCGTCCCGCAGGTCCGACGTCAGGAACATTCAGTAGTTGAGGCATTTGTGTTTATTTCTATTTTTTGTTGCTCCCCTCTGAAACCTGCAGCATCATGTAGTGGATTGAGCTGTCAGGATTTCTGGTATTTATCATCTGGACTCAAAAGTCTTTTAGTTTCTATAATTTAAAAAGCAAACAAGCCTCTAATCTCTTTCCAGGAAGAGCAGCAGTCACGCAGAAACTTACTATGCCGTTCTGGACACTGAAGCCCAGCTGGTATCTGAGGTCTGGCCGGCGGATGAGGACCATGGTGACAGGAGGACACCGGACGATGTTCATCTTGATCCTGGACTGAGACTTCAGACCCTGAAGGGACACAGATCGGCTAATGAAACCAGGAAAGCCGCTGTGTTGAAACTGAGGGGATGAAGCTGGACGACGGGGCAGACCTTGATGATGCTCTGGCAGGTGCTGAGCGGTAAACCCACCAGACTTGTCCCGTTTATGGTCATGATCTGATCACCGATGTTCAGCCGGCCGGACTTCTCTGCCGGACCAGCATGCATCATGCTGGCGATGATGACGGTGGGGAGGATGGACCCCCAGCCGGACTCCACTATCACCACACCGAGCATCTCCCCTTTCTGCTTCTCGATGTAAACCTGCAGGAAAAAGGAAAAGCTGCGTCCGTCACACGGTCCTGATGCTGCGGCTCCGCTGTGTTTCCTAAAAACCTGAATGGTTCCTGTCAGAAAAGACTTTTTTGGAAACTTTCAGAAAAAGATGATCGCTTCCTGATTCTTTCCACACACAGAAAAGGGGGCGAGCGTTCTGTTTGAACAAGAACCAAACCGGTTCAGATTCCTGCTCAGACCAGGTTCTTAGCATCCCTGTGTGCTGCCCCCTGCTGGCAGACTCACGTCTCTGCAGTTCTCGGACTTGGAGAAGTGGATCAGGTCGTCGTTGTACATGTCCTGCGTGTTGAGCAGGTCGCTGTACTCCCTCTGGCTCAGGTCCTCGGGGTCGATGCCGTTGGCTCTCAGGAACTCCTGGTAGGCGACGCTGAAGCTCTGGCCGATGGACTGAGCGATGAGCTGGGCCTGGGGGGACATGTAGCCATGTTCAATGTCATTTCAGCAGACAAACACACAAACAAACAAGCTTTCCTCAGCTGATTTTCGGTTTCCTTAATGTAAACAGATGTCTTCCAATTTCTGTCTTTTTATAACTATTAGTGTTTGAGTGAAACAGCAGGGATGTGTAAAAAGGCTTTTATTTTAATTTCTGTAAATACAAAACTGCAACTTTCTGACAAAGAAATCCTCTTCTGAAGTCAGAAACTCCACTTAAAGTGTTTCCTGTCTGTCAGACGTCTGCTCTTCTGAGGAAAAGCTTTTCCCACAAGAAATCACTTTACTGAACACCTACAAGAGCAGGCCACGCCCCCCTCAATGACACATACACTCTCTACCCTCATCTGCAATTGGGCTCGGGTTTTTTTTTTTTAAATTCATATTTATATCCTTTCTTCTTTACCTTTCTTTTCATGTCCTTGTACCTCCTGGTCTCCAGCTGCTCTCATGTCATTGCAGTTCACTATTTACTCAAAAAATGATTCTGATTCTACCAAACACTCGAGTGTAAACATTAGTTTGTACTTCACCCAACATCTCTGAACTTCTGACTAAAGCTCATCATCAACCTCTCCTCATATTTCTCTGTCTCTTTATTGTAATTCATAAATGTTTCTTCTTCTGCGGCGTGTTTTTTCGTACAGAGTGACGCTCGTCCTTCACAAAGCTGCACATCACTAAGTCAACAAAAAGAGCTGCTCTCTGCCTAATGAAACTGTTATGCTACATCCCAACCGGGCATTTCAAGAACGTGCCAAATGAGCGTTTTTGGACGCACATTCAGCCGGTGGTGTTCACACAGGACAAGCAGGGGGAGGGGCTTCTTCTTCTACTGTATACTAGCGCATGTCCGTCACCAACAGTGGGAAGAGGCTTGGCAGTGTTGTCACAAATCTCGCTCCAGGCCTTTTTTTTTCTTTTTTTAACAGCTCTATTCTGATGTATGAAAGACTCGGTGTCATAGAATTCCGGCCGGACGCAAACCGCAAATATTCATTTCTCTTCCATGATCAATTTTCAAGCGGTTGGCATTTCCTTGAATTACAGGGGACCCCATCCATACGTCTCTGTCAAATCCGAGTCCCTGATTGGTCAAAGTTCAACCTGGCTGAAATTTCAACACACATGCAATGGTCGCGTGTTTTGTACCCGGAAGCTCGAAACGTGCGTTTCCATGGACTTTTTTTATTTTTGGGCAGCGTGAACGTGTGTTTCCAAGAACATGTTCTTTTGCTGATGATTGAGAAAATGAGACGTGTTTTAAGAAAATTAAGCTTTAAATTGAATTTTTAAGTACTTCCTTATTCAGGTCATTGTGACTCAGGAGCAGATGAAAAAATGCTGTTGGATGGTATTTGTGAGGTACGCTGGGCGGGGCCACAAGCTCCCTGCTCTGCTTCATTCTGATGGATGCGGTGGTAGAAGACTAGATCCATGATCCATGCACGTCTTTTTGTTTTCCTCGTCTGAGCCGGCATCTGGCTGAAAACTGTACGTCTGCATAGCTCCATTATTGCTCGACATTTTTGCTGCATCAGTGATGTTAGGGTGGGGGGTGTGAGGGGCTGTAAGCTAGCAGGAAAGCAGATGGATGGTGGAATACGGGGGCGGGGTTTCTCTGAACCAATGGCAGAGGCAAATTAGCAGAAACTATGTCCAGATTTTTTCTTTTTTGGATCAGAAGGTGATCCTCCAACTGCTTTAGAAAAAGGGTTTCTACTGAAGAACGGGAGGCTAACACAAGCTTTATTCAGATGTTCTCCTTCATTAGGAAAGGCCGATGTTTCTCTGGACCAGAGAGGACGGGAGGCTTTGGGTGAGGGAGGGACTCCCCTGCAGACACGCGGTTCAGGAGACGTCCCGGTGATGACGGTTCAAAGCGACAGCTCCAGCAAACGGGCGCTTTAGATCCTCAAAGGCTCATCGCCTCTCTCCCTGTCATCTCCTCTGCTCACATTGTGCTGAGAGGAGCAGAGGAGGTGCAAAGTGGAGGTGGAGGAGCACCTCGTCTGAGGCTGACACCTCTCAGAGTGGGAGCCTAACTGTGGCTGACAGCAGGCGCTGGCTCCTTCTCCTCACCGTCCTCCTTCCTACATCCAAGCAGCGAGGAGCAGCAGATACATTTGAATCGCTTTCTTTTAAAAACTAAAACGCACACCTGCCTTCAGGTTTTCTGTGTTTTACAAAACGTTTGCAGAATTTGTCATGTTGCTCCTTTTAGGATCTTTTTGGTTCCTTCTTCTGTTTCTGCTGCTGCATCTCTGCTGTGAAGCAAAACGGATTTCCTCCGGTCTGTGTGGACGCTAACATCAATATTATCATCTGTAAGTTAGCCAGCAGGCGGGCCTGAACCGCCCCCATGGGCAATTAATCACTGGACTCCTTCCTCATAAATCTGACGAGCATCCGTGCTGAACTTCAGGAAAAACACTTGGATGCTTAAAGGTTTTGTTTTTTGCCTAAAAATTTTGGAAAATCTAAATATTTCTGAACTTTGACTGATAAAAACTAAAATAGTTTGATCCGTTTGGATTCGGTTTCAGAGTCGGAAACAAAAGGAAACTGAAATTGCAATTATTGTCAACATACTGTTGCTGCGACCGAAATCACCATTAATGTTTTTGTGATTTCTCTCTGTTTGTCTGTTTGTGACACTTGTGTTGTTCAAACTTTACCAAAAGACCTACAAAAGCTTTTTATTTTTACCACAGGAGATGAAAATCATAGGAGAAAATTTGATTTCAAACAACAGATTGCTGGAACAACATCAAAGCAAAAGTGTTTGTCTATAGCAGGGGTAAAAATGTGTGTTATTCCCAGGAGAATCAGTTAAAAAGTTGTCCAAATATTATCCAATTTAAACGGATGTATAAAGCTAAACAAATTAGTTTGTATAAACTTGACTGTTGAATGGAATTTTTGGAATCTATGTATTAAATGAATGGAATGTATTTACTGTGTAGTGGAACTGTACATTTTGAAATCTGAGTACAGATGATGGTGTGAGAAATGTAAATGTAATGTTTAAAAGGGAGCAGATTATTATAAGAATTGTGTTCTTCAATTCTGCTCCCTTCCAATCATGAAAATGTTCAATATGTAAGAGAAACATGTAAACATTTGAACATTAATTTTCATGAAAGGAACAAATAAATGAATGAATGAATGAATGAATGAAACTCATTGTCCTTATTGTCCAACACTTTCCACTAATATTACCATCAATTTCTCATATTATTATTGAATTTTATTTATGTAATTACTATTTTATTTTCCTTCCGCCACTCATCTTTTATACTTTTTTGCATGTCTAAAATGCTGGACCCCTAATAATAAGCTTCTGCTTGGGGGGTGTTAATTTCTTCCACATTCTGTATTGTGAGGGGATCTGTTACTTTTGACACATTGTGGAAAACTAAACTAAACTAAACTAAACAACTGTAACTGCTTGGAGAGACGAACAAACACTAAACAAAAATATAAACGCAGCACTTTTGTTTCTGCTCCCGTTTGTCATGAGATGAACTCAAAGATCGGAAACATTTTCTACAAACACAAAAGAGCCGTTTCTCCCACATATTGTTCACAGGTCTCCTTTAACGAGACAAACCATCCCGTCTCACAGGTGTGCCGTGTCAAGATGCTGATTAGACCGCATGATTACTGCACAGGTGCGCCTCAGACCGGCCACCATGGAAGACCACGAAACATCTGCTTGTGTGTGATCTAAGGACTCAGAAAACCGGTCACTATCCGGCGTGGCCACACATCTTTGTGCAGTCCCGCCTCCACCTCCTCTGTCAGACCTACAGAACATCTCACCACGTTCTTCCAGCTCTCATCCTGAACATCTCCAACGTTCCTCTCCGTCACTTCTCATCCAAACCACACATGACCTTCTGTTCTTCTCCAGGAACATCCTTAAAGCAAATGTTGCATCTGTGGTTCTCGTCTTCTGCATGTAGCCGAACTGTTGTTCACAAATGTGAATTTCTGACCCCAAAGCTTCATCTTCTGTTTCCCAAAACGTCATTGTGTGACTCATCGGCTTTACTCCTCTGTAGTTCCTATAACCTCTCTGCTCTTCCTCAAAATGAAAGCAGAACTCTTCTGCATTCCTCAGACATCTTGTCAAGACCTTGTTAAACAGTCAGAAACTCTCCTAAAGTCTTCCAGACCGCCACAGGGATGTTGCCACGAACAACTGCCTTTCAAGTCTTCATCCTCCTCAATGTCTTCCTCACTTCATCCTCACTGCTCCACAACATCCACCTCTTTTCCTCTTCTGCGCTAACATTCTCCTCATTCATCAGTTCTTCAAAGTTCTCCTTCCATCTTCCCATCTCCCTTGTGGAACCTTTGACACTCGCTGGCCTTTCAGCCCGCTGTTGGTAAAAATGTCCGCGGCGTCGCTGCTTCCCCTTCCTGTGGTCAGCTCGCCGACCTTCAGTCAGAGCAACACTCACGTCCTCCGACTCAAAGACGTGGCAGATCATCCTGTACAGCCTCCTGTCGTCGTGACTCATGCTGGTCTGCTCGTCCGTCTGCTCCAGGCTCTCCTGGGCGCTGCGCGACCTCACCATCTTTCCCCTCGCCATCAGCACCACCATGTTCCCAATGTCTGCGATGTAGGAAATGGTCCGCAGGGGCAGATCCATTAAAGACTCCTGACAGAACGGGACGAAGGGAGACATGTTCTGTTCTGTCGCGTTTGAAAAAAAACAGACGTTTGCAGAAATCTATCAGCTGAGAAGGAGGTGGCAGCTGTGCTGCAGCTTCTGTACCTGTGTGTCTGCATTCAGGACTTTGATCCTTTGCGTGGACATGAATAGGTCGACCTCTGCGGTGGTCGCAGCCTCGCCGTCAGGGCTCTGCGGGAGCAAAAGGGAGAAGAACCTCATAATCTTGACCTGCTATTATTGCAAACGAATGTTTGGCCTCAAACTCACCTTTTTCCTGCTCTTCTGCTTGTGTGCAGCCTGCAGTGACCAAAGAAGAGTCAGAAAAGACAAAGGCAGGCACCTCATTCCATGCACACAGTCCAAATGCCAAAGCTAGGGACAAAAGAACCTTAAAGGTGTGTTATGTTTATGCTTGAGTGTGGGAGGACAGTGATGCTGCTGTCTATCACGTCTGACAGGAGCGTGATGCCGCAGGCCTCCAGCAAAGACAACATCACAACATTCCTCCTCATCCATGTGACACCAGCCGCCCTGAAGACAGGGAAGGGGCCTCATGTGTTCCAGACGCCTCGTCTCAGCTTGATCCCCATCATCCAGTCAGGGATTTTTGCACATTTGAGGTTTCCTTTCTAACACGAGGCCTCTCAAACCCCGCTCAGGAGACATGGCGGATTTTCTGGACCTGAACTCCGGCTCATTACTCCGGTCCGGCGCACCCCCCAGTGAGGTGCAGTAAACCGTAGGAGGAGTTTACAAGGCAGCAGCTATAGTGAGAGAGAGGGGCTGCAGCCTGTCAGCACGCCTGCTCACTGCAGGTCAGCAGCGCCCCCCTGTGGTGGGCGTGGATAGCTGCATGTGTGGAGGTGGGAGTGAACAGCTCAGTGTATGTGGGGTAGTGCGTATGCGTGACTGTTTACTGTTGAGCGTGAATGTGGGAGTTACCGGTAAGTGTGTATGGATGAACGTCCATAGGGCGGTGCATAAAGGTGGGTAGACGTGGAGGAGTGGCAAAGTTAAAGATCTGCTCCCATTGCTTTTGGTGTTTTCAACATGTTCTCATGGCATTTTTCAGAAAAACGGTGGACGTGTAGAAAGACAAAGAAAATTGAGCTTAAAACTGCATTTCTGAGTATTTCTCGATTCAAATCTTTGTTAGTCAGGAGCAGATGAAAAAGTGCCATTTGAAAAAGCTTAGAAGCTACAATTGGCGAGCTCCAATCTGATACATCCACCTACAGACAAATAGATCCCAAAATAGACACTTTTACAACAGATCCAAAGATGATTGGAGCGTGCAAATGTGTGCAGGGAAGTGTGAATTGCCAAGTGTGAACAGGTTAGGAGTGTAAATTCATGAGTTTGTTCATGAGTGAGTGTGTTCACACCAAAACACCTGGTTTGGCTCATCATAAATGTGGTAATTTTTTTTCTGCATCAAATAAGGCAGTTGCAAGTAGAACTTGAAATACCACTGCCTTTATCTTTTGAAATATTTTAAAAGTGTAGAGCAGGGAGCTTGTGGCCCGCCCAGTGTAGATTCTACGTCAAAAACAAGCTTTTTTTTTAACCACAGTATTTCATCTGCTCCTGATTCACAGCAATTTGAGTAAAGAAAATCCTCAGAAATGCAATTTTAAACCTAATTTTATTTATTTATGTCCTCCTTCATCAGAAAAATAATAGTACAAGAACATTTAAAACACCAGAAACAGAATTTTCAGAGTGGGTCTTTAAATCCAGGTCATTCATTATCTTACCCTATATCACCCACACGTCAAAATCAACTTTTCATTTAAAGCGAACGTCTTAGGTCAAAGCTTTCATACTGAGATTCATGGAAACGAGCAGACAAAGGTTTCTGAATGTGAGGCAAAGACGAGTCTGGGGCGGAATCTGAAAACCCTCAAACGACTGAAGACCCTCCATAACTTAAAAAAAATCTTTACATCACGCTCAGTTCATCAGCTTTCTTGATTTCTTTAGACATTTTTCTGATGTTTGATGAAGAAAAGAACGTGAGAATAGATTTTCAAGAAAAAACGTTTACTCTGAAGTAACCGGTTATTTCCTCCCCCTTACATTTATACATTTGATGATACATTTGTACTTCAGTAGTTTATGGGTAAACAGACTATCATTTGCTTCAGTATTTTTATTTTTTAACATCGCCGCAGATTGGTACAGTCCACACTTTCCTTATCAGAAAAATTAAATCATCTTTTTCTATGGAGCTCAAAAGCTGTTTGCTTCAGCACAGAATAAACATCCACAGTGCCGTGATCTGCAGATTCCGCGTTTAAATGCTTATCTTTGTTTAAACTCATTAAAAAAAGTTGTTTTTTTTGTTAATGTGAAAGGCTTTAAAGATCCAGTCCCAAAAAAGCGGTATTTTTGTGTGTTTTTAACATGTTCTTGTGGCATTTTTCTTATGATAAAAGACATTTTTAAAGGAAATTAAGCTAAAAACTGTTTTTTTTTTTTTTGAGTATTTCTTTTTATTCATATAATTGCGTACCAGGAACAGAGGAAAAAACGACGTTTGAAGAAGATCGCATTTGTTTTGTCAAGAAAATGCTGGGGGGGTCACAGTCTCCCTGCTCTGCTCCATTCCGATGCATCCTTGTAGAAAAATAGATCTGCGAACGTCTTTGTTTCCTCGTCTGAGCTGGAATCTATTTCTAAACTGTTCGGATGGATGGCTCCAATATTGCTCGCCATTTTGGTCGCTCTGTTAATGTCAGCTTGGGGGTGTGAGGAGCTAGCGGGGGAATGTGTAAACAGATGAGTGACGGTCCCCTTTTCCAACTCAAAGGCACATTTCTAAGGACTCCTGCCGCTCTGCAGAAACTATGTCCCTGAAAAAATGACAGGTTTTTTAGATTTGGGCTAAAAACGACACAATCATAATCAAAAGACCACTGGGAACACTTCTACAATAAAAGATGATCGAAGTGGGACTTTTACAGCATAATTGTAGCCAACATTTCCTTACTTTCTCCACTGATCGACAAACTGATGCCAACTTGAAAAAAATGTGAAATCCATCAACGGTGTGAGGTGGAAATGAGAAAAACAAAAAAATGAATGCAGTTCTGACTCCTGAGCTCTTTCTAGTTTGGCTAGATTATATCCTTGAAGTGTTATATTTAGTAACGACGTGACCCATGAACGTGCTGCGTCACAGACAGCTTGGCTGAAGGCGTACGAGTGCCGTTGCATGGCAACCGGCAGAGCCCTGAACTCTTCATCAGTGCACGTTTTTCTTGTTTTGTTCATGTCTTTGTCTTCCTGCAGCTTATGATAACATTTCCCTCCTCTCTGCTTTTTGGGGTCAGACAGCCTACCCGTATATGTTTGCACCATCTGACGGATGGCGCTTTACAATCGTAACTACAAGATTTTCGATTATGGTTGTTGAAAAGTTTTAGCACAGCTGGAGATATTGACACTTTTTTCCTGTCATTGAACACCTTATTTCAAACATTGTGAATGCTTAGAGGCAAAAAAGTTGGAAAAAAGCTCAAAGTGATCATCTTCACACCCTGTAAATCAGGGGTGGCGAACACGCGGCTCGCGAGCCGCATGTGGCTCTTGGACAATGAGCATGCGGCTCTTTGCGTCTCATCATATTTTCTACATACTGTGCCTCATTTAATATTTTTTTCCCTCTTAAACCACACTCAAACCATCAGAGGGTATTGAAAATAAATAATAATTAATAATAAAAGTAAATTGGCAGTGTGTGTGTGTGTGTGTGTGTGTATGCGTGTGTGTGTGTGTGTGTGTGTGTGTGTGTGTGTGTGTGTGTGTGTTTGATGCTGCTCCCGACACATACGTGACAGACAATCATTTGTGCAGGTTACGCCCAAAGTCGGAAATTAATTTAATTTAATTACATTTGCACACAACTGAAATGTAATGTATTTAATGTGTTTATTGTGAATATGAATCACTCAGACACCAGAAGGATGCTCTGTCCAGATGTTTGTGTGTTTGTTGGTGTGAGGGTCATTGAAAGAGAAATGTTGAGTTAAAAAGAATTACCAGTTAAATTCTGATGGATAAACGGTGAAATATTCAGTTTTATAATCGTAAATCTGACTTCAGAGAAGTCAGTGCCTCTCCAGCATCAACCTCACCGCCCGCCACTGAGTAGTTGTGTGTGTCAGAGAGAGGCAGAGAAAAGAGTGAGAAAAAACGGCTTTAATTGTGTGTTTATGTGTGTGCGTTTTGGCAGGTCAGTGTGTGGTGTGGCTCTTTGACTCTCACAGTGAAAAAATTCGGCTCTTGATGTCAAACTTGTTCGCCACCCCTGCTGTAAATCTTTTGTACAACCTGGGTTACTGATCTCGGGTTTAAGGCTTAGTCACATGCCCCCCCAGTACAGGGGGTTTCTGTCTTTTGAGGCTCTTGAGCTCCCTCAAGAGACGCCATGAATGTGTAACGTACGATTGTCGTGCATGTGGTAAATGTATCGTGAATTATTCGTAAGGATAGGTTATACGCACTTATGATGTACGGGTGATGCTGCCGTACGGTGGCCTTACGTTACACTGGCTCCTTACCGACCATGTGCAAATTCTACACGCATGGGGCGTGCAGGTGATTCATAAGTGCCTGCAGGATGTCCACACAAACTACACTCTGATTTCCAACAGTCAGCTGCACATAAAGAACGCACACTTGACCATAGCTAAGGGGCTGTAAGATATTGAGGGGGGGGAAAAGTGAAAATCCATACAGCACATCTGCGTCTCACTTACTTATCGATACGTGTTGTATAAATGTTCACTGCGGCCTGCCATTTGCAGCATGCCTGTAGAAGACAATGTGCACAAACATTTCCACTCTGCAGGCTCACCAAGTGGCCTTTGACCTTGACATTTCCTGCAGACCACCTCTGTGCAGATTGGCCCTTTTTTTGGTTTTACCTGCAGACAAGCTGGAAGGAAACGCAGGTTTGTTCCTGAGCCTTTTCATAAGAAATCTGGTGACCGAAGGACAACCTTTAAATGCCAGCTTTCCTCCTCGAAAGCCACTGTGGCGCGTGACTCGTTTGCATGAATCATTGCAGCCACGAATGCAGTTGGATATGAGGAGATAATCAGAGCTGAAGGAAAATGGTTTTGATGCTTTTTCTTTCCGTCTCCATAAAATAATTTATTTTCTGCACAATAGGGGGCAGCGGATTCTACGGAATGAATGGCCTATTTTGACAAGATGTCATGTATAAGGCACACCAAACTATAAGGCGCTTCAAAGGAGACAGAGGAGTCAGAAATGAATCTGTCAGACTTTTTAAACTACCTTCACAGTATTTCTAAAACGTTAGAGTACCAGCATTCACAATATCTGTAATTCCCAATTAGTAACACATAACATTGCAGACTCATACCACTACAACAAACATTAATGGGACGACGCTAACTTCCAACCTTGTCAATAACACAAAAAAAACACAGTCTGACAACGCTACATGTTAGCTACGTTAGCGTAAACACAATAACACCAGACCTTGTTTGCACCTGGTAGAAAAACCGACTGACCTTCTGACAGAGCATCGTGTACCTCTCTAAAGCGCTTCAACATCGGTAAACACAACCAGATAAAGATTATTAGGCACTTTGTTGCTTTTAGAGATAAAATGAAGGTATTTTGAGTGGGCCTAATGGTGCGGAAACTCTGCTACTGAACATGAGCGGTGAATAGGATGATGGGGTAAGAACCAGATCGATGTGTATGGTTCAGGCATTCACAGCACCGTCGCTGTGAGATCAAGGCTGGCCTGAAACGCCACTTTCTTCTGAAGGGTGAGGGAAAGTGAAGCGTCCAGGCTGCACGTCAGCCCCATTCAGCCTCTCTGTGTCCTGCAGCCCATCGCTGCTTTTCATGAGCACATCAAAGCCCCAACAAAAAGGGCCGGATTCAAGTCACATTCTCTCTTAACATTCGTAACAGCCTTTCGATGCACCAGAATGGAGTTAAAAGCATCTCCTCATTTGTATGATGTAAGTCTGACATGACAGACTGTGAAGCAGGAGAAGTCCAGGTCTGCGGTCTCTCTGAGGCCCTGCAGCCTGCAGGGTTTTTACATAACGTCCAATGGAGCTGAGGAGGTAGAGCCTGACTCTGGACAGGGCGCGCTGAACCGTACATGATGCACGGCGCTCAGAGGGTTGCGCTGTGATGGCTGCTCAAGCCGGCACCTGGAGAGAATCTAGGATCTGGCAGTGCAGGTTCTGGCTGTGATGGAAGCTCCTTGTTGACTGCAAGATGCACAGAAGTTACGTTTAAAAGTTGATGAAGGTGGAGTCCATCGACTGAAGAAGTTCACTGAACATAACGTTTCATCTCTTCAAAAAAGAAGCCCGGTTGCCATGACTACGCTTGCAGATTTACTCATGAAAGTCAAGCTTGAATTAACATTTTGTCAGGCCTGATTGAAAACCTGACATGATCCCCTCACTACATTGATCCGGGTTAGATCCCAACATTCCCACAACGTAAACATTTTTTCCTGGTCCAACCTTTCCCCGTCTGGCCTCACACTGTTTATAAGGAACTGTATGAAGGTAAAAATGTGTCTAAAAGAACGCGCTTGGAGATTTGATGTGAGAACTTGTAATATATAATGTGAGAACTTGTGCATCAAAAATCTGCATCTGTGTGTAAAAATCTTCTGCTGTGAACTGACAAATTCCCGTTAGCGTGCGTTCATTTAGAGTTACAACTTCAAATCTGTGATTCCAACTGCTCAAATGTGCTTCTGCGTGTGCTCCAATCTGCAAATCACCACTGCGCTAAAACTGCGCTCTGAATTCTGACACATTCCTTGCGAGAAACTTGTGTCAAAACTGTCAAAACTGATCTGTGTCTGAAAATGGAGCAAGGGGGGGAGGGAGGGTTAGAGGAGGCGTAGTCAGCCAATCAGAGTGCAGGATTCAGAGAACTTGGTAAAGTTAGAAAGCTCTTCACTCTTTCTGCTTCAATAACTCTTCTGATAAACATTCAAATGTGACAGCAAGTCTCTCAGTCATTTTGGATTAACACAGAGAGTGAACTACAAGAAAAAGTCTGTTTTTCCTGCATTTTAATGACAAATGATCTCTTCGTGCTTTAAATGCAGACATGCAGCGAGACGGCTGCTGACGGACCGTCAGCAGGAACATCATCCTTGTTGTAGCAGGACAACAGGGCCAGGGCTATTGAGCACCTTTGTTATAAATCATGTGTTTTAACAATGATTTAAAGTCGAGGGAGTAGTTTCCCTTGGCTTTTGAGGATAAAGTTTATCTTCATCCTCTGTAAAATCTCTGCTTTAAACTGTGGAAGTGGAAGCTAAAAAAATCCTTCAGCCTTCTTAGAGTATAACAGATAAATACCAAAATTAAGACGGTCTCTAAAACTGGTATTTTCTGAATATAATAATAAACATAAACCCATTGTTTGAACAACTTTATTAACAGCACCCTGGAAACATTAGACCCTTGGTTGCTGAATGTTCTGCATTATTAATATGGTCTGTGGGAACAAGTGTCACAATAAATTCCTATTTGAAGGAAAGACTCCTGGTTTTTGTGGGTTACATGCAGATTTCTTTTATTTTGAAATTAAGGGCTCTTTTTCTGTTTCCTCACTGGATCCGTTCCACAAAAATAAACTTTCCAAATGTGTTTGTTTTTTGTTATCTTTGTTAGCTTGGAGGTTTCAGTTTAGCGGTCGGTGCAGTCGCTATAAAAAAGTAGTGGATGAATTTTCAAGACGCGACTTGACATGTTGGGTGTGGTGGAGAGAATCCCGCCGTTTTCCAAAATAAAACGTCTTTCAGAATCAGATTATAAAATGAAACAGAAAAAATACAGGTTGTGGATTTTATGTGTCTGGAACCAACTGGTACCAGTTCGTGGCCTGAAGGGTTGGGGCCATCTAGACCCCCTCTGCAAACATACTTCTCATTTTCTCGTTCATCGGGTGAAGACGGAGTGAGACCTGCTGTGTGACGTGCTCTCACCCGGACTCTGCTCATGGCCTCCTGCGCCTGCTGCATGCGGGCGCTCTTGGTGGGTGTCCTCTCTGAGAGCAGGTGGGTGCATCCCAGGTAAGTGGCTGCAAAGATGATGCCATCGATGAGGTCTTCGGGGTCACATGGACCCGGGACTGCAGGAAGCAGACACAGCCGGGTTAAACACACTTCATCCCTGCTGATAAAAAGAACACGGCGGCTTCCACTCACCATCAACAAAGGTGGGAAAGGGAGGAAGAGGTCTGCGCGTCTGCAGAGACGAAAAAATAAAAAGACACTAACTTCGGTTTAAGCACCACATGCCACTGAAAAGTCCTTCTAATTGCCTCTTCCTCACAATCAATGACATCCTGCAAACCCGTCCTGGACGTCTTCTCCCAACATCATCAGGGTTTGGAAAAGATATGGAGCCAAGCGTAACACTGTCCCCTTTATGCCGCCTTACCAAACAGAAAGAGAGACAGCCTGCTGACATGAGAAAGTCTCACCTCCGGGGCAGATGGTTGCTGTGGGGGCGACTGCTGCTGTGCTGTTTGTGGCTGCTGTGCAGGGTGCTGCTGCTGCACTTGTTTGGGGACTGCAGACGTGTAGGTCTGCGGCGCCCGGCCGCCGTCTCTCTGCTGAGACTGGGGGGGGGGCTGCTGTTGGTGCTGTGGGTTCACGGATCGGCCCGGGTCGGCTCTCGGAGGACTGACGTTCTCCCGGAGCGGAAGAGAGGAGAAGCGGCACGGAGACTCGGACTGAGGGGAGGACTATGGGGGGAGGACAAGAAAACACTCATAAGTTAGCAGGCTAACCCATTCTAACCCATTTTTAAGGAAGATCTAATGTTCTATTTACTAAAAATGAAACTAAACCAAAACATTGTTTTTTTTCCCCAGTTGAGTAAACAAATAAAAAAACCTATTACCTTTGATGTTAGGAATAAGGTAGGAATGTCATAACAAAAGGAATAGAGATAAACCACACTAATAATAATGCAGCATTCTTTTAAAAAGATGGAAAATTAAGATGTCTGATTTAACCTTACAAGGCTTTAAGCTTATTTAGAAAACCTCCACAGTTAGAATACACTACAAGAAATAACTCTTAAGACAATAAAAGACCATTGTTCCAAGAAAAATGGTCTTATTGACTTATTTCTGCAAGTGCATGTCATCAGATCTTCAGAGAAGACGTAAGGACACTTTGGGGTTTTTGTTCAAACTCTGGGACCAGACCTGCATCTGACATTCTGAACTTCATACGTAGACTGGTTTTAGTTTAAAAAGAAAGTACAGTATAGTCAAATATTTATAGAACCATGTTTTACGTTGATTAAAAAAATGTACCCAAATTTTAAAATGGGGTAGTCTTTCTGGTGGATTTCTTCTAGAGCTGATGTCTTTTGATTCAAACCTGACAGAAAACTTTGCATTAATAAATTCTGGAAGTGAAATGAGCATCAAATAATTTCTCCCTGAAAGGAAAGAGTCTGACTTCAACCATAGTTTCAACACGATGAAAGGCAGACTTTCCAGTGTTATTTCAATGAGCTCCTGTATCCAGTCATTCAAAAAGACTTTCTGAATACTTGGATGTTGAGAATTTGAGTATGAATATTTGTGACACCTAAAATCCCATTATGTTGAAGGAAAACAAATGTTTAAATAGGGCATTCTTACTTAACACTGAGTCAAGATACTTTTAAGCTTTGCTAGCAGTTTTTTCAGTTTTATGACCAATTCCTGTTGACAAATCTACATTTTTAAAGGGACAGAAGAGCAAAGCCAACCCTGCTGACTATAACATACAGGTCAAGTGGCACCTCCACAAAAAGACGGTACTCACTTGGCCAGTTGTGGCTTGCAGTGGGTATGCATCCTCCATGGGGCTGACCTCTTGCCTCATCACCCATATGGGCTCCATTGGTTGGTCTGGTGTGTATGGGGACCGCACCGTCTTTGTCTTCACACCCTCAATTGCTTCCTTGATGTCTTTTATCGCCAGACTGATGGCATCTCCTGAAGCTTTTGTGGCTTCACCAGACAGACCCACTGCACTCCGCTCATTTTGGGTGTCACAGAAACCCATATGGCCGGGCGATGACATCTGCGCCCTGTGTTGAAGTTGTCTGGGTGACTGTCTCCCACTTTTAGAAAGTGGGCCTTTATCCGCAGCGTCTTCATCCCCATCAGACTGCCCATCATAGTGATGCAACCTACAGCCGACAGAGCGATCCGGAGGAGAGTGGTGCAGACCTCGGCCTCTGCTCTGCCTTGGAATGTGATGGGAACCCTCATTGGAGGAAGATGGGGTCACTTTCTGTGCATTATCCAGTCTGCGGATGGTAAAGGGTTCCTTTTCTTGTTGGGCTTTAGAGGGCTCAATCCTCCTGCCTGTTGGATGATGCGCTTCTTTCTGTTGCTCAGGGTAAGAGGTCTTTAGGGGCTCGGGGAAAGAGTTTGGATAAGATTTTGGCTCCAAGTAAGATGCTTGCTGGGCCTCGTCTGAGCAGGATTTAGGACAAGATTCAGAGCAAGACGTGGAGTGAGACAGTGAGCAAGATTCAGAGCGGTCCTCCTCCTCTTCAGGTAAGAGGTCATTGTCTGGCTGGGAGGTCATGCTGACATCCTCACTAAAGTGGTCCAGCTGTGGGAAAGGGGGAACGTCGGGCGAGGAGGGAGGAGTTGGAGAGTGGAGTGGGGGTGGGCTGTGGAGAGGTCCGTCCATGCTGAGAGAGGCAGCGCTTTCGGTGTCGGAGCAGAGGTCGGTGAGTTCTCGTCCCTGAGCTGCAGGATCCTCCTCTGCATTGTCCATAACGCCTTCTTGGTCCTCCTCCTCCCTCTCAGCTTGTTCTTCTGCTGTGTTTGGGCTGCAGCTGGGCTGTTCTGCAGAACAAGGGGGTTTTTCTTCGTCCTCTTTGACTTCATCTTGTTCGTCTTCATGCTCCACTTTAGGCTCATGGACATCCTTTCCTGTATCAGCAGAGGCATACTGAGGTGGACTAACTGAGAGGAGAGTTTGAGGAGATCTCCTGCTCTGTGATAGGTCCACTACAGGATCAGCTGAGGAACAGGGTCTGGCCTGCACCTCCACTGGACCTTCTCTGTCATCCACACTTGGAGAAGATTCCTGGATCTCTCTGAATTGCTGCCGCTGTCTGTGACTTCTGAGTCTGGGGTTGGGGTCACCATGACGACGGTAGCGGGTTACTGCTGGGCGGAGTTGCTGGACAGGGCGGGACTCTGCACCCTGACCTTCATTTCTCGGTGACATGGGCTGTGGTTCCTGACCAGGACTGTGAATTTGACCCTGACTTTGCCCTGACCCAGGCCGGCGGCGGTGCCGAGGGGGCCCCCGCCCAGCAGCATTGTGGTGGGGAGGGTGGTGACGGTGATGATGATGATGGTGATGATGATGCGGATTCATCTCCCCGTCTTGATGAAGCATCTGACATGGCCTCCAGGACCGACGAGCAGCCGCTTCGCCAGCAGTTCCGTTGGGCTGCCGGCTCTTCGGAGGCGCAGGGGCCGTGGACTGCTCCTCATCTGCGCCTCCTGATGCCTCCTCCTGATACTCCCGGATACTACTCATTGCTAAGGTGTCTCACTCCAGTTCCCAGAACATTTCCATCTTCAAAACAATACTGTCACTGCAAATCCTGGAAGAGATGAGAAAAAACAGGTCATGATGGGTTATCAACAGGATTGATGACACACAAATGCGTGAGAGCTAAAAGCCAGCTTCAATCCCCTTTATTATTGGTTTCTTGTAATCTTTACCCTGAGGCTCCAGAGGAACCCCTCCACTGTGGCTCTCTGGCTGATGAAAATAAAAATGATTGTAGCATTGGTTTAAATGTACCTGGTGTATAAGTGCATATGAATGTCCCGGTGATGGTAGGCGCATACTGGCAGCCACGCCGCTGTGGCTACATGAGTAGCTTATTATCACCAAGTGTGAATTAGGAGAGACATTCATTGTAAGCTCTTTGAGCGTCTGGACAAGCGCAGAAAAATCCAATACATAATTATTTATGAATTCTAGACTAAGATGTCCTACAGTGGTAAGATAAACTGAAGAAAATGTGTCACCGCTGTAGACATTACATTAAACCAAGAGCCCTTATATTTCATTCACAGCGCACAAATGTCAGATTCTGAGAAAATATGTCTAGACATATTCTTTACGCTCTGTTCATTATAAACATACATTTAAAGAAATCCTCTTATGCAGTAAAACAATGTTTAGTTGCTGTCTGGAGGGGAGAAGAGCATTTGTATGGACTTCATCTACTTGTTCAATCGGATCTGAGACCAATGAAGTCATATTTATATTCAGGTTAACATTAGTCAGAAGGGAAAAGGATGGCGACTCACTAAAGTAAACCTATAAATAATTTGAAAAGGCCTGTCTTTATTTACATTGTGCAACATTTTTGGTTGAAGTATAATTGCTGCAGCAGCTGTGACACAAAGTGTTTGTTTTTTTAAAGTGTGTGCCTTCCTCAGTAAAAACAAATTTATAGGTAGAATAAAACCTATGTTCTCTTTATTTTATTCATGTCAAAATAGCAAAAGTTTAGTTTAATATATCATAAAAGAAAGTAACATAAATATAGGTGTGAATTTTAGTAGGGGGTGAACATTACTTTAGGCTCCCACCAAGTTCTGGTCAATGAGAAACTGGTCTGAATGGTTCTTTCAGGAGTCCCACAGTGAATCATCTGCCTCCGTTACTGACAGAAGGAGGCAGGAGGCAGAGCTGGAGGGGGCAGAGATGAAGATGTCAAGGTTCTCTTTGGGACTGACCAGGACGGATCAGGAATGAATCCATCAGAGGAGCAGATCATGTTAGGGAAACATACTGAGATGCTTTAGACTCGTTGAGAGGAGGAACAGTGATGATAAAAGGGGGCTGAGGTTGGAGCCACCAGATAAGCAGACTTATGGAAGATCAAAGAGTAGGTTCATGGATGTAGAGGAGGAGGACATGAGGGTAGTTGGTGTGAGTGAAGAAGATGCAGATGAAGGGTAAAGGCTGTCTACTAATCGTGCCCACTGCAGATAAAGGGAGTCAAGCTTGTCAGGAGTCAGTTACATGGTTTGGCAAACGTTTACATGCGTGATGTGAGTTGACCACAAGGCCAGCTTAGTTATGGATGCATTTACATAAGGATGGGAACATTTTCTACATGTATTATAAGAACATTCTTTTTTTGAAGAAAGAAGGAAAGCAGGTCTCCACCTGTTTGGACCAACATTTTTGATTTCCACTACTTTCTTTTAACTTTTATATTTAAACTATGAATGGATGACAGAGCAGATGAGGAGATGGATATTTAAAATGTTCACGAAACAGGAACCAGAAAGCTTTCTCCACCTTTATTCACTTTATCTGAATGCTGAAGTTTGGTTCCGCCTTGCCCTGATTGGTCCATTCCAGAGGGCTGATCACACCCCACCCCCACCTGGACCAGTTTATTGGATCTCACCAGCAAAACAAGCCATAAACATTCAAAAAGCTTCAAGCTTGAATTTCAAAGTCCCCAGTTTTACAAAGTCCAAACACTGCTGAACGTCACACCTAAAGACTGGATTCACAATATGTTGAAGTTTGAATTCTCATGGGCCGTAAGCTGCCCACCGCCCCCAAAATAAGTAAATAAATAAAACCAAAGAACAAAAGCATTATAATATCACACGAGGCTATCATTATGCCCACTCCACTAATACCAACATGTAAATCCCCCGGGAAGCAGTGCACTTTAATCTGAACCACGCACATCCGTCCAGCAGCTGGCAGATGAAGCACAACGGGAAGAGGAGGAGGAGGTGGAGTGGGAGCACATGGAAGGACCTCTGTGTGGTTTCTGATAAGACCTGACAGGGAGAGCAGATGGACCCGCATTGTAAATAATAAATGGAATGAAAGCCAAGAAGGCCTGTTCTGATATTTGTTTATTAGGGAAAAGCCACCCAGCCGCGGCAGCATTCAGCCCCTCCGCTGTCAGGAAGGTGATTGCAAAGAGCTGCAGCTCACACATGACGTTCGGGGCAAATGAACAGGCGGTGTGTGGAGTTCACGCAGAGTGAGGCCTGCGCCACCGGAAAGCTGGAAACATCGCAGCTCCTTGCTCTCTAATTGGACTTTCCATCCAAAAGTCCATGGAGCCTGACAAGTTTCCTTCAGTTTTACAGTTGATTTTTAAAAGAGGCTCCATGGTGGTGTAGCGGTTAGCACGCTCGCCTCACAGGAATAAGGCTGGGGTTCAAATCCCAGCTGGGTTCTTTCTGTGTGGAGTTTGCATGTTCTCCTTGTGCAGGTGGTCCAGTTTCCTGCCACAGTATGTATGCATGTATGCATAGTAATACATGTGCATTTATATTTATGTATAGATTCATGGATTTATATGTGTATGGTTATATAGTTTTACTTTATTTTTTTGTTGTTGTTCTGCCTGAACAATACAAGATGTTCTCATGTATTTTGGACTGAATTTAAACAAGTATGGATGGATTTCTGCTCATGTTGACTATCATTGTAAAATATATATTTCCCTCTTTTTTCTGTAGTGTACTCCAAATGAAAATATAATAAAAACAAGATTTACTGCAGATTACTCATCAAGCGGAATAATCTACAGAAATCTGGACAACATTTCAATAATTGCCATGCAACAAAAACAATGAGTTATGGGAATTTTTGTTTTGATGGTGTGTTGCAGACTTTAAATTCACGTTTGTCAAGTTAAAGTGTGGCTTCAGTCAGGTCTGAGAAGCTGAGGGGATCTGAGCGAGATGACATTAAACGTCTCCTCTGTAGATGAAAACACTAAATGCTGACTCAGGGAAGGACTTCTTTAGAAACAAAAGAAGCGCACATAAACCATCAATCACCTGCATTCACTCTCTGAGGTGGGATAAAACTGATCCCTTTTCATAAAATTGTACAACCCTAAAAAAGGATTCCTGCACATTTTTGCTGAAACTAATATCTGATTGGGTGGAGAAAAACAACAGAATGATTTCTATTATTCCATAGTTTAAAATAATACTAAAATAGTGACATTTATTTTGCATTTGCAGTAAAAATGCTGCAGTCACCAAGGTAAAATACAAAATAGTGATCTTTTTCAGCGCACGTTCTGAAACCTGTTAGCAGCAAACACAAAAGCAGAAAGACAAAAAAAAATGTTAGCCCCATTCCTTTTATCATATGGAAACATTGCAGCAGTCTAGAAAATGCCTGATCAGCAAAACCACAAGGACCCCAGTTGATGGAGGCAGCCTTTAAAAGCATCATGTGGACCTAGAGTGTGTAAAGCAGTAGTCAAATCAAAAGGTGGCTACTATGAAGAACCTACAATATGACACATTTTCAGTTGTTTCACACTTTTTTGTTATGTATATACAGTCAGGACCATAAATATTTGGACAGAGACACATTCTTTCTAATTTAGCTTCTGTACATTACCACAGTGAATTTTAAATAAAACAACTCAGATGCCATCGAAGTGCAGACTTTCAGCTTTTATTTCATGGGTTGAACAAAAAGATTGCATAAAAATGTGAAAAACGAAAGCATTTTTTAAACACAATCCCTTCATTTCATGGGCTCGTAAGTAATTGGACAAATGAAATAACTGAAAACAAAATGGTCATTACTAATATTTGGTTGAAAACCCTTAGTTGGCAATGAAGTCTTGAACTCATGGACATCACCAGATGCTGGGTTTTCTCCTTCTGAATGCTCTGCCAGGCCTTTGCTGCAGCAGCTTTCAGTTGCTGTTTGTCTGTGGGCCTGAAGTTTAGTCTTTTTGTGATAAACTGATTTATTATGGTCAGAATAGGTTGGTCAACCTTTCTGAAGCCCAAAACTCTGAGTTTTCCAGCATAAACTCAATTTACTCAGTCTGTCAGTAAGTTTCAGCCATTGACAGTAAATGAGAACTGGATTGAGTGACTCCTCCCCCTCATGTTCCAAATAAGAAGTACCTGCTGGTCCCAATGGTCAAACATCCCATTGACTTCTATTGAGAAATAAACCGCTGTTACTCCGTCATTTCTTTTGCCAGTATCAACATTCTTTCTCTACCTTTAATTAACATGTTCTTGCTCATTTTTTAAATGATATTTTTTCTGTAGACAGATTTTTTCAAACTCGCTTTCAGTGGAAGGGGTGTGGTCCTCTAACATACTCACTCCTCATTGGAGAGAGTGGTTGCCATAGAAATGTAGACAGACCAATCGCGGCTTACTGAGGATGTTTGGTTCCAACATGGCGGCAGACTTTTTGTGGAAAAATGGCAACTGAATTGACTTCATTTGGTTGGAACCAGAAGAAAGTCATTTTCTATGGGTGACGTCACACGCAATTTGTCCAGTGATAATATACAGGCAATGGTTCAAACTAACTTAAGCCCATTGACTGTACAGGAAAACTGGACTGAGTGACCCCCTCCCCCTTGGTGTTCCAAACAGGAAGTACTCTTTGGCTCCAAGAAGGCAAAATCATGAGCTTCACTACTCACTCCGTAGAGCAATATAGCAGTTGCCATTTTGTAGAGCTGTCTGAATCTACAATTCCAAAGTCAAATGCCCTAGAAATTTCCCAGAAGTCACCGCAAAAAACCAGTGTGCATCGGCGCTCATAGATTGGCAAATACAGACCACAATGCATTGTGTTTGAATGAATTCTGCAAGAAAAAAGTATTTTCATTTATTTCTTATATAAAGGACACAGTAAATTCATAGTCTTCGCAAAATGCTTCTTTTTTGTTAGGTGTTTTACTGTGTGAACCGGTGACATCATATTTGCCTTAAAAAAAAAAAGTAGTGAGCTTAGCGTCCGAATTGCTTTCTGTTTGTCAGAATAACCATTTTTTGCTCTGCCACCATTTTTAACATGTTCTTGCTAATCCTGGCCAATCAGATGCCTCAACAAAAGCACGTGCTCTCACATTTAAAACTTTTGCTTGACAGATTTTGTGTAGCACACAGGGGCGTGGCCTTCCAACAAGCCCACTCCTGATTGGCAAGAGCGGTTGCCGTAGAAATGTTGACTCAGACTGACTCGGACCAATCACTGCTTACTAACAATTTCTGGTTGGTAAGTCATTTTCTATGGGTGACGTTCTCTGAGAGCTGAAAGAGGTCCCATTTAAAGTCCACAGAAATAATGGCCTTGCATTAAATCTAAGCATTTTTAAAGTCTGCCTGTGAAGAATTTTGCTTTTTGAGCTGGTTTTCTAGAAGAAACAATGAGTCAAAAAAAGAAACAAATCCTGCCAGGTTGGCCTCTCTGAGCTTCCGTATTCTGCAAAACTGAGATAACCTGCAACTGTTTGGGCTTTAAAACAATGTTCTGCACAAAATAAAGCCATTTTTGTTGTATTCTGATCATTGTGGTCTTCTAACTTTCAGACGATTAAAGGATGCTGTAAGTCATCATTGTACCAGCTGTCTACCCCCCCCCCCCCCGCGCCTGTCTCCATGATTCACCCCCCACACACACACCTCCCACACAAACAGCCAAACATAAGGCCTGCATCTCCATCACCCCTCAGCACCGGCCCTGTCTGCTGCGCCGCAGGAAGACGGCCGGCAGCATGCACGCCGACGGGGGCTTTTATTTTGAAGGCCTGCCCAGCGTCTTCAACGCCCTCTGTGCTACGAGTTTTATTGTGGTAACATGGGGGGTAAAAGCCTTCCTGTTTTGATATTTGGTGCTTAGGAGGCTCAGTCTGACCTCGCCCCCTAAAATGACAGTTCGATTTCATCCTGTCGGAGGATCCTCCTCGTGTTTAGAGAAACGCATCACGTTTCTTTGAAAGGATTCACGTTAGAAAAACAAAACGGGAAACCGTGTCCTCCTCTGAAGCGCGGTCGTGTCTGCAGGTGCACCATCCGCCATCCGTGAAATGACCCGACCCCCCCCCCGGTCCCGGTCCTTACCGCCTGTCGCAGACGCCGCCTCAGTGCAGGAGAGGCCCAGCTCCGGCGGCTGGAGCGAACATCGCCCCCGTTCCTCCTGCGGGTTGTCGACCGGCTCGGCTCGGCTCGGTTTGTCCCTCCCGACAACCTGCTCGGATTAAAGCGGAGAGTTCAGCCCCTCCCTCCGCGTCGTGACATCAGAGCGGATTAACCGCACAAAGCGCCTTTCTGAGCCCCGCCGATGCTGCTCTGTGGAGCCGCGAACGCCGCGTCGTATCCCGCCTCCCTCATCAGCAGCAGCAGCCTGCAGAGGGGCGCTGCACTGCCACCTCCCGCCGAGGGGAGGCGCTGTTTCCCCGCTTTCTGCGGAGAAAACCCAGAAGCGCCTTATGAGAAAACATGAGCAGAAGAATACGGAGCCCGTGTCATGACATTAAAAAATTACAATATTTCTCGTTCCCACAGATTAATAACTCCTTAACGAAACGAAATACTATTTCGTTCCCTCGAAAAAATTAATCCGTTGGAACGCAATAATTAATCCGTTGGAACGCAATAATTATTCACATCATAACTCATTCACACGGATATGCTCTCAGTCCGTCCGGCCGCAAAAGCCGCTTTCAGCGGTTACTTTCGTGTCTCTGTGACCCACATTCATTCAAGAAAGTAAAAAGAAAAACAAGAATGATCAATTCTTAATGAATATAAGAAAAATATCATAGATTTATGATACCTAGTCTGCTTTGCCATACGATAGCTTCTGCTAGGCTACTACTACTAGCTTAGCTCCCCGCGGAGCTCCTTGCTTCTCATGCCGGCATTCGGGCAACTGGCTGGTCGGTAGACAGCCAGCCAGCTGATATTGTAGTTTAGGGTCGAATAGGAATAATAATATTCAAGACTTGTCTTTTATTAACATACTCTTTAGCAGTCAGTCGCTTCACATTTGAAGGCTATTAGGCTACATGCTAACTAACTAGCCGATCGTTTATCCTGTTATTTTCGTCATAGATATACAGCAGATACCTTCACATTTCTGTCTGTGTGTGTGTCTCATTACATTGCATTGAGGACACGGAGGATGTTTAGAGATCAGATGTATTTATTTTAAAAAGCACAAAAGCATCCATCGTTATTCACGTTCATGATCATCCTCTGGTACGCTCTCCGTCATCTCACTGCAAAAGCCGCTTTCTGCCGCTACTTCCGTGTCTCTGTGAGCATTCAATGGGCATAAAAATAAAAGCAAGAATGATCGATCTATTATTGTCTCGATAAAAATCAGAAAAATATCATAAGATAAGCCTGAATGCTTCCCCTGCAGGACTTAGCTTTTAGCATCACAAACATGGCTGCGAACAATACCCCATGATGAATCACGTTTACCCACGTGCATTTTGATCAGCAAATCATTGGTCTTGTTACAGGGACACAGTGATTGGCCGAAATGCATGCTGGGTATGCGTGATGCACACAGCCTTGTTTGTAATGCTAGGAGTCTGTGTGAATGACTTATGACGTAAATAATTATTGCGTTTGAACGGATTAATTATTGCGTTCCAACAGATTAATTATTGCGTTCGCACGAGTTAATCATTTCGAGGGAACAGAATAGTATTTCGTGCGAACGGGTTATTAATCTGTGGGAACGAGATATATTTTAATTTTTTAATGTCATGACACGGGCTCCGTAGAAGAAGAAACCAGGTGTAAGAAACATGCGTCAATGGAATCTGACATTTACATCACTTTTTAAATGCCACTCCTAACATCTTTTGATGCATTTTCCCCAGTGGTCTTTTAATTAATTATGACATTAATTACGTCATTTATAGCCAAAATCTAAAAACCTTTGTTGTTTGTTAGGACATAGTTTCTGCAGAGTGGCAGGAGTTCCTAAGAAATTCACCTCTGAGTTGTGGGTGGGACTGTTGGCTCTGAGCAACCCCACCCCCACTTCCCTCCCTTATTGCTGAGAGCTCTCTGTTTACACTCCCTCCTGCTATTTCACGGCCCCTCACACCCTCAACCTAACGTTAGCGGTGCAACAAAAATGGCGAGCATTATCCTGCCATACAGTTTTGTGCCAGATGGCAGCTCGGATAAGTAAAACATAGACGTCCATGGATCTAGTCGTCTACAAGTGGATGCAGAGCTGGCAGCTTGTCACCCGCCCAGAGTGGTTTCTACGTCAGAAATGCGATCTTTTTCAAAAAGGCATTTTTTTCATCTGCTCCTTATTGACAATGATTTGAATGAGGAAATACTCAGAAATGAAATTTTGAGCTTAATTTCTTTTTTACATGTCCTCAAATATCAGAAAAATGCCACAAGAACATGTTACCCCCCCCCCCCAAAAAAAAAAAAAACTAAATAAAAAAAATAAAAATCAAATAAAATAAATAAATAAAATATTGTCACCAGAGTGGGTCTTAAAGAATAGTATATTAAGTATAATTGTCTTACTGAAACATGTAAAAAAAAAAAAGATCTGTGACTAAAATGATTTCTAAAACCCATTCTTAAACTGAGTCTGGCTCTAAGGGTCTCAGAGTTTCCTCTTCACTGTTTTTCACTCAGTACCCTTTCAAACCCTTCAGTCCTCTGTTGGTGACCTAAATCAAGATTAATCATAGAAGGATCTGGGCCGATCCCAGCCCAACAGTGACCCCAGAACCCCCGAAGGGATTAAGCCGATTTAAAAAATGGATGGATGGATGGATTGATGGATGGATGGATGGGTTTATACTACCCCACACATCATTCTAACCACACACCAAATGAAATCAGTGCTCGAAATGACACTTTTGGTGTGGGTAAGGAAATAAAGCATCTTTCAGTAAGTTTTCACAAAGTTTCTCTCCTAGCCTCAATATTTTCTAATTGTCCTTGAGATGCATGGATAAAATAGTTGCATATAGTGTCAATTTTATTTATATGGTACTGGAGGCTAATGTTACGAGTTGTACTGTCCTTTGAGTTTACATCATTGCTACTTTTAACGTTTCTACTGTAACCAGAGGTTATTATAACTACGACATAATTCTGGGATCCACATTTGTCTTGAGACAGCTTTGACTGTTTGAGGATCTTTAGGGATGTCTTTTCCAAAAACCTCCCATGAGATCCTAAAGGAGAAACAACTTTATTGAGAAAGACGTTTGAAATTCCCCCACTCTGCAAAGATCAGGATGAATTTTGGACAGACCAGCTCTACTGTTGTTTTCATTTTTGGTCATTTAGATGTTACCATGGTAACATATGATGGGTGGAGTTAAATTGTTTTTTTTGTTTTAAAGAAGAGCTATCAAATCAGAGGAGGGAGCCAAACTTAGTGAGTTTTTCTTTATGGTTACAAGGTTAAATTTGTGTTTATTTTTTAGAAGTATCCTGAATATCAATACTTACCTTACATTCAGTGGCTGATTTTTCAAACTACTTTAACAGTCTTTTTCTATAGCTCTTATTTGAAATCAAACTCTTACAGGTATCCGTCACAGGTTTCCGTGACAAACAAATTAGATGTACTTTTTATCCCCTCCTTTGGGAATCCCTGAACCATCCACCAGGGTTAAGTGCCTTGCTCGAGGACACGTCAAGTTGTGTCAGGATTATATTTGATAAGTAGTTTTTTAAAAATTCCTAACATCTTTTCTGGGGAATATTAGTTTGTTGTTGGAGTCTCACTGAAGTACAAACATCTTATTTGGAATTTCTCAGACTGTCTGTCTGTGGGTTCAACAAGTTTTTGAACGTCTGTGGATCATGAAGGTGCACAAGTACAATTATAGGAAGTTGTCTTTTATCTTTAGGCTGCATTGTCAGGTCGTTTTTTTCTTTTCCAACTCTCAGAGAATTCAAACTCTAAAAAGTTGACTGCAAAAAGCAAATGTTCTCCTACTCTTACCAAACATGTTTTTATGGAGATGAAAACAGCAGTTTTCAGGATTTCTAGGTGAATATAAAGTGATAAAGAAAACGTCACAATGGCACTGATCAGAGACTCTGGAATTATTGTATGAACTTCACAGGCCGGATCAGGTAACAAACATTTAGACTATCATGCCAAACCCCCTTTATCTGAAGCTTTCTTGTACGTCCCATGCACCATCCATTTCTGAAAGAGGTCCCGTTTCCGTGACAACGTGGAAGAATGCAGGGTGGCGAGGGTGTTGAGTAGTAACCATGGCGCCCGATCTGTTACCACCATCTCAGACGTCTTTGTTCCCACACAAATGCGTGTTTCTCAGACAGTGAACTTTGAGACAACACCAGAATCAAAACGCAGTGGAGAAAGAGATAACCCGTGATTGGGATGGGGGGGCTCTGTTCTTGCTGCACAGCCGGTGCTCCTTCTGTGGGTTTAGGTCGCTGCAGCTTCATTTGCAGAGACCACATCAATAATTTGTGCATGCATGTATAATGACCGTGGAGCACGGCCTGTAGTGAGCTTTGGCTGAAGCCAACACTGGAATTAGTGAACATTGGTGTTACATCATTATTTCTGAGGCATCATGCGGAAATACAACAGTTGATGTGAGTCAAAACACATATATTTGCCTGGACTCTGCATTTGACACATCAGTCGGCACCTTTTTCTCCTTCTTTTGTCCAGCAGATATTTATTTCTCTCCGTAGGACCTAACAGATAAATTCCTTTTTTTACTTTATGCGTGGTAAATGTGCTATTGCCAGTGGTTTTACATGGGTTTACATCAGGCAACTGGTTAGGCAGCTGAAGGGGTCCTTGTGTATTTTTGTAGCCCTTAGACACAACAGTTGCTGCTTGAGTCTGTCAGCATTTGTGATAAAGATACTGGACAAAGCCAAACAGATGGAGAACAGACGAATGAAACCAAAGACTGTAGGCGAGTTAGAGTGTGAACATCATTCATTTTAAATCTTCTAGTGTGTCCAGACTCACTCTTTAATCTGGATTGAATCTGGGTTCAAGTGAACATCCATCAAAAATAAGATGTGCGGTCAAAAATATTCTCATTAGTAATTATTTAGACCAGAGAGTTTTATCTTTAGAGGATGACAACCAGCTCTACAGCAACGCTAGTCTCACGTTTCTGCTGTTTTCTGTAATGACCAAGTCAAGTGTTTGATCAATCTCAGAAATGCAGATTTGGAAATAATAAAAGTAAAAGACCCACTCTTATCATATTTTGATCTGTTGTAAAAGCATTCACAGTAGCTTTTAATGATGATGATGCCGTTTTTAGCCCAAATCAGAAAAACTGTGAAGTTTTCTAGGACACAGTTTCTGCAGAGAAGTAGGAGTTCGTCAGAAATTCACCTCTGAGTTGTGAACAGGACTGTTGGTGCAGAGCAACCCCGCCCCCCATTTCCAGCAACCATCTGTTTTCACGCTCTCACGCTAGCTTACAGTCCCTCTCAAACCCAAGCTACTGGTACAACAAAAACAGCGGGCAATATCAGAGCCATCTAGCCCTACAGTTCTGAGTCCAATACAAGTTCAGTTGAGGAAAACAAAGATGTTAATGGATCTATTTGTCTGCATCAGAATGGAGCGGAGCAGAGACTTTGGGCCGCCCATTTCAAACGGCGGGTTTTTACTAGTTCCTAATCCATCACTATTTGAATAAATAAATGCTCAGAAATATCCAACAGCGGAGCAGAGATGAGAGCTGAAGGTGTACATTTATTCAAATGTACACCTTGTGTGTCAGAAGATCCATAATCCCTTCTTGTAATTTAGACTAAACTTTAGTTATGTTAATCATATTTGTAACTGTTTCTTGTTTGATCGGACGGAAAAGAAGAGGAGGGATGAAGAGAAAGAGATGTTGGGGAGGGGGGGTAGGAGGGTAGTTATAGAAGGGAGGGGGGGGGGTACAATTATAAAGCATCATAAAGCAGCAAATTGCTAAGTTTAAAATCATTACTTTCAGGTATGAATGTGTAACAAATCTAGAGGGGGTGGGGCCTGCCACACACACACTCAAATGTTATAAACATACCTGTTGGCTCGAATAATGTTCTCATACAAACAAATAAACATGGACATAATACAACTAACGTTCACACACGCATCACACCTAAGCATTCAGACTAACACATGTGAAACATTTAATTCAGTCACGCAAACTATCTGTGCAAAGGTGAGATAGCACCTGTGCTCGCGTGAGTGTTTCTGTTCTTCTGGGGTGGATGGTAGAATGTAAAAATAAAAAATGAAATATGGAACGTGCCCAGTCATGCCCACACCAAGACCACCCAGGCCAGGGCCAGCAGGACGGCCACAGGGGCCCCCAATGCTAGAGAGCAGAGAGGCACAGGGGGACAGAGAGTGCAAGCTCCAGCCCAGCCAGAAGAGTACCCCCCCCCCGCCATTTCCAGGGACCCAATGCGAAATGCAGTTTTAATCTTAAATTCTTTTATATATGTCCGCCATCATGAGAGTGTTAAAAACACGATTTTCATTGGTCTTTACACTATCAATTCTACAGATAAAAAACAAAGCCAGTCAGACTCTTGCTTATGACTTCATTACGATAAAGCACCTTTCAAGTGACACTAAGGACTTCCACACTTCTGTGGCAATATTCTCAAATGAGAAAGCTGCAGGGACAGGAGAGGATTCCTAACTGTGGCTGGTTTTTATGCTCACAGTTGAACCAAGGAATGCAGGTCTGGAATACCCAGTCTAAGCCCCAAACAGGTCAGAGGCACCTGCTGCAGGAGTTAGAGAACAACCATAAACTCATCCTGGCGACAACACAGTGCCTGCCAACATCTGTGAGAAACCCCTGCTGCTCGAAGCAAAAGGAGGAAGAATGCTCCCAAAACATCAACCCACCCAAACAAAAAAGTGTTCCAGGGATGTTTGGATAATAGCCGATATAAAGACGACTTCAAGCATAACTGATAGAAAAGATCATTTTTGACTTGATTTTGCATTTATTCATTGGAGCACATTTGCCACCGAAGTATAATTCTACCTGGCATCGAGTGTTTTATTTTGAAAGGAGCTCACGTGTGCCTTTGTTTAAAGAAAGAAATGAAACAATTTTTAAAATAATAATTTGATTTTCCTCTTTCCATTTTTATTGAAGCAGAACACAATAGTTTATTTCTAACTGTCATGATGGTGATAGTACCAGATGCACAGACTTAGCTGACAGACTGGCAGGTAAAGAGGGGCAAAACCTGTTTAACACAGCCAGACTGAATGGAGATGGCATGCAGGTGCAGCAGTGGTCCTGCACACCTGTGGAGGAAAAGCGACACCAGCAGGAACAGCAGAAATGACCGCAATGACAGACACAAACAGGAGAGGGCGATAAAGAGACAGGAAGCTGCACACAGACAGATGGAGCACAAATGTGGATGAGACTCTTTCCTCTGAGAATACAGAACAGTTTCCATGTCCAGCGTCCCGTGTTTGTCTTCTGGGCTGCTGGGGGTCCACCGTGGAGGTCTCTCACTCAGGAACTTACACGTTGAAGGCCGACAGAACCTAGTTTCCAAACACAGCTCTAATGTTTATCTGAGGAGGCAGAAGGATTTAGGTTTCTTCTTTTAGTATCCGACATCCATCAGCATTTGTTATCTGATAAATGCTGAATGATGCTGAATAAAGTTCCATGTTTCAAAGTGGAGCCAGCTGCACCAGGAGGATGGAGGCGGGGCCTGTTTAAGGTGGAATTCATGCAGTAAAAATGTTTTAGCAGATTGCTGATGGAAGTTATACCTTTACCATTTAGACCTGACGCTGAGGATGTCAGATACTTTTTTTTGAAGTGCGGTGAGTGGAAATGACAAACTGACCCTGAATCAGTGCTTCTTCTCTTCCTCAACCTGAAACTAGAACAAGGTCTTTTCCAAAGAGTCTCTTTGAGACTTTAGGGCAGTGACGTGCGCTGAGGTTAATGGCTGGTGAGGCACTGACGTCATCAGTCATATTTACAAACATATGAACCATACTGAGTAACTTATTCCCATTTTGATTGACAACAGTTTAACGTGTTTTGTCTTAAAATATAATTTCAACATGTTTTTTTTTTTTCCATACACAGTGCATCCCCTTGCTTTACTAACACGGTTTACTTTTCACGGTTTCGGTACTTCACGGATTTGCATCGTGCATTGTGTTTCTGCCATTCTGATTGGCTTAAAACATCCACTCCGCTTCTTCTCACCTGTGCGTCAATAACTGTTGCAGTTTAATATGTGCACGTAACGAATAAAACAGCAAATTCTCTTTGATGGGTGGCATGTCAGTGATATAAGGATCTTTTTGCAAAGCAGAAAAAAACGACAAACAACTGCCTATCACTGTGTTCTTCTCCCGAACACACACCTGCACCGCGGCTTCAGAAGTCAGGATGCAGCGGCTGCAACACCTGAGTCACTATTTGTCCCACTGTACTTTGTATTTTTTTCATAATAATTTTACATTTCTCCCGTTTCATCTAATCACTCGGGTCGCGGTGGGCGGGGCTAATCTCCGCGATTTCAAGCCTTCTGCTCACATTGATTATTAAAAATTATTTTTACAGTACAGTACAGAAGTTATTTGTCTAAAAAAACGTTTCTAAAGCAACAAACGTTATTATCATCTTACCTTTACTTGTAAATAAAGTCCATAAGCCGCTCCTTCTGAAGAAAATGACTTGCCGCTTGCTATCACTTTAATTACTTTTTAGTGTCATAATCTCAGGGCTCACCAGCGCCCCCTAACATGAGGCACGAGAACTTCTGGCCTCACCCAGCGGCTTTTTGGCCGGCGTTTAGCGCTCAGCACAAGAAACACGTCCCTCACATACAGTTATTTATCAAAACAAACACTGTACATCATATACATCTGCTAAATTATGTAAACTCAGCTCATATAGTACAAGTGATTGAACCGACATACAGAGAGACAGCAGTACCGTCTGATTGCATAGGTATTGCGCAATCCAAGGTGAGGCTCAGCGGGCTGGTGCCTCATCGCACGTCGCTTCTTAGTATCTGAACGGCAAATGCGGAAATTCAGCGATTTTGAAAAGAAAAAACACCCAAAAATGGTACATTTAAATGGAAAATGACTGCAAAGCACAAATTACTGATTAAATATAATAAATGAATTTACTTTTTCTCTTTTCTTCCCATAATGACAGGTGAGGCACAGCCTCACCTGCCTCCCCTGACTGCACGTCACTGCTTTAGGGGTGGGTGCGCCCCAGTCCAGACACACTCCTGGGTGGGTAAATGGATGGAAAAGAGCTGTTCAAAAGGGTAAGGGGGGGAGAAGTGTCTTTTTTTTTGTAAAGTGTTTGACATTTTCTTTCCAGATGAACAGCAGATGACTGAAGTTAGAAGCAGTTTCTTGAGCCCCCCCACCCATCCTGCCTTCTCCCTTGTGGACAGGGGGGGAGGCCTCGGGGTCCGTGTCCTCACTGCAGCCCCTCTGGCGGAAGGTTTCATGCCGTGAAGCTGTGTGCCTCTTCTATTTCATTTCTGTCCATATTCCTGGCTCTTGGCTTTTCTCTTCCTCCTCCTCCTCCTCCTCCCAGCCTTCTCCTCCTTCTACTCCTCCCCCTCCCTGCAGGCTTCAGGGTGCCACAGAGACGCTCAGTCTTTGAAAACAAACTTTCCCTGAAACTTCTTTCCTCTCTGCGGATGCAAACTCTTTGGTTCCTGCAGGTTCTTCGCAGAAAGCTGCAATGCTGCTCATCTGTCTTTTGACTTTTGCTGGTGAGTTCATTGAAGTTCATTCGCTCTGCATTTTGGAAATGACAGTGATGATGATTCATTCTTGCCATTACCCCTTCCTCGTGTCTTTCCTCTCTTGGTCACTTTTCCATCCCTCACAGGCGCCGTCGGAACCCAAAGCCAGCTTCTGCCAGGCTCATGCAACTTTGAGTCCAGCACCTGCGGATACACGTCAGAACCGGACTTCATGAGCTGGACCCTGCACAAAGATGGTACTTCAGAGACAGAGAAGTGCCTCTTCTTTTCCAGATGATTCCTAAAGTGTGTCAGTTGTGGGCGTGCAGGTTTGCGTCGGGTTCCCTCATTGAAATGCTTGCTGCAGGTTGTGGAAGGAGAAGCATCTGTTCTGTGTTGATTCCAGCATCACTGCACATCTGGATCTGGTGGAAAAACACATTTAGGCATTTCCCTCAGAGCTACTACTGCATGAATGAGTGCTCATGCTAGACTGGTGTCACAACCTAATTCTGCAGTGTGATCAAAGCCAGCAGATGGATGGAAGTCTGATCATTTGCACTGAACACAATCGGATTCATTTGCTGAAGCTGTTGGAAACAGCTGAGCTGTGTCTACAGTCCAGACAGGGACCTCCAGGACGCTCAGCAGACCAGCAGGATCTTGTTAACTCAGAGAGGTTAAAGTTCATGTTGACGTTCAATGCTTCTCCCAGATTTATTTCTGACCTGTCCTGAAGTCTAAACTGTTGCCTAATGTACTTTCTTATGGTGAGTGGCTAATGCACCCACCGACGTTCTGCTACGGTTGAACATGTCAACACCACCTCAGATTTCCAGAGAAAGCCCAAATATTTTGATCCTGACTAAAGAAAAAACAGAAGTTAACCGGATCATAACCAGACTTGTTGTGAGGTTTTTAGATTATTAGCCCACCAAAGGTGTGGGTTCCATTTAAACTAAAAGGTTTTTAAAATCAGTGTACTAAGCAAACTTCTGAATTTCATGATGGCTTGGAGGCCTGATGTTCTGTTGAATAGAGAAGCGTCTGCAGGTTCCCTATAAGTGTTTTACAGTATTGTTGAGCCAGGTGCCTACCCTTTGAATCATGGCAGAAAAGGATGTTTAATGGCACTATTGTCACACACAGCTGAGTGTGGCGACATTTGTTCTGTGCATTCAGTCTGAGTCCACATTTCTATGGCAACCAGTCTCACCAATCATGAGTGAGCTTGTTAGAAGACCACGCCCCTTTCGATGAAAGCAGGCTCGCCTCCAATGTTGGACCTGGACCACCTGCTTCTATTAAGACATCCGACTGGTCAGTTTGTGACTTGACTAACTTGCGGTACAGAAAGAAAACAATGGAACAAAAATCAAGATCAGCAAGAACATGTTCAATAAAAAAAGCTATCCGATCAACAATGGCCAACAGCTACTTCCTGTTTGGAATGTGAGGGGGGAGGAGTCACTCAGTCCACTTCTCATATAGTCAGTGATTTGACCCCCCCAATGGCGGACACTGACCTGCAGCCACTTTTGTGGTTCAGTTCATTGTTTTTGATCTCCAGTCCTCAGGTTTCACCATCCTGGATGCTATTTATGCTTCTCTGCTTGAACACACCTGCATCTATATCAGGGGTTCTCAAAGTGCGGCCCGGGGGAAGATTTTTTGTGACCCTCAATAAAAGAGAGCCAGAGCAGGTTCCTTTGAGGAAAACCGTTGTGTTGGTGAGGAGAAAAGGCGCTTTCAAGCTAAGTGGACAAATGCTTACTTTGTTGTACCTCATGGGCTGGATAAAGTCATGTGCCTTATTTGCAAGCAGGTAAATGCAATGCTCAAAGAATTCAAAATAAATCGTCACTATTTTACAAATCATAAAAACCATGACAAATTTACCGACGAGGCTATCCTGCATAGCAGATACAAAAATGGCAGAGAGTTTGTAAAAATAATGATTGTTGAAAGTAGGTGACATTGTTTGTCCAGAGCAAAAGAAAAAGTTTGAATAATTACTGTAAGTCTGTCAAATGATACAATTACTAGAAGAGTAGAAGATCTGGGCAGCAACCTCCAACTGCAACTGGGAAAACATCTGGAGGGCCTGGTTAACTGTACACATGTCACTTAGTCATTAAAGTTATTAAAAACAACTTTTTCTATTTATCCATTTTTTCCACCAAAATTGGCCCCCAGTCTGATGTCGAGTTCCTCATTTGGTACAAAAACTTTAAGAACCCCTGCTCTATAATGACGGTCACCGTCCAGCCTCTGCAGAGGTCAGTGATGAGCTAAGACTGGTGTGTTTGCGCAGGTAAACTGGAAAACATTGAGGTTGGTGAGCCCTGAGGATTGGACTTCAGAAAACTTGAGTCCCACTTTTAGGGTCTTTGGTTTGACCATGGACTCCAACCCACAATCTCTGAATTCCAGGACTTACACTCCACCTCTTAGCCAATTGGCTGGTCCAGCCCACATTTTCTTTAGTCAAACCAGTCAGAATCCACTCTGGTGTGTTTGAAGGTGAAGTGTTTGTGATGTTCTTCACCGCTGTGTCCTGCTGTGTTAGAGGTGCTTCATTATGAGCAAGCAGGACAAGTGAAGTCATGTTTCAGAGCATTTCCTCCTAAAGACGGAAGCTCAGGTGACTCATTTCATGAAGACGGTGTCATTAATTGAAAGCATCAAACATTTATTTTCACACACAAACCAGGAATAATGTTTGTTATTTAAAGGAAGACATTTTTACTAAACCAAATGTAAGTCTGAGAGTGAGAATTTGTGGGTCATGTGAGGTCACAGCATTTGTGCCGCAGGGCTTTCCACAGAAACGTGTAATAAAGAACGGGACAGAGTCCACGAAGGAATGCACAACATTTCTCATCCAAAGTGCCTCGTCAATATAAAAAAAAACACCTAATAAGATTGGATTTACTCTTTTATCATGTTGGTGTTTTGTTCTGCTCTGAAGACTTTTACTTTGTTTTTTACACTTTTCCCAAAGAGATACAAAGGACTTTGTTGAACCTATAAACTTCCTGAGCCAGCTGAGCTGGCTTTAGCAGAAAATCCACATCATTAAAAACAAACTCCGGTCTGATGAAGAGGCTGCAGGGCCTGGAAGTCCTCCTCAGACCTGCTCCTGAACTTGGCCTCTCTCAGATTGCTAAAAGATTGGATTCCAGGTCTTACCCCCACCTTTTAAAAAAAAAAAAACTACATTCCTCTAAGCAAAAATTAGTACTTTTAAAGTTTATTTCTCCATATATAGTATACCATATATGAGTATACGTATACTATAGACCATGTATGTGTATTGTAGGAGGTATTTTAACTGAATACATCTTCAGACTAAATTAGAACATTTACAGGTTGCAATATATGGATAGTAAAAGTAAAGTTTAAGTATACTGCCTCACTTTTACATACTTGTAGTACACTGAAACAGACTACTTTTTTCTGAGGGTTACAACCACCATCACCATGCTTTACTGGGGCATTCACGACGAGATGAGAGATGCAGGTTTTCATCCGTTTTTCTTCATTCTGCTTTCATTTGAAATCTTGGCAGAGAAGTGAGCTCTGATTATGTTTTCTGTAAACAAAGGCTCTGTCAGGTCACGTGTGTCAGGTCACGGCTCACAGATTATAGTGGTTCTTAGGTCTAATTACGCCCCTGTGGTGTCCCTCAGTGCCATTTTCATTCAGATGTGCTTTTATTTTATAACTGTCTCTTACCTGAAATGTGCTGTGTGAACCCTTTATACATGAATCCATACAGATATGCATGTATTTGTTACTACACTAAAGTGCTCTGTATGTACAAGGTAGAGCTTCGGTAATTCTTAGCTGTGTTACCAGACACATTCTAGATGGATGTATGGTGTTGATTGTTAGTTTTGTGGTGAACAGTTTCTTCATCTTGTGTCTCGATCTATTTAGGACATTTCGTTGCAGTGGAGGCAGAATCGAGCGCTAGCCTGGACCTCGGCTCAGGTCAGGGTGCAGAACCAACGACAGAGATCATGGGAACCCTGATCAGTCCGGTTCTTGAGCAGGAGGAATGGAGCTGCCTGAGGCTTGTCTACCAGATCACAGAGTCGGGGAGCCTGGAGGTCCTGCGGCGCTCTGCGGGAGACGGCTTCGACAAGCCGCTGTGGAGCAGCCAGACCCCCTCTGAAAGCTGGGTCATCTCGAGTGTGGATCTGCCGCACGCTACGGACCCTTACCGGGTAAAATGACTGAGAAGATATCATCTGTGATGACGAGTACACCAGCATAGAAGAAGAGGAAGGAAAGTGTCTGTGGAGCTGCAGAGGTTTCAATCTTGGCTAACAGCAGCTGTGTTTGTTCATATTATACAATCAGGGGTTAACATTGGCTACGCTTAATCTCAGGTAAAAATCAAGGATTGGAAAAACATCAGAAACAATATGATGCTAACTCCAGCCATGATTTTATCTGGTCTTACCAGGCCTGAATGGTCTGATCCAGTTTTAGTGCCACACATTCACAGAATGAATCTGAAGAAGCAGGAATCGTGGAAAAAAACATGAAAATGTCTGCTGGGTGAGGAGCAGCAGGTGCTTAACCATACATAAGGACTAGCAGGATTCTCTGTTTTTCTCCTTCTTCCTGCTTTCCCTGTTATTGTTGGACCACAGTGCCCGCAAATGAGTGACACAGGGAACTGTGGTGGTCGGTCCGCTTCACTATTTGCTTCTCTCTGAGAGGGACATGTGTGAAAGTAAACCAAACTAGATGAGGGTGGGGGTGGGGGTGCACTCACTGGCCACTTTATTACGCACACCTGTCCATCTGCTCGTTAATGCAAATTTATATTCAGCCAATCACATTGCAGCAACTCAGTGCATTTAGGCATGTAGACACGGTCAAGACGATCTGCTGCAGTCCAAATTGAGCATCAGAATGGAGAAGAAAGGGGATTGCGAGGGATGTGACATGGTTGTTGGGGCTAGATGGGCTGCTCTGAGGATTTCAGAAACTGCTCATCTACTGAGATTTTCACCCACAACCATCTCTAGAATTTACAGAGAATGATAAGAAAAAGAGAAAATATCTAGTGATCAGCACAGTTCTGTGGGCGTAAATGCCTTGTTGATGCCAGAGGTCAGAGAAGAATGTCCAGGCTGGTTCCAGCTGATAGAAAGGCAACAGAAACTCAGAACCACTGGTTCCAACCGACGTCTGCAGAAGAGCATCTCTGAACGCACAACATGTCCAACCTGGAGGCAGATGGGCAACAGCAGCAGAGGACCACACCGGGTGCAACTCCTGTCAACTAAGAACAGGAATCTGAGGCTACAATTCACACAGACTCACCAAAACTGGACAGTAGAAGATGATAAAAACGTTGTCTGGTCTGATGAGTCTCCATTTCTGCTGCCACATTCGGATGGCAGGGGCAGATTTTGGCATCAACAACATTAACTAAGGATCCATCTGTCATGGATCAACAGTTCAGGCTGGTGGTGGTAGTGTCATGGTGTGGGGGATATTTTCTTGGAACCCTTTGGGCCCCAATTGAGCATGGTTCCAATGCCACAGCCTACCTGAGTATTGTTGCTGACCATGTCCATCCCTTTATGACCATAGTGTACCATCTTCTGATGCTACGTCCAGCAGGATAAGGCACTGTGTCATAAAGCTGAAATCATCTCAGGCTGGTTTCTTGAACATGACGATGAGTTCTCTGGACTCAAATGGCCTCCAGTCACCAGATCTCAACCAATAGAGAACCTATGGGATGTGGTGGAAAGGGGGATTGGCATCATGAACGTGCAACCGACAAATCTGCAGTAACTGCGTGATGCTGTCATGTCAGTATGGACCAAACTCTCTGAAGAATGTTTCCAGTACCTTGTTAAATCTATGTCACTTAGGATTAAAGCAGTTCTGAAGGCAAAAGGGGGTCCAACCCAGTACTAACAATGTGTTCCTAATAAAGTGGCAGGTGAATGTAGATATACATTTGACTGTTTCTTGAACAAAATCAAGTATTATAAAATCGTAATTAGAAATGTACATATTTGTGTACTTAAATACTTATTATGAAAAGCATATTTTAAAGTGAATGAGACAATTATTTTGAATTACATTAATACATTTAGATGAGTATGGACGATTACGACACGATAAAAAAGTTTCTCTGTCAATTTTCCTTCAACATCTGGACCTTGAACTGGAACTGGACCTGTTTGTGTTTGTAGTTGTCATATCAACGGCAGTAGCGGGGCAGGGTGTGCCGACAACAGACACCTTCCGTGTGTGTTCTGTTCGAGGTTCTTTTTGAGTGACTGACTTTGGGCCAGTGGAGAAAAAATGAGTCCCTTTGGCTGCTGCATCCACAGTTAGGAGTCTGACGCTGAACGCTCACTCCTTTCTGAAGCTAAGAGGAAGAAAGTCTCCAGATCTGCAAGCAGCGCACAACTCTTTTAGTTGCATGTATTAGAGGATGTTTCACGTCAATGAAGTGGCGTACTTCCTGGCGTGGATGACGACTGGCTGGTGGAAATATTTAAATAATTATATTTGTTTTTCTTTAGCTCTTTTTGATGACCCTCAATTTACCCATACTTCCTTAGACGTAATTGCCCCCCCTTGTTTTAGATGGACTGTCGGCTCTTTGCGAAACCATAATTTGGCTTCATCTCTCTTAGATTTTCTTTCTAAATATCTATTGTAACATGTCTGGACCCAGTGAACTTTAAGAGGTTGATCATTTTCCACCTTTAACAACCAAACCAAGACTTGTCACCTTTGAGAGAGAAAAAAGGTGCTCTTCAGTGAAAAGGATGGATTCAGGAAAGGTCACAGTTTCAGGTGCTGAGAAAGCATCAAAGTGCTCTGACTTACAGCCGGGGGAGGAGGGGGAGAGAGGGACAGCAGTCTGGATGGATGCTTCCAGCCTGTAGAGAGCTTTTTGTTGGAGGAAATGACAGTGGCGCTGTCCCACGTTTGCCTCCAGAACAGAATCACTGCTGTTCCAGTTAGAGCATCACATGGACTGAATGGACAGAAGATTTTCCTAGTAATGAAATGGAAAAGAAGAAAAAAAGATATGATTCTGTTCAAAGGTGGAAGTGTGTGGAAGGTTTTTTTTACTGGTTTGTTTAAAAATCCCAGCCCTTCTGTAAACTGGGATGAACAGATGTGAGGGATGCAGCTGAAGCAGGACGGCCTTAAATCCATCGGGACAGCATGAAGCGCTGGCATCACCCTCCAAACACTGGGAGTCGTGTGTTTATGCTACATGGAGGGGCGGCACTGGCTCTTTGAGCACCCCCACCCCGAAGTCGGCCCCTCTTCAAATAAACAGAGTGGCTTTGTGTGTCTGTGCTCAGCTCGTCATGGAGGGCAGACCTGAGCTCAGAGCTGGAAGCAGCGTGGCCATTTTTGAGATCCACATCAGCCCTGGATACTGCCTGGGTCAGTGACCTCTCTGGTATCTTTACTGCCCCCCTCCCCAGACGCTACACATGCATGCTGACAGGCTGCACTCTGTGTCTCCCCAGACTGTGATTTTGAGCAGCCCCATCTGTGTGGCTACAAGAACCAGTGGAACGCCAACGTGAACTGGTACGTGGGGGGAGGCAAGATCCAGCTGCTGCACAACAACATGCCCTATGACCACACCTACCACAACAAGACAGGTGAGGGACGCTCCTGCACAGGTGTTCCTGAAGAGGAGCGGCTTCTTAGCTTCAGTGCACCTCCCCACTCTGATCCTCTCAGGGGGGGATGAGGAGCATCTTCATCATGAATTATGGTCACTGAAATGCTATTTCCTGTCCAGGTTAACCTTCGACCTGAGCAGGAAACTGAGTTCTCTGTGTTTGACAACATGTGCTTCACTCACAACCCAATTGTGTTTTCTTAAAACATTTCCTTCACGTTAAAAAGTCCTGTCGATCTCAGGGGTGTCGGCTCTGCTACCACCAGAACCGAGACCAATGGAGTTCTGCTCCTTCTCAGGTCACTTCATGTACGTGGACTCTGGCCACGCCAGGACCTTCGTTGAGGTGGCCAAACTTGCGTCTCCCATGACGACAGTGCCAATGTCTGGGTGTTTGACCTTTCAGTACCAGCGTAACGAGGGGGGAGGGAACCTGTTCTCTGTTTACACGCGGGACCGTCTGGGTCAGTACCAGGAGCTGTGGAGGGCGGGATCAGAGGACCAGGAAGAGTGGGGTGAGGCTCTTGGAGAATGGATCCCCGTGCAGGTGGACCTCAAGGCTCCGTACTCGGTGCAGGTGAGGACCACGGAGTTGAGTTTAGTCAACAAAAGAAGCAGTTTTGGTGCCACGCTGCTAGAACTTTCAGCATCGCTGAGATCAGGAGAAAACCTTCAAGGCCTCATTTGATGTTGGATCTGTTCTGAAAAAAATCTCCTTTTGGAAAAAAGTAAAAAAAAATAGAGATGTTTCCTTTGCTTTATAGGCCCACTTATAGGCGTTTTTTGTTTTTTATTGCATCTTCTTGTGGCATTTTTTATTTGATTTAGGCTAAAACGGACGTTGTCATTATTAAAAGATCCCTGGGAATGCTTTAGCAATAGATCAACAGATGACCAGACTGGGACTTTAGGTAAAAAAGTCTGCCAATGCAACTCACAGGATTATATAAATTCTGATGTCCCGCACTTTGAAAACCAAACTAAATCCTAAAAACTGGTTATAAACACTCAGATTTAGGTAAAGTATATTTCTCTGGTTATTAGAAATAAGTCTTAAAATAAGTGTGTGTTGCTCAAAGTTTGTTTCAGATCTTTAAAATGTGCAGTTTTACATGCTTTTTCCCTCATAGAAATATATCAGTGATTCAACATCTGTCCTTATTTACTAATCTTTGTTACTCCTGCTCCACCTCTTCTATTCTTTGTTCATTAATTATATTCCTTCATCAACTCTTCAAAGTATTCTCTCCATCTTTCCATGACACCACTGACACCTGTCAGTCACCCTGAACTGCTGCATGTCCTTCCCGTCTTGGTCTCACTGCCTTGCTAATCAGTATAGGTCAGTCTCTCCCTCTTTACCACCCAACCTAGCATACAGTTCACTATAATAAACAACTGATTCAAATAAAAGGTTCCAGTTTCACTAAAAATCAAGCAAGTTTATTGTTTGAACAAAGATCACTTAAGGTTTGCACTGCGGTTTCTGCATGTGTCTGTCTGAACCTTCAGGTCGTCTTTGAAGTGGGCTTCAACAGTCAGACGGGGGGGCACATTGCGCTTGATGACATCTCCTTCTCTCCAGAGTTTTGCAGCACAGACACAGGTGAGCATCCGTATCTTCACACCTTCTCCTCCATGTTTTTCTCCTCATCCTGCTACTGTTTCCTCTGCAGAGCCGACCTTTGACCCCTCCATCGCCAACTGTGACTTTGAGTCGGGTCTCTGCCGCTACACACAAGAGCCAGGGTCATTGTGGAAGGTGGTGTCTGTGAAGCCCAACATCTTCAGGAATGGAGACCACACCACGGGGGCGGGTATGAGTCTGCTGGGAGCTGGTGGAAGCCACCATGCAGCAAAGGGGAAAGAGGTTTGCACCCATGTAAAAGCCGTCCTCCTCCTCTAGGGTCGTTCCTGCTGGCCCATTCCCGGTTTGGCCCGCGCTCCACATACGTGAGCCGAGTACTGGGTCCAACTCTGGCTGGGAACATGAAGTACTGCCTCAGATTCTTCTTCTCCCTGAGAGGTGAGGCACGGCCCTGGATCTTGATCCTTGTGTTTGTTGCTTGGGGGATCCACAGAGTGGGTTGATCGTGAATGTCTTTGTCCACTGCAGGCTTCAACCAGACGGACCAGGCTTTAGCTGTTTATCTGCAGCAGCACAGCGGGGTCCAGGAACAGATCTGGACTCAGGGGGAGAAGTCCAGAGGGATCTGGATCGCAGCAGACGTCAGCTTCCAGACGTCAAAGTCTGCCAAGGTGAGTGAGAGCTGATGGAGTCTCATCTGAGGACATCTGAACAAAGACCAACTAAGTTACAGAGGGCAAGGGGATAGGATGTGCCAAAATGGAAACCAATGAGAACTTCAGTTTGAATTCATGACAACGGAGCAAAAACATCAAAGTCTGGCTTTTCTTTTCTGTTCCCAGAAACATTGCAGGAAGTCAAAAAGTCTTTCAGACATCCAAACTGTATAGACACGACCTTGATTTAGGGCATTTTATTTACACACATTAACTGTGGGTTTATTAGAAGTTCTTCTTTGGCTCTAAATAAACTATCTTTCTCAATTTAAGATTCAAAGACTTTATTTTGATTGCAGCTGGTCTACTAGCAGCAAAGCACTGGACAAGAAAATACACTGTGGGAGATAAAATATCTAAAAAAAGGATAAATGTGCCGTGCCCTTGTTTTACAGGTTTACCAGGTGGTGGGTAAGGTGGGCGGGGTCTGTCCTTCTTTTTTGGCAGCATGATTATGAGATGGTCTCAAGGGGGGGGGAGTGGGCAGCCAATGATGTTCCGGGCTGTGCTGATGACCCTCTGCACAGCCTGTCTGTCTGTCTGTCTGTCGCTAGGACGCCCTGGCGCCATGAGCTCACAGAGTGGGTGAGGTTGCTCTTCACACTGCAGCGGTAGAGATGATCAGATTTTAAGGTTTTCATGATTCAGATTTTAACTTGTCAAAAAAAGTAAAATAAAAAAATTAAATCACACTATCTGTCACACACCTAGATGTATGAAATTTGTTCTCCACAGCTGACCCATCCCATGGGGAAGCAGTGAGCTGCAGACACAGCTGCGCTCGGGAAACATTTTGGTGGATTTAACCCCCAATCCAATCCAATCCAATCCATTCATGCTGAGTGTCAAACAGGGAGGCACTGGGTCCCATTTTTAAAGTCTTTGGTATGACTTGGCCTGGGTTTGAACCATCACCTTCCAGTCTCAGGGTGGACACTCAACCACAAGGCCACTGAACTGGTTATAATACGCATTCACAGGGAGAATTTTAAATGAACTTGATGACTCTGATGGGAATCCCACCCTTGGAATCGAATCCATCCAGAAATCTGACGGGAACACTCTGTGGTCGAAATGTTTCTGAAACCTTTCATTTTTATGTCATTTCTTTTTTATTTTTTGTGTTTCGGTTTCTGGAATTTGGTTTTGAGTTCTAAAATGTTACGTTACTTTTTATTACTTGTTTTGCTTTTTTAATCGTCGTCATGCTCTTTTCATGTTTTGGCTTTGAGTGATTTGTTCGTGTGATTTGCACTTCAGGGCCACCGTAGTTTCCCTCTCAAACATTGATCTCATGGACACTGAAGCTGCCTGCAGTCAACCAGAATGGAGTTTTTCTGCCGTAACCATGGAAACACACTCAACGTGAGGGTTTAAAGGCATCAAATGAAAATGAAAGTTCTGATTTGAGTTTGCTGGGGTTAAACCACCAACCTTTTTATGCACTGCGCTTCAAGGGCATTCAAGGGTAGCCGTGGTGCAGAGGTAGAGCGGTTGACCTCTGATTGGAAGATTGCAGGCTCGGTTCCCCTTTTGTCCTCCCATTTGTTGAAGTGTCCTTGGGCAAGACACTGAACCTCACTTTTCTCCTGGTGGTTACAGGCTGGCGCCTTGTATGGCAGTGGGGCCGCCATCAGTGTGTGTGCATGCGTGAATAGGAATGTGATTTTAAGCGCTAGAGGTTAGATGCTGTGGTGTAGCGGAGCAGACCTGCTCTGCAGCTGATGGTCTCACCCTGCTGTTCAGGTGGCCTTCGTCAGCACCTGCAGGAGCTTCTGGGACTGCGGCTCTGTGGCTCTGGACGACATCAGCATGAGTCTGGGAGACTGCGAGCTGACGGCAGGTGACAGCTCCTCTCCTGTGAGCGCCCTGAGGAACACCTTTGTGATGTTTCTTTGAGTTGGTTTTCATTTCCCCCCCTCAGGTTTGTCGTCGCCACCCCCTCCAGGACACTGCGACTTCGAAGCAGGACTGTGTGGTTATTCCCAGGAGAAGGAGAAAGATGCTGTTGACTGGCAGAGGAGGAGAGGACCCACCCCCACCTCCTACACCGGGCCCAGAGCGGACCACACCAGCGGCTTGGGTGAGGAATCCATCCTGCATCTGCAGCTCACCTGCAGCATAGGTGCATCCATTTCAGCAGAATATCAGCAAAAAGTTGATTCAAATCAGACAATAGATCAACTTCCAAATCAAAATGTTTTAAATTTCAATTAATATACCAAGTGAATTCAAAATTAAAAAGGAAGAACCTCAGAGATAACAGAATACTGTAAAAAAAAAAAAAAAGTCAGGTAGAGTTACACTAACTCACCTGCAGAAGTTCCTGCTTGGCTAACCATCATCTGGATCTTCAAGAGCGTGGTCATGAGGACAAGGAGAGGAAGAACGATGTCTGTTTACAGATACAGATGACTGTGTAGTTTGGGAATCTAACCTCTGACCCTACACCTGAAAGACCTCCAGATCTACAGATGCAGATGTAGCTGGTGCTTCAACTCTTCACATTCCTTCAGGCAGAGACATCAGAGGAGAAAGAGCTGGACGGTTGCCTCCTGAACCAAAGTCTTCTAAGTTTTATTTCCCTTTAAAATAACATTTGAGGAGTCTGGAGAAAGACAGAAAAGCCTGAGGACTCTGGTTTGAGGTCAGAACACAGCTCATCAGCAGTTCCAGAACTTGCTTCTTCTTCTTCAGACCAGGTTTACTGAGATGCTGGTTTCAGGCTCCAGCAGGACCTGCTCACTTTGACAAAAGGACCAGGGGCCTCATTTATAAACGTTGCGTACGCACAAAAGAAGGCGTACGCCACTCTCTACGCAATAGTTGAGATTTATAAAAAGCCAACTTGACGGGAAAATGTGCGGTCCTTCACGCAAGCTCTGACCCAGGCGTACGCACAAAAACGGGTGAAATGAGAAACGGCGACACCGTCGGCAGATGGAAGAAACACGTGAGAATGACAACACTGCCTCTCATAAATAACATGAAGATTTCACAAAGCAAGCCTTACGATTAACAGCCTACACGAACACCCGTTTGATCGATCAGCCGTGAAACAAACAAAAAAATCAAACAAAAATTACAACAGAAATTCAAATGAACACATATTTGCAAAAAGAAAAGTGAAATATGTTCTGCAATATTGGAATGTTGTGCAATTCATCCTCATAAATAATATAGTTAACAGAACGAAATAATGTACAAAACTGATATTCTCTTCAATGTGTCCGTCTGGCGGAGCAGATATTCAAAGTCAAAGTCAAAGTCAGCTTTATTGTCAAATATGCTGCATCCGTACATACAGCACAGATGAAATTGCTTTCCTCTCACCCCAAAGTGGAAGTAGCATATAAAATAATAAATAAACGACTTAAAAAAATACATTCTTTTAAAAATAATAAATCATTGACACCCAAAAAGATAAAGCCAAAAGAAAAGCCAAAAAAGGGGAGAGAGGAGTCGCTGCGTGTGCACGCGCCGCCAGATGCGTGCGAATCAGACAGACAGACAGACAGACAGACAGACAGACAGACGTATTAATTGTCCACTGGGGAAAGTTGTTTTCATAGTAAAACATTTCTTCATAAACTACAGAATTATGGTATTCATGCATATGCCTTTAGTTTGTTTTATTTTTGATAAAACAATGTATGGCGTATGTCTCAACCATTCAGAAAGCAAATAGAAATTACATTTGCGCTGAACAATTTCCCATTTCCACGTGGATTATTACCGACATCTGTAGCTTGTCAGATGCAATTAAATGGATGGAAATAAAATGCCCCATCACAATGCGTAATGACGCACAATGGCTGATCTAGGATCTTAGAAGATGTGGCAAATGGAAGAATTGGGAGTGAACGCATCTTTAGACAGCAAGAAGACTTGCTAGCAAACGAGGACGAGTGGCTTATGTGCCGCTTCCCACTTCCTCCAGCCGTCCTGTTGGAGCTTTTGGGGGGGTGTCACCCGGTGCATCAGGTGCGTCGTGCCCCCCCCCCCCCCCCCCCGCCTCATTCACCACCCCACGTAAAAGGGATTCCCCAATAATTGCCGCCAGTCTCTCATCAAGAGGGGTCAGCTCGCTCCGGTGTCCCCTGCCCCCCACCCGTGGCAGACACTGGCGATGCAGCGCTAGACGTTTTTCTGCCTCGACTTTGATGTCCGCCTTTTTGGCATTAGTAATGCCCACACTGTGCCCTCCAAACAACATTTTTCTCCTCTTTTCCACCTCGCCAACGATCACTTCTACTTCACATTGAGTGAAGTTACGTTTTTTTGATTTTCTCTCGGTGTTTGCCATGGTTTCGCTATCAATGAATATTCATTTGTGGGCGTTTCACGGACTATTTATGGGCAAATATGGGCGTGTCATGAAGCCGCAAAAGCTGCGCAGCATTTAGAATTGGTTGTGATTTATTAAGGGAAAGATGCGTAGGATGTGCGTGCGCACGGTTTTATAAATCCGAATATTTCTGTGCGTACGCACGTCCTATGTTTCATCCGTACGCCACTTCTGACGCAAATCCTACGCAAAGTTTTATAAATGAGGCCCCAGATCCTGGTTTGGAGATCATGGTGCCTCTGTGACTTAGGACCCAAACTCGACTGAAGATCTGTGGAGTTTGGTGAGGAGGAGACACTAGGGCACAGAAGAGCTGAATGTCTCTATTAGAGGAACCAGGGCTTCACGAACGTCTCAGCAGAGCCTCCTGGGGCCTCATTTATAAACGTTGCGTACGCACAAAAGAAGGCGTACGCCACTCTCTACGCAATTGTTGAGATTTATAAAAAGCAAACTTGACGGGAAAATGTGCGGTCCTTCACGCAAGCTCTGACCCAGGCGTACGCACAAAAACGGGTGAAATGAGAAACGGCGACACCGTCGGCAGATGGAAGAAACACGTGAGAATGACAACACTGCCTCTCATAAATAACATGAAGATTTCACAAAGCAAGCCTTACGATTAACAGCCTACACGAACACCCGTTTGATCGATCAGCCGTGAAACAAACAAAAAAATCAAACAAAAATTACAACAGAAATTCAAATGAACACATATTTGCAAAAAGAAAAGTGAAATATGTTCTGCAATATTGGAATGTTGTGCAATTCATTCTCATAAATAATATAGTTAACAGAACGAAATAATGTACAAAACTGATATTCTCGTCAATGTGTCCGTCTGGCGGAGCAGATATAGTCAAAGTCAAAGTCAAAGTCAGCTTTATTGTGAAATATGCTGCATCCGTAAGACATTCAGCACAGATGAAATAGCTTTCCTCTCACCCCAAAGTGCAAGCAGCATATAAAATAATAAATAAATGACTTAAAAAATACATTCTTTTAAAAACAATAAAGCCGATAGAGCCGCTGCGTGTGCACGCGCCGCCAGATGCGTGCGAATCAGACAGACGTATTAATTGTCCACTGGGGAAAGTTGTTTTCATAGTAAAACATTTCTTCATAAGCTACGGAATTATGGTATTCATGCATATGCCTTTAGTTTATTTTATTTTTGATAAAACAATGTATGGCGTATGTCTCAACCATTCAGAAAGCAACAAGAAATTACATTTGCGCTGAACAATTTCCCATTTCCACGTGGATTATTACCGACATCTGTAGCTTGTCAGATGCAATTAAATGGATGGAAATAAAATGCCCCATCACAATGCGTAATGACGCACAATGGCTGATCTTGCGCTCTTAGAAGATGTGGCGAATGGAAGAATTGGGAGTGAACGCATCAGGACGAGTGGCTTATGAGCCGGTTCCGACTTCTTCGAGCCGTCCTGTTGGAGCTTTTGGGGGTGTGTCACCCGGTGCATCTGGCGCGTCTGTGTCTCCCCCCGACACCCCCCACCCCCCGCCTCAGTCACTACTCCACGTTAAAAGGGACTCCCCAATAATTGCCGCCACTCTCTCATCAAGAGGGGTCGGCTCAGGTGTCCCCTGTCCCCCACCCGTGGCAGACACACTCTAGCGATGCAGCGCCAGACGTTTTTTGCCCCGACTTTGATGTCCGTCTGTCACCGTTTGCCACTCACGTGCTTTTTCGGCATTAGTAATGCCCACACTGTGCCCTCCAAACAACATTTTTCTCCTCTTTTCCACCTCGCCAACGATAACTACTACTTCACATTGAGTGAAGTTTAGTTTTTTTTATTTTCTCTCGATGTTTGTCATGGTTTCGCTATCAATGAATATTCATTTGTGGGCGTTTCACGGACTATTTATGGGCAACTATGGGCGTGTCATGAAGCCGCAAAAGCTGCGCAGCATTTAGAATTGGTTGTGATTTATTAAGGGAAGGATGCGTAGGATGTGCGTGCGCACGGTTTTATAAATCCGAATATTTCTGTGCGTACGCACGTCCTATGTTTCATGCGTACGCCACTTCTGACGCAAATCCTACGCAGAGTTTTATAAATGAGGCCCCTGGTCATGATGCACTAAAGCAGGAGATCAAGTCCTCTTTCAATAGTAGATCAAACCAGATTGGCTTTTTGAGTGGAACGACTGATATTCTGATGAATCAGATGCACCTGTGCTCCTCACATTCAACCACAAAGACCCATTTGCAGAAAGCTCCTCCCATCTCTCACAGGATACTACCTGCACATGGAGGCGTCGCCCATGCTGCCCGGACAGAGTGCACAGCTGCTGTCCCGAGCGGTCCGGGGGGGGCGGGGCCCTCAGTGTCTGCAGTTCTTCTACCACATGTACGGCTCAGGCACGGGTGCACTCAGAGTCCTCCTCGACGGAGAAGGCCAGGAGGCGTTGCTATGGCAACAGAGTGGGGAGCAGAGCGTCGCCTGGCTGAGGGGTCAAGTGCAGTACCAGTGGGACAGACCCCACCAGGCAAGGCAGTCCTGCTTGATCTGCCGTAGAACAGAAAAGTTTGTGACCTTCAGACAAGACTCAGGGTTTCTGCGCCATCCAGGCTTTCATGAGGAGACCAGAGGATGGAGGCCAGACTAAATAAAAAATAAAATAAATAAACAACGCAATTTAGCAATTTAGGGTTCAGACGAAGCTGCTGAAAAGCTTTTCCAGAATCAGCAGAAAGTTATGAGCACAGACCCGTAGAGCTGCATGCTTCAATATTCTAACTTTAATTACGGAGGAAAACTCAAAGAGAAATTGACAGTCTGTCATCCTAGAATGGTATATTTGTTTGAACAGTAAGAGATAGAAAATCCCAAAGAAAACTAAGAAAGTGACTTTATAAAGTTTCAATTTAGAAAGACTCTGAGCTTCAGCTCTCTCCAGAGGTTTTCTAAAGGACTGAGGTCCAGAGACTGGCTGGACCACTCCATGACCTTGACATGCTTCTTCTTCTTCAGCCATGCCTTGGTTGTCTTGGCTGATTGTTTTGGGTCATTTTAAGCTTACCGATGGAGGGACTGAGGTTCTCACTCAGGATTTGACGGTACATGGCTCCGCCCATCCACACAGTGAAGTAGCCCTGTGCCAAGTCATAATGCTTCCACCTCCATGCTTGACAGTGGGGATGGTGTTCTTGGGGTCATCGGCAGCATTTCTCTTCCTCCAAGCACAGGTTGAGTTGATGCCAAAGAGCTCCATTTGGATCTCATCTGACCACAGCGCCTTCTCCCAATCTCTCTCTAATCATGAAGGTGCTCATTGGTAAACTTAAGGCAGGTCTGCACATGTGTCTATTAAGCAGGCGGACTTTGCAAGACCTGAAAGATGCTAAACCGTTGCAGTGTAAAGTCTTTCCAATGGTTTCCGTGGTGACTGTGGTTCCAGCTGCTTTGAGATCATCAACTCCTGCCGTGTTGTTTTAGGCTGATTTCTCACTGTTGTCATGATCATGGAAACCCCACCAGGTCAGATATGGTTTGGATCTCCAGACCTAAAGGTGGATTGATGGTCATGTTGTACAACAGTTGTCCCCTTAACCTACAGATTCTTGCTGATGGTTTTGGAGTTCATTCTGGTCTTGTGCAGGTCTATAATCTTCTCTCTTAAGTCCACTGAAAGCTCATTAGTCTTTCCTTGTTTGAGAGTTTGGAGTCTGATGGATGGACTGATTCTGTGGACAGGTGTCTTTTGTACAGGCGATTGGTTCAAACAGATGTCTTCAATTCAGGTGACAGGTTAAGTAGAGGAGTCTAACTGGTCTTTGTGAACCAGACCCTCTTAATGGTTACTTGAGGATCAAATACTCATTTCCCCCAATAAAATGCAAATAACTTTAAAGACTTTATATGACGTGGATTTCTCGATTGTCTTTGTTTCTTTCTGGAGGTCTCCTATGTGTTTTCTCAAAACATGATTTAAATAAATGATTGGAATAATGTGCAAGATGTTGAGATTTATCTCTCACTGTTGAGTGAGAGATAGAAATGAATCTTCCATTAGGATGACAGACAGTTCTTCTTACGTGAGCAAACCAACAAAATCAGCAAAGGATCAAATACTTATTTCCTCCCCTGTGTTCCAGCAGCAGTTCAGTGACCCTGGGTGTTAAATATTGTCGGAATAAATGCTGCTCCAGCTCTGCTCTGAAACCTAAAGTTAAGAAACCAGCAAACACAAATGAACCTCACTACATCAGAACCACCTTGTCAGATATGTTTATGTGATCTCTGGTCAAGACCATTTTAACCCTTGTGCTATCCTATGACCCCACCCTTACTTTGACGTGTTCTCCCTACCATGACAAAGGTGGATAAAGGTGGAAAAATTTCATGTAATCCATTTAACCAGTGAAGATCACAAATCATTGAAAAAAAAAAGGTTCAGCGCACTGTCTAGTGGGTCTAGATGACCCCACTCCCAATGTTAAAGTGTCTAGGATAGCACAAGGGTTACGACAGTACAAGGGTTAAGAATTGTAGAAAATTGTAGAAAGGACCAACCATGCATCTGATGTTTCATTGAAGTCTGAATTATCAGTTTTGCTGTAGTGTTTAGGTCTAAGGGCATTTCAATAAGGAGAGATCTTTGGAATGCAAATAATTAATATTTATTTGTGATACAAAAAGTGTGCATGACATGGATAGTCTGTTGGCGGTTAGGCTCGTGGCAGATGATGTCTTTATCCTGGTGGGATTTGATCGCCTAGACGCCGATGGTGGTTACGGCCAGTCCACGACATTGTGTCGGTCCAGGTGGAGAACGGGTGGCTGGAAAAAGTGTCTAGAATGTAGAGATTGTGATTGGCTGAGGAAAGAAGGAAATTGGTTTAGAGTGAAGGCCTAACTGATGAGTGGCGTGTAGCGTGAGAGACGTAGGAACTCAGCTCACCTGGAAGTGAGGTAGATCTTCCTAATTAAAATTGCACCAAAACTTCCCTTTTAACAAGCAAGAAACTCTTTCAGCTTAATCTTTCAAAAATGGTAAAAAATGGGAAAAGCCAAAGGAGAACGAGCTAAATGGTTGAAACATCTGAGAGCATGAAGTGTAAAGCGCTGAAGAGGGTCTGAGTCTTCCTCACAACATGGACAGGTTTTCCCTTCAGCTTCTGTTCACCTCCTGACCTTTGCTGAACTAACTCAGGTTTTCTGTCTGCACCAGATTATATTTGAGGCGACCCGGGGGTCTTCTGTGAGGAGCGACATTGCCATTGATGACATCATCCTGCAGGGGGGGCCATGCCCAGGTCATCGACCTCGTTTCCGATGGCTCTGAAGGAAGCGTGGCACGTGACCCTGACACTTCTGTTCTCTCTGCAGACGTGAAGCTGAAGGCCAGCACAGTGAGCTCCAATGAGATCCATTAGGAGGAGGATGCACCCCCCAGCCCCCACCCCCACCCCCCATTCCCACGGCTGGACAGAACAACTTGGTGTTGTTGCCTCCTTTCCTCTGCAGCAGCTCTCCTCACATCCATTTGCATTAGCAAATTGCACAGCAGTCATCCTCTCCATTCCCAGCATCTCATTAAGGGGTGGGGGGTGGGGTGGGACCTCATACACACCACAAACCAAATCACTGAAACTTCACGTTTGTCCTTTTTCTGCTTACTCTGCTTCTGTTTTACCCGTCAACCACCATGACCGTTTGTAAACAGCTAAAGAGGAAGACTCCTTCCTTCTCTCACCACTTCTATGTTTTCTTTATTAAAAAACGGATTCAACTTTTTTCTGGGGCAAACTTTCTTTCAGACTTTGTTCCTCAGATAGAGGCAGTTCTTCTGGATTTGTTCCTACTTGTCAGAATAACCGTTCCTGCTCTGATTCTGTTTTACTTTTTTTTTCCCTGCATCCGTCCTGGAAAGCAAGGACCAGATTGTTTTTGCAAATCTTCTTTCTTACTGCTTCTTTAAGTGCAAATTTCACCTTAACCACTTACTCAAAAACTCACCAAACTTTTGCACACACCTTTTGAAACTATTATGGGATGGTCAGAGACCTACGGCTTGGTGGCAATTTTGAGACATTTTTGCACGATGGGGAAAAAAAATTCCTTGTGAGATCTTTGTGAAAATTCACACACATGCCACCAACTTAAGTCTTCAAGCAGAATGAAAATTTTGTTGACCTTTGACCTCAAGAACAGGCCACCATCTTGCATTTCCCTTAAAAAACAACTAGCTTTAGGTACAAATGTAATTTATGAAATTTTAAAGTATCGCCTCATAACTCCTCGAGCCTCATTGGGAAGCTGCTTGGGGAAAATAGTGGAAGTTGTAGATTTTGAACGCGACGTTCCCCACTGCTCTCACAATTTTGACCAGAGTAGTGTGCACAACTATTTGATTCATGAATTGTTGGCTCAGGCTGAATGAAATAACATTCGATATGAACGTTTTAAGAATGTGGGGGTGGTTAACAAAAAACCTCAGCTGCCTTTGAAATCCACATCTTGTAAAAATGATGCAATGGACCTGTCTGTCAACCCCGGATGACAGACTCAAAGAATGGTTGCTATGGGGATCAAACCAACAGAAAAACAAACGTTTTTCATGAATTTGCCACAGGCGGCTCTGCACAGGGTGGCAGGGGCAGAAAGGGAGAGTGAGGGGCATTCAGAAGGCACTCAGCCAGTGAGGGCAGGTCAGGAGGCGGTGGCGAGGGCGGGTAGCGCCCGCGGCCCATACAACGCCACCCGCAGCTTTAATTTTTCTCTGTAGTTCAAGCTATACCTCTCGCTGCATCTGATTGGTCAGGTCCAAAGTTTAAAACGTCTGACAGAGTCTCCCATCCCCTTTCAAGTGGTAGGGGTGTGGCCTTAAAACAAGCTCACTCCTGTTTGGTGGGAGTGGTTGACTCAGATTCATTCAGACCAATCATTGCTTAACGATACTGTCTGGCTTCTAACGGTGGAGCCCTTTTTCCAAAAAACGGCGATTGAATTGACTTTACGTGGTTGGAGCCAGACATAAAGCATTTTCTGAGGGTGACGTCACACTCAGTCCAGTTCTCATCATCGATGGTCAAACATGACAATTTTTAGAAAATGATGGCCCCGCCCCCTGCCTGTAATCTCTCTCTTATTCCCAACGTTTCTTTCTGGATGAGCAGCGGGTCCTGCAGCGACAGAACCCAAACACGTCGAGGCTAATCTGCTGCAGAGACCAATGGAACAAAAGAAGATTTATTTTTCCACAAACGTCCTCTGTACACGCGGCGGTCTCTCAGAGACGCCGTTCCCCTCTTTGGTCCGTCTGACTGAAGCTACATGATGCACGTGCCGTCACTCGGGTATTTCATGGACTCCATCTGCTGAGTCATCGCCAGGACTTCGTGGAACCCGGAGCTGAGTCCTGACATGTGCTGGAAGTAGGCTTCCTTCTCCACCTGCACCGACAGATTGTTCACCCCTGCGTCTTTCAGGAGGGCCGTCACCTAAAGGAGGAGGAGTTCCGTTTAAAGCCTAGTGCTAGCTTGTTGGGGTCCAGATGACCCCCCACTCCCAACGTCAACGGCACGTTGACGTTGGGAGTGGGGGGTCATCTGGAACCCAACAAGCTAGCACAAGGGCTAGAAAAGCGACACATCCAGGTTTGTCTACGCCAAACGTCAGAATGACCGACCTGCTGTGTGATCCTCTGCTCCACCACGTCCGACATGACCTGGAGGTGGATGGTGCCGGCCACCGTGTTTGCAGAATGCCTCCAGAAGTGAGCGTCTCTGTGCGACAAAACTCCTTCAAGCTTATCGATCTGAAAGAGGAGAACCCGGGTTGTCAGCGGGCGAGACGTTGGCGTGGGATTTCAGGAGACGTTCCTCCAAAAACAGCCTCAGAGAGCGGACGTTCTCCCAAAGCGGCAGGACGACCCCCCCCCCCCCCCCCACACACACACACCTTCGCTCTGCCCCACCCCTCACGACAAAAACCATAAGAGAACTCCACGACCCCGCACCTTTTCCAAAGCGCCATTGAGCTCCTTCTCATGCTCGGGCGGAGTTCGTAGAAGAAGAACCTCACAGGCTTCCTTCAGGAGGGGAATGACGCTGAGGAAGATGAGAGTGGCGATGAAGAGCGAGCATATGGGGTCAGCTATCAACCACCCAAACTGGCGGATGAGGAGGGTGGAGATGATGACGCCCACGCTGCCCAGGGTGTCGGCCAGCACGTGGAGGAAGACGCCTGCAGAGGACATGAGGATGTCAGGCTCCGGGTCCCGTCTCATGGCGTGCGTCTCAGACTCACCTCTCATGTTGGCGTTCATGCCTCCGGTCAGAGAGCCGTGGGCGTGGCCGTGTCCGCCATGGGCGTGGCTGTGTCCATGGCCGCCATGGGAGTGGCCGTGGTCTCCGTGGGAGTGGCCGTGGTCGTGTGATTGGCAGCTTTTACCGCCGTGGGAGTGGGCGTGGCTGAAGGCGCAGATCCCCACCAGGTTGACCAGCAGGCCTCCGACAGACACGGGCTGCAGAGAGAAAGCTGTGAGTGACAGGAGGAGCTGAAGGAGGCTCCTGAACCAGCAGCCTCCAAGACCCACTCGGATGAAAATGCTGTTTTTGTAGCGTTTTTTTCTGATGATAGAAGACATTTATAAAGAACATTTAGATTTAAACTGCCTTTGAGTTTTGCTTTATTCTGATCGTTGTAAATTAGGAGCAAACGAAAAAACGAGGTCAGAAAAAGACTGTAGTTGTGACCCAGAAGCTACAATTGGCGGGCCACAAGCTCCATTCTGATGGATCCACCTGCAGACAAATAGATCCATGTACGGCTTGATTTTTCCTCATCTGAACTGGAATCTGGATCCAAACTGTGACGGCTTCATTATTGTTTTCGTTGCACCACTAATACTAGGTTGTGAGTGTACTTCATTTAGCAGTTTTGCTCCAGGCTTTTTCTTTCTTTCACGGCTCTGTTCTGATACATGAAAGACTTAATGTCATATATTTCCAGCTGGGCACAAACGTCCATGATCAATTTTCAAATGGTCAATCATCCATACATCACTGCCAAATCTGAGCCCCTGATTGGTGTTCATTGGCTGCCTGTTTTGTACCAAAATCTTTAAAATGTGCGAAATGACGCAGACGTGTGAGTCTGGAACGCAGAAGCCCGATACGAAAATATTTGTTCCTTTACGTTGACTTTTTATTGGAAGTGGTTGCTTGGACCAGCATTTCTGTGAACGTAGCTTTAGATTTCAATCCCACAGAAGCAAAGACCTTCAGAGGGGAAGGTTCATGCAGTTTCAATCTAGAACAGTCCTCCTGATGCCGTTAGACGAACCTCTACTCTGACTATGTTCAAGTCCTGAAGTAGGTCAGTGAAAGACTGCTGAACGTTTGACGGCTGCACTCTTTTATTCTCATTTTAAACTGGACATCGATAAACAGACGTGGCGGCTCTTCTCCTGCAGCTGCTGGGATGTCAGACGGAGCTCGGCGAAACTGACCGTCAGCATGTCTGTGTTGATGTTCGGGGGATCCAACAAACGCGTAACGGACTCCACAAACACGAAGAAGGCGATGACCATCAGGAACAGCCCGTTGATGAACCCAGAGAGAATTTCCACTCGACCAAACCTGGAAAACAGTTTGACAGTCAGTCTGGGAGCTCCAGCTGACGGGCTGCTGCCCTGCTAGTGAAGGAGACTGCACCCATAGGAGAAGATCCTGGTGGCTTTCCAGCGGGTCATGAGGGCAGCGAACAGGCCCAGGACCAGAGCGGAGCAGTCAAACAGCATGTGGAAACCGTCAGAGATGAGTCCCAGACTGTTGGTCCAAACGCCATAAAACAGCTCCACGAAGGTGAAGGCCTGAAAGCAGATGCGGCTCCATAACTGCCATGACCCCTGAACTAGGAGCTGTAGAAGTATCTCCCCTGACGAACACACGTACCAGATTCAGGCACAGGAAGTAGAAGATCTGCCTGGAGTCGTACTCCTCCAGGATCTGCTTGAGCGAATCTTTGATGAAGCGCGGCAGCGACTGGGACGTGTGCTGCAGCGCGTCCCCCATGAAGTTATACAGGGGCGTTCCCTCGGGGGAGTACCCCACCAAGGTGCCTTTTTGCCCCCTCTTTGAAGGAGCTGCTAGAATGCTGGAGGCTGTGGAGAGGTCACACAGCTGGGTTGGAATGTGGTCACGCTGCAGAAACAACGGCGTCACTTCCTGTCACTTACACATAAGGAAGAAGACGGCGCTGACCATCACTCCACCGGACAGCACGTGCTCAGTGCTGACGAGCTTGGGGGGGATGCTCATAGAGCGGATCTGATCCGTGAGGGGGTGGGTCCAGAAGTTGGCCAACAGCAGTCCGCTGGAGAAGAGGGCGAAGGTGCCGTAGCGAGCACACCTGGGAGCCTCCATCTTTGCGCTGCAGACGGCCTCCACGTAAAACTCCAGGATCATGACGGAGAAAATGACCATCCCGAACGGAAAGACCAGCGACGCCCACGACTCCACTTTACTCTGGTTTGAGAGGCAGGACAAATAATTGCACATAAAGTTACATTGCCGGCCCAACATCGCCATGTGTTCACTCCATTGACTGCATAAGAGAACTGGACTGAGCGAATCCCTCCCCCCTGGCGTTCCAAACAGGAAGTTTCAACTGGTTCCAAGCAGTCAAAATCCCACAGACTATTGAGAAAATAAACAGCAGTTACTCAGCCATACTTTGTGTCAGAATAACCATTCTGGCACACTGATTCTGTCCAGTTCTAATATTTAGTCAATGGCTCCAAAATGACATGTTAACACCCACACCGCAAGATTCTAACATGAATATTTGGCCTAATTGACAGTAAACTTTCCTCCTAGAGAGGAAAAAAAAGTTTTTCTGATGTTGTCTCGTTTTAGGATGCTCTTCAGGGATAGCTGTGCTGAACTAACCGATTCAGTCCCATCTCCTCTAGGTTACTCACTTCTGTGGTTACAGACAGGACTATCACCCAGGGGAGCAGCACCACGGCACAAACTAAGCTGTCCAGGGCGTAGAGACGTTTGGAGCCTCCGATCTCCACTGACAACTTCCTGGCAGCCGTGTGGAAGCCAACCTTCAGGAACAGCGACACCACCAGAAGCACGACTCCACCCTAACAGGGCGCAGAGAACGGGACCGTCACAATGCAAAGCCTGTGCTGGCTGTACGAGACATTCATAAGAACCGTACTTTATGATCTGCAACGCCCAAGAAAGAGATGGCCGTGTAGAGAAAATGAGTGAGAGCGCTGTCGTGATGTCCTTCAGCTGCAGAGACGTCTGTCAAGGTTAACAGGTCAGCGAGCAGAACAGTTCGGCAGAAGGACAGCAACCAAGGATACGGTGATCTCCCATTTTGGACATGAGGTCGTCGTTGTCGAAGAGGAGGAGGCAGATCACGGCAATGATGAACAGAGCAGCTCCTCTGGTCTGAACAGAGACACCATCCAGAAAAAAGAAAAACTCAGATTCTTTTTTAGGAATTTTCCAGCATTTCATTCTTCAATAGACATGGTATTACTATGATTTAGCCCATGGCCTCCCTATAGAAGCAGTAAAGATGGTTACAGAACCAAAAGTTAAGATTTTACAGAACTGAAATGGAGGAAACAACAGAATCTCTGCAGAAAATGTCATTATAATCCATGAATATCTCATTTCCAGTCCTCCTCACACCAATAACGCATTAAAAATGAGAGCCTGTAAAGAGCGCGAGTGAACAGGGCGGTCCTACTTTGGACGGTCCTCCTCCGGAGCTGGTAAACAGAACACTGAGGAGCGCGACGACCACCACGTCAGCATGTTCAAACAGCAGCAGAGTCCTGCAGGAGACACGCCGGTGAACGCACAGAAGCAGCTGCAGCTCCACACATCCTCCCACTGCATCCTACCTCAGAGGACCACAGAGAGTCAGGCCGAAGAAGCCCAGGAGGGAAACCACGCAGCTGAAAACGGCGTGCTTCAGCAGCTTTATCCACTGAAAAACAGCCAACACTCAAAGGATCAACACAAACCGCCAGAGATCCAAACGGGTTTGAGCTCTGAAGGGAACAGCTTTCCTTTCTGCTGGCAAATCTTTGGTATTGAGGGAATCCAACACACCTGTCTTTTGGAGATGATTTTTCCAGATGAAAAAGGCTTTTGAAAGACAAGCAAATAACAGCACTCCTGAAAAATATTAAAAAAAGAAGAAGACATGACATCCCAAAGGCTGCAGTCACACACAGCAAACTCCCAGTGCTTCTGAAATGAAGGAACTCACCCTAACTTTAAGATGAAGATGAACTGAACTATGTGAACAAACTTTAAGATGTCGTACGATTCAAAGACTCCTAAAGCTTTGAGCACCTTGGAGACGACCAGCAGAGCGATGTACTTCGTCAGCCTGTCAGGAGACACAGATGCATCATGAAGAACCCGTCACGCGCTGCTGTTTATTCTCAGACGTTTAGATCCTATTGGAAACCATCAACCACCGGCATGAAAACAAAAAAAAACTGATCAATGAGCTTGAACTTCACCATCGACTGTAAAAGAGAACTGGACGCAGCGTTATGTCACCCATACTTTCAGCTCCAACCACATGAAGTCAATTCAGTCGCCATGTTGGACCCAGACGACATCTGTAAGCTGTGAAAGAGTCAACGTTTCTATGGCAACCATTCTCACCCATCAGGAGTGAGCTTGTTGGAAGTCCACACCCCCGACCCCTGAACGTGGGCTCAGGAGCATCTCTTGATCAAACATTTTGAAGTTTCAACATAAGACCACCTGCTTCTATTCAGGCACCTGGTTGGTCAGCTTATAACTCGACTAACTTGAACTAAAGAATAAAAATATCCTGAAAAAGAACATGATTAACACAAACATGCTAACAAAGATATTTGAGCATGAATGCTAATTCTGACAAACAGCTGTTGATTTCTATATACTGTAGAAGTTTATAGGATTTTGGCTTCTTGGAACCAGCAGGTACTTCCTGTTTGGAACACCAGGGGGCACTCAGTCCAGTTCTCATATACAGTCAATGGTCATAACTTGACCGTTGGACAGAATGTGCTGCAGACAAACGTCGCCTGAGCTTCTTCTGCATGAGGTGTTGAACAGTTATGAACATCTACAGAAACTGAGTCCATGAGCCTGACTGACGTTGGAGGCTCTTCTGGACCTGAAGGCCAAGATAAGAACTGATGCCAAGTTCAGAGGAGAAAAACTTTGAAAAGTTTTTTTTTGTTTTTCTGGAGCTGCTCTGGCCTCCGTTTGATGTTGTATTTTTTATTTCTTAGCTCGCTTGGTCAACTTATCAGCTATCTGAAGGGTTCCTGTAGAAGGGGCGGCAGTGGTTACTAGCGCTCTGGCCTCACAGCATCCGGGGGTCCCGGTTCACATCCCGACCGGGGCCTTTCTGTGTGGCGTTTGCATGCTCTCCTCGCACATACATGTGTGGGTTTTCTGCAGCTTCCTCCCACAGTCCAATGCCTCACGGGTTAACTGGTGTCTCCAAGTTGCCCCTTGGTGTGAATGTGATAGCTGGGCCCTACAACAGTCTGGTGACCTGTCTAGGGTGTACCCCAACTTCCGCTGGCAGTAGCTGAGATAGGAACCAGCAACCCGGTGACCGCGAAAGGGACTCAGCGGGTTCTGAAGATAAATGGATAGATATTTGTATAAAAGGTGACAGGCAGCGATTTCTATTCTTTTACTGGTTTGGGGTTTAGCAAGTTGTTTGACTTCTTGTAGCAGTCGAACACAACTGGTTAGCTGATCGTTCTCTCCACACGGATTCAGGATTTTGGGAGCGTTTTATCACATGCTAACCCGGAAAAGATCTTTTTTTCCATCTCATTTCGATAATAATGTTTGTGTGACTCACTTGTCTTCAAACGGTGCAACTTTAAACATCGGCTAGGAGACAAACAGACTTTGCTCTATTTTCATCTTTGATTGGAAATGAGGATTTAACCATTGACTTTTAGAAACATTAAACCGGTTTGTTCTAAAGTTACTATGTATTCGTGTAGCTAAAACCTATTCTTGGTGCCTAAAGTTGGGGAAGACCCCCACCCCCCCCGTCCCTTCATGCTGTTGACTCAACAGTTTCTTCATTCAGACCAGCTTTAGGGGGCTTGGCTTTTATGGTTCGATTCGCCTGCCGTTCTCATATTTCTGTAATTCTATTTATGCAGATTGTTTTCATTTTAATTTTAGAATCTTTTCTTTCATCTCAATTGAAGTAAATTCTATAAAGTGCCTTGGGATTTTATATAAAAAAAATATGCTGAATAAATTTATTAAAAAGGCGTACAAGAAACAAAACACTATTTTCTTTAAGACCCAAATTTAAAATTTAATATAAAAATGGAAGCTTTAAAAAAACAACAACAACAACTATAACATGGTATAAATGTGTGTAGTGGTATAAATAAAAAATTTTAAAAAACTGATGGTTCTAACAAAGCACAGACACTTGGGTGTAAAATCTTGACCTGGGGATCACTGCCAAATAAAATAATCAATGTGATTTTGTTTCATGGCTTTCAATTTGATTTCTAACAGCAATTTCAAAAAATAGATTAATTTGGCAAATTTTTAAATCCATTTTGATTAGTTGTGAAACACATTTTTCACATAACTAAACTGAACAAATAAGGAATTAAAAATAGATAAATAAAATCAAAGCATATTTGGCCTAAAGTTAAAAATAATAATAATAATATAATAATAAAAGAGATAAAATAGTTTAAAATGCTAATCGATGCAAAGATATAATGAACTGATATCAAGCATTTTCTATGTTAAAATCGACATGATGATATTAATCAAGTCATCCCTGAATAAAAATGACAAACATTTCACTTGCATTGATTATTACTTTTACATTATTTTGCATCTTTAACCCTTAGGTTCACGTGAGCGTCAGAACTTTAGATCTCAGGAACTTTGTGCTGCAAAACAACTTCCTTGTGCATCAAAGGATGACACTGGAAACGCAATGAGCCCATCATTCATCAGAGCTACAGATGAGGTGACGTGCAGCTGTTACCTGGAGTCCGGCACCTCCACCATGCCCAGCTTCCCCCCGGACAGGACGTTGCTGCTGTACTTCTCCTCCATTCTGAGCCCCGGACACCAAACACGTCCAGCGCCCTTCACATCGCTCTAAACACGGCCACGACCGCCACCCGCGTCAGGCTAGCAGAGCGTTTCTGCCTCAGGAGGAAAGTCCGACATTTTTCTTCCAAACTCCTCTCTCTGTAAGTTAGCTGTGCTAGCTAGCTCAGCAGCTGTTTCGGCAGAAAAGGGCTTTTCCTTGTAGTTTGGAACAGCTGTTAGACAAATAAACAAACAAACAAACAAACAAAAAAACCCGTCCGGCCGATAACTTATGACAACATCATTCAAAATGTTTCGCTTAAAAATAACTAAAGTACCACAAAGAAATAAAAGGATTAGACTAAAAGAGCAGGTCTGTCCATTAAGCCACGACACTTCCGGACACGTCACGTGCGAGTGTTGAGGGCAATGAGTTATATCACTAGAGGAGACACGCCCGCTTTAGAAGCCTGGCCGACGGTGGCGGAGCGCGACGCCATCTTGGTGAGGTCGACGACGCCCACATGTCATTGATTTCCATTGATTTTAGTGGTGTCTAAGTAGCTTTTATAAACTGTAAGTATTTTTAGATTTAAATATATTTATACATATATATAAATATATTATATTTTATGTATATAATGTATATATAGATACATCATTTGTTGTTGTTAAAGAAGAGAAAGAGTCAGCCTTAAAAGCTCAAACTTGAATGAAAATGCATTGTTGCAGGACTTCTTACAAATAAAAAAATTATTAGAAAGAATTTTTAAAATTAATTTCTAAACATTTAGAAGTTTTAGGCCTCTTTGACATGCAATTTAAATTACTAAAAAAAAAAACCAACAATAAGTCAATAATAATAATAATAATAATAATAATAATAATAATAAATCAATAGTAAGTCAATAAATACTACTACTACTACTACTAATAATAATAATAATAATAATAATAATAATAATAATAATAATAATAATAAAAAGAAGTCCAAAAGTGAATAATAGATTTACCCTGGCCTCTTTTCAACTGTTTCCACAAATGTTTTGAACAGCCAGACTAGTTGGTACCACAGTGATCCATCTGGGTTAACTCTTTTGATAGCCAAGATCCACTTTTTCCAGAAGTCTGAGTCCATTGGAAACCTGACTCAGTCACTGAGTCAGAAATGTATAAATCTGTATAAATAGCCCAGTATGCTGTATAGAGGTTTAGCAAAATAAAATGTACATTTATATTGACAGCAAAATAAATGTACATCATGCAGCATGTTGATAATAGCCCTGCAGCATCATGCATGTCAACATATGTTCTATTAATGAAGCCCCTGCAGCCTTAAAAGAAAAAAAATTAAATACTTACCTGGGAAATGATACACCTTCCTCCTTCATGGACTCATTTTTCTGATTTTGGCAGTTGAAAACCCGCACAATGAACTGGCATTATGCAAAAAATGTGTTCACATGCATTCACTGCAGCAGTAACTTGACCTCACCAAGATGGCGGTGCTCTCCTCCCATGAGGAACCACGTGATGTCTCCTCTAGTGATATAACTCATTGGTTGAGGGTAAATGTTGCGCCTGCGCACTAATACGTTCTGATTTTTTTTGTAAATCTTTATTAAAACCTTAAGATTTCAGCGCACTAAAACAATTCTGAATTAAATGTTACATACATCCCTTGATTGAACTTAAGAAAACAATTCATATTATGGCTAACAGTTTCAAACCTGGATTTTTATGAATAAAACTCAATCAGGATTTGTTGAAGAAAGACCAAAACATAATAATATTGAACCATTTCTTGATTCATTGGACTAAAATTTGTTAGAAAATCATGGTTTCCTTTTGATTCTAGCTTTATGAAAGGCTTGATCTGTTAAAGCAAGTTTTTTTTATAATGAAAACTTTTAGTTATATAGGCTTTTACAGAGCGCCGGACAAGACAATAACAAAAATGATAAATTCTTCCCTCAAATTAGCATTTTATGACACACAAAATAATAACTTGTGGGAACAACATGATGATTTGTGGCCACAAGATATAGCAATTTGTGCATTCAAAAAGTTAATTTGTTTGTTTAATGTCATGTGCAGGGCTCCACAGATTTTTGGCTGTACATACATCAATGTAAATGATGTAATGTACTTCTCCTTTGTGGGCTCAAAAAATTTATTTCATTCTTCTCCAACAGCTCAGTGTCTCCTGAGGGTACATACAAAATATTTCAGGTCTGATGTGACACAAGGCTGGCCTTGCTTATTAGATTTTGAATATTATATCCTTATATTTATTAGGTTTTGAACCTTCACTTGTGTCAGAAGGGCCTCAATAAGTAACAAAACAAGCTGATGACACTAGAGTTATTTTGTGTATGGGTTCATACAATGGATTCATGGATTTATGGAGCAACACCCCACTGCAACAATAAATAAATAAAATTAAGAAAAAAATGTAACTTTTTCCACGTAGAGCTTCAAGAGTACAATTAAATCTTAAGAAATATTTTCCAGGCCCCTCATAACTAATGCAGATCTTCATGGACATTCTGTGAGGTATGAAATTAAAAATTGAACTACAAATTGACACCCATGCACCTAATATAGTGTAATCTAGACCAGTGTTTTTCAACCAGTGTGCCGCGGCACACTAGTGTGCCGTGGGAGATGGTCAAGTGTGCCGTGGGATATTGCCCTCATTAACTGATCTAAAAACATTTCCCATCTCCAGGAAATCAGCTGTTTTTTCATCCAAACAGGCCCTGATAAAACACTGAGTAGTTAGGAATATAAAAGATCATAAAAAAAAATTCTTTGTGTTTATTTGATTCTATTAAAGACATTTTGATAAGAATGATACTGCGCTTCAGCTACAACTAAAGGTGTTTGCGGAAAAGTCCCTCCCCTTCCCTTTAACTGTCTCCACCAATCATTCTTGAAGGCTTAATCACATGTCATCAGTCTGACCAATCAGAAGTGGTTAAAGACTCAACTTCCTTGTCCCGATTTAACTCAAAAAGTCGCTCAGTTCTAACAAAAATAGCAGCTATAGCTCGTCTTTCGCAGTGTAGCTTTCCACAGAATCCGGTATCAGACCGTGGAACAAGAGAACAATACAATGAAGCTCAGAGACGCTAATCTTTCTGCCCTTTAGCGTCCTGTAGCGTCCGATTTTACACTACATCTCCCATGATGCATTGGCTTAAAGGAACAGCGTCTGAGTGTACAATGAGTCTTCTTTGTTATACGTCTTGAAACCACAAAGAACACGCATCAAACAGATTTTTAATTTTCTAACTTACCTTTTATTTTATCTTTTAGAAAAAACAGCTGCAACTTCCATCTTTTTCTGTCAGAATTATCACGAAAATGCACGTGAGATTGCGGGGGGGGGGCTGTCGATCAAAACAGACTGCGTTTTATGCTTTTTTTTTTTTTTGGATGCTGGTGTGCCGCGGGATTTTTGTCAAGGTTAAAGTGTGCCGTGGCTCAAAAAAGGTTGAAAAACACTGATCTAGACAACATGTTAATCTTTATCTAGAATATAACAGTTTAATTTTTTTATGTTTTCCGTTATGCAAGCTCAGTCACTTTTGTTGTATAGAAATGATCAAAAATGCTCCTTGTAACTGAAACAATTTAAGGAGGAAAATTCAAAGCGTTAAACTTGATCAGGCTGTTTAAAAAACATAACACAATGAGAGGAAAAAAAGGCTACTGATTTCTGGAACTGCAGATTGATCTTTAAGCGTCAGGGTAAGATTTACTGCTACGGTCTGACTTTTAATGAGTTTTGGTGAAGGTAAAAACCACACAGAGACGAGTCATACCCATGCAAATCCTTCAGCGATGAGGAGGCTGGGAGATGTTCTTTGATGTAGTAAAAGTGGGAATTATTTCTTAAAAAATGTTCAAATCCTAAAATTGTGTGCAAAAAAGAAAACTGGTGCCCTTTTTTGCAAAAACAAAGCAAAACAAACATGAACACAAAAACCAAATGGTTTTTCAATGAAACATTCGACAAATTTCCATTTTTTAATAGAAATGGATATGAAGTAGAGGGAATGATCCTGATCTATTCTCCTTATACCAGTGTTCTTGAATGAGGCCAGGCTTTGCAGGGTCATGTCTCCTTAAGTGCACACAGGGTTTCAGGTTTTATTTAGATGTAGAAGAATGTCAGCGCAATAGTACAAAATATAGAAACATGACTATAAACTGTATTTTTGGATACCATCATCATTTGAAATGTTTTATCTACTTTGCTTTAGCTCAGCACCTAGCCCAGGTGTGACTTAACCATTTGGGATCTTGAGAAAAGCATTCGTATGCTCCATTTATACCAATCAATGGGGAATTTTCTTGTCACCTCATTACTCAAGAATTTTTAATTGGTTCATTTGTATATTGATCTGGTTAGACAGTAGATATTTTTGGAATAGCACTTTATTGAAACACCAACAAAATATGGAGATACACAACATGTTAAGATAATATGTTGAGTCTTTAATTGATGTGACGTCTTTGGAGGTCCAAGTGATGGGTTCAGATCTTCAGTGAGGTCCACACAATCCCAGCAGGATCTGCTGGTAATCTCCTTTAGTGTCTTGCTGTAAAATACAAATACTTTCAGCACACGAACCTTGTGAAAAAAAAGTACAGAGAAGCTCTGTTGTTCTTGCCTGTATGTCCTCCTGCAGGCGTCGGCCAAACATGGCCCTGTACTCCTCAATGATCTTCTTCAGGTCCACTTCGGAGCGGCTCACCAGAATCCTGATCAACGTGTGATCCCGCGTGCCGTGGCCCTGTAACGGATTCATGGATATTATACTATCATCAGGCATTTTAGAATATTATGGTATTAGTCAAACTAAAATAGATTTCCTGATATTTCATGTTCTTAAATAATGTCTTTTCTTTTGTGTTCATAATCAGTTTTCAGATGTAGTAAAGGTTATCAGTAATCTATATATATGATCAGTTTTAACATGGCTAGAAACCTTTTAATACTTCATCTGTGCAGTATTTGACCATTTTATTGACTAACGTAGTACAATTTCTAAATCAAGTGAACTTCAGGTTCATACACACCTTCATGGAGTTATGGAGCTTCTCAGCAAAGAAAGCCGGCGTGTTCCAGGCACATTTCACTGCATGGCAAAGAGGAACATGGAAGGGAAAAAAAAAATAAATATAATTAAAAAATTCACTGCCTGAAGCTGCAAAAGCTCACTGGTGTTCAGCTGTGAGGCAGACTCCAACATTTAAAACTGATGACCTAAGAGGCTGGGCTTGCTTTTACAAGGCAAATACACTCAGACCTTTTCACTTCCTACTTGGGCAGAAGCTCTGCATCTGCAGAAGGGAACGTTCAGAATGTGGGTCTCAAATGTGATCCAGATGATGCAAATATTGGAAAACTAATCACTAAATCCACAGGCCAGGTGACTTCCTTTAATCGGTCACTCTGATGTGTTTTTATTACAGCTTCTGAAAATGAAACACTGGAGAAAAATAAAAAAAAGTTGTATTAAAAAAAAAAAAAAGACACGCGCAGTGACTGCCCCCCCCCCACTCTATTTTTAAATGGCTTATTACAAAGAAAATTCAAATATAAAAAAACCAAACATTTCTCTCAAATGGCTGATGGGAAACAAAAAAATGGTTAAAATGTTAAAGTAAATACGTTTTATGAACAAACTCCAAAAAGTGTTATTTTTCTTCAAAGAAAGCTTTTCATTCCAGAAATACAAACATTTGTTGGAGTTGGCATGATTGGAGCTGCAGGAAGGCGTTTTGCTTTCAGGGCAGACGTTGCCTGGCAACCGTAGGCGTTTCTTGCAATTCTGATCCATCTGGATTGACCAGCTCTCCTGTTAAGTGATATAAATCTAAAAGCTTTCTTTCTCAACTCTCAAACTTCTATATAAAAAAAGGTCAAAGTTCACGATTCAGTCAGAAGGAGACTTCTGGACAAAGATGGATCCACGGGAGAGTTTTCGATGAGCAAGAAGAATGCAAAGACTCAGAAACAGTCCTCCTTTACCAAACCTACTCCAATAAGACGGGAATGGAAAGAATGTATCAAACATCTCAAGCATCCAAACAGTTTCAGAGTGAAACATGGTGGTGGGAGTGTGATGGTGTGACGCTGATCTGCAGCTCAAGGATCTGGTCGACTGTTTGACTTTCTACTTGTTTCAGCCTGAAAACTAGCAGATCCTGTTTTATGACCTTAAATAATCGTTCCTGGAGGAAATTGTGGGCGAATTCAAATGAAGGTGTGTTTGTGTGAACGAAAATCACTGCAGTCTGGACTACTTGAAAGCTCAGAACCAGGCACCAGACAGAGTAAGCTGTTTTCCTTTGCAGCTGAGAGGAGTGGGGGCTTCAAGAACATACACAAATGTATGGTGGTTCACTCACCGATGTCGATGAGGCAGTCTTCGATGTCTCCTTTGAGCTGCAGCTCCAGGGCTTTGGGCAGCGAGGTGTCACTGACGCTGGCATAATTTTGGAACGCTGCAGAAATCACAGAAGACATGCAGCTGCCGCTATTGTGTTGGAAGTTTACCAAAAGGGGACTTGTACCACCAGAGTGATGGTTATTTGAGTCAGATCTTGGATTAGGTTGATGCTGGGTGTGTTCAGGCCGTCTGAGAGCTGCAACCTGTTTGTCTGCTTTCAAACTCACTTTTTTTGAGCTGCGGGCCGCTCCTGGAAGTCAGGATTTCAATAAAGGTGGAAACGTTGATCTTATCAGAACTGCCACTTGCTTCAAAAAGAATCTGCAGACACAGAAAAAAAAAAAAAATAGAATTTACAGCCTCCCTATGATGCTGTGGTTCATGTCGCGGAGAAGAGGCGTGTCCAAACAGCCAGCAAGTACTGGGTTCGAAGGAACGGTCTGCTTTTACCTTTGCGTCCTTCTGGGCAAGCTCCATGTCCACCTTCTCGCCCTCATCCTTCTTGGCGCTCAGCATGGCGAGGAGGGCCTTGGTGAAGTCGCCGCTCGTCTCATCCTTGATGACCTCCTCCAGATCGCTCTTGTACTCTAAGGAAGCGACAGTTCAGATGCTACAGCTGCTCTGCAGACCAGGGTCTGCGACCGCACAACCCTGATCCTTTTCAGGAACTTAGAGCTCGTGTGAAGAATAACAAAGTGGAGTGTCTTAAAAACCTTCTTTGAAGACCCTTTTGATGTTCTCAATCTCTCGGTTTGACCTTGTTGCCAGAATCTCTACCAGGACATTCTCATCTGTTCCCAGGCCCTGAAGGCAAACCCAGAACATTCAGCATAGATATTCAATGTAACCAGAATCCCAGAAGATGGATTCAAATAGCACAGCCTCAAACCGGAAGCAAAAAATAAAATAATAAAAAGTAAAAAACAACCCCACCAAAACTCACCATCAAAACCACCAATCCCCCAAAAAAAAAACAAAACAAAGGAAACACCCCAACAGTCATCACCACCAAACCCGTTCAAATTACGTCCACCCACACAAAGCATTTTCCCCTGCAAAATCAGAATCAAAACTGCTCAAATGGGTGAGGATCTGCCAAATCTGGCAACACTGAACTCAAGCATTAGATGCATTTAAAACAAAGATGTTTTTACCTTTGTGGCTTTCCGGAGCAGATGGGCATCATAATGTGCCGGCGGCATGAGCAGAGCCAGACACGCATCCTCCAAATGTGATCTGAGAACGTCCTTCAGGCTCTGTTCCAGCTTCTGAACACACAGCAGGACACACAAGAGTTACGCACAACACTGTGTTTTAGACGTAATTCGCTGATTTCTTCATCAGGCTTTACTACAAGATTACACTAGAGATCTCCACGGTGAACTGCCCCAGCGGCTAAAGCCAGACGACAGAAGCTTTGAGCAGAAGCTGAGATCATTGAACCTCTTCCACAGATGCTGGTGTCCCTCAGTCACATCTGTTCATTCAGGCTCAGAAAGTCACATGAGCCAGCCCAGTAGATGGTTTAAGTGTGGGGGGGAACGCGATGTGTTATTTATTTAGTTGTAAATGTTATCAAAAAGTTTTAATTTATAATTGTCTCACTAACTAAAGAGAATTTTTTAAATTGATTTAAATTAAAATTAAGTAAATACATTATTTTTTCAGAAATACTTTTTTTTTAAATAATCAAATATTCATCTGGAGAGGGAAAAAGTATAAAGAAGAACAAGACAAACACTTCTGAGAATTGTTGAAAAGTTTAGCTCGCTTAGAGTGACATTTTAAGTGTAAGGATGAGCTTTAGTTCTGTTCTTATGACAAAGTTTGTCATCTCAACAGGAGTGCCTGCTTCCCTTTTAATTAAGAAAACATTCATTTGTCCACCTTTTGCGCACGCGCACATTATAAAATGAGTTTTGGTTTAAAAAAGAATGAATACATAAATAAATAAATAAGGCTACTTTGCATAAATTCATCTACACTTCAGCTCTGGGAGCTTTAAACAAACAGGATTTTCCTCACTCACCTTCCCCGCAGAAGCTTCATAAACCGTTTTGATCTTCTGTCTCTGCTCGTTGCTTCGTTTCGCCAAAATAGCAACGATCACATCTTCATCCACGCCTGACAAAAAACAAACAAAAACCATCTCTGACTGCAGGTAAAGACACCGAGCAGAAAACCGGAAACCGCAGCCTCTGCAGAGGCTGAAACCCCGCAGCTTCCCGCAGAGCCCGCAGCTTCCTGCAGAGCCCGCAGCTTCCCGCGCTCACCTTTGCTCTGGATGGCGCTCCGAAGAACCGCAGCATCTTTGCTGGCGTCAAAGTCCGGATGAGGCGTGACGGTGCCATAATACTTTGGTTTGGGCTTTTCCTTCACCTTCACAGACGAAACCAGACTCATCATCACGTTTCAACAAATCCAAACCTGCTCTCATCAGAGGCGCGTGCCGGGACTCACGGGCTCCGGGTCCTTCTTCTTGTCGGAGTCTTTCGTGTGGATGATATTGTTGAAGAACTTTTTGAACATGGACATTTTGACTTTAAACGGGAGACGTGGATCCCAGAGAAACTGTCTGAGGCTGCTGAAGCCACCAGCTGCACCTGTGGAGTATACAGTACAGGCTCCGCCCCTTTCAGGCAGGTTTCTGCTCACCTGCCGATGATCAGCCAATCACTCGCCACCTGTCTGGGATCATTCCCACCAGGTAAAAGAAGCCCCGCCCCCTCAGACTCATGCTGTGAGTCAGGAGGCTCCTGCACACACCCAGGCTTTAACCTGAATGTCCACATTTTTTCACCTGAAGTTCCCAATTGAGGAGCTGCAGGGATGGTCAGCACTGATCAAAATCCGCACAGGCAGGGCTTGACCCAAACTGCTGTTAAACTCAAGTCAAAGCCTGTGCTGTAGCTTTATGAGGAAAGGTTTCCAATAAGGCCTGAGTCACAACTGTTCTAACGGGTGGATACAGACTGTCTGAGAAATGAGACTGGGTTGGGCCCACAGAAAAAAGGGCAAAGTCGGTGAGACCGTGGGGACAAGATGTTCATGAATCACAGTTACACAAATGCTGCACACCCCCGGGCATGCAGCATTTGTGCACAGTCAGTAGGTACCCAGTGCGCACCCCTTACCAATGATGAGAGCGTGGCGTAAGGCCACCACAAGACAACATCACCCATGCATCATAAGTGCATGTAACTTACTTTATCCTTACAAATACTTCACAAATACACTTACTACACGCATGACAGTGATGTGTTCCATCATTTTCATGACGTCCGTTGAAGTGGCCACATGAGGGTAGCAAGACACACATGTGCTCCCTTTAAGATGCGTTCTCTCGTCTACATGACCCTCCACGAGCGAGGACATCCCAAAAACCTGCAGCATCCGTACAGGTCAACCTGCAATGCACCTTGGGGGGTGGGGCTAGTTGGCTGTGCCCCCCCATTGGTTCAATTCAATTCAGTTTCATTTACGTAGCCCAGTTTTACAACAGTGTCTCAACAGGCTTCACTAATTGTACAAAACGAAACATCAGTTATAAAATGCAATAGCTGATTGCTAAAATAAACTAAACAGATTCATTTAAACTGGGCATCCCTCTGATGCCCCCCAACTGACATCAGGAGATAAAAAATACCCCAGGGTTGTCCACTTGAATGAGGGATCTTCTCATGCAATGTACCAGGACTCTTAGAGAAGTATTAGCTTATCTAACTCTGCAACTACATGTTTGAATAATGTTGCTGATGGGCTTCATCCAAATGGAATTGGGGGACGGCTGGGGGCGCGAGACGAGCCAGAGACAAGGTAAAAAGCCAAGGACAGGAGCACAGACGAGCCAACTGCAATCTGGAATTACTCCCTCTGGGGATGGGGAAAGAGGGACAACGCATGAATCGCACTGCACCAAACAGAGGCACGGAGAACTAAATGAAAAATAAATAAAGAGTAGAGGAGAGGAGAAGTAGATGAGAATAGACAACAGAACCCCAGTGCACCATAGTTTCCCCAACTTATTGTTATTGAAATTTTTATTCATGTTTATAGTAAGTTGCATGCAATATGGCCCATTTACCAGATGGTAATAATTATAATAGAAAAATATTGATCAATATTGATACAATATATTATTAATCTAAGCAAGGGAATTGGCCGCCCTGGCCCGGTGTATGAAGGGCTTGGATCAACGGAGGAATATGTATAATGGATGTAATGAAAATTGTAATTATTCCCCAAACTTCATTAAGGTAAGGTAGTGCAGCACTAAGTGAAATATTCTCTGATCACTAGCTAGCCTGGAAATAAGTCTGACCAAAGAGGAATGTGTTAGCAGAACCTTAAATGTAGAATTGTCGGCTACTACTCCTCCTTCGTGTTGGGCGGGGTCTTGGTGGGTGGGGGTGACCGGGCACTCCCCCTCTTGTTACGTTCCTTTTTACATTCCATCATCCACCACAGTAGAACACAATTGCTCACCTGGGCACAGGTACCAGCTCACCATTGCAGAGATGGAATGCGTGATAGAGTGACATGGTTGATAAGTGTTTGTTTGTTCGCATAAGTATGTGTGTGTGAGCTGCAGTTGTCTTGTGTACGAGAGGACATGTTGCTCTGTGAAGATTTTTGGAGCCAACAGATATGTTTGTTACACCTAGGTGTGTGTTTGGACAGGCCACGCCCCTTTTAAATAACATCTACACCTGCCAGTAATAATGATAAATCCCCAGCAACTCGTTGCTTTGTGTTTCTTTCCCCGCAATCGCATTTTTCTTTAATCCTCTTCCATCTTCTTTAACCACCCCTCTTATTTTTTCTCCCCTTTCTTTCGAAGCCCCCCCCCCATCTCTAACATGCCCTTCTCTCCTTTTGTTTTCGTCCGGTCCAACAAGAAATGTATGCAAACATAATTTATATAAATAAAGGGGGTTTATACAAATACACACCGCGTGGGTCAGAAGATTCATAACTCCCCATTGTAACAGTAAAATCTGTCCAACATGAGAGGCCTTTAGCTCTCATCTGTTTGCTTATCTGCAGGACAGGACAAGTATAAAAAGAATACAAAACTGTCTCCGCAAGGAGCTAAACTTCCTTCAGCAACCATTGAATTTGTTTTGCCACACCCACATTTTTAATGTGATTTGTTTCAGATTGATCAACTATAAGATGTACGTATATCTTCCCTATAACCACTATCCCCCTCATGGCCACAATGTCATGGAAACCCTGTCTTTTAGTCCAGAGGAAGGACAGACATGATGAACACTTGACAATCCGTCAAAGTTCATATGCATCACCAAGCTCGAAGTTTACGCAACTGCCATGACAGTCGAGGCGGTGTAAGGATGTGGAAATGGTGAACAATCAGTTGTTCTTTACCCCCCACCCTTGTCAGCACTGTTCACCCTGGACGCGATTAAAAGGATGAGGAAATAAGAATAACGTACCCAACTTTACTGGAAGTCAAAATGAGCCGATTTGGTTTTTATTCATGACAGTAGATACAATTCCAATTCATCTTTCAGAATCCAAAACACAAACAACTTTATTTTGTCTCAAAAAACAGTTTTCACATGTGTAGTGAAGTAAACTGAACCAAGGAAACTGAACGAAAAGCTGTCTCATGCCTGAAGAATTTGATGAATTTGATTTGATGAGTGAAAAAGAAAAAAAGAAAAAATCCAATCTTTCCATCAGTGAATGAAGCCACTGTAGCATCAGTCAAAACAAATGTCATCCTGAATGATCGGAATAGTCTTATACATGATGATGTCATCGCAGGAAGCAGCAGAAAGTCCATTTCTGCTAGGGGAGCAAAATTAGGACCCAGATCCAACTTGTTTGCAATAAATGTTCATTTATGAAACAAACTAACATTAATGGAAGAAGCTGCTCAGGATCAGCCCTGAACTGCTTCATTCAGAAACCAGAACTCTCGATCTCTAATTAATTCCTGAGAGGAAAACTGCATGGCAACAATAAAAGGAAGGAGAGGGATTTTTCATCATTTTTTTCCTTTCTAATAAAAATAAATTTGTTTAAAAATTCTCATCCCATTTTGATTATTATGGAAGTTTTTATTGTCATTTTGTTATTAAAAAATTAGTCATGAGGTTTATCACAATTCTCAGCCGCTAACATTGTCGTCAGAACACTGACCCAGTAACACATTCATGTACATTTAGAAATGTGTGGACTTTTTTCAAACAGTATGTCAGAAAGACTAGTTTTTGTTGAGACTGTTTCATAAATCCTAATCCTGGCTGCTGCTCGATTTGAATCTGCTTTAAAGATTCTGATGCTTTAAGGGTGTAAGAACTCTTGAACACATTTTGTAAGTTTGTAAACTAGTCACATGAAAGCAGTTGTCTCTCTCTATTTCACACTAAGCCTGGTTTAAATCTGGTTTAACTGTCCACATTTTATGTTTTTTTTTTTTTTTTACCAAACTTAAATAAGTTTTATTTCATGATGATGAATAAGGGATTTTAATAATTTGACTCCAATTTAGAGTCCAGAGAAAAAAAAACTAACAGTTTATATTTATACTGTGAACTAGTCAGCTGGTGAAATTTCAGGTTAATATCAGACTGAAAGAGTCTGAATTGATCAAATATTACTTTGAAAGACCAACTCCAAACATCTCTTGTTCCATTTAAAAAGCATTCCCAATCCCTTTTGTTTTCATAGTTTCTGCAGACAAGCAGTAGTTTATTAGAAATTTGCCTCAAAGTTTTGGGCGGAGCTGTTGGTGCAAAGCAGCCCCCTCCCCCCATCGCTGAGAGCTCTTTGTTTACAGCGTCTCCTGCTATCTTAAAGCCCACTCACATCAACCACCTAACATTAGCAGACTTGTGGACTTTTAGCTGTGCTAATAAATCCTCTGCAACTGGAACCAGCTATCTGCCTGTTTTGTGACAAAGGAATTCAAAAATGAAAATGAAAATAGACAGTCAAGGATGAGAAAAACGACAGAAAATGAGAGAGTCAAGTACTTTTGGTCAACTTTCCTTCTTTGGTAAAAACCGACAAAGAAAATCCAGAAGACCCTCATTTGTTGCTACTAGAAAGCGAGTGGGTAACAGATTAGCTCATTCAATAAGTAAGGGTCAATCGCCGACAAAGTGTGCGTTATTACTTTTTAACGCACGGCAGGCTTCCACGGCGTGCATTAAAAAGTGATAATGCACACTGCGAAGGCCATTAACCCGCTTATACCATGGTCACTTACAAAAGCAATACATAATAACCAGTTTTTAGGCCTTAATCCTTGTTTTTTTCCGATTTGGATCGCTTTTTGTGAGAAAAGCGGACTATTTGTCACGTGATGCGGCGCATCACCGCTGCAGTCAAGATTTGGTGATATATATATATATATATATATATATATATATATATATATATATATTTTTTTTTTTTATTGAAATATTATCATTACAAAACTCTCGCAGACACAAAACACAAAGATGCAAGGCACAGCTCTTTCCAAAAACAAGATAAAAAAACAAGAAACACAACAAAAGACACAAAACAACAAAGTATAATGTATAAAAGATATAAAAAAAATCAGCATAAATAAAAATACAAGGCAATCAACAATCTGGACCCTAGATATGTAACCATTTTGTAGCAGATTTACAAATGTCTTCAATGAAAGGATTTGAATTGTGAATACATTTTAATGATGATAAATACAATCTAACTTCATTTTGGAAACACAGGAGGTTCGGTTGATCTTTTTTCCACTTTTTCTTATGGATATGATATTTCCCCAAAAGCAGGAGGATGTTCACTAAATTTGTTGTCTCTTTTGGCAACTTACTGTTATAAAACAAAATATCTTTTTCTGTGAATTGTATGTTGGTAATTTTTTGACTAAGCCAGTTATGAAAATCTTGCCAGAACTTTTGAATCACTGGACATGAAACAAACAGGTGTTGGGTTGTTTCTGGGGCTACTTGACAGAATTCACACGGATCAACCTCAAAACCAAATCTCCTTCTCAATGTCTCTGCTGATGGGTAATAATTGTTTATAATTTTGAACTGCATTTCTTTAATTTTGGGGACCACTGGCCATTTTATGAATTTCCAAAGCTGAGCACCTGATGTGACAGGTGACTCAGTTATTTTATATTTCACTCTTCTATTAAAGTCATGATATAATTTACCTTTAAAGGATTTGTTTAGGTATTTACTATCACATTTTTTTTCACTAAGATTTATTTCTCCTATTACTAAATTTGGTAGTTTAATTTGGACACAGGAAGACACTATTGTATTTTTTATTAAATGTATTAAAGCAATTGGGATTGCTCTGCAGGTTTTCTGGAATTCTTTGGTTGTGCATTCAATACCATATTTACTTTTGAAGTCTCTTAACTGAAGAATTTCTCCATTAGAATCAAGAATATGGGTGCTGGACTTCTTGTTGTCCCTAAGGTGAGGACCAAAACTTATGGCGAGGCTTCGTTCTGCCATTACGCTCCTCGCCTGCAGGAGAACGTCAAGGCCGCAGAGACTGTAGAGGTGCTTGCTTATTTTAATCGTCATGCTTGTTTTTATATTTTGTTGGGTTTTAATGTAAAACACTTTGCGTTATACCTTTATATGAAAAGTGCTTTATGAATAAAGTTTTGATTTGATTTGATTTAAGAAGAGGCTCAAGACCCACCTTTTCAATTGCGCTTTGCGTTGATCTCATCTGCTTATTTATTCTATTAGTTTTAGTACAGATTATTTTATGTATTTAATTTCATTTTATGCATCTAATCTTTTTCCCAATTTTATGTTTTTAAATATATATCCTATGTCTTTAATTTGAGTATTTTGTCATGACTTTAGCTCCAGTGTTTCTTTCTGCCAGGACTTGCCGGCTTGGTCTGTGGTTGTTGCCACGGTTGTCTCCCTTGCTGGGGCAGCTGGAGTTTAACTTTGCAGCTTCACGGCTGTGAATTGGACCCCCTTGTTGTCCCGGTCTGGGTGGGCACTGTGGCAATGTTCATACGGCAGAGCTGACTCCTGGTATGAAGAGACTCTCAAATACTGTTTCCTCTCAGCAGAACCAAGCCTTACATTTCTTTTAGAAGTTACTTTTATCAGTATTCATTGTATGTGGGGTCATGGGTCGTATGTTTTAACGGAGGGGAGTGGGAAGGGTGAAGGGTGGGTTTGCACCACATCGACATGTCGCACCAAGCCACTTCCAAATGTAGGTGGCAGTCATGCGCTAGTAAACAGTAGAAAAAAGAAAGAAGAAGTCCCGCCCTGCCTGACCAGTGTGAACACCATGACCTAACAAGCGTTATTGGAAGGATGTTTACCCTAGATAAGGATTATAAAAAAAGACTAATACAGAGGGCCCTATGTTATTGTTCACCCAGGGCCCCAAACTGCTATGTCCGTCACTGTTTACAAATGTCCTCCATCGTCAGAAAAAAATGCCACAAAAACATGTTGAAAACACAATTTTCATTAGAGTGGGGCTTAAAATACACATTACAGTTGATTTTTTTCTGGTTTTTAAGACTGTAGATTCTAAAAATGACCTCCTGTGACAGTGTAACTGTTGCCAGTACAAGACAAAGGATGTCATCTCGGAGGGGGTCCTCCTCTTCCCCGGCCTCCGGGAGGCTGTCCGCGGCCCCTGGCCCCGGGAGCGCGGGTCACCGGCTCTCGAGCGTTTGGGTTGGATGAAGCCAAGCTCACGTCTTTCTGCAGGTCAACACCCTTCCCGGCGGCTCCGCCTCTGGTCTTGGTCGGTTTTCCTTCAGGCTCCTGGGGTTTCTCTGCTCAGACCACAAAGAAAGGGCAGGAGGTTGGTCTGTCCATGTTTCTGGAGTCCCACAGCGGCACAAAGCTCGAATGGATACTAACCAGGCTCCGGCGGGGCGGGCGGGGCCAGGGAGCGATTGGGCAGCAGGTCCTCCAGGTCCTTCATCACCTGGTTGGTGCTGTCTGTGTTGTTTCTTCGGTTCTTCTCTTCATCTCGAGCCTGAGCACAGAAAAGAGCGAAAAACCTAAAGAGCTGAAGGTTTTTTGATATGCCAAAGTGAAGTTGATGTTTGATCAAGCTAACTTTCCAGAATAATCCAATCGTTGCAGGTATTACAGAAGAGTATTCCACAGCTTTTCTGAGAGCTGCTGCTGCCTGTTTGGATGTTCGTCTCTATCAAAGACAGAGCTGATTGAAGTCCTCATCTGAAGGGACTCTACATATTTTTTACTCACCATTTGCATCTTTTTCTTCAGTTCCATGTTGGCGTTCTGGTAAGCCTCTGACGTCGAGTTCAGATAGTAGATGGCCAGTCTGGAAGATCATCACAGTCATTTGCTGCAGTTAGAGTCTGGCAGATATGAAACCCTGAGAGGATGTGCAAACATGTCCGTGCACACTCACACCATGAGCAGCACGGCTGGGATGATCAGGCCGGGGTTGGCTGCGTAGCTGAAAAGCGTTCCCATGAAGGCCGGCAGATCCAGGTCGATGGTCTCCATGATCACATCAAACATCTTCTCCTTCCCGCTGTTCGTTCACACACAGAACCTCAGATCAGCAGGCTTGCTGGCACAGATGGGATTCTACAGACCATGGCTGCTGCTCTCCCGATTCTCGAGATTTACCACTTGGAGATCTGTTTTCCAGACCTCCAAGCCCTGCTAGTTGCTGATTAGCAGTTGCTTAATCAGATGTATCCACATTCTGATTGAATGAACACACCTGGTCCAGCTAATCATCAGCAAGCAGTGCAGGGCAAGCTGGAAAAAGCCAGGGTGGTAGATCTCGATGACCAGTACGAAGCAGCCCCGCCACAGACGACGTGATGGTACAACCTGAAGGGGCCGCAGTCAAAGGACGGGGGCAGGGACATGATGGTGTAGACCACAGGCAGCAGACTTAGGAAGAGCACGAGGAGCAGGAGACCCATATAGAAGTTGTTGGACTTGGAGGCCTTGAAGACTCTCTCGTGGGGGACATTGGTGGCCATTACTGCCCAGCACTGGTAATACATGGAGCTGAGGAGGCGCAGCACGTTGATGCCCACCAGGCCGGGGGCGTAAAACGCTCCCATCCTGAGACAGAACCATCATGACATCACACCGGTTTCATCTTCAGGGTCCTGTGGAATCCCTCAAACAACCCTTTTTTTTTATTCATGACTATCTATTCATGTTCAGAAATCAATGAGAAGTCAAACTCAAAGACATTTTAGGAGAAAGAAGCAAACGCCTGAAAAGTAAAACCACTGCAGAAAAACACAGACTATCAAATGACTGAGCTCACGTTGCACTGCAATGTGGTCAAATCTACAGCTACTGTTATATCAATGCCTCATTCAAAACTAATGCCTTCTTCTCTGTTCCAACACAGAACGGTTCTGCTGCATCCTCCTGTCCCCACCGATCCTGGACCTGCAGCCTGAGCTCATGCACCTGGAGGCGGGGAGGAGACCGAGCATGTGCAGAGTGAAGGTTTACCAGATCATCCCCTGATTGAAGACCAGACCAAGGACGTTCCCACTGATGTCAAACTCTCCGTACGACGGCTGAAAATGACACCAAACAACAGGAACACCGTCAGAGCTATAGGAGGCACAGTCTCAGAAACCCAGAGGAAACCACAAAGCAGCCTGGAGCTGAACAAAAGACAACTTTGAAAGTTTTTAATGAAAAAGGTGTCAAGTGTGAAGCCAAAATACTCAAATAGACACTGTTGGCTGAGAAAATCATAGACCGTAAATTCTGTTTATTTTTATATTTTTTAATTTTTGTTAGTAAATTTACTAAAACAAGTAAATGACTGAAATCGTTACTAGTAATATATCTAGTTTAGGACAGAAATTAACATTTTTCACGAGCATGCCACAAGTCATGGCTGACTGTCAGCTTTTCAACAGTTATTAAAAACATTCAAATGAATAACAGAATGCAACATTAAAGTCCCACTCTGATCATCTTTTGATCAATTGCAAAAGCGTTCCCAGTTGTGGGCGGGACTGTTCCCACCTGACCCCACCTCCCTTCCCCTCTACTGAGAGCTCTCTGTTTACACTCTCTCCCGCTAGCTTACAGCCCCTCACGACCCCAACCTAACATTAGCATTACAACAAAAATGGTGAACAATATTGGAGTTATCCAGTTTAGATCCAGATTCCAGCTCAGATGAGGAAAATGAAGATGTTCATGGATCTATTTGTCTGCAAGTGGATGCATCCAAAGGGAGCTGTTGATTGTATTTTCTACATCACAACTAAACAAACAGCATTTTTGAAATCAGAGTAGGTCTGTAACTAAAATATTTAAGTGCAAAAACACAAACACTTATACAAAAATTAGGTTACATTTTCATGTACTTCACTTTCTTTTAAATAAATACACATGCCAGTGTAACATGAGGAAAAAATAATAATAAAAAACATCAATTTAAGTAAAAATAATGTGTCAGCGCTCAGACTTACAAATCCAGCTTCCAGGTCCCAGCACCAGCAGTAGTTGAGGAAACGAACAATGACAGCTCTGGCAAAGTCACCAATCAGGATGGTCAGGTAGGTCACCTGAATGTCCGACACGGTCAGCTTCACAAACTCCTGCAGCACAACAGACTCATGCTTCTTCTCTTTTTACAACGAAACCAGCTCTGTACGTCCGAGTGAAACGGCATCAGAGGAGTTCCTTTCACCTTTAAACTCTTTCTAGCCTGAGAAACAAGAAAACCAGACGTGTTTAAGCTCAAAGCAGCTTCAAATTCATTACTATGCCGACAGCAGTCTCCCAGCAGGGCCCTCGGATCACGTCTGCTGGGTTCATGGGGGGTGGGGTGGCCTCGCTGTCATTCACCGGCAGGGAGAAGTTTGCGTAGTATTCCTTCATGGCCCAGATGGAGGCGTTCTTAATGGATCCCTCCTCTTCCAGCTGAGGAGACCAAAGGAGACAGTCAGCCAGGAGGTTTCTGTTTTTCTGAAGAAGCAGCAGGGACTGACGTCACTGGATGTACTGTGGCATTTTCCTGTTCTCTAAAGTTACAACATGTCCAAAACAGACTTTTCTTGTGCACATAACTGCTGTCTCTCAGTAACAGTGATTTTGGGGGGGAAAGGGGTGATTCCCTCCAAAAGAAATGCATAAAGTAAGTTAGTGGTTCACAGGAAATAGTTTTGGAATTTCAACACAAAAGAGGAACTTTTGGACATCTCTACTGTGGGGCACGGTGGCGGCAGCATCATACTGTGTTACTTGTTTTCAAATTCACCCATTTAGAAGAACAAGAAAGCACTAAAGCTAGTTTGGGGTGAGTTCAGGAGAAAAGCTGGAAAAAGCTGTAGCATTTGCTCTGAGAAAAGGACACTAACACCAATGAGCGATTGGCGGGGCACAGGAACAGGGGGGTGGGGGCGGGACACCGAAACTACTGGAAGTTTGTGATGGGATGGCTACTTGTGCAGAGTTGAGTTTTTATCATGATTCCAGTGTTGGTTTCTCATTTTAACCTCTTCGTGCCAGAAGTAGTCAATAATTTGCAACATTCCAATCAATCTAGGACTCAATTTAGCATAACCTTGAACAGAAAAAAACACTGAAGAACATATTTTGACAAAGACTCTTACCATGGAGGTCCACAACCCAAACCTTTGAACTTCTCCTGTTGCAGTTCCATCACCACATCTCTACAGACTTTACAGCCGCTTCTCCTGTACAAACATTCTACCAATGGAGTTCAGTACCTTTGTGTTGACCTCATCGAACAGGGCGAACAGGAAGGTGTAGAGGTTCCCTAGGAAAAGAGCAAAGATGCGTCCCAGCTGCCACTTGAGGGCGATTCGAGGATGGTAGTCCTCCAGCTCGGCGATGGTCTCAAAGAGAGGAGGACAAACGAGGCCCAGCAGAGACATGATGAGCTCCAGCTGCACAGACAGGCGGAGATCAGCATGATGGACCGCTGCAGCTTTGACTAAAGCTCCAGACTTTGGCATGTGGACCCTGGTACCTCGTTCTTCTCATACCAGCTGAGGTCATCCCTGTTGGCGAACTCCTGAGAGCGTTTGACCACGAAGTAAATGAGGTAGCCGCTTCCACCGAGGCTGCAGGTGATCAGGAAGTTGGCCAGGACTCGGAGGAACCTGCGCAGGTGAATGTTCTCATCCTTCTGGTTCTCCTGCTCGTCCACGATGGACTCCTGTTGTCATTGCAAAGGAGAGTTGATGAAGCGTCGTTGAGAGTGAGAGGAGAAGAAAGAAGACAACATTTGGGCGTGGTTACCTTGAAGCTGGTGGTGATGGAGGCATACTTGTTGTCAGCGGTCTCTGCATTGCCGATCAGATAATCCCAGCTGGTGAACATCTTCCAGGCAAACGTGAACTCTCCTTCATCTCCATCTCCACCACCAACATCCGCATTTTTTGCCATTCTGGAAAAATCCCAAAGAAAATCCAAACCAACTGGGAAGTTTCTGTAAGAACTGACTTGTGGGCAAAAAAAAAAGCTTAACTGAGAATAAGAATCCCTCTGGGGGACTTGATGTGACCTTGTTCTGTTCTGGGGTTTTTTTAATTACTATTAACTGTACATGAGAACTTTACTTAGTGAACCCTATACCCTGTTCCAAATAGGAAGTACCTGTCTGGCTCCAAGAAGCCAGACAGGCATCCTTGATCTGATACCTTCGTTTTTTAACATGTTCTGAATAATCCTGCTTTATTTTCACAATATTTTTTCTGTAGTGAAAATTATTTAAGTTAGAAACTGATCAATCAGATGCCTCAAAAGTGTTTTGATGGACAGATTCTCCCTGTTAATGGAAAGGGTGTGGCCTTCCAACAAGCTCACTCCTGATTGGTGAGAGTGGTTGCCATAGAAACGATGACTAAAACTGACTCCGATCAATCATGGCCTACTCATGATTACTAGTTCCAACATGGCGGCGTCCGTGTTGTGAAAAAACAGCGACTGAATTGGAGCCGTAAATGAGTCATTTTCTACGCTGACGTGACACTCACTCAATCCAGGCCTCTTGTACAGTCAAAGATTTTGCTCAAACATCTTTAAAATGTTTTCTTAAAAGGAGTCATCCTGAGCTTCAAACGTACGTGCGGATCACGAGCATCAGGCTGTAGCCAAACGTGCCGAGCCCCACCATGAGGTAGGCCAGAGGCAGCCTGAACTTCAGCAGACCGATGGTTCTCTGGTTGTTGTAATACCCATAGAACAGCACTGAATATTTGCAGTAGCCCTGTGAAGGAAAGAACAGTTATTCTTCTGGCCATGTCCATGTGCAAGTCACACTTTGAAAACATTTTATCCAACACATAGACCACTTTCCAAATACTTAAACGTTTTTACGTTTTTATCCACCAAGTGAACTATTTCAAAAGCCTGATGCAGGTCTCAGAACACAAATAAGACAAATGGACAAAAAGCCAAAAAAGTTTCAAAGATTTAGCTCAAATAACTAAAATAATGCAGATATCAGGTCTGTGACATGATTATCAATACAAGAATGTCAGAGAGAGACGGATTCTCCAAATAGTAAAGAACAACAGATGATCTTCAATCTGTGTTCAAATTCCACCCATCAAGTTAAAAGATTCTGAATACATGGAAAACAAAGTTCTTCAACATCAAAATGCAAAGGCTTTTCAAATCTCATCCTCTACAGGGCAGAAGATTGTGGGAAAATGGAGAAATCTCTGTGTGTCAGGGACATGTCGGTGGTTTTTGGACCCTCAGAGGGCTCTGCATCAATCATGGATATGACGGTGTTGGGGGCATTTCAGAACAATCCAGAAAACTTCCAGAAACTCCATCCTCCTTGTCTGCAGTTAAAAACTGAGGTTTTGTCTTCAGAATGGAAGCCATCTTTGAACCTGATCCAGAAGAACCGTGGTGTCCTGTGGACCCAGATTCCTTACAAATGGACTGTGTCAAAGGGAGACGGGGTTCTGCGGTCAGAAGAGTCCAAATGGGACGTTCTTGGTGGTAACCACAGAGCTGACGAAGAGGAGACCTTTCAGGGTCTTCGGCTTTTCTCATCAGGGATGTGGTTTCCGGTTAGAAATGAGTTCATTTAATGGATGACAGAAACATCTAGATGAAATCATTAAATTTGAAAGTCATATTGGTTGCACTTATTGGACCAATGTGAATGAGATGCACACCACTAGGTTTGATTGGAGTCATTGGGTTGGTTGAGGGTAAAAGACAAATTACAACTCAGTCTTCTATGCTTAATGCATAACGCGATATTTTTTAAAAGTCCACAATTTTTGGTAAATAAAGTATTATACAGTGGGTATTGTCATCAATATCAAACTCGTCAGGTCAGCTCTGGTGATGTGATGGTTCCTTTTCCAAGATCCAATTGTATGAGAAGAACTTTGCTATTTAGATCTTCTGTTTTATGGAATCAACTTTCTGAGAGGACAAGGCTTATTAGTAACAATATCATTTTAAAAAGATTTTAAAACTAAGTACTAAGGACTACTTACAATAACTAACAATTTATACAATTTGCTGTTATGAACTGTATGTGGTGTTGATATGCTGGTATGTGTTTTTTGAGTACAAAAATGAATTTGTTTTTAACTTATTTTAACATGCGAAGCTTTTAAGGTCAATATGATGAATTAGTTTGTGAATTTTGTTAAATCATTTTCAGTTTTTGTGAAATTGGTCAAATCTATTCATTTTATGCTTATGAACCCCAGGAAGACTAGCAACCACTCTGTGGAAGCTAATGGGGTTCCAATTACACAAACATTCACTTTTTTAGCTCTCAAAATGTCACAATCCATTGCTGTTTTGGGGTTTTCCCTTCTTCAAATCCCAGCGTTAATTAAAGGTCTCCATAAAAAACAATAACCCCAAGAGTCAGACTCACGTTGAAATCCATGAGGACGGAGTAGTCTTGAGCGGTGTCCTGCTCGGCTCTGGGAACAGTCTTCCTGGGAATTGACCCGTACGGAAGACCCATCAAGACCTGGAAAACGAAGCGCTGGCGTCATCAAATCAACTGTGTCTGACTCTTTGTGTTCATCTGTGATGTGCATCACTTCACCTCAGGCATGACAACTAGTCCAAAGGTCAGACCAAAGAGCACCAGGTTCATGCCGTACATCCAACGCAGGAAGATGAAGTACGACGCCACGGATGAGCCAAAGTGGCCTGAAGGGAACAGGAATATTTCAGAGACACAAAATCTCTTCCTGCTGCTGTGATGAGCGCTGACTGAACTCACTCTCCACCTCTTTGATCTTCCTCTCCCAGGGGATACACGCCGTCCTGAAGTTCTCAAAATCTCTCTGGAACTTGATCCATTTCTAAGATAATAAAACGAAACAGAATCACAATTATTAAGGAATCAGAGAACATTGAGAAAACCAGAAAATGGCTGAACTCCTGCTGCAAACCTTTGTCATCATCACTTTGTAAGCGTACCACTTCCTGCCTTTCCCTTTACCCAGAGCTCCTTCAAATTTATCCACAAACTGCTGGGCCTCCCTGTCAGCAAACAGTTAGATATTTACTGGAACAACAAATGTCTACTAGTTACAGTGTGGACCCTCTAGAACGGGGTTACCTCAGTAGGACGAGCCTTCGTTTCATCCTCCATGGCTTGTTTCTGATGGTGGCGATCAGCTTCTTCTTCTCCTCTACCTCCTCCATCAGGCGGGCCATCTCTCCCTCCGACATGGAGTCCTCTTCCTCATCTGAGTCTGAGTTGGAATCAGAGGAGCTGGAGCAGAGAGGACACACTGAGTGAGATGGACCCAAAGTTCTGGACTGGGATGTGCAGGCCGACTCGGAAAATGAGGAGGGGTTCACAGACGGGGACCCTTCTTAATTACACCATGAAAATGAGGGGTGGGCCAAAGGAAAACACCTTCTAGGAACAATCTTTTGGGGGGGTTTGCTGCCACCTTCTGGACAGGAGCAGAAGTGTTGTCTGGTGGAGCCTTAACCTTTGTGCTATCTTGTGGGGTCCAAATGACCCCACTCCCAAATGGAGGCACGTTAACGTTGGGAGTGGGGTCATTTGGACCCCACAAGATAGCAATAGGGTTAAAGACCCTCTCCGACCATCTTTTGATCTATTGTAAAAGCGTACTCAGTGGTCTTCTCAGTACAATTATGCCGCTTTTAGCCAAAGTCCAAAAACCTGTGTTGCCTTCCTGGATGGAGTTTCTGCAGAGCGGCAGGAGTTCATTAGAAATTCATCTCTGAGGGACTGTTGCTGCAGAGTAAGCCCACCCCCCCACTTTCCGTCACCTAACCCATCCGTATCTCCCACTAGCTTGCAGCCCCTCACAACCACAACCTAACATTAGCTGTGCAACAAAAGAATGTCAAGCAATGTCGGAGCTGTCCAGCCGTACAGTTTACATCCAGATTCCAGCTCAGAAGAGGAAAACAAAGACGTACATGGATCTATTGGTCTGACAGTGGATGCATCAGAGCAGAGCCGGAGCGGAGCGGGGAGCTTCTGATCTGCCAATTGTAGCTTCTACATCCCGACTGCAAGCTTTTTCAAACAACCTTTTTTTGTCTGTTACTTATTCACGAGTCAAAAAACTCTCTCAGAAATGCAATTTTAAGCCCAATTTTCTTATTTCCAGACTTTTTCAACCTTTGCTCTTGCTGAGTGACAAGAAAGTTTGTTTTTTCTCACAGATTCTGGTTGCATGATGCATCATACCTGTCATCCTTCTTCTTTTTCTTGTTCTTCTCATCTTTTCCCTTGTCTCCTTTCTTGCCCTTGTTGTCTTCTTCCTCTTTTCCTCCTTTCTTTCCTCCTTTCTTCCCTTTATTTCCTTTCTCAGCCGGGCTGTCTTCATCATCTCCTCCTCGGCCCTTGCCTCCTTTCCTCTTGTTGGCTGCACCTCCTTTCTTGTTTTTGGGAGCCTCTTCCTCACTCTCATCATCCTCATTTTTGCCTCCTCGTTTCTTTGCTGGTCTCTTGTTCTGTGCCCCTCTGCGTCCTTTGGGAGCTTCATCCTCCTCTTCCTCGTCGTCACTGTCTGCTTTCTTGCCTCGACCTCGCCCTTTTGCTCCTCCTCTTCCTCCACCCCCTGCCTGTCTCCTGTTTCCTCTCCTCTTGGTGGCCCCGTCTGGATCACAAACATGCAGATCAGTTTATTTATCATCTCATTCTTTCATGAATCTTGATGAAAGCTGCTGGATTCCCTCACCATCGCTGTCGCTCTGCTCATCTTCTACATCCACACTCACTGAGGAAGAGCACAGAGAACAGTCAGGAGCTCAAATGGCGTTCATCAGCAGAGTTTTTCCTGAACACTCAGACCTTAGTGTTCCCTTTGTACTATAGATTCAGGGCTCACTGTTTAATTGATTTCAAGTATTTATTTGATCTTTTTTTATATATAAATTGGGGCTCCAGCTCATAAATTCAACAAAAAACAAAAAAATGTTTTAAACCGAGATTCATCAGCTTATCATCTACTAAACTCAAAGCACCTGCACAGGTCCTCCAGATGTCATTAAATTGGTTTAGTTTGGTTCAATGCGGGGAAAACCTCAGACTTGTCAACCAGCAGAAAACCGTCCTTGATCCGCTCCATATGCTGGGTAAGGCATTAAAGTTCCAATAAGAAGGCTGGCTGCTCCCGGACTGCTGTGTCCACAGAGATCACCAGAAAGTTTAGTGGCAGGACCAAATGTGGCAGGAAAAGAGACGACCGTGGACTTTAGCAGATTATCAAAAGAACAAGATTCAAGAACCTGCTTCCAGACATCCAGAAAGAGTGGAAGGAGATAGAGGAACAGCTTTAAAAACGACCACATTCAGGCGCATTCAGGAGATAGGCTCCACATCCACTTTTCTTCTTTTTGACAACGACGTCTTGGTCATTGGGGTGTCACATCTGATTATTTTTTTAAGGCAACTTAACAGCAGTGAGGCTTGCCAAGGAGCCAAGCTGCGCTTTCCCGTTTTTCTCTCTTGCCAGCACAGAGGTGCTGATGCATGCTTTTATTTTTAGTCGTTTAGGTTATTGTAATGCCCTGCTCTCTGGCTTCCCAAAAGAGTCGCTTTCAAACTTATAACTTCCACAGAACTCAACAGCACTAGTTTAGACAAGGACCGGGGGCGGGAACATATTACACCCATTTTAAAATCGCTCCATTAGCTTCCTGTGCCTTTGAGAATTGATTTTAAGATTTTTTTAATGGTTCACAAAAGTTTTAATGGTCTTGGGCCTTCTTATTTAAATGATGTTATTTTAAAGCTTTATTGATACCTAAGGATTCTTAATTCTGTCTGATAAAAGCTAGAAACTGATATTGATAAATCATGTAATAAAATTGTTACGGTAGAAAAGGGGTGGGATTATATAAATTCGCTTCCTTCCACTCCCTTTCAAGCAATATTTAATTTGATGTCTAATCATCCTAAGTTTGATAGGCAATTGTTTGAATGTAAAACTGATGATTGTAATGCTATGTGTACTATTCTTATTTGATTGGTTGAAATAAACCATTTCAAATCAAATCAAAAATTTCTAATCAAACTATGAGCCCTCGCAGACCCTGAGGTACTCTGGCAATTATTTTACTCATTATCTATCAATTCATTTGTTTATTTTCTCTACTTAATACATTTGTTTTTACTTTATTTATTTTTTAATTGTATAAGGACTATTATCATGATTTGTATGTTTTTAAAATACTATCCTTTTTACTATTATATTTATGATATTTAAGGTTACAATTTAATCATTTTACGTATTTTTTACATTACTAATATTGGTATCTAATATTATTTTTGTTATTGTTATTTTATGATCATTTGTATTCTGATGTTTCATGATCCAGTGTTTCCTCTTGGGGATCCATTGTTGTGGGGCATTACCGGCTTCACCTGTAGGGGGTGCTGTTGCTACGGTGCTCGTTCTCATTGGGCGGGCGGGGGTCCCGCTCTGTGGTCTAATAGCCATGGAGGGGGCCCTGGGCTGCCCTGTGTTGGGTGGGCGCTGTGGTAAAGACCCCTGTGGTCCGGCTGGGAATGAATGGATCCCCATGATATCGTTTCCTCACAGCAGAACCAAGCCAGACCTTCTTTAAGCTGCAGTTCTTTGTTTTTGTTCAGGGTTCTACTGGGGGAACTGGGTGGGTGGGGGGAGGAATATGGTGAGGGAGGGGTCCCATCTGTGCGTGATTGTCCTGTGTTTTCTGTTTTAAATAATTTTCATATTTTATGGCTATTTTATCTGCTTTTATGTTAAGCGCTTTGTGTTTTTAACCGAAATGAAAGGCGCTATATAAATAAATAAAGTTTGAAGTTCAGACGTGGCACGCGCGTGCAAAGACAGTGTTGTGTTGATCTGTTATCAGGCCGTTCTTGCTTACCCTTTGCTCCCCCTAGTGGCGGAATTGTGCATTTTGGTTATTCTCAAACAAACAAAAAAAACAGCAACACATAATTCGCCCCACGGGATAGAAATATGCTTTTTTTTTTTTTTTTAAACATCCTTGTGATTTTTCTTTCTCTTCAGGACTGGGCTGGATAAAGCCATCTGACGGGCCGGATTTGGCCCCCGGGCCGTGTGTTTGACACCCCTGTTCTAAACCAACAAGGTGTTCCCCTGTACAAAAATAAATATCAAAGGAAACCAGAGACTTTCCATAAAACTATTCTTTTTCTGACTTTTTAAAGTAAAAATACATTCTGAAAATCAAAACTTTTGAGGGTTTTTTTCCCAAAAGAAAGTCCCCTCAGGTCCCAGCTGCGTGGTGTTTTATTCCCTGTGATGAGCTTTCTGCCAAATGTTTTCTTCCTCCTTGCTGTCCCTTTGTGATGCAGTCACCAGTTTTTAATCCGTTTTCAGTGTAAACTACAGACTTTCCAGGTAAATTTACATCCGGTCAGATTGGATTGACTTTCTTACAAACGGTTGCTTTTTTCTTTTTTTAGCTTCTCCTCAAGGGTCAGAAGTAGGAAGACGGGGAAACCTGTGCTGTCCAGCCGTCTCCATGCCTGTTAGTGGATTAGATGCAACCTAGTTTTTGTAACCAGGTCATTGAGATGTGTATTTCTGCAGCCCTGACGTTCACAAATGCACACATAAAAGTTGGATAAAAAATGAATCCATTAAAGTTCTGGAGGTTCTGCTGCCTGTTTCAAATGGGTCTGACAACTCAACTCTTTTCAAACCTTCAAGTGGATGAAAAGTCCAGTTTTGACACAAACAGGAAGCTCACCATCATCAGACCGCACGGCTCCCTTCCTCGGCATGGTGGAACGTCAAAAGCAGCTTCCCTCCGGGTCTGTGTGTGCTGTCTGTTCTGCTCTGGCTCCCCACCAACACCCAACTCAAGTATCTGACTGGTCTGTCTCCATGGAGACGGCGGCTGCAGCTCCTCACTTGATGGATAATCAGGAGCTTCTTCAGAGATGAAAGCGCCAACTTTAATTTCAGCTCAAACCTTTGGAGGTGAACAGGCAGTCTGTGCGATTCTGATGGATTTCCAGGCTCTGGATCCTACGGGATGCTTTTCCAGGAGTGGTGCCTTTCTAAATGTGCCATTAAACACTCTCACTCATCTGGTTATTGGAGACCAAACACTTGAGAACTCCAGACGTGCTGAACATTTAATGAAGGTTTGGGTTTCCTCGTGCCAAGCCCATTCAAGCTGCACGCGCACAGATGCGACGTTTTCCTTCTTTCTGACTAATCGGAGTTTCTTGGAAACACGGCTGGGGGGGGGGGGGGGGGGTTGTGGGGGGGTGAGGGGAACTCTGACAGCAGAAGGTGCGGATCTGCTCAGCCTGCAGCCCAACATCTCCACCTCATTGAATAATACAGTGGAGCTCATTTTTCCGTCCATAATGATCCCATTACACGGTCGTGTGCTCCCTCAGGTGAGAGCCTCTTTAGAGCCACACAGGTGAACTGACAGGGAGACACGAGAAGCTGAACATGTGATCAGTGTGAAAGAAAAACCAGTCCCTGAAAAACACCAACAAACCCCCACCATCCCAAAGCTTATTAGAATAAGAATCTTTTATTACCATTATGCAGCGCACAACAAAATTGTTTTCAGCAGCTCTTTCTCAATAGACAAAAAAGCTCTTTTTCATAAAATAGTAAAATAATTGCACATAGAAATGAACAGAGTAGTGACAGGGGATTAGTGGGTTATAGTAAGTCTGTGTGTGTGCTTCGGGGGGGGTGACACAATTGTGTGATTGGGGGGATGGAGAGGGTGGATGGACCTCACCGCTCTGCTGTTTCTCAGTCTGTTCTTGTGGGTTCTGATGCCCCCTGTATCTCTTTCCAGAGGGAGGAGGTACAAACAGTTGGTGTCCCGGGTGGGTGCATGGGCTCTGCAGCTATCCGACCAGCCTTCCGTCGGACCCATCTGTTGTGGGAGAGGTCCTCCCACCATCTCCTGTGCGGTTTTCCCCACCCGGGCCAAGTCCTTCCTGTCTTGAGCGGTGCAGCTCCCGTACCACACCGTAGCGCTCAGACAGAGAAGTGTAGAAGTTTCCCAGAAGTTGTTTTGAGAGTCCAGTCCTTTTCAGCTTCCTGAGGAAGAGGAGTCTCTGTTGAGCCTTCTTCACCAGGTGGGATGTGTGCAGCGACCTGGAGAGGTCAGATGTGATGCGGATCCCCAGGAACTTGAACTTGAGCCTCTGTTTGGTGCAGTGTGATTCATGTGCGGTCCCTCTGTCCAGCTCCCCAGGAGGGGAGTGGGAAAGTTGGCTTCCAGTTGGCTCATCCCTGCTCCTCTACCTGACCATGTTCCTCGTCTCTGGCTAGTCTCTGCTCCTGCTCCTACTTCTGGCTGTGGTTCCTGTCTCCGGCTTGACTCGTGCCCCCAACTGTCCCCCCAACTCCAGCTGGATGAAGCTCGTCTGCTGGACTTTAAACATGTAGTTGTAGAGTTAGATAAGTTAATTCTTCTCTAAGAGTTCTGGTCCTGGGGTTCCTGTCCGTCCTGGGGGAGGATCCCTCCTTCATGTGGACACCCCTGAGTTTTCCTCCTTTTTTCCGGAATCCGTTTTTTTAGGGGTTTTTCCTTACCTCGAAGGGGGGTCTAAGGTCAGAGGTGTCCAGTTTAGCTTAGTCTGTTTGTTAGTTCAATGTAGTATTTTTCTATTGAATTCTATGTATTCATGATCCTTTTTGATTTTATGTTTCACTTTTGCAATTACCGATACGAAGCCCATCGAGACGACCGTTGTTGTGAATTTGGGCTATAGTGCTTCTCAAATAGTGGGGCGCGCCCGTGCGATGCCAGGAGGGGGCGCGCGGTAGTGGCGGTTTTCGGCACAGGTAATACGGGCAATTGTCCGGTGCGCAAATTTAACGTGGGGGCGGCGGTGACAGCGGCTCAGTGCTTGGAGAAAAAAATCTGTGCAACAATTTGGTTCCTGTTGTCTGTTAAATCACAGAGTTTACAGCCTGGAACCTGTGAATTCCCGTCCCTGCAGCCGCGCGCTCCCGTCTCCTGTCACACGGGGCTGCGTGTGTGAGAGGGAAAGGGGAGGGGTGGTGTGGGCTCTGGTTGCTAGGTGACACGGGGCACGAGCGCTGCAGGCGCTGCCTGTTGCCCAACACCAGGATCATGGAGTGCCTTTAGATTCCTCAGCTCATACTAATCATGTAATTTATTTATTAACTATTGTAGACATTTTGATAACTTGTCTTTGTTTTCCATAAATGTATTCTTTGAGATCATAAATAAACAATCCATCATTTAGAAAAATAATCAGCACAGTGTTATTTTTATCTATTTCTTCAGACTAAAAACCTTAAATATATTGGTCCTGCTGTGTTAATGTTTCAGATCAATTTTTACATTTAATATTATTTGTTGATTGAATTATTTTTCTCAGCATCACATGGTTCAGTTGGTCCAAATGTTTCTAGTTTAAATAAGGAGTGACAGATTTTTTTATTTCAAGCACTTTAAGCTTCTTTTCTGTTTTAGACTAGGGTTTGTGTGTGGCTAAATAAATGTAATATGATCTGAAATTTGAAAGTGGATTCATTTTGTTCTTTTCTTTTGTTAATGTTAAAAGAGACAATTTTAGGTACACTTACAAAATTTTTATAGATACCTAATATATTGTCACTTTGCGAGTGTGTGGGGGTATGGGGGGGGGGGGCACGAAACATTTTCTTTTTCCCGTGGGGGCCTGGCAAAAAATAATTGAGAAGCACTGGGCTATAAGTTCAAATAAAATTGAATTGAATTGAATTGATGTGGTCCACCCGCTCCATCTCCTCCCCATGATTGAAGAGGGGGGCTGTACCACCTTTTTAGAACTTCTGAAGTCCACAATGACCTCTTTGGTCTTGGAAGAGTTCAGGACGAGGTTGTTGTCGGCACACCATCCTTTTAGGTGCTGGACCTCCTCTCTGGGTCTCATCGTTGCTGGATTTGAGACCCACGATAGATTACATTACAGATCACAGATTACTCCAAACGTTTTACAAAGAGGGCCCCGATTTAGTGAGGTGAAACCGTGTGAGGGCCAACCAATCAGGTTGCATCTCATAATAACAGCAAATAAACTAGGTTATGAAAATACATAAAAATACATTTACATACATACAGGTCATGTGCTCTTCGACCTTCTCCCGGTGCCCAAAGCGTGTTACAGTCTCAGTCCCATTCATGCAAACACACGGGCATATTATTCATTTCCCAAGGGCCGGACTTTGGACATGCATGGATTACATGGTGTGTTTACGGAAAAACCTTTTTTTTGTGTGCTGGTCTCATTAAAGTGTCTTGAATGAGAATCTGATTTGAATTATGCTCCTGCTCAACCGCCGGCCGTGGTAACAAGGTAGAGCAGTCAACCTCTGATTGGAAGATTGCAGGTTCAGTCCCTGCCTTGCCCGCCCATGTGTCACAGTGTCCTTAAGCAAGGCACTGAAGCCCACATTGCTCCTGGTGATTATAGGTTGGCACTAGTGTGTGAAAGGGATTGTGACTGCCAAGCACTTTGGGCCTTCATGGAAGGTAAAGTGCGACATAAGTGAACATCATTTACAATCTTATATTTCTCACTACTCATTGTGAAACCTGGGCTGATATCCTGGCTGCTTCTTCTCTTTTCCTATGGTGGGAAGGTAGGTGGGTGAACGTTTACCTGCAAAATATTCATTAGCCCCTTCAGCTCCAGATTATATCCCAGAACATCAGGTGAGAGGGGAACAGCAGACTGTGCTTTAGAAAAGCAGCAGGTCCAGATAAGGTGTGCCCACGACTAATTAGAATGTGTGCAAATGAGGTAGAGGTCCTCTCCTGCATGTCCTCAATCTGAGCTTACTCTTGGAACATGTTCCATTCTTTTTGAAGTCCTCATGCATTATTCCTCTCCCCAAGGTCAGGAAACCCAAGGACAATAATGAGTACCGGCCTGTTCACTGACCTCACGTGTAATGAAGACCTTTGAGTGGTTGGTGCTGCAGCAGCTGAAGCCACAGGAACAGCATGATCAAGATCGGCTGCGGTGTTCACATAGTGAGAGATTAGGGGCGGTGCTATATCGCACTCTGTCATACCTGGGCCATAACACAATGTCATACTACACTTGGTTGGTAAGGTAAAGGGCTGCCATGCAGGAATCCAGGGTTCCTTTCCCGGAGGGGAATAAACAATGGTACTGGGGGCAGTTACCATATCAATGCCCAGCAATTCATATCACCCACTGGGGGTCCTTGGGCAAGACCCTTAACGCTACTGCCTCCTGGGTGCGGCTCGTCTGCAGCTCACCGCTCCCCCAGGGGGTGGGTCAAATGCAGAGAACAAATTTTGCCTAGGTGTGTAACAAAAAGTAGCACTTATTATTATATCATACAATGCATGCGTCGCAACAATTTTTGCTCAAAAATTCTATTTAAATATATATATTTTTAAAACTATCAACGTTTTTTTTTTTTTTTTAACATGTCCTGTCCAACAGCTGGGCAGACAGATGAGAGCTGAAGGCCTCTTGTGTTGGACATATTTTACTTTAACAACAGGGGTTATGAATCTTCTGACAAAACAGAGGAATGTCTGAATAAACCCCTTTTGTAGTTGAGGCCAAACTTTATTAGATTCCATCATATTTGAAAATGTTGGACCGGACGGAAAAGGAAGGGAGGGAAGAAGAGAGAGGGATGATAAGGGGGGGGGGGGGGGGTAGAACCATGAAGCAGCATAAAGCAACAAGTTTACTGAATGTTTATCATTACGGTAAGGTTCAAGTGCAGTACAAATCTCAAAGGGCGGGGCCTGTCCACACACACACTCAAATGCCATCAACACACCTGCTAGCTGCAGAAGTGTCCACCTGTCAACATGTACACAAAACATGTACACAAAACAAATAGTGTTCACACACGCATACTTATGCCTTCAAACCAACTGGTGTGAAATATTTCATTCATTCATTCAATCAAACTATTAGTGTAAAGGTGAGCTAACACCTGTGCTCAGGTGAGTGTTTATGTTCTTCTAAATGGATGATGGAATGTAAAAAAGAATGAGGGGGAGTGACCAGCCATCCCCACATCAAGACCACCACCGCAGCAGCAGCGGCAGCCAGAACCCCCCAACGCCAAACGGCAGCAGGCAGAGAACCACCGCCCCCCGGGGCGATCACACCCGCCCCCGAACCACCGCCCCCCAGGCGATCACACCCGCCACCCAAGCCAGGGCCATCAGGACCACCACAAGGCCCCCAGAGCCAGAGAGCAAGGAGGCATGGGGGGAAAAAGAGGGCCGCCCTCGCCCAGCCAGAAGAGCAGCCCCCCCGCCGCGCCGGGAGGGCCCAGTGCAGGGCCCCACACGAGAAGGGCGCCCACAGCCCCAGACGAGCACCTCATCACCACCCAGGAGTTCTGGGCATCCTCCCGCCCCAACCCCTGGTATGAGCCAGGACCCCCCAAGGGAGACCCGCTCTGCGCTCCAGGCAGCCACCCTACCATCAACGTTTTTGTCTTCAGAAGCCGTGGACTCATGCATAATCGCCGCAAGGGCTCATAGTAATTAGATTTTAACTTCGTGAAATCGATGACGTCATATCCACCGTTTGAAAAAAAAAAAAAAAAAGAAACAAGTAAAAGTGTGGTGTCCGGATTGCTTTTAAAATTCAGGGCACTACATAGTGCCGCATTATATAGTTTTATAGCAGTTAGGGGTTATGGTGGCACTTCAGACAGGATGATGAAATGGTGAACACCCTATGTAGTGAGTAGGGAAGGAATTCGGACACAAGTTCACAGGTCTATGGGGTGTTCTTCTATTTCCTCTTTAAGAGTTTTAAGGTGGCATTATGGAAAAAGTTAAATACACGACTTATTTTCCTCATAACAGCATTTTCTCAAAGCAGAACATTTTCATAATTCAGTTCAATTCAATAAACCTTATTTGTCACCTGAAGACGAAGCTTGACCTCATTCACCACGGCTGGTGAAAACAGAGTTTTGTTTGATAAAGTGTTTGAAAAGGCCATCAATTAAATTCAAATTCTGGTTTGGGGTTGAATCATTGCAGGATTTACACTGCATTACCCCCCCCCCCCCTCCCTCCTCCAGTAAAGGATGTTATTACTACAAGATAAACAAAAACAAATCTGAGATCAACTCCATTTCACAACAAATTTTAAAGACTATAAAACAAAAAAGATCTATATGTTGAAAAGCAGAAGTGACGTTTTTTCTTCACCACATTTGAAGGATTTTGTTTTGCTAGTTCTGCCATCTAGTGGTCAATCGTACTAAGAAACGTGAAAAACCCAAAAAAGGCAAATGATTGCTAAAACACACCGAAGGATGTGCGAGGATTTAATATTTGAATGTAACTGTTTGTGTGTTTGATAAAACGTCAGATTTTTCTATGTTTTAGAAGGAATTATTGGATGTGTGAACCTAAAACCACAACAAAAAGTGTCATGCAGCAGTTCTGGACCGTTTTCATTTTTCTTACAGCGCCTTGGACTGAAAGGTTCACAAACACACCCACCAAAACCTCTCTAACATGGTGAAAGACCCCTCCCAGAAATGACGACATACCAGTGGGAGAAACCATAAAAAAAATGAATAAGGCTTAAAATCATGGGGCTTAAAAGTAAAAACATTTCTCTACTGAAACCAAAACACACATATCGGGAATATCCAAAGGGAGTTTTGAAATTATATAGGGATGGCCACACAACCTACGGCCTGCCGGCTATTTTGTGGCCATGTGTTTAAATTAGTGATTTCCATATTTTCATGATGTGAGGAGGAAAAAAAAACGTTTTGAGTAAATGTCACCAAATTTCTCAAACACCACCAGATTAGGTCAACAACTGCAATCAAAGTTTCATTGACCTTTGACCTCGACGTGAGAAAGTTTGAAGATACTTTGAAAGGTGTTAGCCTGGCGAGCTCGCAGAAGTGGCGTTTTTTACTAAAATATTGTGAAAATGTAATGCATGAACCCCTGACTCAACACCCAATGTGGGCGTGGTCAACAAAAAACCTCAGCAGCCAAGAAAAAACCAAAAATTCACTTTTGCAGATTCTTCTAAAAATGGCATAACCTGTTCTTCACCCCCAGCAGATTAAAAAAAATAACATTGTTGCCATGGTGATGAAACACAAAAAACACAATTTTTTTAATAAGTTTATCACAGCTCTGACCAGAGTGGTAGGGGGAGAGTGAGGGGTGTGCAGCACTTGCACATCCAGTGGGGGCGTGTCAGGAGGGGGCCGTAGGGGCGGATGCTACCTGCAGGCCATACAACGCTGCTCACGGGGTTATTTTTTTATTTTAGGTAGCAATGTGTCAGAACAGAAGAAGACATTTCAGTCTCAGCCGCTTCCGTTTTTGGTCTAATTTCCCCCCCACGCTGGATCTTGGCCGTGCTGCTGGAGTCCCGTCCCGGCCGAGGGAAGCTTCACACCAAACCATCTGAGAAGAAGCCCCCGTAGCTGCAGCAGATTCATTTTGGTCTGCAGGGGGGTGTCACAGCTCCAAACACCCCCCTCATTCCAAACGGCTGCCCTGTCCTCTGCTCAGAATGTGCAGCTCCAACCCTGACTGAAGGCAGGCGCACACGCTCATTTACACCATACTTTATTGTTGTCAGATTACACACTGCAGTATATAAATACAAAGATTGTACAAACTAAAAGGGTTAAAAAAAAAATCAAAGCAGGCAGATCAAAAACAAGAAAACCTGAAAGGTGTATTTTAAAACCTACAAGACCACGTTGCAGCACAGTGACCCCCCTCCCACCCACAAACAAACACGCCTGCATCCCAAAACAATTCAATCATGAAAATGAAAAATGTAATAAAGACAAGCTGCATGTCACACGTGGAACAGAAGAAACCAACTCAAATAAACGGGGGGGTGTCTGTGACTTCAGTGGACGGATCAAGTTCACAGGCTGCTGGTCACAGCTTCAGTGGCAGAGAAAACCACGGCAACGACCTCTCATATGCTGCAAGTATGAACTAAAGAGGAGGGGGGGGGGGGGTCGACCAACCTGGGGGGGGTAACTCCAGACTCGGACGAGCAAAGGCTGAAAAACAAAAAGAGATCCATTTTGCTACTCAAGCCAGCAGAGAGCAAGCAGAGCTGAAAGGGAGGGGGGCACTAGCAGCAGGAGGTGCTCCTAGAGGTGTGGGGGGGGGCTCCACACCTGGTCAAACTCACACAAACACAGCAGACGCAGGAACCCCAACACTCAAGTCCTGGACGTGTGACAAAGGGAGGGCAGAGCGGGAAACTACCGGTGTGTGTATGTGTGTGTGTGTGTGTGTGCGCTTGTGTGTCTCAGGTCCATTCTTTCCAACGCTGACCGGTATTCAAAGTCCAGCAGAGCCCGCTCATATTCTCTGGATCTTGTCGGCGACCACCATGGGGTTCTCCTTCCGGATCTTGGCGGCGGCCTCGGCTCTGTAGTCGTACGGACAGCTGTGCTTGTCTGAGTAACGGTGAATCCCACAGAAAACGTTCCCGCAGCGGCAGTCAAAACCTGGAACGCCGGGCAGGAGGAGGTCAGTGATGCCGACTCAGCTTGTTTGTTCACACTCACACCTTCACAGAAAAAAAACTTGGCTGGTTGCTTTCTTAAAGTCCCACTCTGATCATCTTTACATGTAATTTCAAAGCGTTTCTAGGGGTCTTTTCATTCAGTTTGTTGTTTTTAGCCTGTGGTGTTTTCTAGGACATCGTTTCTGCAGAGCTCCAGGGTTTGTTAGAAATTCACCTCTGAGTTGTAAACAGGACCACCCCGTTAAAACCTCTCCCCATTACTGAAAGCTCTCTAATATCGAAGCTGTAGAGTTTGGACCCAGATTCCAACTCAGGCGAAGAAAACAAAGACGTACATGGATCCATTTGTCTTTTTTTTTTTTTTTTAAACAGCTTTTTTACATCTGCTCCTGATTCACCACAATCTGATCAAAGAAACACTCAGAAAGTAGTTTTAAGCTCAATTGTCTTTATAGATGTCCTCCGTCCTGAATAAAATGCTACAAGAACAAGTCCAAAACACCATTTTCATTGGAGTGGTGTATTAAAACGTGTTGGTGAGGGTCTCGTTCCTGGCTTCATGCTCAGATCAAGTTCCGTAAGTTCGTCTGCTCACCTGTAAGGCCGACCTTTTTGCGGCACATAAAGCAGCGGTTCTTCCTGGGTTTTTGCGACTCGGGGGTTTTGTCTTCTTCACTGCCAGCAGTGGAGGGACTGCAGACAGACGGCTGGCTCACTACTGGAGAAAAAGCAGCGCCATGGTTACAGCAGGAAACGACCACTCACACAAATCAATACAGCCAGATAACTGCATAAAACTATCTGCAGACTGAGTGCGGGTGAGTCTCACATTACAGTTCTGGTCTGTCTAAATATGGATACAACGGCAGGCTCACAACAAACAAGTCGGTGCATGTGACAGAGACAACAAACGTGCTGTTTGTGAAGGAGTGTGTGTGCTTTAGCTCTCATCTTGCTGATGCCTCTCTTTCTGTTGATCTCATTGTGTTTGAGGCTTCATAATGTCTGGAGTGCCACAAGCCTACTTTCTGTTCACTCCTAAGGAAAACAAGTTCTCCTTCCACCATAGCAGATGACAGATTCATGTTCTCTGAATGTGAGATGAGCTCAACTGTAAAACAACCGTTCCTGCCGTCAGCTCCGCCCTGCAATGCTCTGGATGGCGGCGTTTCCCAAACAGGGCTTCATGAACTACAGTTGGTGCTAAAAATGACTCACAAAAGCGCTCAGTGTGCATCTTTGAATAAACTTCCTACACTTAATGTCTGCTCACAAAACAGGCAACTGTATTTAGGTTATTGAGTGTGTGCGTGGGGGTTTGGGGGCTTACTTGGTTCCAAATCTTGTGCTTTGCTTCTAGATGCTGCTTTCTCCTCAGACGAGAGGCTCATTTCCGTCATTTGTTGCGTTACGGCGACGGCAGGTGAACTTCCACTGAGAAGGTAGGGATGATATTCAGAGAAAAATCCCTCTGAAACACGAGGTCTCACTTCCAAACCTGACCTGACCACACTGTTCTGGCACATGACTAAGTTCTGAAGCTTGAAGAACCAAGCCGGCTGGCTCACCTGAGAGTGTTGGCGCCCGCAGCCTCAGAGGCAGCGGCGGCCTCAGCTGCCTCCTCTGCAGCAGCAACTGCTGCAGCTGCAGCATTGTTCAGGGTGGCCTCTAACCTCTGAATGGCTGAGACCTCAGCAGTGGAGCTACTGTTGGATCCTGAGGGAGACATTTTCAGAGCAGCCATACATGGGGGGTGAGGGTGGGGTTAATGGATCCACTGTGCTTAAAAGGGAGGAACAAAAACGCAGCAGATCTTACCCACAGCAGTCAGGGAACCAACCCCTCCGTTGTTCTGCCTCGACAGGTGCTCCTTGTGGCACACAGAGCACATGCCATTTGTCCTAGGGTTGCCATAGAAACCACAGCCCGTGGCACAGAGCATTGGGACTGGGCTCTGATTGGTCTCTTGGGCCATAGTGGACCTGAAGATGAAACAAGAACACAAACCAATGAGAGTTTCTATCACTTTAAGTGTCTTTGGATTAATGCAGTGCTTCTCAATTAGTTTTTGCAAGACCGCCCCTTAGAAAAAGAAAATGCTTTAATCTAAGTTTTTGGTGGAACTGTGACCGAACAGTAAGTCCGCCCCCACATACCATCATGCATCTGTTTACACACTCTCCAACTAGCTTACAGTCCCTCACACCCCCAACCTAGCACTAGTGGTGGTACAAAAATGGCGAGCAATACGGGTGCAGCTTTTACCCAGATACCGACAAGAAAAAGAAAAATGTACATGGACCCATTTGTCTGCAAAAGGATGCATCAGAATGGAGCAGAGCTTGAAGCCTCTAGCTTCTACATAACAAATAGGATTTTCTTAAACTGCATTTTTTTTCATCTGCTCCTGATTCACAATGGCTTAAAGAAAGAAATACTCTGAAGTAAGATTTTTGTTTTCTTTAAAGATATCAAAAACAATTTTCATTGCAGTGGGTCCTTAACAGGTTGATCTGGTGTATGTTTTATTCTTCTGATGTCTCTCAGTGTTGTTCATATTGTTTTATGTAATTAATAGCATCAACGTTTTATTTCTGGTATTTTATTCTCATTTTTGCAATTCTCATTCTTCTCAAGAATCCCACCTTAGGACAAAGGCAGCAAATAAGTTTTGATGAAAGCATTATGGTGTGACTGTTTAGCATGTCAATGTTTTTAAATCTGTCCCTATTCAACAAATAAATTCAAATTTTTTTGTTTCTAATAAATAAGCCACGAGGCTAAGGGAGATTTTCCCCCTGTCTCTTTTTTCTTCAAGTTCATTCAGGCTCTTAATGACCAATAATTCAAATCAAAACACAAACATGTTAGTTTGTGGATGAGGAAATCAGCAGGACTCAAGTGGACTTTTTTCCTTCATTTCCCCCCAAACGTTGGTCTGTAATGATGGGATGTTTGTAGTCAGAATAGATTCCTGTCATAGTTCATGCCGCCTGAGATCACATGGACGGCAGTATGACAGCTTTCCACTGTTACCGCAGTGCAATGTGACACTGATCTCAACATCTCTCTCACACACACACAGAGACACACACAGAGACACAGACACACACACACACACACACACACACAGACAAATTACCACAATGGAGCAAAGCTCCGAACACACGTATTTATAGAGGAGCTCTAGTTTGTTGCCAGGATTTATTTCCCAACCAGTTGGGCAAACCTGATCAGCAACAACACAATCTAGCCTGTTTAAACTGCTCAGGTCACACGTGATTCTCAGCCGTGCTGCTTACAAACACCGGGTCTCAGCTGATTAGGCTCGATTCTACTGCCTCGTGTTCTTAACTGCACTTTACTCACAACCATTCAAACTTAACCAACTAATTAGGTCTGTTGCAGGACTAATCAGACATAAAACTGCATGACCTGTTGGGTGCTTTTAAATAGTAGGAAGCCACATTACAAGTCCCCTTCCTGGATTGGGAGGGTTGCATCTAAAAACAGACCAACTTTGCTGGTCTGTGTCAGAATCTGTAGGTCTCTATTTAAATCTTAGCCACGTCATCAAAAACAGCACCACATGAATGTTGAGTCTGTGACCATCGATTATGGATGTGCAAATGTTCATTTCAGTTACCACCCAGAATGAAATGTTAACTGTGAGCTAAAAAAAAAAAAAACTGGTTTAAAGATGCAGGGACTCCAAGTAAAATACCACAATCATGTAAATTCAGTTAATCTCATCTCTACTGACCAGTCTGAGCAAGTAGCTCTGTTTTTAAGCAAAGATAGCATTCATGAAGATGATCAGTTACAGACACTATCTGTAGACTTTGTAACAATCTGGGACTAGAATGTCTGTGGAACCCTGTGTTCATTGGTTGGTTAATCAATTTCTGTTGAGATTAAAAGGAAAACTAAACCATTTGAAGTATGTTTAAGGATATTGCTTATAAAATAAAGTAAAAACATATTTGATGTTTTAACTCACACACTAACACAAGTGAAGAAATAAGAACAACATAGTATCCCATTTTTGAGCGTTGAGGATTAACATGTGAAAACAACTTTAGTTTGTGGTTTTTAGCGTCTAGTTCATAATATTTTCGGAGTTCTAATAGATGCGGACGAGTTTTAGCTATAATTTGTAATTATTAATAGACTCGTTCAGTCAAACCGGCCCGTCTTAAACCAGCGGCACCTGTGGCTGAGAGTCCAGTCGGGATGTGTGACCCCGGCACCCCCCCGCCCTGCTCAAATGTTTGTCTTTTCAACAAAACACAATCCGAACCTTCTCGATATTTTAACAAACAAAGGGGGGCTTTTGTGACCAAAAACATTATATGCGATAATAATCATTTGCTCCCACGCCGTCACCGGCCTTCGGCGCTGCTAATTCTACAAATCCACTGAGTCATGCTAACAGGCTAATGCTAATGTTGTCTGAAAAAGAGCTAGATCACATGAGGTCAGTAAGTTGGTAAATAGTTTGATACACAAATATGTCAAACGGGTCCAAGTTCACTTAAGTAAATCTATGTTACTTAAAGGTTTCAACAAACTGAGCCAACAGTCGAGGGCTAGCAACACCCAGAAGGAGCTCTGCTTAGCTGTTAGCACGCTAAAGTTTAGCCGAAGCTAAGTTAAAACAACAACTTCAGATGCTGCTTTGTTTGACCTTTTCTCCGGTAAGGAGCAGGAAAAACGTGCTTATTAAAAAAAACAAGACATGAAACTTACTAAACTACGTCAGGGTGTGAACAGCGTAGAATAATTATATAGAACAGACCAAACAAAAACGAAATATAAAGTTAGCTAACAACTGACGGTAAACTAACTTGTTTTGTAGTCGAACCGCTAGTAGCAGTTTCTCATTACCAACACTTTTTGTTGTTCTAAATGAATCGGTGTTAAACGATTCAACGATAACGTTTTGTACTTTGGTTCTTTGTTTCTGCTGTAGTTTCTGTTAACGTGACGCCGAAAAGCTTTAGTCGGAGCTTAAGTATTCAGCACACGTGCTCGTTCCTTAGGCTTAGCAAAAACATGTTTACTTAACGTGAAACCTAACTTTAACTTTGTTTTCTAACTTTTATCTGTAATAATAACATATTTAGGTCCCTTGAGTACATCTTAGGGCGGTTTAAGTGCGTAGCGTTTACTTACCTTTGTGTGAGGCAGACGCTGCTGTTTAAGGCAAGTTTTTCGACTGACGGTAAAATGACTGGATTAATCTTAAAGTGAACTAACTAGGGTCGTCTAGGTAGGCCGTTACTTGTATGTTTCTTTTCGGCCTCTCAGGGTCACCCCCCACGAAGCTGCAGAGACGGCTCTCTGGCTCTGAGAAGTGGTTTCGGGTCTGGTTGTAGATGTCCTCTGTGGCCCTCCTGTGTTCTGGCATCTGTTTGGTTTTACGTGCTGCGTTTGCGTCTGCTCCGCTTCCGGTGGACGTCACGGAAACTGCTCCCTTGTGGTTTGGGAGACTGAAGTACGCTCACGACAGATCCTCCAGCTTTGTGAGACACGAGTCCGGAATTATGTTGCGCGGATACCTGATCGATGGTAGATCATTAATCGCTCTCCAGTACTTTCACGTTCCCTGCATTTGGAACCACACTTCTATGACATGCCGCCTTCTAGTGTAACTCGTAAACCCCAGCTCCACACAAAACTTCTCGTTTTTCATTGTTTTGAATCAATTGAAAAGAAAATTATCACTTCACTAAAGGACCCTTGTGATACATTTGCTTATCTTCTTATTTTTTTAATTGGGTACCTTTCCTAAACCTAACTGATTTGATTAGTGGATATTATATATATATATTTTTTTTACAGTTGACCACATGTTTTTTACATTTTCGCAGCTGTATTTATTTAATATTTATTTAACATGAATCTCAATTTTGATAATACTTTTAATAATATTTGTTATAATAATTTTCATAATAATTTTGAATAATTTATTATGAATGTCATTTTTGTATGTCCTTTTTTGACGTTATATCATATAGAATATTTCTGAATGTCTTTTTTGCTGCCACAGATAAATTTCCCCATTGTGGGATTAATGAAGTCATCTAATCTAATCTAAACTATCGCATGAGCGTAAAACTACTCACAGAACTAGCACCTACATCCAAACAATATACCTGCCCCTGGTGCGTAGTATGAAGTGTAGAAATAACTGGCATTGTTCCTCATGTTTTTGGAGATTAAGAAACAATTTAATCTTTTTGAACACCTCTAAAATTTAGAGAAATCTACAAACAAAGCATGCAAGTTTTATCTAAATGTGAACGCATCTAAATAAAGCTCTATAATACCTCCTTCTACTTGTTTTGATTTGTTAATTTTTCATTTTTACTATTGATAGATCTTTGAAAAGCTACTTCTCCACCACTCTGACAATGGTTATGTAAAAAGCCTTTGGTTCCTCTCTTTATTTACATTTTCCATCCATCCATCCATCCATCCATCCATCCATCCATCTTCTGGGCTGCAGAAGCCTATTGCAGATACAGTTGGGTGAGGGCAGGGTAGGGACACCATGAACATTTCGCCACACATGCACACCAAAGGATGGATTAGCCAATTAACATGTAAAGCACGTTTTTGGACTGAGGGAGGAAGCTGGAGTGCCTGGAGAAATCCCACACATGCATGAGGGCAACATGCAAACTCCACTCCGAAAAGACCCAGTTGGGATTTAAACCACTGCACGATATTTACAGTATATTAGTATATTTCTATGTCAAATATTTACCGGTACTTGAGAAAATGTTTTTTCTAGAAGTGCAAAAAAAAAAAATCCTTTTAAAGAAAGGGTTGAAAAACAAGTGTCTTGTTTTTTTTTAGAATAGAATGAATTAGAATAAAACTTTGTTGATCCCACAAAGTGAAACTGTTACCATAGCTCTGTTAAAACAACAGAAAGATAAAAAAAACAAAAAACAAAATCATTGCTAAAAAATACAAATACTTTAGAGTAAATGACTAAATGAAAGCAATGTGAGCCCACTTAATTGTGTTGTATTATTTTTTATATTATTTTATTTGGTTAATCCATATAAATGATTCCATTTAATTTGATTAGATTATTTTGCACAAATAAAATAAAATAAAATTAGAAAAAAGAAAAACTGAAAACACTGAAGAGAGAGAGGCGAAAAGCTTGTAGGGCTTATTTAAGCCTCCACGTAGTACATTTGCACAAATTCTATAAAGAACTCAGAAGTAAAAAGACAAATAAAATACAAAAAATATTACAGTGAGAATAAATCAAAAGTTCATCACAAAGTTCATCAGAATAAATAAAACATTTTAATGGACAAAATGCATGTGGATTAGACTAAAGGCAGAGGTTGTATGGTTTTTTTTAGCCATTTTTGCACCACTAAAGAGAGGCAGCTTTTCCCTACATTGCAAGTCATTTTTGCTGCCTTGAAACTGACGTTGACATGTAAAAACTTTAGGACGGACTGGATTCAACTTTAGGAAAAGCTGAAGACTTACGAGTAAAGTGAGAAAGTAACTGTCAAAGAACTGTGAAATACATTGAGAACTGCTCAGGAATATTCCCCTCACTACAATATTTTAAAGGTAGAAAAATATATTTGAGAAACATTAATGTCATAAATAGTGAAAATTTGAAGTCTCTGAAGTAATGTGGCATATGAAGTATGCAAGTTTGCTCTGCAGCATTTTTGCCAAACAAAAATGTTATGAAGAGTAGTTTGCAAAGTATTCACCCAAAATACATTACAATAAGACAAATAGGGAAAAATCAAGCTGTCAAAAAGAATTTAAAGAAGTTTTGGGCCACACATGACTCCCAATTTTATGCGGACATTGAATAAAACTTTTGTTTTTTGATCGGCAAAATGGTCAAAAGAAAGGTTCTTACTCAAGTTTCTAATCCCGGCATGATATTTTCCTAAATCTATCCAGTTTACATTGCAGTTCCGCAAACATCCCAACATGTCTGCCTGGGATGGAGTGGGCTGAGCGGCTCCCTCAAAGCTCTGGGAGACACAGGTGTCAACATGTCCAGGTGCTGACAGCAGGAAACACGGATAGAAACTGCAGCGCCGGGTGTGCGGAAAAAGAAAACGCTCGCGCTGCTCAGTTTTGTAAACTCATTCTCACCAAATGAGACTGGAGTAGCAGAAGTAAGATCATTCAGGATCCTAGAGGGGAGCACAAGGAATGGCTTGAAGAGCTCACAGAGATGGAGAGAAGAAGATTTGTGCTATTTGCACCATTTTCCAGAAAATTTTGAGTCAGGTTTCAGTAAAAATGTACTTTTTTTAATCCACCATCATAGTTCAAACTATGGCATGAAAAATCAATTTTCCAAAGCTGCTGATCCTCTTTCAGGTCACTGGATCCTTTGGTGAAGGCAGGACACAGTCCAGATGGGTTACTAGTCCATTGCAGGGCCACACAGTCACAGACGTTGTGAATCATCAATTAACCTAAATGTGTTTGCACATGCCTGAGTGCCAGGATAAAACTCACACATGCATGGGGGGGTAAACGTGCAAACTTGACGCAGAAAAGACCCGGCTGGGATTTTAACCAGGCCCTACTTCCTGTGAGGCAAAAGTACAAATCACTACACCACTGTTCTACTTTAGTACCAAACACAGGAATAACGAGCTTTTCTGAAAAAAAAACCCAAAACAAAACAAAAAAAAAATTGTATACATTCTTTTGCAAGGAGGGATTCAAACATGTTTTAACATAAAAATGACAATAAACTGATAAAATAATTAAGTGTCAGAATAAAATCATTTTTAGGGCAACATTATAGCAGCAAAAAGTGGTAGACTTTGAGTTTATTTGATGAAGAATACCTGAGCATAACAAGTATAGCCGGTATAGTATAGACCATGCACATGTAGTGCAGGGATATACTAACTGATACTTCTTTAGACTAAATTGGAACTTTTTAAGTTTACAATATATTCCATCATCTTCTTCCGTTTTGTCCCTTTTGGGGTCACGGGGCTGCCGAAGCCTATCCCGGCCACTTGCGGGTGAAGGCAGGGGACACCCTGGACAGGTCACCAGCCTGTCTAGGTTTACAATATATAGATATAAAATGTAAACTTCAAGTGCACTGCCTCACTTTTAGCCTACTTGAAGTGCATTTAAATAGACAACTTTTTGTTACCCCTTAACAGATTGTGTACTTCCTACATTACATATATGCAACTTATAGCATGCTTGCTAAAATGATGCTCAATTGTACTTAAAAAAAAAAGAAGCTGCAGGCAGGGTACTGTTTGTTTTTGTAAAGGATTGTTTTTGAGAGCCTCTTGATTCTTCTTGTTTTTGTTTTGCATTAAAAAAGTGTTTTCCTTGTTTAGATGCAAACAATAAAGTAGTGTATGTTTTCATCTAAATGTTTTTAATGTAATAGCTCTAGATTAGAAGAACGGAGTTCCATATTCGGGAAGAGGGAAGTGACCTAAGAAGAGCGTGGTCACGTGACCTAAAGTTGTCTTGGGAGCGCATCTGACACAGACTCGTTTATCCAATCAGAATCGCCGCAGACGCCCGGCGCAGCCAATCGGCTTGCAGCGAGCGAGGATTTAAACCACGACTCGTGCGTTAAAATCTCCACCTTCTCCGCTTCGATTTCGTGGTTGTTTGTGGCAGAGAAGCAGGCAGAGACATGGCTCTGAGAGTTACCAGGGTAAGGCTAAACCACATTTCACCTTCCTCTCCGTTTTTTTTTTTTTTTTTACCGGAGAAGAATGATTTCAGGGAAGCGCGTCTTTCTCTGGTTTTAAATGTTTTGACGTGTTTTCTGACTGGACTGTGTCCGTCAGCGGAAGCTAGAGGTCAAATATTATTGTTGGGTTGAATTTATTGACCGTGCTTCTTCACCACTGCAGGCTTATCTCGAGCGCGCTTGCTTTTGTCCGTTTTGTCGCTGCAGAACCGACTGGCCTCCACTCGGGCCGAGCTGGGCGGAAAGACGTGCTCGGTGGCCGGGCCTACACAGAAGCCCCGCGCGGCCCTCGGAGAGATCGGAAACGTCGCAGTTATCAACAAAGATGTCACGAAAAAGGTAACATCTATTTATTTTAAAATGAATTTTCTAAATAGATGTCTTCTCCACTTATCGAAAAGTGATTAACTTTTTCTTAGGTCAGGTTTAGTGTAGAAGTGAGGGTTTGGGCCTGTTCTGATCAGAAAATGTGTCTAGTGTGCTGCTTAGGGGCCCTCAAGTATACAGGTTGGAGGTTGGAGGTGCAGTTAACCTGAAACTAAGTCTAAGAATGTACACATCCATTGCATAATTTAAAATCTTTGCTTACAAAAAACATGAGTTTGGATGCACATTTGTGAAAATAGAAACTGGTGTTACTTCTGTACGATCAGCTCAGTGCAGAGCTTCAAAACCTGTACAGCTAGGACTTGTGGCTTTGCCCTGCAGCTGTGGAGAGTTCCCAAACTGTGCAAGAAGCTTAGAACTCAAATGAAAAGAGCCCAGCTCATGGCAGTATTTTGAGTTTGACCCCTCTTTCTTTCTTCAGAATGTCAAGACGGAGGTTGCTAAGAAGACAAAGATTCCAGCTAAAGCTGAGAAGATTGAGCAACCAAAAGCTGCTGTGGTCCCTGTTAAACCAGCACCTGAAGTGCAGGTGAGTTGGTGTCGTTGGTTGTCACACACCTGGTTGTGACGTTTGTCCTCCACGGTTGACCCATCCTCTGGGGGCAGCGGTGAGCTGCAGACAGGGTTGTGCTTGGGAACCATTTGGTGGGTTACCCCCTCCCAATCCAACTCCTTACAGACCCACTCTGATTATTGCCTTGTTATGTAAGACTCATCTAAAGAGAATTGAGATTAAAATTGCATTTCTGATTATTTTATTCAAATGTTGTATATTGAAAACAAATGCTGTTTGTTGGGGGGGGGGGCTCCCTGCTCTGCTCCAGTCTGCTGCGTCCCCTTGTTGAGTCGAGCAGCGAGGCTTTGGTTCCATCCTAAGTCTTTGCTGTGACTCGACTGGAGTTGAACCCTCTGTCTACCAGTCTTGGGGCAGACGCTCTACCACGAGGGTGATGTGCGATGATTTGAAATGACCTTCTCACAGGTGCCAGTCCAGGCTGACCCTGCATCCCCCACCCCCATGGAGACCTCTGGATGTGAGCCTGCTGACCTCTGTCAAGCGTTTTCAGACGTCATCCTCAACACGGCCATCAGGGACGTGGATGCAGATGACTACGACAACCCCATGCTCTGCAGTGAATATGTGAAGGACATCTACAAGTACCTCCGCCAGCTTGAGGTCGGAGTAAAACCCGGAAGGCTGCATTCCTGATATGTGCCGTTTCCCTAAAGAGGCGTTTGTTGTTCTGTAGGTGGAGCAGAGCGTAAAACCAAACTACCTTGAGGGTCAAGAGGTCACCGGAAACATGCGAGCCATCCTCATTGACTGGCTGGTACAAGTGAGCCTCAAGTTCCGTCTGCTGCCGGAGACCATGTACATGACTGTGGGAATAATCGACCGCTTTCTTCAGGTGAGTCTGTCAGTGTTCCTCCTCTACAGACAAGATGGGCTCCAACTGACTTGTGTGCTGAGTTTACTTTTTTTTTTTTTAATTTAATTTGTATGTGGGCCTTTCAACAGGACCATCCAGTCCCCAAGAAGCAGCTGCAGCTGGTTGGCGTGACCGCCATGTTCCTGGCCTCCAAATACGAGGAAATGTACCCTCCGGAGATCTCAGACTTTGCCTTTGTGACAGACAGGGCTTACACCACTGCTCAGATCAGAGACATGGAAATGACTGTTCTGCGAGTGCTGAAGTTTCAGCTGGGCCGCCCCCTCCCACTGCAGTTCCTCAGAAGGGCCTCAAAGATCTATGAGGTATGGCGCAGTGTTGCTTTGCCCAAATGTTCTCTTCCACCACTGCACGTGCTGAGGTGAAGGTGGGATTTTATTTTTTCTCAGGTAACTGCTGAACAACACACCCTAGCCAAGTACCTGCTGGAGCTCTCCATGGTTGACTACGACATGGCTCATTTCCCGCCCTCCATGGTGGCGAGTGCAGCTCTGGCACTGACGCTCAAGGTCCTGGATGCAGGGGAATGGGTGAGTGACACTTGAAGGGTTTGCTCTCATCTCTGACTTGCCTGGGTCAGCATTGGATATGAACGTCTCCCCCTCTGCATACCCCCCCAGGATGTGACACTGCAGCATTACATGGGGTACACAGCAGAGACCCTGACTCCTGTCATGGCGCACATCGCTAAGAATGTCGTGAAAGTCAACAATGGGCAAACTAAACACATGGTAATCCTTTTTCAATCCTCTTGTAAGCCATAACTTGCACGAACTCTAACACTTATGCCCCCCCCCCCCCCCCCTACAGGCCATCAAAGGAAAATACTCGACATCAAAGCAGATGAGGATCGCCACCATCTCTCAGCTCAAATCCTCTGCGGTGAAAGATCTGGCGACACAGATTTCCTAGTGAGGACAGTGTACTGCCGTGTACAGATGGACCGTCGCTGGGATTTGTGCGTTTGGGATTGGTCTTTTTACCGACTACAGTTTAAAATTTTTATTTTTATTTTAAAAGTGTGCCTGAAGTTTTGACAGTCAGCCCTCAATCACAGTAGTTCCACCCAAAACATCGGACTCCTCGGAGCTCAGTTGGCTACATCTGACCACAGAAATGCACAAACTTGTTTTTATCTCTACATCACTTGTTAGCTAGCCGGCTGAGCTCCTGAACCAGTGTGGATATACAACTACAACAATATGCTACCGGTGTTGAGGTGACTATGTAATATGTACAGTATTCTTTTAAAGGATTTTAGTTGTATGGGAATGTTTTTATTGTATTTCAAATGTTTTTCTTTTTTTTTCTTTTTTTTAAATGTCTATTAAATGACCTTAATCAAAGATTAGTCCTTGTTGCTGTGAGTTTATTTTTTCACTAGGGGGCGCTCCAAGGACACAGACGACTGTCTGCAGATTTTTGCCGATTTTAATGTTTAAGACTCAGTTTAAAATGTACAGTTTAAGGCTTGAGCTGTTAAGATGCGTTAAAATCAATGTCATCACCAAGATTAGTCTGAAAGTGGATGTGTTATGTAAAACTCAGTCCAAAGAACTGAATTTGTAAATTCTTCACCATTTCAAATATTTTCTGAAACTTTTTTTGTAAATTTACTCTATGAAAGATGACTACTGCTAAGCTAAAGGACTTTATTTTATTTTTTTGAGACATTTTAAGTTATGTACAAAGGGGGGAAATGAGAACTTGGTAGGAAAAATTGTAGGAGTAGTAGGAGTTAGTTCCCAATATTTCACAAAGGCAGACGGACAATGTCATGAGTCAATCTTGCAAAGTATATTTAATGCCAATTATATGCATGTGTATATATCGCATACACATTAGTGTGCACATAACGCATGGCACACCACACACCATAGACATCAGTAAAGGCTAATGGCGCCTCATTGACACCTCACAGCTGAGGCCAAAACGGAGTTGGTGAGTTGGGAGGGGTGTGTGCCCCCCTTCTCCTGGGGTAGACTGGGTAATGGTAAGGATCAGAGATGTCCTGGATGCCTGCAGGGCAATTGCTTCAGGGAGGAAAAAGCTGCAGCTAAAACCTGGACATCGTTCATGCAGCAACAGGATCGGAGATTCCTGCTGAAGACTTGAAGCCCACTGATGCTCTATGGGTGACCAAGTGCTGGGATGGGCCGAGCACGTCGCTCTTCCACTCGCGTGGTGTTTTCCCACAGGGACAAATGGTAATTATTCTCAGCTTTCCTGTGAACCTCGGCTCCTAAATCCCTGGATCAAACAGAACTCATACTTGCCGGATGAGGTCATGACTGGGCGGCGTGTCGGTTTACAGGCAGGCTCCTCCTCCCTGAGCTTCATGCGTTTGCAGCAGACGGAGCAGATGACCTTCATTCATCTGTGATGCCTGAGGAGAACATAGCACTGACACTTTCTCCTAAACACAATGAAGATAACCATCACTGCTCCAGAGATTTAAAGCAATTTAGATTTTATTTAAGCATTTTACAGGTAACTGTTTTATTGTTAAAACAGATATCCCAATCAAAACTAACCTGATCTAATCAAATAAAACTCAAAAATAATTACTATTATTAAGCTTTTAAATACCCGCCACCCCCCCACACAAAATTCATAAATCTACTCGTAACCATGTCTTTTACTAGCTGGGATAGGCTCCAGCAACCCCACAACCCTAAAAAGGATGAAGCATGTTTGGAAAATGGATGAATTGAACACATTTCAATGTTTTGAATATAAGTTTGAAGCTGAAAGAAACATATTTTAAACAAATCAAGTGTAAATGCTGCTCACTTAAGCAGCTGAAAGCTATAAACAGACAGTTATAAACAGACAAAATGACAAATGAAAACAAATCATCTTGAATAAGTTTTTAGCGTTCTGTGCTTCGCCATGTTCAGTTCTCTAGAAAAAAAATAGGACAGGGTTTTTTTTAATTCTTTTCGAAAGTGGTGTGTATTGTTAAGAAAAACAGCCTTGATTTTTAAGGAAACCTTTTTAACATAAAAAACCCACAGGCAAAATTAAACAGTATTGATTGCTGTAACAGGAGAAAGTTTGTTTCTCAAATGTAAGTTAAAAGAACATATGCAAGTTATAAGAAACGGGAGCTGGTGAGTTTGTATTATCTGCTGGAAGTTTCTTTATATTTCTGTCTTCATCTTGGCCTTGACTTTGACACATGTGCTTAGAGATTTGTGGGGGCTCAGTGTGGCTGATATATGTACATGAAGATATCTAAGGCATTTTGTAATTTGACCCACTTTTTGAGTCAGCCTGCCAGGAAAACATCAGCTCTGATCTGAGATAATTCCCTGTGGAGTTTCTAGGAGGATACTGCTGTTCCTGTTGACATGTTGTAAATAATTTCATTCTGCCTTCTTCTTTTTTTTTTTTTGGTTAAAAATCATCCTACAGAGGTCAAAATCCATAAAACGGGAGCTGGTGAGTTTCTATTATTTTTATTTCTTTAAAATAAAGTTTTTCATGGATTGTGGGTTTTATCAGATGTAAAACTGTAGAGATTTGTGGATGTTTATTGGAAAGTCACAACTTTCCCCCCGTAAAAGGATAAATTTGGTCCCACAGTTTTGTACAAAACTGCTTAAATACAGTTCTGTCTGCTATCTATTCTTCATATTCTGTCCTTGTAAGGATTTTAGAGCTTTTTGCAGACATGACTGTGTAAATCTCAGTCATCTTCATAGCACATCCTGTAAACAGGCTTCCTGTTGCCATGGTTTCTTGTCATAACAGATGAGCCCTACAACTGAGAAAAGTGTTTCAAAAGCACGCTAACATGCAGCCTTTGCTTGATTTTGGTCCATGTAGTTGTCATGAAAACGATGGCGTCAACAGCACACACTGCTCACGATGAGGCAGGTTTTTTAGCATTCACATGGCTACAGTCCAGCTCTGTTACTTCCATTCTACTCCATGTTAACTGAAAGTTTAACTTGATGTCTTTGAAAGCTAGAGAAGCAGAATGACTGTTGTGTATTGGTCCCTGTGAATGTTGTTAAAGACTGTTTCCTTAAATTCTTTATGCTACACCTTTTATTTGTTTCTATCCATCAATGTGTAAAAAATCTTTTGAGTCAAAGTTTTCTTTTGGGTTTCACCAGATGTTCAACTGTTTTTATGTTTCTCTGATGGACGCCCCCTTACTGAGTTTGGTTCTGATGGAGGTTTCTTCTTCTTCTACCATTTGGCCCTTTATATATAGACTATAAGGCACCTCAAAGGTAAAGCAGTTATCTGCAGGTACTGTTTCAGTGCATGTGGGAAGCTGTTGACTACAACTGGGGACATTGTTGAGTGTACCTCTGAGTACCTCAAGTCTCTGGATGCTGTGGGGGTGTCTTGGCTGACACGTCTCTGCAGCATCGCATGGCAGTCGGGAACTGTACTACTGGACTGGCAGACAGTGGTGGTTCCCCTTTTTTAAGAAGGGGGGCTGGAGGGTGTGTTCCAGCAACTGGGCAATCACACTCACAGCCTCCCTGGGGAAGTCTATGCTAGGATACTGGAGAGGAGAGTCCGTCCGATCGTCGAACCTTAGATCCAGAAACAACAGTGCGGTTACTGTCCTGGTTGTGGAACAGGGGACCACCTCTACACCCTCTTTAGGGTACTGGAGGGTTTGTGGGAGTTTGCTCATCCAGTCCATGTGTGTTTCGTGGATTTGCAAAAGGCTTTCAACTGCATCCCCCTGTAGTATCCTGTGGAGGGTGCTATGGAAGTATGGGGATCGGGGAGCCTTACTGAGGGTTGTCCCGTCTCTGTATGACTGGAGCAAGAACTTGATTTGCATAACTGGTAGTAAGTCAGACCTGTTCCCGGTGCATGTTGTACTCCGGCAGGGCTGCCCTTTATCACCGGTTCTGGTCATAGTTTTATGGACAGAATTTCTAGGCGCAGCCAGGAACAGGAGGGGGTTTGGTTTGGAGAGCACAGGATTTCCTCTCTGTTCTTTGCAGATGATGTTGTCCTGTTGGCTTCATTGAGCCAGGAACTCCAGCGTGCATTTGGGTGGTTTGCGGCTGAGTGTGAAATGACTTGGATGACAGTCAGCAGAGCTAAATCTGAGGCCATGGTTCTTGACCGGAGAAAGGTAGTTTGCCATCTCTCTGTGGGTGGAGTGAAATGAGCTTTCTCCACAGGGTAGCTGGGCGGTCCCTAAGTGACAGGGTGAGAAGCTCAGTCACTTGCGGAGAGCTCGGAGTAGGATTGTTTCTCCTCTACATCGAGAGGTTGAGGTGGCTCGGGCATCTAGCCCTGAGGCTTCCTGGACGCCTCCCTGAGGAGGTATTCCGTGCCTGTCCTGTTGGGTGGAGGTCCCAGGGAAGACCCAGGACACGTAGGAGAGACTACGTCTGGCCTGGGAACGCCTCAGGGTCCCCCCAGAGGAGCTGGAGGAAGTGGCCAGTGCAGGGGAAGTCTGGGTATGTTTGCTTTGACTGCTGCCCCTGCAACCATGTACAGGATAAGTGGAAGAAGATGGATGGATGGATATGTGAAAGCTAGACTGGCTAAATGTAATGTCATCCATCCATAGAAAATGGTTTAAAAAAAAAAGTAGGATTGTTAAGAACATGTTAAATAGTATCAGAGCAAGAATGGTTGGTCTGACAAATAGAATGCCTAAGTAATAACTGTTCATATCTCTATAGAAGTCTATGGGGTTTTGGGTTCTTGGAATCAGCAGGTACTTCCTGTTCGGAACACCAGGGGGTAGGGGTCATTCAGTCAATATTGCTCAGGATGGGGGGTTCAAGTAACAAAGAAAACCCTCCATCAGTAGTCATGTGACCTCCTGCCTGTTGTGTCATGGTGCCACATGCTCTGATGAACCCTTTTGTTCTTGTGGATAGGGCCAAATCATATGGTCCTTTGGACCTGTGTGCTCAGCTGTGGGTGATGAGCACACAGGGAGACAATACCACTCACTAAGCCCCGCAAGGTCCTGTGGGAAGATACCTGCTAAATGCCCACCCTGGACTTGGCTGTAGCACAGGTGAGGTCAATCCAGGTAACGCAGTGGAGTATTTATGCTGTTCTTGATTAACATAACACTATGCCTATATAAGAATGATCTGGATTGCATTAAATTATCATATTAGTGAAGCTACGTTTGACAGGATTTTTTGTGTAGTGCTTTGAGACAACCTAAATTGTCAACTGATGCTATATAAATTAACCGAATTGAAACTGAATTGTGTATGCATCCTGACACAATAATTCATCTTTGTAATGTAGTTTGTGGTTTAATACTCAATTCATTTGTTTCTTTCCTTTTTCTGTGCTCAAGTTTTCTTCATTTGATGAAATAACTTGTCAGCAATGAGGTCCAAAAAGATTCCAAAGCTTGGCGTGGAGCCTGTCAGAGTACTGGCAGCATGGCTCTCAGTCACGGGTGCTTCGTCCAATACAAGAGTCCGAAGACCCTCACAATCTAAACACTGTCCTAGATGGGCTTGGGTTTAGCAAGTGTGCCCCTTTTTTAGCTGCCTTACCTCCAGTCTGCACGTCTCAACTCAATAATGACAAAGTCAAACAAACAGAGGGTTGGGGCTGCTAACAGGCAGCGGGCAGGATAAACCAGACCCCCGGATGCTAAGGGGGGTGAAGCACACATAAACACAAGAGCTTTCAGTTTCCCAATTTACAGATTTTCAAATAAAACTGATGCCTTCTGAACTTTACCGATCTTTATGTTCAAGGTACAGTGTGGAAGAATGTTTCTTTGAGGCGCAAACAGCATTTCTTTCTGACTGTATATTTTATTTTACTATATATACAACAGAAATGTTTGAAAGGAAAAGATCAAACATAGTTTGAACAATAGGAGTCATGCAAACTATTGGTTGTGCCTTAATGTGGCTGTGTCCGTTCAGTTTTTCTCCCCAAATATGACTTGTTTCAACTTTGCCTAAAGGTTTAGCATCCCCAGTGAAAAATTTAGTTAAAAAAAGAAAGGATGTCAATTTAGATGAATACAGAAATGGTAAATGGCATATACTTGTATAGCGCTTTCTACCTTCCTCAAAGGCCCAAAGCGCTTTACAGTCACAGACCCATTCACCCCTTCACACACACATTCACATAATGGTAGCGGCTTTGCTGCTGAAAACTGGTGCCAACCTTCCACCAGTGGCAAGTTGGGGTTCAGTGTCTTACCCAAGGACACCTCGACACATGGTGAGAATCAAACCTGCAATGGTCTGATCAGAGGTCAACCGGCCTACCGTTGCATCACAGCCATGGTGCATCATAACTGCAGGTTTAGAACCAGAGAAGCAGGCCAAATGTCCTATTAAATAGGCAGAAATCAAAGTAGAACAAAAAAACAGGGCATGATGTCATCATATCCATATCGCTTTTGATCAAAAGAACAAAATAAACAGTTGCACGAATGACCACAAAATTATATTATTCATAGCCACTGCACAATATGTCTGTTCATGTCATGCTCCATCCTACCGTTGCCTGTAAGCAAGATCCTAAGATAATTAAGCTCCTCCTACTGGAGCGGAGGCTCACCACCCACCTGGAGTGGACAAACTACCTTTTGCCACTCAAGAACAGTGAACTTTGACCCCAGAGGTGCTCATTCTCATTCTCGTTCCAAGGAAATGTGGCCTTCCTCAGTTATCCCACAAAGGCTAACTGAAACTGAAACTCCATCAAGACAAATGTTGCTTCATGGCGAAGGACCTTGGCTTTCTGGGTGTTGTGGTTGGCTTTTAACCATGACAAGGTAGAAAGGAGGCAAAACTGGTTTTAGCACGCACAAAGTATTTAATAAGTATCAAGAATAATAATCAGCAGGTTAACGTGACGCAAGATTGTGCGGTGTTGCATGAGTGCCTGGGTGTGTGAATGTCAGTATGTTTGCGCATGGAGTATAAAGCAGACCAATGGAACCAATGATAACAACTCAGAACATGACAGAAGTGTTGAAGAGCAAGAAATGCTGCACCAGTTGATTAATGTGGTGTCTGGACTGAGCAGGGGTCCAGTTTCCCCTCACATGTATATGATATGGAGTGTCCCTGCCCCAGGTGGAGGAGTTTATCTTGGGGTCTTGTTCACGAGTGAGGGAAGACCGGAGCGTGAGATTGACAGGTGGATCGGAGCAGCGTCCGCTGTATCGGTCCGTTGTGGTGAAGAGAGAGCTGAGCCAAAAAGCAAAGCTCTCAATTTACTAGTCGATCTTCGTTCCATGACCTATGGTCATGACCGAAAGAACGAGGTCCCGAATACAAGTGGCCGAAATGAGTTTCCTCCGTAGGGTGGCTGGGCGCTCCCTTAGAAATAGGGTGAGAAGCTCGGTCACCCACGGAGAGCAGAGTAGAACCGTTTCTCCTGCAAATTGAAAGGAGCCAGTTGAGGTGGCTTGGGCATCTAGTCCAGATGCCTCCTGGACGCCTCCCTGGAGAGGTGTTCAGGGCATGTCCTGCTGGGCGGAGGCCCTGGAGAAGACCCAGGAAACGTTGGAGAGACTATGTCTGTCGGCTGGCCTGGGAACACCTCGGGGTCCCCTCAGAGGAGCTGGAGGAAGTGGCCAGGGTGAGGTAAGTCTGGGCATCGCTGCTTAGACTGCTGCCCCCGCGATCCGGTCCTGTATAAGCAGAGGATGGATGGATGGATATATATGATCACACAGAGCCCCCCTTTCCCCTCAAGGAGGCCTCTGTTGACACCACTTATAGAACATCTACATCAGCTATAGAACCCAGTTGAAGGGCAGTTGACGTCCCAACCGAAACCAGGAGAGGCAATGGAGAAATGCGGCCATTCTTGTGTTCAACGGGTGCGCCTACCCCAACACAGAGTAAAGTTTCAGCCCCAGGAAAGAAATCGGCTGGCTGGGGCTTGAAAAAATTTCAGAAATTCACAGAAAATCCCAAAGACTGAATACATTCTCAACTTCAATGAGTGGAGGTATTTGTCTAACACCCCGAGTCCAGGATTGGGTGTTCCTGACAGATGTATCCAGTGTGACTCTTGTTCAATGTTGGGATTCACAGCTAAATTCTCTTTTGCATTTATGTCCTCTAAACACAGTGATTGGAAAGATTTTGATACCCAAGATTGTGAAACTGAATGATACAGACTTTAAAGAAGGTATTTCTAATCAGAAAATAATATGTTAAACAGATTAATTTAGTGTGTTTTATTTTGAACGTAGTTCTCAGCTTCCTGTCCCTGCATGATCCGCTCTGCGTTAAATTGCCTAAAGTGACAAAAGTAAAAACGGACTCCTTCACCAATATACAAGGCAGTGGAGCAGCGGGCGGCAGTGGCTCAGGTGGTTGAGCAGGCCGGCCAATGATTGAAGGGTCGTATTTCGCTCCCTTCAGTCATTGTGCCTTTGGGCAAGACACTCCACCCCCCCTGCCTCCAGTGTTTCCCCACTGGTGTGTGAATGCAAACGAAAGTGATGATCAGAGGGACGTAGGCACGCCTCTGTTGGTCTGCCCCAGTGCAGCTGTGGCTCCATCAGTAGCTAACCATCACCAAGAATGAATGAGGAGTGAAACTAAAAATGGACCTAATAAGCACTTTGAGCATCTGGAAAAGTGCAGATAAATCCAATTCATTATTACTATTATTAGAGCGTCTTTCTGAAATAGTAACCATATTTAAGATAGTTGATTCAGCGATCCGATACATTTGATGCTAGTTGTGCCTTTGAGGCAGCACCATTATCGTCCCACTTCTTGTCACATCCGTTATGAGGGTAGCTTGAGGCCCCATCTGTGAATCATCTTCCACCCCAGCTCTCTCTGGTTTTAGGGATATTGATCTGAGTTCAACAGTAGTTTAATAGTGTTACCTGACACTGCCTTCATGCTAAGCCATGATGGCCCCAGCTGGGCTTTGTTCCCTCCTGCCAGCTGTCGATCCAAGCTGTCACTTGGTCTGTCCCACATTGTTAGCTTTGCTATTCTCAACAGTTCCATTCCATTGCAAAATAAACAAGTAAAAGATGGAGAGTGAGTAAAAAACAGATGTAAAAAATTAAAAGCCCTCAATGAAGAATGAAATGGCGTTCTAACCCATTGGTGAATCTCAAACACAACATCAGGCTGTGCTGTCAAACATCAGTAAGGCTTTGTAGTGAACAACATCATTGTACATCCCAACCAACGTTTATGCAGCACAATCAGAAATAACATACAACTGTTGTGGGTGTGAGGGATCAAGCAAGTCACCGGGGTCTCCAGGTTCGGCTCTTTGCATAGAGAGGACTGAACAGGATATTCCAGCATTCCAGAACCACCGTATGGAGCTGATCTCAGCTACACAAAGCTGTGCTCACACTGAACGCAATTTACAGGTCAGGGCTGTCCAGATTTAATGTTAAGTCAATGTGTAGACACACCATGGGGGTCTGGCAGCAGCACATTTCAGGTGTTGTGGCGCATTTTGGTCATCACATCATTAGCGTCATAATAGTTTGTTTTATGAAAACAGTTATACACTTGTTTAAAACAGTTCCTGGGGAAGTATATTAACTGTTTAATTAGAAACTGGTAAGCAGAAAATATGTCATTCACAATTGCCATTATCATGAATATTGGGTTAATTTGGGAACGCGGGATGCATACAAATGTAGTCAGTATTGTTTTCTCATTCTTTTCTTGAAAGGAAAGTCTGGCATAAACTTTCATAAAGTTTGATTCACTAAAGTAATGCAGAAAAAAGGATTTCTAACAATTCTATACCTAAAATGTAAACAATCCTGTTTTGCAATAATCCTTGAAGCATGGCTGCTTTTGAGGTTTTTTCCTTGTTTGGGACAATTTTCTACAGATGTAGGAGACGAGGCTCATTTATTGATCATTTTATTCAATAAAGGATAGTTTCCTCCTTGTAAATTACAGTAATGCACTTAGGGCAAATGTCCGGGGTAGACTTGCAGGGCAGGTTGTAAAGTGCACCAGAGCTCCTAAATTATTCACTAGGACCCACACTAGCCCCAGACCTCCATTAGACATGTCAGAGGAGGAGGAGGGGCGGGGAGGAGATGAGGATGGAGCCAGGCACAGGCAACTGGAAGTGAATAGTGGAGTCAGAGCAGGACCAAAGGTCTGCAGGAGGAACTCAGCTGTCACAAACCACTCCACCAGGAGGGGTAGCTCTGCAAATCCATGGACACAGGCTTATATAATCATAGAACCCAATGACTCCTGACGGACCAATAACACACAAAACAACAACAAGAACACACAGAAGCTCTGAAAGCACAGATGGATGCAGCGTGAAAACAGGCTTGTTTTTTATATTTATTATGTGTTAGAAGGGACTGTTTGTACTGAAATACAGGAAAATGTGTGTTATGATGTAAATATTAGTCCACTTCAACGTTGCCAAGGTGGAGACTTTAGCTAAAGCGGTTAGCCGCAGTAGCATGGAGGGGCCGCGGATCGGCATTAACCACGAGCATTGAAAAAAACATTAGAAGAGAAAAACAACTTAATTCGGTGCTGCCTCTTTTCACAACATGTGGAACGTCCAAGGCGGAATTAACTCCAGCCAATATGGCTGCGCCCGTGAGCTGACAATTAGGCTTCAAGTAGGGGACTGTAGAAGTGAATGGGTGATGTCAGAGATGCTCTGTCCATTAATGTATATGTCTATGGATTAGGTTGAGACCGGTTCCGAGTCAGACCATAAACTGTACGGTCGGTTCAGATGTGCTGTTTTAGTGAGAGTGGAGTTGACTAGTTAGTGAAGCATAAATGACTGACGCATGAAAGTGAAAATGGAAAAAAAAACTGTTTTGAGCTTAAATAAATAAACCAAAAGAAAATAATTTTCTGAGCTGTTTCGACAAAATGCATTTCCACATATCACATATCAGTACATCGGTACATTATAACAAGATAAAATAAACATTACAAGAAAATGTCAAATTAAAAAAAAATTCAAAATACTGCTCTGGTCCCACACGTTCATGTTCTGTGTATTTAAAATGTCCATCTGATGTTTTATGTTAAAATAAAATGGACATCAAATGAGGTTATTATTACTGGACATAAAACAGTGGACAAAATATGTACATGGTATGCCCATAGACATCCAGAACACGTTTTTGACGGACGGACATAAAACTCCTGGATCTGCATGTCTGTGTGACGTCTGATAAAAATGTCAATCTGACGTTAAATGTTGAATTGAAATTGGCGTTGAGTTTGTTATCGGACGCATGTTATAAGAATGTATGTATGTGAGCGTGAACGTAAATGTGAGAGAGAAAATAGGTCTGTGAGTGGTTCAGAATTAAATATGTCTTGTACGGCCCCTCATATACATCAACTATGCTTTTTACTACTCAATTCTGTTTATTGGTCAGTCTGTCAGCAACAAGTTCAGACCTTAATGACCTTGCATTGTTGGAGAATAGTAAATATCCTTTGAAAAGGAAGCCGTCATCATCCACTTTTAAAATGTTTGTGCTTGAGCCTATGTCTTAAGAAAAATTAGGTGTCACGTGGCCTCTGTCCTTATTTGGTTAGCCACCAAGGGTTTTGGGCTGTAAAGAACACAATCTTAACAAATGGATCAGACTTTTAGGGGATTTCTATTACATTTAACTTTAAAGCTCGTCTGACTTGTGAGTAATTCTTGAAAGAGGCTGTGAAAATTGGACGGGTGACTTTAACAATACTGTCAAAATATAAGCAATAGTCTGCTGCCAATCAAAAGTTTGAAACATGAAAAAAACTGTGATTCTCTGTGGTTTACAACATTCCCCCCCACCACTGATCTCCCCTCGCCTCATTTCTGGGAAACCCAGTTTACTGAACAAAAATGTTAAAACATTGGAAAGTCACCAGAGACACCAAGAAAGTTACGAGAAACCAGAAGAGATTAGGTGCCAGAAGTCATCTTTCTTCCCCCTCTCTGCCTCACTGTTCGTGTTTGTCTTTCACCATCTGGACAGAAGACTTTACATCTTCAGACTAGCACTGATGCATCTGTATTTTCAAAGGTCCAGTAGTGCGGCAGAAATGCCTAAAAATGCCAAAATGTTGGAGGAGCCTGTATAGGAGGCACAACATAGCAAAGTCATGGACCATTCGGTGAGAGAGAAAATGTGCCGTCACATTTTTCTATGGCCACGCTGCGGGCGACGGGTCATAGCGAACACTTTAATAACACACAATGGTACAGTAAGTGAGGGTGAAGTAGGGGAGAGGCAGGCATGTTAGAGTTGTCCTTATCCCCCCAAATGCTGAGCACTCCTCAATGAGGCCCTCAGTGTTTTTCAGGTGAAAGGTGCACACTCCTTACATGCAGCCTTAGGCCCGTACACACCGGGACGAATTTCGCGCGCGATATTCGCCGACGTTTAACGCCTCCTGACTAAACAAAGGGCACCAATGTGAGTGTGCTCACCGACGCGAAAAATCGCCACGCGTCAAGGCGTCACTTTTTAAAAAACGCCTCGGGTTCGTTTTTTTGGTTTGACGCGCTGCGTCAAAAACTATACAACCAATGAGAATGGCGCTTTTGCACACGTGTCTGGAGCTTCTGAAGTTACAGTAAAACATAACTTGGGGGCGCTCAAACACAAAACTGCCTTTCTGACCACACACACCAGCAAAGAAGATAGACGCCAAGTAGCGGCTACACTGCCGCAAAGAAATAATGATGGACATTCTAAAATATCCCCGAAAACGCTCATGATACATTTTCAGCTCTTGTACCCGTCGATAAAACTAACCATGTTCTTCTCTTCTTGTAACTATGGGATGTACCCAAAATCGGCGTCTTTTCCGGCGTCTTTCATCATTCAACAGAACAATAATTTCTTCATCATTGGAACTGGAGCTGGAGCTTGAAATATTCATGTTTTCTTTGTTTGATTCTGACAAGCGCGTAAATACTGGCTCTCTTCTTCTGAGTGAAAAGCGACCACCTTGTGTACAGGAGTATTTCTGTTTTACATTAAGCGCCATCTAATGTCAGGGAATTAAATTGCATGTTGGCTCGGCTCATCGTCAGCGAAAATCGCCTGGATGTGAACACAAAAGACATGGCGAAAAACGCTGGCGAATAACGCCTGGCGAATATTCGTCCCGGTGTGTACGGGCCTTAACTGTTAGGAAATAAGACAATCAAAGTATAGTTTGTTGGGACATCTAATAGGCCCGTACATGTCACGTGCACACTTTGTATTTGCTGTGTTCACGTGTGGTCAGTAAGGGACCAGTACTTGCACCTTCAGCAGCGCAGAGGGCAGAGGGCAGCGTAAAGACTACATACGACAGCATCACCCATACATCATGAGCGCCTGCAACTTCTGTTCTCCTTACATACACTTGACGATACATTTACCACACACACAACAATTGTACCAGCCATTTTTATGTCGTCTCTTAAGGTGACCGTACGAACCTCGAGAGAACTGCAAGACACACCTGCTCTCCCTTTAAGATCCGACCGCATCTGTCTACAACCCCCCACAGGCAGGGACAACCCAAAAACCTGCAGCACCTGTACGGGTGTCCCCCATGCATGTGACTACGCCCTTTTTTGTCTGACCTTGTCTCATCCAGCAGCTGCAAACCTCTTTTGTTGGTTGTAGAACATGGAAGATGTACTTTAACACGAATCACACTCTAGGTTAAACTTAGCCATGCAGTCCTGTATGACACTCTGACTATAACTCTGACTTGTGATACTTTCTCTTGGTGAGCTCTCTTGTCTTCTAAAGGCTCAGGTAACCCTTGTGCTATCCTAGGCACTTTACCGTTGGGAGTTGGGTCATCTAGACCCACTAGACAATGCGCTAACCCTTTTTTTTTTTCAATGATTTGTGATCTTCACTGGTTCAATGGATTACATTAAATTTTTCCACCTTTATCCACCTTTGTCCTGGTAGGGAGAACATGTCAAAGTAAGGGTGGGGTCATCTAAGATAGCACAAGGGTTAAATAAAAGGACAAAGTTCTTCACTGACGGTTGAAGTGATATCATCAACTCTAAATGATTCATGCTTCAGAAAATGAATTGCTTTGACTTTGACCTTAATTGTGATTTGATGGTCCCTGGTTTCTGTATTCAGCATTGTACTTTCAACGGAACTGCCAAAATAACTATAAAACATTTTAAAACAAAAAAAAGAAGAAAAAAAGCTCAATACTGATGAGTCCAAAAATTACTGGCGACACTGAAAATTTTAGGTAAAAAATTTGAATTGAAACCTACTATTTTTAGAAGCACTGAGAATATTTTTCTGTTAAATTTTTTTATTTTATTTGAAAATGCTGATTTTTTTTAACAAGTTTTCTGAAGAGAACATTTTGTAGAATTTTACACCGTTCCTGCCAGTTTCGGTGGGACTAATAAAGACAAAGTTTTCAAGCTCTAACTGTAAGTTTAAACATAATAAAAGCCAAAAGTCACGACACCCATGTTTTACCTAAATCCTTTTTTTTGTATAAAACTGAAGGCACCTACTTTCACCACAAATGTGCAGGGATAAGTATTTCAGGGACATAAAGAACTGTAAATGTAATTTGGTAACTGGCCGTGCAGATTGTTATCTTGACAGCCCAGACAGGATAATCACTCGGTCAATGGCTTCCAGATGCTGACTTTTCCTCCATAGGTACCCCACTGAGGTCCGGCGCTGTTGTTATAAAGTGTGAGCATGTGCAAGCAAAAATGTGCAGAAAGTACACAAAGGGCTCTTTTCCTGCTAAAATAAGCCATCGACACACACACACACGCACACACACACACACACACACACCAGCTGGCTCACTGGCTGCAGACATCAGCAGTAGTCCATCTCCATGTGAGCATGCTCACCTGCTCCATTAGTAACTCTATGGGCTTTAGAGATCTGTCTGCACAAGTGTGGACAAATATACAAGAATATGGGATTATTAGTACAACTGGGATTAGTTTTCTAACCTAAAACAAACAAAAAAAAAAAAACAACTCTTTGCAGTTCCTTTTGCTGAAGCTGGTGTTCAATCTGGTCCGGTGACCTCCATGTCCAGGGAGAACCACCCCCCTTTTCTAACTATGACAGCGATTCAGCGGAGACCATCACTGCAGAGGACAAGCATGTTGATCCAACACTTAAAAACAAACACAACCATTTCCTCTGGGGGCCAAAAACACTAATAATCATTGCAAATGTAGAAAGCTACAGAAATGAACTGACAGAAAAAAAACACCAGTGACAGCAAACGACAAACCAAATACTAGGAGAAAGTCGGCTCACTTGGATGTGAGCAACTCCGTTTCAGAAAATATCTGTCGGATGATCATCAAACTCAAACATTACTGCCACAGATTTGTCATTTTCTGCATTTTTAAAAAGACATGTCAAAGCAGAGACCTTGCCTGTTTCTGGTCCACTTTGCTTTGTCCACACCCTCCTTCGGCCTGCATGTTTCAGTCAAACTGTGGTTTGGCTGCACTCATATATGCTACCATTTAGAAAACACACCAGATCATCTGAAATCTTTGAAACGTATCCTGACAAAATCTATTCACTGTGGTGCAAAACAATGTTTTCGACGTCAGTGGAGGATTCAAGAACAGCAGAACTGATCAATTATAACTAAAACATGAGCCAAAATCTGTTTTCCATCAATTACCTTCAATTTTCAGAAGCATTTATTGAAAGATTGGGTTGCCAGAGAGTTTAAGGATTACCTGACTGGATTACTGCTAGAAGAGAATGACACCATTCATGTGAGCGTGCTGGTGCACGTGCTCAGCAAAGAAGCAGAGACTATTTTAAAACTTTTTCCTGTAGAAGAAGTGAAAGAAAATCAGTGTGACCTGGTGATAGCAAAGTTTGATTCACCACAGGTCTGTTTCATCCAACAGTCAGTTGTGACAGGAGGAACACAGTCCAACAGAAATATATCTGAGAAAAAGAAAAAGAAAAAGAAAGAAAGACCACAACGAGTGCAGAAATTGTGACAAACATCCAACATCCATCCATCCAAGGGCCTGCAGCCTTTAACACTGAGAGAGACATTTGGTCCAGTTTCTTGAAGACACAAACCCAGTGAGAGCCACAAAGTTCCACTTCACTATTTCAATTTATTCATTTATGTTTCTGTGGTCATTAATCCATTCATTTATAAAATGTAGCTTTTACATATTTATAATGAGTTAAACCAGGTTTAACTTTCAACAAAGAGCCCAGGACTTAAAAATGCACATATCAATGCAGGAATACCGAAGTTCTGAATCCGGAATCGCATAATGCACATTTATGCGTATTGACATAGGCTTTTCATTGAAAGCGGTGGCTTGAACATGTGTTGTCGAGGCCGGTGAACGCAGAATCAGGTGTAGAGAAAAGGAAATGTCCCTTTTGGTGGAACATGATTTTTTTAAAATGTGCAACCGATGTCTAACTGTTTTCAATGCAAATCCAACAGTTTTTATTTTTATTCGTGTACGTTAGGGCTTTATCTTTCTGTGATCTTGTCCTGATGAAGTACAACTCTCTGCTTCCCATTCATGTTAATTCATTTAGTTTTTGGTCAAATCCACATCTCCTCTGCTGTGTCTAAGTCCTCCACAACCACATCAGAATCAGAATCAGAATTAGAAAAAGCTTTGTTGCGAGGTTCAGTAGAGCGCACTTTACAGAACGAGGAATTTGACTTGGTGTATAGTGCAATTAAGAACAAGTTAAAAATTAAGTTAACAACAACAACAGACTATGTACAGTGGAGAGAGGTGGATGCAGACTATATACAGCAGAGTAAGGTGAAGTAAAGTGGGAGCACAGGTGGGCTGGGATGGTGGGCCCTGTAAGTGGCAGCGACAGTCCTTTGGTGGGGGGGGTTCGTCAGCTGGGGGGAGTTGGGGTACTGTTCAGCAGGCTGACTGCAGTGGGGAAGAAGCTGTTCTTGTGGCGCGAGGTCCTGGTCTTGATGGACCGGATCCTCTTGCCAGAGGGGAGGGGCCGAAAGAGTTCATGTCCTGGATGAGAGGGGTCGGCTACAATCCTGGCTGCCCGTCTCCGGGTCCTGGAGATGTGCAGCTCATGGAGAGATGGGAGGTGGCAGCCGATCACCTTCTCTGCTGAGTGGATGACGCGCTGCAGCTTGGCCTTGTCTCTGGCCGTGGCCGCAGCGAACCAGACTGTGATGGAGGACGTGAGGGTGGATTCGATGATGGCAGTGTAGAAGTTTACCAGCATCTTTTCAGGGAGGTGAAACTTCTTCAGTTGCCTCAGGAAGTACATCCTCTGCTGAGCCTTCTTAGTGATGGAGCTGATGTTCTGCTCCCACTTGAGGTCCTGGCTGATGATGGTTCCCAGGAAGCGGAAGGACTCCACAGAGGTCACCGGGGAGTCACAGAGGATGACAGGGGGGAGGGGGGCTGGGGCCTTCCTGAAGTCCACTGAAATCTCCACTGTCTTCAGAGCGTTAAGCTCCAGGTTGTTGGCGCTGCACCATGACACCAGCCTGGCTATGTCACTCCTGTAGGCCGACTCATCTCCGTCAGTGATGAGGCCGATGAGTGTGGTGTCGTCAGCAAACTTCAGGAGTTTGACAGACTGGTGACCAGCTGTGCAGATGTTTGTGTACAGGGAGAATAACAGGGGTGAAAGGACACAGCCCTGGGGGGATCCGGTGCTGGTGGACCGAGTATCTGATTCCAAACATGAAGCCATTTGCTCAACCTGCTGTAATAAAATAAATCAAGTACATCAAACAAACAGAACAATCTAAAGCGACATAACTAAGACTAGACTTAACGTCTCACTCTGATCATCTTTTGATCTACAAAGTGTTATTTTATTTATGATTGTGCCATTTTTAGCCAAAGTTAAAAAACAAAACTGTGGCGTAGTTAGGACATAGTTTTTGCAGATTAGCAGGAGTTACCGGTAATCAGAAAATCACCTCTGAGTTGATGGGTGACTTCTCATCACCCATCTGTTTACACTCTCTCTTGCTAGCCTACAGCCCCTCACAACCCCAACCGAACATTACTGGTGCAACAAACATGGCGAGCACTAGATCTATTTCATACTCCATCTTTCTAAAAGTGGATTCATCAGAATAGGGCGGATCAGAGAGCGTGTGTGTGGCTTGCTGACTGCATAGTTTTTTTTCCTACAGCCTTTATGTTGTCTTGTCTAATACTGATTCACAACATAATTCAGCTCCTCTCAGAACAGCCACTTTAAACTTCATTTTCTTCATATGTGTCCTCCATCATCAGAAAAGTGCCACAAGGACAGAATAAACACACCAAAAACACCATTTTCATCGGAGTGGGTCTTAAAGTAATTCACATTAAGCTGATTGGCACAGTTCACTAAAGTTTGATATGATATCTGCATTCTGATAGAGTTTATAATATATTATAATATAATTTATAACTTCGTTGTACATGTACAATGACAATAAAGATATTTCATATTTCATATAAGAGGCAGCAGCTTCTATTTAAAGGTCAGGACTAAAATTTGTGAGAACGTTCCTCGTAAACAACCCGGGAGACAAAGCGTTCTCCTTTAGTCTTGTTTTTCTAAACTCTGGAAAATGTTCTGGGTTACATCAACACTCCCTGTTGTTCCTTCATTATTTTGAATCTGCAGTCAGCCGTGACTGTGCCTGCATCAACTCCATCAGTTTATCACATTGTCGAGTCAAACTACACCGACCTCCACATCACACGGGAGTCTGCGTTTACCGCCAAGCTCTCTGGAGTCTCTTAAAGAACTCCACGGGTGCTTCTGGTGATTCAACAGTTTGATTTCCCTCCAGACATGAACAATTTGCAAATAGAAATTTAACTGCCCCCACTATGTTCCAATTATGTCTGATTACTTTTAATAAAACTAGAAAGATTGAGCTGTTTCTTTAACCCAAAAACTTTGACATTTTAATGAGGAGCCATGAAGTCTTTCTTCTACCAAACCTACAGGGAAAAGTGATTAAAGAGTGAACTCGACAGTCGAAGTGAGTTCACAATCTTGCAAGAATTAATTCAACGACAGGGCAAACCAAACTGTTTTCTGCACATTTGTGTGCTTTTGTGCAATTTACAGTTTTTATTTTCTCTTGGGTAGAAATGCTTTAAATCAAAGCCTCTTTACATCTAAAAAATAACAGAACTGAGCAGCAAGAACACACAGATTTATTTTACCTTTTACATTTTAACCAACAAGCACAACACAATAAAATTATTTAAACAATTGTGATTGTTTACTTTTTTAATGTACAAAACTTTTTTCTTCTTCTTTTAGTAGCTTTGTTTGATACTCTTTACCAGTAAACCCTAAAGCAGCGTTCACACCAGACACGATTTACACGATTTAATCCGCATCCGCCGCTTGTTTTTTCGTTTAGCAAATGCGCTTCTGGATGCTTGTCCGTGTTCATTAACCTGCCGCTCCTGCCGCCAAATGTTTTTAACTTCATCACGGCATCGTGGAAGACAAAGATGATGTCGAGAGATCAGGTTCATTTATTGTGAAGAGCTCTACAAACAGATCGGTAACCACGTCTGCATGTCTGGGTTCATGAGATCCTTCAGAGACTCTCCCAGTGCGCTGAGCTTCACCATCTACTGCAGGAGGGAGAGCTGAGGCATTTGGTTATTTTAAATGCCAACCTATACCTTGATTAATAAAAAAAAATCAGGTTTTTTTTTGCACATTTTAACGTATATTTGTGTTGTGGTTGCAATGTTTTGTGTTGTTTCCCTTTATGTGTTAAAAAAAGGAAAAATAAAAAAAATTACGTAGTTAAAAGTTTATTTTGTATAAATTTATTTCAAACTTACCTGCAGTGAATAAATAAAAGCATATTCATTCATTTTTGCATCACTTTATGTATTGTTTATACTTAACAAACTGAAGAGCTTCTTGGGAGCAGAAAGAGTTGGAGGCAGAAGAGCCAGAATTCCAGAGGAGCGGAGGAAACGTTTCCTGCGTTGTTGCTGGTTGCATTACTTCATAAACAGGGAGAACGATTTAGGTGAGTTTGGTGAAACATTTTACTCTCTAACATTTGCAATCAGACAATGATTCACAATCCTAACATTTTTTCATATAGATACATTTATACACACACTCAGCACAGATAAATATTAGTTTAGCAGTAAATGTTTGGTTAGTGTAAAGTGAATGTATGAATACTATCTAGGGCTGCACGATATGAGCAAAACTTGCGATGTGCGATATGAGTGATCAATGTTGTGATAACGATATAATTTGCGATATATAAACTAAGAGCAAAAAAACAAAAACATCATTACCATTTCATTGCAACAATTTAAAAATTATACTCCAAATGACCCTCATCGACGTAGGAGGCAAACATCTAATATAAAAGAGCTCCATCTGATTGGTCAACAACGTAAAGGGGTCCATCCAATTGGTCAAATGCATAAACGGATTTATTTGATTCGTTAAATACTTCACGCTGCCATGAGATTGTTTTAGCACATTTAAGGTAACCATTTATTTGTTTTTATTTTTGCTGACTTTTTCGATATGGATATTGCACAGGTTGATGTTGAGATACCGATAAATTTACGGTATATTGTGCAGGCCTAATACTACCCCCCCATCCCCCTGTGTACTGTGTACTTCAAAACCTACTATTATATTTTCCAACTTGCACAAGCATTTCACTGTCCTATTTCTTATGTAAAATGAGGTATTTTAAAGATCTGGTTTATTTATTTTTAACCAAACTTGAAAAGCAAACAGTATTTACTCTATATTTTATAGATGAAGTGTCTCTATGTGACACAACGATGATTATTTATGCATGAAAGATTTTGGAAACCCTTAAAGTTTTATCGCTGCACGTACTCTTTCATGACACTCTGGCCTTTATTGTTCCACCTTCATGCAATGTGGAAGTCTGGCCAATAGATATGAGGCCAGAACAGTCTCATAATTCAGAAATGCACACACTCCGAATCACAAATGCACACACTTCGATTCACAAATGTCCAGAACAGTCTCATAATTCAGAAATGCACACACTCCGAATCACAAATGCACACACTTCGATTCACAAATGTCATTTTATGCAAACGTGCTAAATAAATTTGGAAATGCACATGGTGTGTTTCACAAATGCACACCCTGTGTTTCACAAACACACACATCGTGTTTCACACATGCACACTGAATGTTTTACAAATGCACAATAAGTGTTTCTCACAAATGTGCACACTGTTTCACAAAAACATTTTAGAAATTCACAATAAATGTATCAGAAATGCACAGTAGGTGCTTCACAAACTTTTAGGTACTTTTAGATTTTTAGGTACACATGTGACGTGAACTCACACGTGAACTCACAGATCATTCGAATTGCAGGATGTGCATTCAAAATCCCGTTCTCGTTTGTGAATCTCCCCGTGTGTGTGAGAGTTTTTTTACGGTGAATTTTGAGACTCTTCTGACGGAGCAGGTCGACTAATGTCACCATTGGCTAGTGAATCTGTCAATCAAACTCATCAGCAAAGCAGGAGGGTTCGCTTTTAGCCAATCAAATGGCCCCTTACACTCTTCACTCTCAAACTGACGAGGGAGGGAGCTGTTCAGCACAGCAGTTGAAACTACGCGGGCGGCAAACATGGCGGAGAGGTCTTCCGAACGGGATCAGTCTCAGCCCGTAAGTAATGCATTTATTTGATCATCCCCTCGTTGTACATCCTGTAATGTTATTGAATAATACGTTGAAACGTCCTGCTTATCCAAGTGACATGTGTGAATGCGACTCAGCCGAGTCGTTTGCAGAGTACCCCCACCGCAAATTAGCTTAGCTTAGTTTAGCCTAGCCTGTGCGGTCATATTTTTTATGGTTTTAAAGCGGGAGAGGACTTATGATGGTTTTGTCAAGTTTTATACTCGGCATACCAGCTCTTCACACAACACGAGTAACTACAACCAACCAGGGAGCTCGAAACTAGCCGGCTTTCGACTCAACTTGTGTCTGCCTGTGAGTGAAGTTCAACCCGGTGTCGGTTCAAGCTAGCGTCTATAGCCAATCTGTGGGTTCTTAACATGATTCAGATGGAACTAAGGGGGAAACATGCCGGATTTACAGCAGCAAAGAAAGTTTAATAAAAAGTATTGATTTGGAGACGGCGATGTTGTTAAACACTGATGCTATGATGCTAACTAGCTAGTTAGCTGTTCCGTGTGATGCCTTTATGTAAACGCGATCCGGGTTAAAGTTAGGCACAGTATTTTCACAACCCAGACTTTAAGACGGGGTGGATATGTGCAACAAAATTAATTCATATGACGTTCATAAAAACGGCATTTTTTTTAATATAACAGACGTGAATCCACTGTTGATTGAAAGAAGCGTCATTAACTTTCTAACGTCAGAGCCCGTATTGTGCTGAATAGTCCTGTGAGATTGTGTCAGAGTGAGACCACTAAAATCACTAAAATATCTTTACTTCCAATGACGTAATGACAAGAATCCCAAACATTATAATGTTGGTCTCTTACAAGTAATTTCTTTTAATTAATTTTACCCACTGATTTTTCAATTATTTACCTTTTTATCAATCTTTTTAATTTGTGATATTTCTATTTGTAATGCGTGTGTGTTTTATGTGTTTTTATGATGGCCATTTTTAAAAGTTTCCTCAGGGATTATTAAATACCCTTCTATTCTATTTCATATTTTATCATCCTATTGTATTACTGTTTTACCTGTCAATTGGGGATTTAGCATGTTTGCCCCTGTAAATATCTGTCAGTTGAAAGTATTTGTACTTGTATTCCATAGATCTTGTACCTGAAGATGGCAGACAACAACTGTGCAGACTGTGCATTTGTAATGATGTGTTTGAGACATGATTTTCATGTTATTGTCAGGGTGAGAGGAGATCATGGAGGAGAACATGTGGGCACAGCCGAGTTATTGCTCACAGTACGTAGACCTGACACCAACAGCTTCATTGTGGGAAAAGTGTACACACAATCAACGGTGAGTTGAACCTACTTTTAGAAGCTTTAATATATACATAAAAGTGAATGATGTATTAATAATAAATCTGACAACACAATATTTCTTTTTGCTTTTTTCCAAATACAGGATTGAGCCCCTCTGGTGTGATGTCTTCCTGAATGTAACTGGTTATTATTACAACATCCTGCACTCTCCTGAGGTCCAAGACTTGCTCAATATCAGTAACATCACGTATTCTGCTGCCACTATATTTTCCTTCCACGCATTCAGGCCAGTTTGGATGTTTTTAGTGACACGTGGGACAGCCATCCAATCAGGACGGAGCAAATCAGCTGTGGCAGTTGGGCTTGACCCAGAACCCTGTTTCTGATCCCCGGGTAAATGCTTTATTTAATCTCACTGTACTGGACAACTGGTTTGTGTGCAGTTGGACTAAAGTGGAAAGCATCAAGAACAGTATCATGAAATCACAATGACTGCAATGAATTTTCATCGAAAATGAATGAAAAGTATTATTGTTGTGTGGTGCAAACAATTTCCCTGAATTGTTTGGTTTTTTAAATCAAGTAGGAAGAATAGCACATCTGCAAGTTCAAAATGCATCACAATGCATGGCATTATGAGCTATCAGATGTACTAATCTCACTTCTTTGTTAAGGATCACTTATTTACAAATTAAAAACAGTTATGGTGATATGAGGTCTGCCTGCCAGCAACAATATAAGTAATAATTAGTAGGTCACTGTGCCTACATAATCTAAAACATTAAAAAAATACTGTGCTGTTCATAAACGGTATCTTTTTTTTTTTGTCAGGGTATGCTGGTTCCAGAGATTGAATGGGAGGAGAGTGGATCCATCACTGAACCTCATCCTGGGATCAATGTTTTGGGAGTGGACCGTTTGGGAGTGGACCTATACCTTCACTGTCCAGTTTGTTTAGAACTTAATTTAGGCTACATAATTACATACAGAAGGAGAGAGACTGAGGGGAGGAAGACAGAGTTCAAATAAATACTGCTGGATTGTTCAAGGGAATTCATTGAATGTAAGGATGTTATCAAAATTAGTTCCAGTTTAAATAAAATTCAAATCAGTAGAGATCCCGCATCTGCTTAAATTTTGATGTTTTAATCCAGGGGTGTCAAACTCATTTTCACTGAGGGCCACATCAGCATAGCGGCTGTCCTCAAAGGGCCAGATGTAACTTATACATGTAACTAAATGTAATGAAAAATAAATGTAACTACTCAATGTTAAATAACTAATTTATTTATTATAATAACTTTTTAAAGTGGCAATTCCAGTTGCATAGAAAACATGTTTGCTTGTTACTCTAGCATAAATCCTTTTAAATTTGATTCTAGTCGTAATGTATAGTTACCCAATCTGATATTTCAAGTCCGATTCCCCCTAGATATGAATAGATACACAACACTTTCTATTTTTTATTTTAAGAAATTAAAAACTTTTATGCTCTTGAGGGCCACATTAAATGAAACTGAGGGCCACATTTGGCGCTGGGCCTTGAGTTTGACACATGTTTTAATCTGTCCATGTTTTCACTGAATTTTACTCTGTAATAAAGGGTGAATGTTTGCACTTTGTTGTTCTATGACCATCTTTTGTTGTGTATTTAACCAGTTCTAAAACCCAGAGATGAGGATCTTTTTTGGAAGTGTGACCTGGCCAAGAGGTTAGAAGCAGAAATATGGTTACAGAATAAAATCAATGACATTTGAGTTATTACAAAATTAAAATAAAGGTCCAGCAAAGTGACTTGGGGCTGAGCAGGGGAGGTGAATTTATTGGGTATCTGTGATTGACAGTGAGATGAACTGGAGGTAATGTAGTCCCACTGCGTGGTACGGAGCAAAGTGATGCCAGTTTCTCCACAGAACCTTCTGTGGAAGTTGAAGGTTTTTCTCCTCCACCTTCATTTGATTAAGACCGAAGGGAACCGTGTCTGAGTGTTGAAATGACGCTAGCATCAAAGCTAAGAAGGAAACAATTCCGAGTGAAACGTTCATTGTAAATCTCATCACCAAGACAGAGTTCTCTGGATTCAATGTCAACTGCATTCAACCACTGTTGCCTTGCTTCCAGGTCCACTGAAAAGTTGCACCAGCCAGTAATTTTTGATAACCGAAGGCAATAAATCGACAAGCCATGCTAAGGCTAACACGCTAACGACCGACTGGTACAGAATCAAATATGGGCGGGGCTTTTGCCACCTGAACGAAAGCGTAGAGAAAGTGTAAGGGGCCACTCGATTGGCTAAAAGCGAACCCTCCTGCTTTGCTGATGAGTTTGATTGACAGATTCACTAGCCAATGGTGACATTAGTCGACCTGCTCCGTCAGAAGAGTCTCAAAATTCACCGTAAAAAAAACTCTCACACACACAGGGAGATTCACAAACGAGAACGGGATTTTGAATGCACATCCTGCAAATCCAATGATCTGTGAGTTCACATCACATGTGTACCTAAAAATCATGTTTGTGAAGCACCTACTGTGCATTTCTGATACATTTATTGTGAATTTCTAAAATGTTTTTGTGAAACAGTGTGCACATTTGTGAGAAACACTTATTGTGCATTTGTAAAACATTCAGTGTGCATGTGTGAAACACGATGTGTGTGTTTGTGAAACACAGGGTGTGCATTTGTGAAACACACCATGTGCATTTCCAAATTTATTTAGCACGTTTGCATAAAATGACATTTGTGAATCGAAGTGTGTGCATTTGTGATTCGGAGTGTGTGCATTTCTGAATTATGAGACTGTTCTGGCCTCATAAATAGATGTCACCAATTTCAATGTGTCAAATGCTGAACAAGCCTGAACCATTTCAATACAAATTGATTCACTTTGGTTCAGTGGTTCAGAAAGGCTTGGTCTCTCCCTCACCAGTAATCTCTTTAAAGATTTGAGTCCTCCTTTAGCCAAATCCTATTGCTTAAAGAACAGATTAAAGTTATGCATCAATTCCTCCCCTTTAGACTCGTTTTGAACAGCTGGAACAAACAAGTCCATCAATGCTCAGAAAGAGTTTACTGATATTAGAGTAATTACCCTTTATCTAAACAAAATATTGAAGTCTTTCCAGAGTTTTAGACTCTTAGTGCCTGATGTCAACAGCACCCTCATATAGGATCAGCTGTTTGACTCTCTTGTGTTGGAGTAGTGCTGACATCAATGACCATTACACTCACAGAGCTGCATGTTTCTACCTTCGTCATCTCTGCTGCCTGTATCCTCATCACTGCTCTTGAGTTCCTCTCATTTACAGACACATTTCTCCACCTGCTCTCACTACAGATCACAATGTCATCTGCAAACATTATGGTCCACTGAGATTCCTGTCTAACCTCATCTGTCAGTCTGTCCTGAACAACTCCAACGTACCTTTCTGCCACTCATGACTTCCTCATACAAGCCACAGCTCCTCTCTTGGTGCTCCATTCAAAGGCTTCTCCCTGAAGGATCCACTCAAAGCCTCACTTCAGTTTATTGAAAAACCAATTATAAGAGCTGTTGAAATCAACCAAAGGATACTCTTTGTGCCTCATCTTTTTAATGTCCAAAAAGAGCTAAATCTAGGTCAGGTTCTGGAACAGGGTTGCTGGTGCACATCTGTTATTATCACCGATGCAAGGTCCATCTTTTGCGTTTGGTCTTAAAATAGTTGTTTTCCTGCACAAAACACTAGCTTGAGCTTGCTGTTTCAGCTGTGCAAGATCCTGCTAAAGGCAGACAAACAAAACCCAACACGGTGTCAGGCATCAGAATCCTCTAAATTCACAATACAGTTACTTCTACATGTTTTCACAAAGAAAAAAAAGCAAGAAAGAAAGAAAGCAACAAGAAACATAGTCAGACTAAATCTGAGAATGAGGGTCAACTCTTTCCATACAACACATTTATTTACTCTTGGATATTTCATAACATCTGTGATGTACCTTTTAATTCTGCGGTATAAAACTTTGAGTTACTCTGAGAATTTATGAATGATCCCTTTTGCCAAACTAACCACATATGTGATAATTACACGTAGACACCACTGCTTGAACAAGTTTCACAGACATTTGTTTAACAGTTTCCAGATGTTGCTCCCCACTGTTATTTATAAAACAGACCCATAAAACTGAATGGTGTTATGAGCTATGAAGATGCCAAACATTGCCCCTGTAATTTTGAATTCCTTCAGTCTTATGTCACAGTGTAGCCAGTGTGCACAGATAGCTGTTACTCAGTCATTGTATTTGTAACAATAACCATTCTTGCTATGCTAACTTTTTTTCCGATGTTTTATGGTAATCCTAATTCTTTTCTTCCTAATAATATTTATTTATTGCAAGTTATTCAAGTTATAAACTGACCAATCAGATGCCTCAATAAAAGCATGTGGTGCCCTCTTGAAAGTCTGATTGTTGATTGACAGATTTTGTGAAACCCGCTTTCAGTGATAGGGGTGTGGCCTTAAAACATGCTCACTCCTGATTGGCGACAGTAGTTACTAACTAATCACTGCTTACTGACATCGTCTGGATCCAAATGGCGGCATATCGCTGAAAAATGGGGGATGATTTGACATCGTCGGAGATGAAAATAAACCATTATCTTACAAGTTCTCTTATACAGTGGTATACAGTGGTTCAGATCTAACCCAGAGGGACATGGTTCCAAATTCTGTGTCCTTTGTAGGACTCACAAAAGCGCAAGTTAACAAAAGACAACCTGCACAGTTTTGAGAAAGAAAAATAAATCAGTCTCCTTTTCTGTGCCTGTCTCCTTTTTTCTCTCTTTTCTCACAAAGGTTTCCTGTCTGTCTGGACATGTTCATGCAAACGGGTACGACTCCCTCTTGGCTCAGAGGTGGGGGGTCAGCTTAACAACAGGTTTACTGCAGCATTAGACTCTGTTTTCTGGAATTTAATAGATGCGATTTTGATATGTTTTCACAGATGGGAGGTATGTGCTGTTGGTGGAGGTGGATCCGTAAAGACCGTAAATGTCACTGAGGGTGAACACTGAGACAGTGCTGCACTGTGCTTTTGTTCTGAAGGATTCTGAAACGTTTGGACCACGTGCAGGCACAGATGAGGGGTGTGAAGTAGAGGGCTGCATTGGGATTGGGTCCCGCCGGGTCCCGCGGGACCCAACCCAAATCTCGCGGGATTGGGCGGTTTGAATTGTGCTGCGGGCGGGAGCGGGCGGCAAAAAAAACCCCTGCGGGATCAGTGTTGCCATGAATATATCATGAATATTTATTAGCGCGGACCAAGTTAGGCTGTGCGGCTGTTGGATTCTTATGTAAGCTCCGTGAACTCACCAGGTAGAGACGCCTAATGGCCACTGTCATCTAACCTGTTGTTGGGGGTGTGCAACGCTCCACCCCGCCTCTTAGAAATTATGCTCTTTAAAGCCTGATACCGCGGTCGCGTGTGGGCGGAGCTACGAGCTAAAGTTATGGTCTGATCCCTGCATGGAGCGATGCGTGCATCAATGCATGCTAGACACGAAGAATGTGGAGAGATCCAGTTTATTATTTTGAAGAGTTCTACTTGGTAATCATGTTTCCATGTTTGAGTTCATAATATTATCCCAGAGAAAGTCTCTGCTTCAACTCCCGCAGTTAAAGCTGCGTCTGAATCTGACGCCCGTGTTTCCATCTGACAGTTTAAAGCCAAAGCCCCTCCCCCGCCTCTCTACCTGCTTTTCCTCTTTACCTGTTCACCTGTTCATATCCTCTGTAGCTGAGAGTTGTTTTTCCCCGCGCTCCCAGTGTATTCTACACAGATGTAGGGACAGTGAAAATAAACCACCCCCTTGTTAATTTTAAAACTGTTTGAAGTGTTGTGGGTTCATTACAAATCGTGTAGTACTGTAAATGGCCAGCAGGTGGAACGAGCGCTGTCGAGCAAGACTGACGTCATGCGGGAGCGCGCAGAGCAGCATGAAAGAGAGGGAAGAGAAGAGAGATCGGATGAGCGCTGAGAGTTCGGTTTTCCTAGAAAACACCCACCTGTATGAGCCTACGTACGCTGCTGTACTGGAAAGAACCCGTGAATAAACGCACAAATGTTCAGTGGTCTGCTGCTCATTTAAAATGTTAACACAGAGCGCAAAATACGGTCATTATAGGTTGACACGATAGTCAGGGCGCTCTATAGCGCAGCACACGGATGAAAGAGCTGTGACTCTATCTGCCAACACTGCGCTGGATAGGAAGGAGCAGGTTTCCAGGCAGAGACGTGATGTTAATGGATAAAGCAGAGAAGAACCACAAACGAGGTTCATCGTGAGACACACATGGTGTTCAGATCTGCGTGCTGATACCCCACTGAGGCGCAAAACAGCAAAAACTGGAAAAGGCTGAAGCTAAAAAAAAGTATTTTTCCGTTAGGAAAAAATTCATAGGTTTTCAGCTCTGTTGAACCATTACAATGTTTTTTCTCCTCCATAAATTCAAATGACTTTGACCTGCAGCTTTATCAGCTGGTTCAGCGCTTCAGGCCAACTACCCCTGGCTGCAGCCTGCATACTCCTTCAGGCCGTCTGTCTGCGCGCGGACACACGCACACTTTTAACCGAACAGGATTAGTGAAAATATATGTAATAATTAAGTTGCAGATTACACAAAAGAGGAATGCATGGAAAAATGAGGCTGGAGGAGGGACATGAATCTCCTTAATAATATCAATACAAACACGTGATTTTTTTCCCTGCGGGACGGGAGACGATACAAAATCAATGCATCTCTATTACAGTGCGGGAATAAATTCTCCGAGTTTTGCGGGTGCGGGCGGGAGTGGACATACATATTGCGGGATGCGGTCGGGAGTGTAACGCATATGTTGCGGGAGCGGGCGGGATTGGTCAGAAATTCGGCGGGCGCGGGCGGGAGCGGGATGAAGAAAATAGTCCCGCGCAGGGCTCTAGTGTGAAGCTTCTCTGCTGGAGTCATAGTGCCTACTTTGTCTTTGTTTGTTCAACAGAATTTTCTGACCTTTTTCAAATTAATCTCAAAGCTCTGTTTGATTTTTTAGGTTTCCCTCAGTGAATGTTTTGCCAAGGATGTCCACAGCAGAGATGATCCAGGTGGACTGGAGGGTCATTTCCTGCTGAATCCTTGAAGAAGCCAGATGTGCCTGTCACATCTCAAAGGTTTTTTTTAAAGTTTACTGGAACCGGCGCTCTTAATCTTTTGGAAGGTGAGCCTGATGCAAGAGGAAAAAGAACTTCCCTTTGTCGCCATGCCAGCCACCAAAGCAGGACTCATCATTTACTGGAAAGCAGGATCTGATGTCAGAGCTTTGTGGAAACCTGCATGCAATTTTCAGGATGACAGAGAAACGTTCTCAAAACTTCTCCAGATATCACAGGTGTTCAGTCTGACCAACCAAAAGAAATATTCAATTAGAAATATTCTTTAACAATAGCAAAGTTAGAAAAAAGTGGTAGTTTTTCTAAAATTGTAGGAATACAGCATTAACCCTTTAACACTGGAGCTTTATCTCATAACATTCTTTCAACTTACGTAACTCCTTAACAGTTTATGCAATTAACGTCATTCTAGCAAATTCTGAAGCAAACACAAGCAGCCTTGCACTGATATGCCACACAGTAGTGACATGTTGCATATCAGTGCAAAGCCGATATGAAAAGCTGTTTGTCTCCTTGTCAGAGTGAGCTAGTTCACACTGATTGTGTAAATGATCAAAGAATTAGCAAAAAGTGCCGGTTATTTTGATGTGATCCAGCACATCTCCAGTGTTAGAGGGTTAATATGTCACCCATTTTAAAAACAGCAAAAGACACAATTTTCATCAGAGTGGGCCTTGAAGACATTTGGATGTCAGAGAATGTCAAGCAAACCAAATGGAACAATGGTTAATAGTACATGGTTAGTGTAATTGTGAATGCTTCTGCCATGCTTCTTTGGATGCTTTGGGAGGCAAGTAGACAGAAAGGAAACAAGACGAACCCCTTTTCTCTGCATCAGGATCAACTGGTTCATGTCAATCGCGTGAACGGTCACATCACATCAAACAGCAACTCACACTCTAATCTTATTTTGTGTTTTAAAAACGTTTAATCTTGTAATATCCTCTTGAGGCTCTAAGTGCCAGATTTGTCATTTGATTTGGTAAAGCTCTTTGTACTTTTGCAAACCTGTAATAAAAATCCCCTCAGTGAGAAGTAAATACACGTTAGTTCAACTTATTTCAGTCACATGATATAAAAAACAGGAGCCCCGCTTTCACCCGATATTATCCAGCTTAGGTTCTGGCAGCCCTGTGACCCCGAAAGGGATAAAGCGGGTTAACAAAATGGATGGATGCATGATTCAAAGATTGGGTGAAATATTTTGTGTAATCTGTAATACTGAAATAAAATGATCCTAGAGTTTTAAAGGAATACATATATTTGTAATCATGCCAAGAGCGTCTGCTCAAGACAACCCAAAAACTCACTGCGGGTCGAACCCCCCCACCCCATTTGTCCAAGGCTTTACTTAGCCGGTGGCTTGCTAGTGGACATGATGACAAAACTTTCCTTTTCTCTTCAGCACACTAACAACATCAAGCAGAGTTGACCAACATTTATTCTCAGATCTGCATTAATTCAGTGTACATCGAGGTTTGTGGGTAATGCCACAGCATCAGCATGAGACAGGATGATGAGGTTCTTCCCAACAAGGAGCAGGGCAAATTGTCCTCAGACCTCCCAGCAGGGCCGGTAGACCCTCCCCACCATGCACCTCATGGTGTCCCTCCTCAGGATGGGGATGTTCAGCTGCTGCGCCTGGTTTCTGTGCTCCAGGACCTGGTTGTTGTTGTCTGCTGTGCGCTTGTAGACCGACAGTCCGCCGTGCAGCACTCGCAGGTCCCTCCAGAGGCTTGGATCAGCTGCGATGACGATGACCCGAGGGACTCTGGCTTTGGTCATGGCGAAGGGCTCAGCCTCGCCCAGGCTGTTGTCTGTCGCCTCATTGGTCAGCAGAGAGGTGAAAGCGTCCTGCTCCATGGACCCGTCTTCGGTATTAGCCACGGGTGAGGCAACTGACGGTGCATTACAGTCAAAGAGGAGCGCCGTGGCAAAGATGACCGACATGACGGAGCGCCTCATGGTGAAGATCTTCAGGAGCTGTGAGGTCGGATCAGAAGTCTTGTTTCGCTGTTCTGACTTGGCATCGGTGCCGCAGTTGTTTATATACCTGATAAGATGACCACGCCGACTGTCCTTTGTCGTTTTGTAGAGGACGGGTCGGATAATAGTTTGGACGAGTTCTTGCTGTGTTCAAGTATGATGTTTTTGGAAAAAGTTAATTAAAACCTTGCGGTAGGTGGTAACATTAACCAGCAAACAATAAGGGAAAGCAAAGAGTTTGAGCAGAAGACGGTCAAAAAGGACTTTAATCCCAAATCACTGCCCTTTAAAACAACAGGATCAGGTAACCCACCTGTGAAACTCTGAAGGATCACAGGTCTCATCATCAGGTGCTTTGTCACAACAACACTCAAGAGGGGATCTATCCGGCTTTACAGAACAAAAGCAGGCAAAATGTTCTGAAAGTGTTTTTTGGCAGAAGCTCTGCACACGTGTCAAACAGGAGCGCTGATGGTTTCATCCTCACAGCACCCGGTAATTACAACTCTGCAAACCTGCACCTGCACAAGATCTGCATGAAACTGCTGGTTAGGAAAGAGATCTTCAGTTAGATCATACATACTCCTAAACTTCAAACATTTTAATACATTTGCCGTTTCATTGAAGGATTCCTCAGAAAAACATATTTAAGACTCAGAAGGAAAAACAATTTAAAGTCTCACTGCAACAATATTCGTAACAAATTTTCAAAGCGTTTGAACGGAAGTAACCCTACATTAAAATCCCAGCATTCCATTGCTTACACTATCTCCCACTAGCTTACAGCCTCTCTCAACAACAAGCTAGCATTAGCGGTACCTCAAAAATGGTGATATCCAGTAATAGAGTTTAGAGCCAGAGTCCAGTTCTGATGAGGAAAACAAAGACGTACATGGATCCATTTGTCTGCAAGTGAAAACATCAGAAATGGAGTGGAGCATTGAGACTCTGGTTGTGCCAATGGCAGTGCTGCATTACTAACCTGAGCTTTTTCAAACCACATGTGTTTATCTGCTCCTGATCATTCATTCATTTTCAATACCGTTTGTCCCTTTCGGGGTCACGGGGCTGCTGGAGCCTATCACGGCCACTTGTGGGTGAAGGCAGGGGATCCCCTGGACAGGTCGCCTTTAGTCTGTCGCAGGGTAGAATGTCCACAATCACACATTCATTCACTCTCACAGTCACACCTATGGACAATTTAGAGTTGCCAATCAACCTATGAAGCATGTTTTTGGACGGTGGGAGGAAGCCGGATTCCCCGGAGAAAACCCACGCATACATGGGGAGAACATGCAAACTCCACACAGAGTTTGGTCCCCCATTGATGTTGTTTTTCATGTCCCCCAGCCAGGACTTGAACCGGGGGCCTTCTTGCTGTGAGGCAAGAGCGCTAACCACTGCGCCACCGTGTACCGTCCTGATCATCACAATTCTAATAAAGAAATATTCAGAAACACACATGTTATCTTAAATTCTTTTGCATATGTCCTCCATCATGAGAAAAATGCTACAGGAACTTGTTAAAAAGGACGGATCCCATGGTGTCATGAATTGCTAGTTTTATCATTTTCTTTTGTTCTCCATTGTCTTTTCCTTCAGGTTTCTACAGGCTGGAGCTGCCTGCACTTTGCTGATTAGCCACACTGTAGTTAAAGAACACTTTCTGTGTCTGTTGTTGACTTGTCTTGTATTCTCAAGTCCGCTGTGCCTTAATGCTTTGTCAGTTTTCGTTTTATGGGCTTTTCCCCATCATGTGTGGTAATTTTTTTTAATATAAATTCTCGGGACTGTTTCATCTTCGCTTCCCTACATTAGGGTTCTCATATGTTTTCCTGACCATGACACATTGAGCTGAATTATTTAGATGTGCTGGAAAATAATGTAATAAACAAATAAATGCTCTTTCAAAAATATAAACTGGAACTCACTTACTGTGTTTTTCGCACTAGGCATGCTTAAAAACCTCTTTTTTTTCCCCCAAAATAACAATAGTGTGCCTAATAATCCAGATTGCCTTATATATGGATTAATTCTGGTTGTGTTTACTCACATCGCAGAGATTTTGAGAGGTACACGGCACTCGATCATTATGTTTGTTTGGGTGTTATTGTGAACATACTAGTGTGGCTAAAGTGTCACACTGTCTTTTTTACGTGATAATAGTGTAGTCACAGTAACGTTTGTTGTAGTGACATCAGTCTGTTGCAAACAAGGTTGGTTACAAGTATTGTGAATACGCTAACACGGCTAACATGTAGCGCATCATGAATAAATTCTAGAGTTACTCTGAATGCAGGTAATAAAGTCAGACTGACAAACTTCTCTTTTTTGCCTTGCTTAACCCTTGTTAAGCAACAATCCTATGACTCCACCCTTACATTGACGTGTTCTCCCTACCATGACAAAGGTGGATAGAGGTGGAGAGGATTTCATGTCATCCATGGACACCAGTGAAGATCACAAATCATTGAAGTAAAAAGGTTCAGCGCACTGTCTAGTGGGTCTAGATGACCCAACTCCCAACGGTAAAGTGCCTAGGATAGCACAAGGGTTACTGAAGTCTATAGTCTGGTGCACCTCATGGCAAAACGTTTGGACACAGAGTAATGACAGTGCGCCTTATAATCCGTTGCAGAAAAACACAGTAAATAAAGTCAAACGTCTATTCAACAACATAGGCCATAGAACAAAAATAACAACACGCTAGGTCCTGAAAGCAAAATACATTTATTCATATTTTGTTTGCTCAAAAATACAAATTGTGGAGAGTAAACTGAATGCGGTCACATGTGCCCAGGTGAGTTTGAGATGAGTTTTCCAAATCTGGAATTTTGAAGGTTCCAAAACTGTGGCACATATAGTCAGGAACTGGTGTTTGAATGATATGTCATTTTAAAAAATGCATGTACAACATTGACTTCAGATGGGAACTGGACTGAGCGACCCCTCCCCCCCCATGTTTCAAACAGGAAGTACCTGTCAAAATCCCATAGACTTCTATTGCGACATAAACAGCTATTACTCAGGGATTCTATTGGTCAGAATAACAGTTCCTTAAACACGTTCTGAATATTCCTCAATTCTTTTTTTGCTGCCAGTTTTTCAAGTTATGAACTGACCAATCAGAGGCATAAAAAATGATATGAAATGCCCACTGGTCCCGATGTCAAACGTTCAAAACGATTGATTGGCAGGTTTTGTGTAGCCCGCTTTCAGTGGTAGGGTGTGTGGACCTCCAACAAGCTCATTCCTGATTGGCGAGAGTGGTTGCCAAGGAAACAGTGACTTAGCCTTTAAAATCCAGGGTTCTTAATAGTCCGATACTAGTCTTTTAGTGCTTAGGGAGTAGTGAGGGAATTTGGACACAACCTAAATTGCCTGTAAATATTTAAAGCTGAAAGAGCAGACCAAGAAGATGTCCTGATACATAAAATTCTGCTGTTGGTGAAGCTCTGTTGCCCTTGTAGCTTCAATAAATGTGTTTGTCTTTTGAGGAGACAGGGGCAGAAAGCACCTTCCACCACCAGCCAAGGAGGCCGAACGTGCTGTATACATGGAAAACAAAACATTGAACAATCATAAAACGAGAAATAATTAAAAGTATAAAACCAAATTTAAAACATTTTGTACCTGTAAACAGGCAGAAAAATGCTTTTAAACCACTTTGCTCCCTGCGTGTGCATAAAAAAAGCCAATTATATTCAACACATTCCTGTAGAAGCCAAAGACGGGAACATTTTCCCCGTTTTCCATAAAGGTGTGAAGGAGCAGCTGTGGGTTGTTAGCAGACAGTGTCAAACTTCAGGGAGACAAAGAAGAAAAACAGGGTTCAGGAGATGTGCTGAGCAGCCGACTGCACTGCTGGGTGCCAGCCAGACCGCAGGGCCTCACCTCTGAGCTGGAATGGGGAGTAACACGAACCTTAGCGAGGAGGGGGGGCAATGACTCTCACAGAAAAGTCCTACTTCAGGGAGGTGCTGCTCCTCTGGGACGGGTAAACACAGGGTCCAGATGCACTGGGAAAAGGTGCAGATTAAGTGGTGCAGAGTGAACAACCGAGTCCAATCTTCCTGCAGTTCTGAGGTTTCATTAATCTGAGGTTCTGGTGGGCCAGAGCGAAGCACATTCACCAGCTACAGAGGAAACGGTTAGCTTCAAACATTTAAGAAGATGAGGATCTGTTAGGTGTTCTGATGTCTGGTCGTTGATCAGATTTCTCTAGGTTTGAGAGGATGCTCTGAAACGGAAATGGAAAACAAGAACCTTTAACAAACCTATTCCGATGTGTTTGGCCTCAAATGGAAGCGTGTCTTCCACATGAATGTGACTCTTCAGTAACACCACTGTAAGTAAATCTCACGCCATCATTGATTTTGAGGCACAGACTGGAGATGCAGGAGTCAGTGGAGTCTTGGAGGGTTGTTCTCCGCTGAGCCGCAGTGATGAAGGGCAAAAGATTACGGCAGCTTTCACAACCTGATAGGTTAAAGAAATGTAGAGCTGGTTACTTTGTTGGATTGTGAAGGTACTCTGACAGGTAAATAGTTCTGCTAACATGAGTATGAGGACAGCAGGAAAGCCCATTCTTGAAGTGAAAAGGGTTTTTTTCTTTTTGACACAGAAATGATAAAAGAACACACTGAATGCTTATAGATTCACACCAATGAAAATGTGTTTTTTTGTGTTTTTAACATGTTCTTGTGGAATTTGCTGATGATGGAGGACAGAAATAAAGAAAAATTTGATTAAAATTGCATTTCTTAATATTTCTTCATTAAACTTATTGTGAATCAGGAGCAGACAAAAAATGCAGTTGGAAAAAGCTTGTAGTTGTTTCTTACAAACTATAATCAGAGGGCCACAAGCTCTACTCTATTCTGATTATCCATTTGTAGACAAATAGATCCATGTACGTCTTTGTTTTCCTCGTCTGAGCTGGAATCTGGATCAGAACTGTACAACTGGATAGCTCCAATGTTTCTTGCCTTTTTTGTTGCACAGCTAATGTTAGCTTGGGGTTGTGAGGGGCTGTAGTTAAGCTAGGGCAGAGTATAACAAAGGGATCATGGGAAATCAGTGTTCCCTGCCAACAGTCCCACCCACAAAACTATGGCCTAGAACAGTGTTTTTCAACCACACTACTGTGCCGTGCCACAGTAGTGTGCCGTTCGAGATGGTCAGGTGTGCCGTGGAAAATTACCCATTTTCACTGATCTAAAAACATTTACCATCTCCAGGATATCAGCTCTGTATTCATCCAAACAGGCCCTGATAAAACACTGAGTAGCTAGGAATATGAAAGATCATAAAATACTTTTTCTTTCTGTTTATTTGATTCTATTAAAGACACTTTGATAAGAATGAAAGTACTGCGATTTAGCTGCAGCTTCAGCTGTTTTTGGAAAAGTAGCGCCCCTTTAACTGTCTCCATCAATCTTTTTTATTTTTTTTTTAATTTTTATTATTGAACTTTAAACAAACACATACTCATAGTAACAACACAAAAGAGAGAGAGAAAAATATATATATAGAATTGTAGTTTAACATACTAGGGATTGTGATACAGCATGTGATCTTCAATGAAAATACACAGTTTTATTGCATTTTTGTCTGCCAATCATTCTTATGGTTAAAGTCTTCACTTCCTTGTTCCGATTCTGCTCTTAAAGTTTCTCAGTTCTAGCAAAAATACCAGCTAAAGCTCGTTTTTAGCAGTGCAGCTTTCCACAGAATCTGTTGTCAGACCGTGGAACAAGTGAACAAATCCATGAAGCTCAGAGAAGCGAGTCTGTCTGCCCTTGGCTGCAGTTCTTGCACTACATCTCCCATGATGCATCGGGGTTAAAGTGACAGCATCTCAGCGTACGATGAGTCTTCCCTGTTAAACGTCTTATAACCACAACGAACACACATCAGACAGTTTTAAATCTTCTTGATGAAATCAGAGGTCAACAGTTTAGTTCTCCTTCAAGGTTTTTGTTTTTTATTAACAGCCAAACATCCCAGAGTTTGGTCCAAGTCATCTTTCTAACTGAAACACTTTTCTAATAACATCTGGATTATTTTAGATGTTAAACTTAAGAAGAAGTAATAACATCATTTAAGAAACAGGATTAAGGTGAAGCGGCCAACGGACACAATTAAACAATTGAAACAATTTAATCATCAAAAAAGAAATAAAACATTTTTGTTAAGGTTTTCAAAGACTTCATCTTTGATTAAGACAAGAGAAAAAAACACTGAAAACACTGGCCTGGAAAATGACGCGTTTTTCTTAATTTTTAGCTCAAAATGGCATAATTATAACAAAAAGACCACTAATAATGCTCTTACAATGGTTCAAAAAGTTATTGGAGTGGGACTTTAAGGGACGAAGGCTGGTTCACATCTGATATTTCTTTGATCTTGCAGCAAGAACAGGAATGTACGGTCCTCACAGTGCAGGGCACGTCACGTGCACAGATCCTTTAAAGTACAAAGCAGCTAAAAATCAAACAGCAGGGCAGCACATGCGCAAACGGCCGGTCTATTGGTTGAACGAAGAAGTTTGAGGCAAAGGAGGAAGAAAACATGCTCATTTTAGAAGATTGAATGATGTCACCACTTTGCTTTTAGAAGAACAGCGGCTTGAAAGTACTTGACAAATCACATTAAAGTTTTCAGTCAACAGGCAGAAAAAGCTGGAGGAGATGACATCGGAACCATTGCCTGTACATGAAAACTGGACTGGGTGACCCCTCCCGCCCTCGTGTTCTAAATATTAAGTAGCTGCTGGTTCCAAGAAGCCAACATTACCAGAAATAGTAAAGAGGAGAGGAACAGAGCTATCCAGCTTACTGTTTTGAGCCAGATGCCAGCTTGTCTGAGGAAAATAAAAACGCACAAGAAGCAATGATCTAATCGTCTACAAGTGCATTAAAATGGAGTGGAGCAGGAAGCTTGTAGCCGCCCATTGTATTGTCTGCATCACAACTACAATGTTTTTCAAATGGCAATTTTTCATCTGCGCCCGAATCACTGTGTCTTAAATAAAGAAAGAAATGCAATTTTAAACTTAAATGTCTTATTACATGTCATCCACCATAGAAAAAAATGCCAGAAGAGCATGTTAAAAACATCGAAAACAACAATTTCATCGGAGTGGATCTTTAATGTAATGATGTTTAATATTCATTCATTCATTCATCATTTTCTATACCGTTTGTCCCTTTCGGGGTCACAGGGCTGCTGGAGCCTATCCCGTGGGCGAAGGCAAGGGATGTCCTGGACAGGTTGCCAGTCTGTCGCAGGGTAGAATGTCAACAATCACACATCCATTCACTCTCACAGTCATACCTATGGTCAATTTAGAGTTGCCAATCAACCTATGAAGCATGTTTTTGGATGGTGAGAGGAAGCCGGATTCCCCGGAGAGAACCCACGCATGCACGGGGAGAACATGCAAACTCCACACAGAAAGGTCCCCCATTGATGTTGTTTTTCATGTCCCCCAGCTGGGACTTGAACCGCTGTGAGGCAAGAGCGCTAACCACTGCGCCACCGTGCAGCCCATGTTTAACATATGTAAAATCTATTTTTTAAATTAAAAATCAAACTGCATTTTGAACTGACAGTTGCAAAATACATTTTCTTTTTAATTGTTCAACAGAGAAAACATTAGGAATGTAATAAATATGGCTTTTAAGTAAAAAATGTATCAAAACAAATAAATATTCAAATTGTGATATATTTTATATTCAGTTCCAAACTGCAATAGACATTTTCAAATTCCATGATCAATTGCAAACTGAATTGTGATCAGAGATTAAAATATCACTTTGAATAATGGGTAAGAAAAATTCCATATGGCTTGTTTTTATTTTAGAAGAAGAAAATAATTAAAAGCTTTTTGAAAATGTAAATACACTTTTTTAACTAGAGATTTTAGAAAATATGTTTGATATCTGCTTTTCTTCATCTTTACATTTACAGATGTTCTGTAAATATAAAAAAATTATTCATTTTTTGGTATAACTTAGGAAAAATTCCCCATCAGGAAAGGTGAGTTTTCCTTGAACCTGAGAAAAAGACGCCATTAGGTGACAGCCTTTCCCTTTGCAGCGTTTCCCTGCAGACGTCCACAGGCAGCTGGTCTCACACTAAAGTGAACAACTCTGCACAGGGTGTGTGACAAAACGATCCAAATTTCAATAAATGATTTGAGTTGGGGAAGTTGAGATGCAGAGGAAACTGAAAGCTGATGTGTCGCCATGTCTCCCAATAATCTGGCTCAATAAAAAGTATGAAATTTCCACTGAATACGATTTTACCAAAAGTACAGGCTGTGTGCTCACTGCAGGAGAAAAACACATTCATGCCTCAGCAGTATAGCTGCAGGAGATGCTGGTAGCCATGGAGATGGTCAGTCAACAAGTAATCACAAAGTGGTACGAGAATAGCAACAGTGTGAAAGTGGGATTGAAAAGACCTCATCACAGCATGTTTCTCCATGGATGGATGGTGGGCTAAAGGGATTAGGAGAATTTGATCCGGATGCTGTTTTTCTCACTGACCGCACATAAGCCTCTGTCTTAATGCAGAGCCTCAGAAAGTCTGGATTCTGCCTGTTCTAATGAAAAACCAACATCAGTCATGGATTTAGCAGATCTTTGTCTCACTTTGAATACTCGCTGAGAGGCTATGCACCTACAGGGAGGGCTCAGACACCGTCTAAAACAGTGTTTTTCAACCAGTGTGCCGCGGCACACTGGTGTGCCGTGGGAGATGGTCAAGTGTGCCGTGGGAAATTGCCCTCATTAACTGATCTAAAACATTTCCCATCTCCAGGATTTCAGCTCTGTGTTCATCCAAACAAGCCCTGTTAAAACACTGAGTAGTTAGGAATATGAAAGATTGTTACATACTTTTTTCTTTGTGTTTATTTTATTTTATTAAAGACATTTTGATCAGAATGATTGTACCGCGATTTAGCTGCGGCTTCGGCTGTATTTAGGAAAAGTCCCGCCCCTTAACTGTCTCCACCAATCATTCTTGGGGGGCTTAATCACATGTCATCAGTCTGACCAATCAGACGTGGTTAAAATCTTAACTTCCTTGTCCCGATTTAGCTCGTAAAGTCGCTCAGTTTTAACAAAAATACCAGCTAAAGCTCGTCTTTAGCGGTGTAGCTTTCCACAGAATCCGGTATCAGACCGTGGAACAAGTGAACAAACCATGAAGCTCTGAAAAGCGATCTCCGGCCGTTTTATGGACTACATCTCCCATGATGCTTTGGGGTAAAAGCGACCGCGCACAAGGAGATCTGTTTTTAAACGTCTTATAACCAACGAACACACCTCAAACTGTTTTTAAATCTTCTAACTTAACTTTTATTACATCTTTTAGAAAAAAAACAGCTGCAGTTTTCAGCTTTTTCTGCCACAATCATCTCAAAAATGCACGTGAGATTGTGGAGGGACTGTAGATCAATACAGACTGTATGAGTTTCTCCCTTTTTTTGGGGGGGGGGGTGGGGTGCTGGTGTGCCGCGGGATTTTTTTTAAGGTTAAAGTGTGCCGTGGCTCAAAAAAGGTTGAAAAACACTGGTCTAAAAGTTTGTACTCTTTCTGTCAGAACAAATTCCACTCTTTCCGTGAGGTTTTCCATAAAACCCTGAATATGTGTGTTGCTGCTTTCTATCTACTAAACAAGAGGTGGTCAGTGGAGCCAGGATCTAACTCGCTTCAACCACAGTGCTTCCATGAAACCCACAACCAGGATGTCTCAGGACGCTGAAGCTTTAGGACCAGCCTTAACCAGAAGAAGTGTTGCCATAGAATAGCTGTAGAAGCAATGGACAAACCATGTGGTCACAGGACCCTCTGGTTTGTATTGGATTCAGTTGAAACCAGATTTTCAGCTGTGTGGTCATTACAGTTTTGACAGGAAGTGATGCCATCAAACACCTTAATTTCCAGAACTTTGCAAATTTGCCGTACTTTGTCAGCTGGTAGACACGCCCATTGCAGCTCACAGCTGGATGTTAACTTGTCAGCTATGCTGCCATTTTATCACAGTTTAAAACCAGCCTCAGGGAGGAAGTGGGTGTGGCCTGATCCACTCCCAGAGGTTTGCAGAGCCCCCAAAATCTGTTTTCATGTCAGAGCAGTGGCGGACCGTGGATTACACACCTGGGCCTTCAGTAGTGCTACATCTGAATCACTCAACCCCCCCATTAACCCTTTTACGATGCAGAAATGAGCTTTGCATTGCATTTTAAAAATTCCTGTTGCCACACTAAATGCCTCTAAATAAACTGAATAAACCAAACAGTAAACACATTTCATTTTGCAACAACAGCCAGCAAAAAACATTGAAAATAACCACATAAAATTGGAATATTATTTATTATGATATTCATCATTTCACCCCTTAAAAAATCGGATTATTTGAAGACAAAATCCATCCTCCTCTCTCTTTCCTCACAAACAGTTGATCACTGTGTCTTGTAGATTATGGCTCTTCAGTTCCATCCAGAAATCCTTTTCTATTCCATCCAGGCCAGTGCTGAGAGTCTGTCCAGTTGTTTTTCTGCGTAGGTTTGAATTTGCTTTAGAGCCGAAAATGTCCGCTGGACAGACGCAGGTGACACGGGGACGGTCAACGCCAAACACGCAAATCTGTGCGGCTTTGTCCTGATTCACTCAGATTTTTCTGATGAAGGAAGTCAAGGAGATCAGTGGGAGAGTTTCCTGCAAAATCCTCCATGGCGTACATTACAGTCAGCTCTGTTTTTACTGAGACGGATCAAAAAGGGCTCTGTGGTTCTGTGTCAAACTCAGCAAGGCTGCATGTGACTTCCTGAAGCTTCTGTCCAATCAGAAGGTTTGGATACTGTGGCGGTGCCTAGAAGGCCCAGGTGACACCAACTCTGAATCTGATTGGGTGAAGGAAATTAATGACCAACATTGATTTTGCATTACGGGACCTTCAGAACTCACGGTGAAGGCCTCTTTAGCTCTGACCCTGCCTGGCAACAAAGGACAGCTGAAATGCGATTGGTTAAATGCTCCAATATAAAAATATGTCTGTCTGGAAGCAGCATAAGCATCATAAACACAATAAAAGGAAATGGACAGACAATTTGGAATGATTTAATGAGTATGCGTGGACAAAATCTAATTAACACATGATTGAGTTATTTTTTAGGCCTTCAGAGAAGATTTGTGTTTTCTATTTTCTTTTGGTGTCGTCTTTGAAACATGGAGATATGAAGCATCAGAGTTTAGTTTTATTATTTATTATTTTTCTATTTTAAATGTATACAAATGTGGATTTGTGGTTACCAGAAATAAACTGAAAAGTGAACACACACAAAACACAAACAAGCATATCAACAGGCCCACAAGAAAAACTTAACACAATTACAGACACATGCAGATGATTAATTTTGATTGGTTTTAATGCAATAACATGACCATCAAGAATATAATATAATATAATATAATATAATATAATATAATATAATATAATATAATATAATATAATATAATATAATATAATATAATATAATATAGTGTCAAGTATTAAGAAATAAGAACTTCAAATGCACGTGTAATCTTCGGGGTGAGGGGCTCTTGTTGCCAAGGCGACACTTCCGTCAACTTAAGTCTTTGTACTGTAGCGATTGCCACGGAGATGCATTAGCCTTTGATTCCCTTCATTTTTGGACGTCAGATCGTGGCCATCATGAACGCAGAGTCCTCCCCTCTGTCAGGAAGACAAGTGGAAGATCCGCAGCGCGGCTGGACTGAACAGGTGAGCGAAGTTAGCCTCACAAATGGAGGCTGACGTCAGCGGTTTCTGAACGGCTGCACTGTGACACAAATTCCTAAGGCTTTCCTCAAGGTTGATTCTCTGATCAAGTTTGAAGTCATCTCTAAGAAGAATGGCAGCTCATTTCCTCCTTTTGGTTTTATTTTGGTCTCAAACAAGGAAGCGGCTTTAGGAAACATTCTTTAATAATCAAATTTAATCTAAAATACATATTTAAAAAATCGAAAGGAATCCACGTTTTGCTCTTTTTTTGGGTCTAAAGTAAGCAAAATAGTAATAAATAAATGATTAAATAAAATAAACAGACGTTTTTAGAAATTACAAATATTTTCAAAAACTTTTACCAAGTTTTTTTTTTTTTTTTTCGGTTTAAAAAAGTATCCACAACTTTTACTTTAATTGCACTGAATTGTGTCGTCATATTTTCTGCTATATGGACCATGTGAGACAGATTCATTTTATTTATCCTGGCAAACAGACGAGACAAAGCGTGAAGGCTGAAAAGCATTTTAATCAGTGGCTCTGAAAGCTCCCGTCCTGCTGTAAAGGTTTGACCCCTGAAGCTGCAGCAGACAGTGAGCATCTTTCTTTTCAAGCACCTGCAAAGCTGGATGCTTTCAAGCTTCCATCTAGTGAGGAAGAAAACCAAGATTTTAGAAAACAGAGACGACAGAATCTAAATGTTTTGTCAGTTTGCCTTGAACCTCTTGACACCTGATTTTTTTTTTCAGCTATGAAAATAAATCACTTTTTGCTTTCAGGTAAATGCTAAATTACGGTAATTTTGAAGTCAAAATGATTTGATGCATACTTGCATTAATAGGTGTGAAGGGGTTGAGGGACTTCAGCAGCAGCATCAACCTTTTTTGTTCATAGAAGAACATTTGATAGCCAGCTTTTTTTAATTTCATTAATCTTTTGTCTATTATGTCTAATTTTAGGTAACATTTTTTAACAGAAAAATTGGAAACATTATGAAAATGGTATAAGAGAAATCTGAAATCTGAAAATGGCAGCAAATTCTCTAAATTAACTAAGGGGTCTTTCAAAAACAAATCTTTGAATTGCCCTTTTATTTAACTCTTATCTATTTTATTTATTTATTTGGCCCTTTTTTCCTTCAGAAAGCCGCCGCTCGCAGCACAAAGGACTCAAGGCAGCGCACAGAGAAAGGCTCACACAAAGGCGTCTTCGCTGTCGACCCAGAGGCCAAAATGGAGACTACCACCACTTCCAAAGCTACCTATGTGGCTCCAGAGGGTCCTGGAGGGCGGCTGCAGGGTAAGTCACATCAGACAAAACAAAAAAACTCTTTTTTAAAAGAAACGAAAACATGGAGTGAATGTGTTCATCCTCCACTGTCTATGTTTCAGGCACCAGAAGAGAGCTTTTGGAAAAACAAATCGTCCAGATGATAAGGTAATAACAGGTCTTTAGTGAAGTCTGAACTGGTCCTGGAGAGGTCTTGAGAGGGACACTGACATATGGACATGTCTGGGTTTGTTTGGTTCAGTCCAGCAGCATTATCTTAACTTAATGAGGACCAGTCACACAGGAGTGGGGGTTCATGTTCCCACAAATGTGGAAATCCCACACTCAAACGAAGACAAACCTACTGTTTGATGAAGCTTTTATCTGTCTGCCCCTCAGTCTGGAGACATGCCTTTATAATAATTCCTCAGTTTCTGTCAAATTCACAGCAGCTCACACACGTCTACAATCCTCCCACTTTCTGAACTCGTTCCAGTTCTCTTGAACACAAAAGTCTGTGTCTTAGCCAGATGTGGGACTGACAGAGAACAACCCTCCTTTGTGCAGGTAGATGGTGCTTTCATATTTACTGAAAACAGTCGACAGACTTTATATGTTAACTACCAAGCCTGTTCTGAAATCATGCAATATATCACCTAAGCACTTGTTTATCCATACATGAACTTGTTTTACTGAAAACGTGAACCTCAAAGAATTAACTGCATTCTCGGGTCGTTTTTCTTCATGGTTTCAATTTCTACCAACCTGAGACAACGTTTGCTCATCTGTTAGCATGTTGTTGCTTCAAGAACATTAAGTTCTCTAAGTTGAGTGCATTTAATTCTGGTTTGATTTTATTTCGTTTATTTATTTTATTTCATTTTATTTCGCTGAACAATAATTTGAGTTGCTAGTGCCTCAGTCACATGCACCCGTAGAGAGCAGGTGCATGTGAGACACACCTGTGACACACCTGTGAGGCACAGGTGTGTCTCAGAGTTCCCTTGAGGCTTGTGCAGCCACTTTAGGGGACGTCTTAATAATGGAACGTACCATTGTCGAGTGTGTGATTGTCAGGAGCTGGTGGTGCAGGACCCAAAATGCAGGAGATCAGGCTTGGTGACAGAAACGAAACATTTAATAAGCAAACTTAAACATGACAAACCCCAGGGATCAATAAAAGAGGGGACAAAGCAGAGCAGAACAGAGCCGATGACCTGGCAGGGATGAAAACCAGACACATTTAGGCTGAAGGCAATTAAATGAAATGAAGACAGTTGTGGATCATGATTAACCTGAAACTGGAGTGATTGACAAAGGGCAACTAAGAACATGACTAAAACATAACCAAACAAAACCACAGAATCCTTAGACTGGTAAGTATATCATGAAGTCATTGTAGAGTTAATGCAAGTTAAACCCACTTTTGACGTGTGGGTGATGCTGTCATACGGTGCCCTTATGCTACACTCTACTGGACCCTTTCTGAAGCCGTGATCGAACCCACAACCTGCTGCGATTAAAGGCAGTATTCATGAATTGATTGTCTCTAGTTCAACATGCTGCAAAAAGGCAGATAGAAAGGGACATTTGGCTCCCTCTTACCAAAATGATCCATGGAGGACACAAAGGTGGAGGAAGGCTCCTCCCCTTAAACCAAAGAAAATAAAATCAGGCATTTTCTGGCTTTGGCAAAAATGAACGAACACAAACATTCTTTGGACTACAAAATCCTTTGACTGTTGTCAATTCATGGGACTGCACAATGTTGCTGTGGTGGTTGGCATTATCAACCTACAGCAAGAAGGCCCCCTCTCATAAGTTGATTACTGATTCTGAATGAGTGTTGTTTTTATTCGAGGGGTCCTATTAAGGACTGGCAAGCTGTCCAGTGTGTACCCCACCTTCACCTTTTATTACTGACATAGGCTCCAGCATCCACAGGACGAAGAAGAGATAGAAGATGGAAGGAAGGATGTGGTCAATATTTTGAATCAGTTTTCTGGCAGCTTTTTTTTTTGTTTTTTGGTTTTTGTTTTAACATTCTACTAGAGAAGCATGTGAAAAATACAGAAAGGTTCACCAGGAATCAGTTTTATCAGCCTGGTCAATGTGGGGGAGCTCCATATTTTAGATAATGAAAGATCTTTTTAGAGTATTTTTAACATCTTCTTGTGGTATTTTTCTGATGATGGAGGGTATATATGAAGAAAATTAACTATTTCTTTGTTCTAATCATGTAAAGATCAGAAGTAGACGAGAAAAGCTTGTAGTTGTGACGTAGAACCTACAATGGCAAGCCACAAGTTTCCTGCTCCGCTCCATTCCGATGCATCCACTTACAGACAAACAGATCCATGTACGTCTTTGTTTTTTCTCGTTTGAGCTGTTAGATTGTTGATGTGAGGGGCTGTAAGCTAGTGGGCGAGCATGTAACAAACATGATAGGGGCAGGCCTAATCCACGCCAATGGCCCCAGCCACAACTGTGAGTCAGAACTCCTGCAGAAACTATGTCTTAGAAAACAACATAGGTTTTTGATTTTGGCTAAAACCGGCAAAATCATAATTAAAAGACCACTGGGAATGCTTTGAAAATAGATCAAATGATGATTGGAGTGTGATTGAGAATGAACCAGCACCTAGTTTTGGTCGATTAACACGTTAACATCCTGCTTTTACAGAGAGGAGATGCAAGCTGAGATGAACACACCAACACCAGAAACAGAATTCTGCTCCACAACCCACAGGGACTTCTGCATCCCTGGATATGAGCCCTCAAGACCAAAAGCAGCGCAAGTCTGTCTCCAAAACCCACACACCAACTGCCTACACCCACACGTCCACACACACACCCACTCATGCACACACAGTCCGTCAGCGTTCAAGACGTAAAGACACACACCAACAAAAACACAAGAACCCTTTTAAAAGCATGCACACCTTTGACGATAGCCTCTAATGTAATGTAAACCACATGTGTCAAACTCAAGGCCTGGGGGCCAAATGTGGCCCTCCATGTCATTTTATGTGGCCCACGAGAGCATGAAAGTTTTTGATTTCTTAAAATATTTTTTGTAGTTGATTACATATTATTTATGTGTAGCTGCTGTTGTAATTCTTCAATGTTTGCAGGTCTTATGTGTGTATGCAGACAAATTGTTGTCATAAAACCATCAGTTGGATACGAGGCTGTGAGCAGCCTTTTTTTTGGTCAAATGTTACACGTGCATTTCATGTTCTTTCTAGCTCAGTTTGATGTTATTTTTCTTTATTCACTTGGACAGTTTGATCCTTCATTAATGGAGTTATGTGGGTTTTAATAAAAATAATAAATAATACAATTTTAATACATGTAACAAAATGTAAAAGGATTTATGCTAAAGTAACAAGCAAACATGTGTTTTCTATGCAACTGTAATTGTCACTTTAAAAGTTATCATAAATAAATAATGAGTTATTTAACATTAAGGAGTAGTTACGTTTATTTTTCATTACATTTAGTTACATTTATAAGTTATATCTGGCCCTTTGAGGACAGCCACTATGCTGATGTGGCCCTCAGTGAAAATGAGTTTGACACCCCTGATGTAAACACTGTAAATCTGTCTTTTTTACAGACACATGATTACAAAACTGAACAAGCCATTACATTTTGGAGCGAAAACTGCCAACAAGTTCAGGTATGTGAGGTTATATTTGAGTTTTTAATCACTTTTCCCATGAATCGCTTCAAACTTTGATTTTTGGGTCAGAGTTTTGTTGTGGTTCGATATTTGATTTCTGTATTACAAAACAACAACAGAAAAACTAAAACTTCAGAAAAATCCTTTTTTTAAATTTGCTAATAAGACAGTAACAACGAAGAAAACCCTTTCATTTGGCTCATACTAAGCCTGATGTGTGTTAATAAATGCCAAATCCTTCGTGCACATGCGTTTGACACTTTCATAGTAAACTTACTGGTATGCAGTAGGGGTACACACTTTCCCATGGTTTGGTTCAATGATGTTACATGGTTTGTTTTGAAACCGAGAATTGTGGCAACCCAAGTAATTAGTGTTTTCCATGGAGATGTTTTTTGTTTGTTTTTCCATTACATATAATAAGAAAAAAAAAACTTAGCTTAGAAACGAACAAATGGTATGGGTGGGCCACCAGGGACATGCCCTAACCCTAACCCTGATATGATCTTGGAAGCTTGGGAAGTTGCAGTAGGTCCTGGTTAATCCTTGGATGGGAGACCAGCTAGGACCAAAGCCGCATTCACCACACCCTCGGAAGCGTGCGTTTAAGTGACCACTTTCATGAAAACTTTATGTAAACAGATGGAAATGTGCGTTTCAGGCTTCTGGATTTAAAACTTGTGTTCACATGTACAGTAGCTACCCAGGTGTCTACAACAGTTTTTGAGCTCTACGTACAAAATGCGAAGCCATTGAATGTGCTTTGAAAGTCAAACCACGTCATACTTTGACCAATCAGGGACTCGGATTTGGTAGTGATGTATCAATGGCATCCCTTTCAATTCAGGGTAGTGCCAACCGTTTGATCATGTGGGAAAAATCCATAATTGTGGTTTATGCTCGGCTGGAATTATACAACACCAAGTCTGTCATGTATCGTAACAGATCTAAGAAGGAAAAAGCCTGGAGTGAGATTTACACCACGTCGGCATTTCACGCCAAGCCTCTTCCAACTGTAGGTGGTGCACATGTATCTGGTAGTGACAGTCCAGGAGTCAGGAAGGGCATCCACTGTTAAACTGAAGCCACATCATTAATAATAATAATAATAATAATAATAATCAACTTTATTTGTATAGTGCTTTAAATGGCCCACAAGACTCTTTGCAACTCTTTAAAACAGTCAATAAAAACAAGAGCTATTACAATAAATATAAAAACATAAAAACGACAGATTAAAGATTCAAAGCAATTAAAAAAAAGACTTTTAAGTTATTTTTTTAAACATTGGGAGGTCAGTTCAGTCTCACATGAGTGAATCATGACATAATTTGCTGTGCTGACTCTGAGACGACTTAAAGGAAGAATACATGCTAGAATTAGGTGCTAGAAATGCTAGAATCAAATTTCCCAGCCTGGGATCAATAAGGTATCTTACCTTATAGTGATTTTCACTGTCAGATAGATCTGACCAGATGGACTGAGTTTGTCTCAAACTCTGCCCTATATCTCTCTTTGAAAGTAATATGCATCCGTAAAAGAATGTCTTTATGTTACATAAGTGTTGAATGTGTTGTGAAAAGAATCATCCACCAGAGTTGGGAGCAGTGATAATAGCCTGTTCAGAGCCACTGATCCACCATCTCCTGCTTCTGTGAGATCATTTGCATGCTAAAGGAAGAATGTTTAGGGCCACGGAGTTTGTGCTGAGACGACCAAACCCCGAATGTTTGAATCTGTGTTGTGTGACAGGGCGTGACGCCGGTGCTGAACCAAAGAGCCCCATTCCGGAGGTCAGCCCTGTTCAGCACCCCCCTCAGTGAACGACTGGATGAAATCGAACCCCCGCCGGAAGACTGAGCACTGTTCTTTTCAGACCCCTTTTCCTTAAAACCTGTGACCCACCTGATCTTTGGGATGCAGGAATTGTAAAGGGCAGGATAGGTTTGACACAGAAAAGCTTGTTGAACAGCAGAGATCCACCTGAAGCTGTAAACTTAGAACAAAGAACTTCTTCACAACTTCATTTTTCAGGTTTCTGTTAATACTGTGAGTCTGGAGTATGTCACCTGTGTCATGTCATTTTTTATGCTATATTGGATTTTTTTTTAAAGAAATAATTGATTGCTCATAAATTCTGTTATGAAAGTTTTTCCTTTAGTCTAATTTCAGCTTTTTCAAATAAAATCCTGATCATTTACAGTCACCACAAACTGGTTTTCATTTAATTGGCTGATGTCAGACACATTTTGTCAGAAAACTCTTCTTTGTGCTCATTTTTACTGTCAGATTTGTGAGAAAATGATTTGCATTTAAAAAGTATCATGAGTTTGAGTGACAGCAAATATTAACTTAACCCTTGTGCTATCCTAGGCACTTTAACATTGGGAGTGGGGTCATCTAGACCCACTAGACAGTGCTCTGAACCTTTTTACTTCAATGATTTGTGATCTTCACTGGTGTCCATGGATGACATGAAATCCTCTCCACCTTTATCCACCTTTGTGATGGTAGGGAGAAAACGTCAATGGAAGGGAGGGGGGGGGTGTCATAGGATAGCACAAGGGTTTAAGCTGGCAGTGTCAAACGCTCGGCCTGCAGTGTCCAGAACCGGCCCACAATGTCCGGAACTGGCTGGCTATGGGATGAATTTACAACATGCAGATCTGCAGTTCTTATGTGGCTTGCTTAAAGTGTGCTGACTGACTCAGAGTAGACATGATGACCCAATACTGCCACAGAAACAACAGCAATGTGGCATCTGGGTCTCTGTTGTTCATTTGTCATTTGAATTTTCCCTGCCATTAGTTTGACCCTGACACTTCCATCCGCTAAGTCTTCTCATCAAATTTAAGTTTCTGTTTCAAAACAGCTGCTATGTAACCCTCTAGTCTACAGCATGTTTGTTATTTGAGGTCAGAGGTCAAAAGGTTTTCAAGACCTTATAAGACTTTCTTTTTTCAGAATCAGAAGTACTTCCCAGATTTGGAGAATTGAGTTTGATCAATTTCTATATTTTGATGTGTTTGATTTAAGCCAACATTCATGTCTGTGTTTATCAATCCACATAACTGTGACTGAACAATGACTGCTGTGAATGCAATATACACCCAAACAACTGTTAACCTGTGCTGTAAGTATTAAATTGAATCCATTTGCACAATTTTCTCAAGAATTCTAGAATGTTCCCTGCATGTTTAACAAAAGAACAATTCATTATTTTATAAAACTGTTGTAACATATTTGTCATCTTTTGACTAAAACAAAGACAACCTTTGAATTTATCATTACTTCTACGTAATTATGCTGAGTTCCCTTTAAGATCAGATTAGGCCGTATGCGGTCCCCCAGACCAGAATAAGTTTAACATCCCAGTTTCAGCATTCTAACAATGACACGACCTCCGGGTTTTGTTTTATCTCTGTTGTCAGGAAAGTCAACCTGAAGGTTTTCCGCCTGACGTGTGTTGCTGTGGTTGTGCATGTTCAGAGACATTCTGTGCACAATTAAAAAATGTCTTGCAGCTGCAGAAACGGCGACGTGCACCAGGCTGTAAACCAGACCATGATATCTGAAGCCAGTGTTTCTGTTGCTGCTTCTGTGCAGGAACACAGTGTGTCCTGTCAGTGCTCACACAGCACCAGAGGAACCAGCTTCAGGTTCCTGACCCGAAGAAGGGCCTTGATTTGCTCAGTCAGAACAACTTAGTTTGGATCATACTGCAGCTGCACAAATTAGGCTTGTTGGAAAACAATTTAAACCTGGTTTATGTGACAGCTAAATATTTTTACATTAGCTGAACTCTATTCCAAAGTTACAGCTTTGACACTGCTCCAACTTGTTCTGCATGTTTCAAACTTCACCAAGTCAGGACAGGTATCTGACAAACACCTTTGACATGACTATATCTCCTGTGCTTCTTCTCCGTTAACTAGGATGCTGCCTCCGAGTGGCACTGCGAAGATCAAATCCTGATTCTTCAATTAGTTTCCGGTGTTCCTCAACAGAAAGCTTTATAATTTGTTTTTCTGCAAGCTTTTTGTAGTTTTTAATTATAACTATCGGTCATCAACAAAAAAGATAAGGGAACGATACTTTATCCTTCTCAAAGAACTAAGTAGAAAATGATCTAAAAAGTGTCTCTCTCATTTCCTCACAGGCGTGCACGTAGGAAACGAGACTTTCTTGGGATCCCACCGCATGTGCTACAGTCTCATTTGTGTTCTGTCAATCACAGCACAATTCCAGATGTACTGATCCTTTCCGAGCCTTCAGCTGGGATTTCTTGGCGGTAGCCATGGCAACAAATAATTTCAGCTTCTATTTATGCAGCAGATCCTCTCCAAACATTTCATTATCTCACAGGATGACACTGGAAAAGCAATTTGCTCATGAAATACAGGTCTCCGGAGCGAACTTCGGCATTCCAAATGAAACGGGCCTCAACAGTTTAAAGTTTAGTATTTCAGTTCAGCCGCTCTGTTTGATTGTGTCTGCAGTGATGCTGCTGCAGGTCTCTGAATATTTGGAGGGGAACAACAATAGCTGAAAAGCTAGAAATGTTTAAAAAAGGAGAACATCTAATGACTAAATGTGTTCACAAATATCCGATATAGAACATTATAATATGGAATTATACATAAAAAAGAGCAGTTACCTATATATTAAAGTGATATTGAAATATTTAAAAAACATTGTTCTTAAATATTTAACTGCAAAGACTTTTGATAATGTCATATTTTACACAGCAGAACATCACCAGAAGAGAACTTGGAGAAATCTCTGTGTGGAACCAAATCTAACACAGAAGCTCCATGGTCGCCCGCCACTGTAGTAACCGTGGCAACCATCCTCTTGTCCAAAACTTGTAAGACCTGGAATTGCATCACCTTTTAAAGACTCCCTCCAATAAGGATGTTGTTGTTGTTTTTTAACAACAACACCCTTTCTTGTGGCATTTCTCTGATGATGGAGGACATTTAGAAAGAACATAAAGGTCTCAATTGCATTTCTGAGTATTTATTCATTCAAATTGTTGTGAATCAGGAGCAGAATTAAAACTGGCATTTAAAAAAGATTGTATATGTGATGTAAAAAATATGCTAGGCTCCCTGTTTTGCTCCATTTCAATGCATCCACTTATACACAAATAGATCCACATACGTCTTCATTTTCCTGGTCGGAGCTGGATTCTAGCTTAAAACTGTACAGCTGGTCAGCTCAAATGTAGCGTGCCATTTTATTTTGCACCACTAATGCTAGGTTGGGCGTGTGAGGGGCTGTAAGCTAGCAGGAGAAAGAGTAAACAGGGAGCTCTCAGTGACGGGAAGGGAGGAAGGGGTCGCTCCTCGACAACAGCCCCACCCACAACTCAGAGGATGGTGGATTTCAGAAGAACTCCTGCTGCTCTGCAGACACTGTCATAAAAAAACGACACCGGTTTTTGATTTTGACTAAAAACTGCATGATCATAATTAAATGACCTCTGGGAGCGCTTTTACAATAGATCAAAAAATGCTTGGAGTGGGACTTGAATTTATTTAGACTATAAAGGAATTTTTGCTTCTGTGGTAGAAGGCAAAGTTATGCACGTGTCGTTAAAAATGTTTGAGTTTTTCCATTCCAATGAGAAGACTCTTTGGTTGTATTTAAAATCCTTTTTTTTTTTTTTTAATAAATAATCTATTTTAAGACCATTTTCAAGACAATGCATTTTTACTACTCTTCTCTGTAGAATTCTGATGCGTTTAACCACGTAGTAAAATTGTACAGCTGTTCTGAAGTTTACTGGGAGCCTACAACAGGAAGATGAATTAACAGGCTGCAGGTAAACTGGAATCTGGATTCTTCAAAGGTTGCAGAATCTGCTGCATCAATGCGAGGAACCTTCGCCTTCATTTCTGCAAGGATGGCTCATATTTGTAGATTTTTTTCAGCGCTGAGATGGCATAAAAACATCTGGGTGAGCGTCGTTGAGCCAAAATGGCCAAATGTGTTCCAAAGTCGTGCGTTGTGCTTAAAGCTGAGAAAGGAAGTGGTTCAGAAAAACAACTCCATAAATGTAAAAGGAGTGTTTTACTCCGTTTATTCAACAAAATATTTTACAGTGGGATATACATATACATGTATATATAAATATATATTTGTGTGTGTGTGTGTGTGTGTACTGTATATATAGAGAGTGCTTTGCTCAAGTTACACAATGATCCTGCTGCAGTGACAGTGATTTCATTTCTGTGCCATCAATCTTTAACGGATCAAGGAAATACTACTAAATCATCAACTTTCAAACACATTATACAAATTTTAACGTAGAAAGCACAAAAATAGGATTTCCTCCATGAAAAACAGACACTTTTACCACATCAAAATCTTCTTATAAAAGCACTCATCCTCAATGGTCATGTCTTTCAGTGACAGCCAGCAGGTAATAAATATACCTGGAGCTCCCTTGGCTTTTGTCGAAGGCTGCTATTCGCCTTTGCAGGGAAATCACTGTTATGGACTTATTCTAGAACAAATAAAGTCATGGCTATCCGTTAGAGCGGGCGGCTCAGATAACATACACATCGGTCTTCTCCCCAAGAAGCCAATATGTTCTCATTTTACCTTTGCCCTGCAAAACAGAAAAAGGAGATATCAACATCTTCATCGATGCACAGTGGGGTTTGAGTTGCAGCAGGACTGATATCCCTGGTTACAGTGCCCTTTAGTCACCAGCGAGCAATAGGCTCCTACTAGAAGTGGAACATGCTTCACTTTCACAATTTGAGGTTAAAGGTCTGAATCTTTGAAACTTTGTGGTCTTTGAAGGACAGGAACTGCTCCTCCACTGTTTTTTGCCTTCAGAAAATGGTTTTTGTAGCCACTGGCTCTAATGATTAAGACTGGAGTATTTCTTTGTAGCTTCTTATAAATAAGTTTGTACGAAATATTTGATTTTGGGGGTTTTATTTACTTTATGCTTTGTTTGCCCTTTTTCCAAATCAGTGGCCTTGTCGAAGAGAGCCAGCCCTAAGAGTGTGAGTTCAAATTCATAGTCGAGTCAAATCAAAGTCTCTAAAAATAGAGCAACAACAGGCTGAGAAATATGTCAAAAGGTCTTAAAATCTGAAAATGTTCTTTAAATAGGCAAAAGTCTGCCAATGGGGTGAGAAACATAGCCTTACCAAGAATTAAGATTAAAATTATAATCACTTAAACACAAACAAAGATGAATTTTCCATTGAAAAACTTTCTTGATGAGATTATTTTTCCAGCAACACTGAAATAAGACTATCTTTCTTGAAACAGGGGTCTCTTTACCTCCTTATGATTCAGTTTTTGCCGTGTTTAAAAGCCTCTCTGCTTGACTTTCAGAAGTAAGGGGTTAGATTGGGGGGTCAAACAGGGGTCTGCAGCTCACTGCACCTCCAGGGGATGGGTCAAATGCGGAGAACAAATTTCACAGACCTAGTAGTTTGACAACTAATGGCAATTTTTAAAGCATTATTGTAAATATTGTGTGGCATAACAAATGAACATCTTTTTTTTTTTGGCTAATTCATCAAACATACAAGTAGTTAAGCAGTTAATATCCAAATTTAGTTTCAACTTGATTTCTTCACATTTACTTGCACATGTTTACATTTTCCAGTTAATTTAGCATCAAGTAGATGACTCAATAGGTTTATAATCTCAGCCCACTCCCCCTGCAGCTTTATTAAACCTCAGCATCTTCAGTGAGCAGCTTCAGCAGACACGTTTAGCATTTCATTTTCATTGTTTATTTTATTAGTAAGTTCTAAGAAATATAATTGTGGTTTAATTAAAGTCTGTAAATTGATAGATATGTTGTGTTTGATGATGTTTCCTGAGCTACACAGTGAGCCTCACAGCGGAAGGGCTCAGGTTTGAATCCCAGTTGGGTTTGCGTGTTCTCCTCGTGCATGTGTGGGTTTTCTCTCGGGACACCAGCTTCCTCCCGCAGTCCACAAACATGCTTCATATCTTAACTGGCATCTCTTAATTTTCCCCGTAGGTGTGCATGTGAGTGGGCGTGGCCCTGTGATGAACTGACAAAGTCCTCAAGGTGTACGCTGGGATAGGCTCCAGCAACCCTGTGACCTTGACCAGGACAAAGCAGGATTGGAATATAGATTAATTTTATTTTTCTACTCATTTTTCTATTTCTATATATGTCTGATCATATAAAGTGCTTCTGTAAAGTTACTTTTCAAGAAACAATGACAACTTATCTGTAAGTGAGTTATAGAGTCTCACCTTCATTTCTATGTCCCCTCGTAACTCAAGGTTAAAGTAACAAAACTCATCCAGCACTTCTTTGGTGGCTGAAGATACGTGGATCTTTAAGGCTGCAAAACAGACACAAATGTGAGCACAAAAACATGGAGAAAAAAAGGCTGAATTCAAGCACAGACGTCTATCACTTTCTCACAGAGCCGCCCACCACAGGCAGACATCAATACATATGATCAGTGCCTGACTAAACATGCAGGGTGGTTTCATAGTGCTGATCATCGCTGTTCAGCACAAACGCAGCCAAACACCTCTCAACCCGACAGCCATCACGCCATCACTGTCCTGAGCTTCAGAGGGGAGGGGTTCTGCATCACCAGTTCACAGTTGTGAATAAAAACGAGGAACAAAAAAAATCCATTTGGGGAAAATAAACCACGCATCGTCTCCGGTCCCGTGTGCGCTCACCTTCTCCGTTTGACTCCATGCGGGAGGCGGTGTTGACAGTATCTCCGAACAGACAGTATCTGGGCATTTTCAGACCAACCACACCGGCGCACACTGGACCTGCAAAACACACACATTTCCAGCACGGTCCCCACCATTAGAGTAGAGCAGCGTCCGTCCGCGGCTGCATGCTCACTGGGTTTACTCAGCTCTATGATCCTTCTACAGCCTTGCACTGAAGCCAGAAAATTCTTAGCTTTAGCCATCAGTGATCCATGAGTAGAATATAAAAAATGTATTGCTGTTTTCATTTTATTAAGTAATTGCCCTTCAACTTTCCTTTTTGAAAATAGACTCACGTAGAAGCAATTAACATATACCATATTTTTCAGCAGCCAAAAAATTCATCATAATGAAGAAAACCATCTAGCTGCACTGGAGTGTAAGTTGCACTTGTGGGAGAAATGTATTCAACAATAAGAACTGACATTTTATCTCAAAAGGCAAATCCTAATAGTGGAATAGATAACAATTAAAGACTGAACATTTGCTTCACTAACATAACCGTAGCTTCATGAAACCGAGGAGGAATCCAGTGTATTGACGCAAAATATGAACAATTATTCAGATAATATAGCATAAAGAGCATTTTCAACAACTCTCTATACCACTTTAAATCACTAAGTTCATTTAATTCTTTGATTATCTGTGACACTCTGGCACAATTCTGCAAGGGTGGCACAAGACTGAGCAATGCTTCTTCTTCTGAATTGCTGTCGGTAGCAAATACTGTTACAGGGCCCTCTATTGCTATTTGTCGCACCTTAGCATAAGTCGCATCCCTGGACTGGACTAACTATGCAAAGAAAAGCATGACTTGTAATCTGAAAAACACGGTCAAAATATGGTTTAAAAAATCTATTTCAATCAAGTCTTTAAGGTAAAAAGCTCAGAAATCTGAACCCACAAAAGTGCAAAGGAAATGGTTCATATGTAAAACAGCTAAGTTGCTTCCATGAAATCCTACCTGTATTTGACACAGAGATCAGCTGCTGGTTGCAGCAGGAAACTGAGAAACTGAACTCACTGCAAACAGCTGAATGAATTTTAGAGTAAGGGATTCTGAAACTGAGCTGTCAGAGGAGGAAGATGTCCTGTGTGATGATGAGTGATGATCATTAAGAGTTTTTAAGAAACGTTCCTGCCATGAAAGGATGCGTTCTCATTAATGAACCACAGAGATGCTGCTCCACACACAGCATTCACAGAGAAAAAGACGAAGGAATGTTAGGAATTACATAGATGTTTAATGAAATACAGATAAAAAAACGGATTGATGCGACATTGAGGGACAGAACAGAAGCAACTTAATATAAAAAATGAATAAACTTGCATTCATAGATCTATTTAGAGCACACAAAAATAAAAGAGTGGCTCAAAGTGGAGGACAGATCAATACAGTCTTGTTAAAGCATGTTTTTCTTTTTTTGATCACTTAAATCTGTGTTTCTGTTTGAAAGCAACACAGTTTAATCCAAGACGCAGAAAAAACTCTTAATGACCCACTTAGATGAAAATTATGTTTTGGCATTTTTCTCGTGATGCAGACATACATGAAGATAATTAAGCTCAAAAGCTTATTCAAGTCAAGGTAAATTGGGGCAGACAAACATAAAATCAATTTCCTAGTTGTGGGAACAATTAAACTTCTACCTATCTCTAAAAAATATGCCGAGTGGGCCACAAGCTCACAAGCTGTGGCAGTTAGGCTGCAGAACAGTTTCTATCTGACTGCCATCAAACTCTTAAGCACATGCCCTTTTGCACTCAATTTTCATTTTGCACAAAATCTTGTATTCACTGTAAGTATTGTTTTTAATTTAATAAGCATCAACCAGTTCTTGACCTGCCTATGTGCTCCATCCAGCACTGCTTTGTTGTGGCCGGTCATTTCATGCGATTCTGCATCTCGGATGTGGTACAGGATTGACAAATAAAGATTCAGAATCTGAACGAGGCAGCCGGCAGACTCGCCTGTGTGGATACCAATCCTGAGCCTCAGCTGGTCGTTGGGTCTGTGGCGGATCTTGAAGGTTTTGACCTGCTCCAACAAAGCCAGCGACATACTGGCGATCTCTCTAGCGTGAAGCTTGCCGTTTCGCACCGGCAGCCCGGACACAACCATGTAGGCATCGCCAATGGTCTCCACCTGAGGGAGTAACCAAAAGAGGACTGAAGAACTCTGACGATCAGCCACTGGTCTGACAGTGAAGTGTGTCACTCACCTTATACACATCAAAATTATCGATGATGGCATCAAAGCACGTGTACAGATCGTTGAGCAGCGTAACGACCTGAGGAGAGAAGGAGAAGAGTCAGAAACTCAGACTCTAACTAGCTAATTCCAAAAAATCATCATGAAGATGCAGAAAAACACAGTGGTACAAGGCCTTCTCTGCTGGATATTATTTAATCACTTTACAATAAGAAACAAATGAAAACTATATGTTTTGTAGTCTTTTCTTATCGTTTCAGATCAGATTTCTTTGAAATCTGCCAGAGGTCATCAGAACCAGCAGAGCAGGCTGCTGTGTGCTGGAAGCAGCAGAAGCAGACAGTTTACCAGCCAATCAGATCTCAGTTTGTGACATCGAGGTCAGCTAGATGGCGTCTTGAGCGTAACATATTTTGTGTCCTGTGATTGGACAAGAACTTAAAAAAGCGGAGGATTTTCACTAAAATGGTTTGTTTCCTTTGGAGCAAAAATCTGAAAGATCGTGCCCCAGCTTTGGGCGTGGGTTTGCGTGTAACCATCTGTATGTCACACAGGTGTTAGCATTAGCCTCCATCGAAAATGAGCAGCAGATAGAAACTCAGATATACCGAACACCTAACATTTACCTGTTACTCAGAACAGGCAGATTTTGCACTCAGGTTGAAGGGATTATTGTAGTTTTTTTTACAAGAATCCCTTGTTTTTGCTGCTTTGTTCGTTTTTCATCTGTGACTCTGAATGATTTTATGATGCTCGGTTTTGTTTATCTTATTGTTGGGATTTTTTGTGAAAAGATAATGAAAAATCTCAGGTGATAAAAGCAAGACCCCCCCTGCATTAAGAAGAAACAAAATGTGCAGACTTCTTCTATTTGAAGACCCACTTTGATGGTGTTTTTGGTGTTTTAACATGTTCCTGTGCCATTTTTCTAATGATGGAGGACACATATAACGAAAATTCAGCTTCAAACTGAATTTCTGAGTATTTCTTTATTCAAATCGTTGTAAATTGTGACCAGACAAAATGATGCCGTTGGAAAAAGAGGTTATTTGTGATGCAGAATATACGCAGAATGGGACACAAGCTCCCTGCTCTGCTCTATCCTGACGACTAGATCCATTTATGTCTTTGTTTTCGTCATCTGAGCTAGAATCTGGCTCAAAACTGTATGGCTGGATAGATCCAATAAATAGCGAATGATATTCGCACTTTCAGGCACCGGAACTCGGCAGTCTCTTTCCCCCCTAGGGCGGTAGTTAATTAACTCACCTGTTCAGCTCCCTATTTAAGTCCAGGGTGCGTGCAGCGTTCATTTTCTTTCTTACCGCAGCGCCGCTTCGTCCCCCACCCTCCTTCCCCAGGCTTCCACCTGTGGGCTCCGTTCGGGGGTTTTACCCTAAAGTTTATGGAAGTTATCTCATGGAATTGTACGGAGCCTTATGCCAATCAAAGTTTGTGAATGCAAATAAGATGTAAATTAAGTATGTGAAAATGAATGTATTCTACTGCAAGAGTTTCGTATGACTGAAATGCTAATATAAGTTGGGAGCGTGAGGGACTGTAATCTAGCAGGAAGGAGAACATCTAAACACATAGCTCAGTTACGGGTGACTGGTAGGGGAGTCCTGTCTACAACTCAGAGGTGGATTTCTGATGCCACTCTGCAGAAACTATGTCTTAGAAAAAGTTTTTTTTGGCTAAAAATTATCAAAAGACCAAGAAGAAGGTTTTTACAATAAATCAAAAGATGATGGGAGTGGGACTTTCAAGAATATATGTTGGCAGAGTGGCTGTTCATTAAAGTGCTGATCATCGTTTAAGCATTTTTGTTTTAAAGTTTGCTGATAAAAATCCCAGAAAAGCTTTACTTTTTCATGAATTCTCTAGAGTCTATAAAAATAACAGCATTGTTTTAAAAAAAAAAAAATCCAGAGTTTTCAACCAAAACTGAGCTGAAACGAAAAAGGAAAACTTGAGCAGCACAGGTTCTGTTTGTTGATTTAGCTCCTAAACCTGCTGCTGTGTTTTCACTGGAACGAGGAGCTGGCCATTCCAAGAGCCAGATTTGTTGAAATTTCATGTAAGATTAGCTTCTGTGCTTCAGCTCCTTTTCCTGCAGCAGGTTTGACTCATGTTCAAAAACAAACATCTGCTCTTTGATCCAAACAAATGCTTCTTCCAAACTAAACTGGAATCTCATTGAGCTGCTGACGCAGAAATGTAACAAAGATTCAGCCTGGAAGTCTTCCTCAAGTTCACATAATTGTTGAGCAGCTGTTTCAGTGTCAAATTTTTGTTTTTGCTTCGTTCAGTCAAACTGAAGGTTCTCTGTAATCTAGTTTTCCCGTGGATATCCCAGCCAAACTGTCAAATCTTTGTCTTCTGAACGGCGCTGGTGCTGGTCCCGCTTGTGGACGTTTGCACGCTGGCAGATCTGATGGTGTTTTTTATTTTTATTTTTTTCACGTGTCATTGAAAACTTAAAGTTATCAATGAAATCCGAGATAAATTCAAGGTCAGAAGAGGAAAACAAAGACGTACAGTACAGACCAAAAGTTCAATGTATTTGTCTGCAAGTCTGCAAGTGGATGCATCAGAATGGAGTGGAGCAGGAAGCTTGTGGCCTGCTGCAGTAGCATCTACATCCCATCTACAAGCTTTTTCCAACTGCATTTTGTTGTCTACTCCTGATTCACAATGATCTGAATAAAAACTATTCAGAAATGCCATTTTAATCATCATTTTCTCCTCCATCATCATAAAAATGCAGCAAGAACATGTTAAAATGCTATTTCACTTGGAGTGAGTCTGGAAATATTTGAAAATGTTTGTAAGTCTGACATCACAGGAAGTGATTGTATGCACCTTGGCTGTTGAGCCCATCCTAAGAGGAAAGCCTGCGTTTGTTTTACTGATGGTTTAACCTTATCTGGAGCTGGGAGGCTACCCGTCACCCGTCGGACCTCATCTAAAGTTCGGAGACCTTGCTTGGGTTTTTCGAGTGCCAAGGAGTTGACGTGACTCAACTCTGCGTCAACATGCTTTCATCTGCCAACTGTGCTATTCTGAGTTACCGCCGTGTGTGGGAGAAACAGGTCAGGTGAAGATCTGACACTGAGATTTACTTAAACAAAAGTAAAACCGCAGCTCAAACAGTGACGGGAGATTTTCAGAAGATCCGCTCTGGTCTCAGTGAGGAAACCGGGAGAAGGGATGTCTGGTTTTGGAGGGACGTTGGTTTTGCGGCGTACCTGCAGTGGCGTGCTCTCAGCAGACATGGATGTGAAGCCCACAATGTCGCTGAAGTAAATGGTGACGCTGTCAAACGCCTCGGCCTGCACCGTCTCCCCTCTTTTCAGCTGCTCTGCCACGGAGCTGAGGAAGACAGAGAGGTCAAACTGTTCATACCAGGAACATGACGTTCAGAGCAAAAAAGCAGGATCAGGAAAAGGGATTCAAATAAAAGATGTCCTTAGAGTCAGCAGCACATGTGATGGTGAGAAACGGAATAAGCTCTTCCTCTCAGGCCCGTCATTCTGTGATGAGGAGCAGCAGAGAACGGCTGCATTCTCCACACTGTCTCTCTTAATGAGCCCTTATCATGTCAGCTCTGTCTGGTCCTTTTATCTGCAGACAGATCACCCCCCGCAGAAGTGCTTCTGTTAACAAGGCACACTGTTGGGAGGAAGTTTCACTCTTTAATTAATAGAGCGATTCGGCTCGGCGATTAAGCGTCACTGGGATTTGATGTTAATTCTCCCAATTTGCTCGGTTTAAGTTAATTGGACCTTCCAGCTTCCACTTGTCAGAACAAAGCGGGGATGGAGGGAGGGCTCTCTTACTGAGGCAGAATCTGATAGAGCAGGTTTTCTGCCTTCCGCTTCTCCTCCAGGTACGCCTGCGTGCGCTCCTCCACCAGGTTTTCCAGGTTGTTGGCATACTGCTCCATCCTGGACAGCAGGTTGTTGAGGATACTGGTGCTGCCCTCCCTGAAACACACGCAGATGTGTTCAGGATGTAACAGGATGTAAACATTAGAGATGAAAGAAACACAAACAAACACCACATTTCCAGATTCAGCCCAAGTTTGATGCCTCTTTGTTTTGATCAATACAAAGGTATAAATCAAACTAGAGGAACAAAGTTTTTGACCCCTTCCACTCTGTCATCCTATGCTCAGTGAGAGAGTGAGAGATAGAAAATCAAGAAATTCACTTTATAGAATGTATTTTCTTTTATTTGCTTTTCATTAAGGACAATAAGTATTTGAACCCTCTTGCTGGAAAAACGTTGTACTTTGTTGCCAAACCCTTATTAGCAGCACAGATGTCAGACGTTTCTGGTAGTTGATGAGCAGGTTTCTGCACATTTCAGGAGGAATTTTGGTCCACTCTTCTTTTTAAATGACTTCCAAATCATTCAGATTTGGTGGCTGTTGCTTAGCAACTCTGAGCTTAGGCTCTCTCCATAGGTTTCTATAGGACTGAGGTCCAGAGTGAAATAGTCCTGTGCAGAGAAACCCCACCAAACCATAATACTTCCACCTCCATGCTCGACAGTTAGGATGGTGTTCTTAGGGTCATCTGTGGCATTTCTCTTCCTCCAAAAACGACATGTTGAGTTGATGCTACAGAGCTCAGATTTGGTCTCATCTGACCACAGCACCGTCTCCCAATCTCTCTCTAATTATGACGGTGTTCTTTGGTAAACTTAAGGCAGGTCTGCACATGTGACTTCTTAAACAGGCGGACTTTGCAAGACCTGAAAGATGTTAAACTGATGCGTGTAAAGTCTTTCCAATGGTTTTCTTGGTGACTGTGGTTCCAGCTGCTTTGAGATCATCAACTAACTCCTGCCATGTTGTTTTAGGCTGATTTCTCACTGTTGACATTGAGATCTTGCTCGGAGCCCCAGACCTATAAGTGGATCGATGCTGATGTTGTCATCCTTGTATTTTGGCACAATTGCACCACCAGGGGGGTATTACAAAAAACAGGTTATGCTAGCTCCCACGGTAAGTTTGAGGCTAAGGAAGTGAATAACCTCAGCTTTCGGTTCCAGAAATGGGGGGATGTTTCAGGGTATGTCAAGTTGCCATGGCAACTCATGCTCTGAACATAACCTGGTCTGGAGCGGGTTTAGTTGAAGGTTAGTTTGTTTTCAGAGAGGTGCAGCAGCATGGCGTGTCCATTTGAAGATGATTTAGTGGATGAAGAGGCTCAGATAATACTTTTTCCACCGTGAGAGGGTGATAATACCACATATGGATGTTGTGGAGATAAACTTTTTTACTTTGATCTAACTTAATTATTTGCTTCAGTTAAGATAAATCATTTCTTTTGAGTTCAGTCAACTTAAAAATAACACGTAGTTATCAGAAAATTATAGGGCTGCACGATATGAGGAAAACATGCGATATGCAATATTAGTGATCAATATTGCAATGACGATATAACTTGCAGTTCATGAACAAATAGAAAAAAAAATTAGTTAGAGTTCAAAAGTTAGAGTTCAGTTTAAACGTTCCTTCTGGAATACCCCCCAGGTATCACCTTAACCCCTAGCTTCTTGCTGGTGGTTTTGTTGTCCAGAACTCTTAATGGTTACTAGGAGATCAAATACCGTTTTCCCTCAATGACATGCAAATCAAAGTAAATACATTCTTTAAAGCCAATTTCTTGATTTTCGTTGGGATTTTCTATTTCTCACTGTTCCAATGAATCAACCACTGGGATGACAGTCTGGTTTTTTTTAAATCAGCAAAACTAAAAAAAATCGTAATGGATCAAATACTTATTTCCTCCACTCTATCTTCCTCATCAAATTCTCTTTTTAGACACACCATTCCTGGTGTCAGAGCAGAAGAGGATTCACAGTGAGGAAAAATTTGTGGACATTTTTGTGTTTTTTTGTAAAAATGCCATTAAAGAACTTTAAAAACGTTCTGCCTCTTTTGCTTCCCGCTCAGGGTAGATGTTAAAGTCATGGGATGAACTGCTGCTCAGCAGATTTTCTTGGGTCTGATGAAAGAGGCACGCTGGCAGAGGAGGTGAGATAACATGAAGATATTTCCCCCAACAAAGCCTCAACTTCCATTTGATAATGGAAGGAGGATTTTTCTGTGACAAGAACATTTTGATCTGGAGATTTTAGCTGACGACAGACAGCTGAGATCATCACTTTCACCAAGTTCTGACTCAAAGCTGAAGGACAGACAGCCATCGGTCCAAATCTGTCAGTAGTGTTGCTAATAGGCTTTCCACAACTTCATAAAAAATCTCAGGACTGCAGACTTCTCACATGCAGCCGAGCAAAAAGAAGAAACAGACATGTCACTTTATCTTTGCTTCCCGGATCATCTTTGGAAACAGGTATCTTATTATAAAACAGATGTCTTCAAAAACAACCACATCTCTGTCAGGTGAAAGCATCAGCATCAGTTTGTGATGGGTCACACATCATGCAAACTACACTGACCAAAAATATAAACGCAACACTTTTGTTATTGCTCCCATTTTTTATGGTATGAACAAAAAGATGTGAAACATTTTCCACACACACAAAATAACCAGTTCTCTGAAATATTGTTCACAAATCTGTCTAAATCTGTGATAGTGAGCACTTCTCCTTTGCCAAGACAATCCATCCCACCTCACAGGTGTGCCATATCAAGATGCTGATTAGACAGCATGATTATTGCACAGGTGTGCCTCTCGCCCCGGCGTGTTCGGACATGAGCCTTCTGCTGCAGGTTCCAAACTGTGGATGGAGCTGGCTCACCAGATCCCACTCTCATTCCTGATGTCCACCCGGCTGTTGCTTTCTAAACAAATTTAGTGACACCTAGCTGCAAACAAAGACACTGCAGACAGAAACTACCAAGATAAAACTCCCTCAGTGGTTTATATTTGTCGTGACAAACAGATATGTTAGATTATTGCAGGCATTATAGTTTAAGTCAGGGATAAACTCGTTTTCAGCTAAATCACACAAATGTCAGCAGCTGGTGAGCCGATTGATCTCATTGCTCCCACTCATTTGCTCAAATGATTTTTGGAACATGTTGGTCAGGCGGTCAGGTTGGGGGTTGACAAATTTAAACAAACACAAATCACGCTTTGAGGGCTGTGTTGTTCCCAGAGAAGAAGTAGTTTGTGAGGTAGCACGACTTCATCTGGGTGATAAATGTGATAACGTCCTTTTTTATTTATTTCACTTTGTCCTCCCTTATTTTGTCGGCCGGCACAGAAGAAGTTGAGAGCTAAAACGAGATTTAAGAATGGGATATTTAGAGCAAGCGGTGGGGAGAAGCCATGATGGTGAAGAGTGAGAGACACCCATTCATGGCAGTAGGAGAGCGCCGCCCACTTACTGCTGAACGCCCTTCTTGTTGCAGCCCCCCTTCAGGCTCAAACCAGAGCTCCTACCGAAAATAACAGGCCATCCATCACGTCACGTCAACAACCTGCATTTACTGATGAAGAGGCGCAGTGCATTAACGCGCATGTGAGGCGGGGCTTTGCTCCCAGCTGTCAGGAGCATCCTTGAGTGCTTCTCTGGTTATCGATCATATGGAGCTTTTTCCTGCAAGCCGTTTATATTTCGACCCCCCTTCCTCGCTTGCTCCGGTCGTGTTACAGAGCCAACGGAGGAGAGGAAAACGCACAGCAGGACTCTATTTTCAGCACATACGTGCTCGCAGCTTTCAACAGATGCTAATTGTTATAGTCCAACCACACGTTCTTAGATGTTTCTGCAAAGGAACGACACGTTTCTGCAGATCAGGATTTAATGTCCTCCAGAAATGGGTAACAGGCTGATTAGAGGGTAAACGAGGGTTTCAGAAGTCAATACCTGATTTAAAAAAAAGAAAAATGAATGATGCTTTAAGTAAGAGAGGCCGACACTGAACCTGACCGTGTACCTCGTCTCTGCTCCTACACCTGGCTGTGGATCCTGACTCTGGCTCGTCTGCCGTCCCCAACCGTCCCACTACTCATCTGGATGAAGCCCATCTGCTGGACTATTTAAACATGTAGTTGTAGAGTTAGATAAGTTCATTCTTCTCTAAGAGTTGTGGTACATGGCCTGTCCATCCTGGGGGAGGATCCCTCCTTCATATGGACACACTTGAGGTTTCTTCTTTTTTTCCGGAATCCAATTTTTCAGGTGTTTGTCCTTACTGCGAAGGAGGGTCTAAGGGCAGGGACAGTTCAGTTTAGTATTTTCCTATTGGATTCTATGTATTCATGATTCTTTTGATTTTATCTTTACCTTACAATTACCGGTACGAAGCCAATTGAGCAGACTGTTGTTGTGATTTTGGGCAACATAAATAAAATTGAATTGAGTTCATGAAGTAAAAATGATTTAAAGGACCTATATCATGCTGGTCTTAAGCCTTTCAGAGTCAACTATATCCATATATATGATAATATATTACCTTCGGCACACCAAAGAATGACACATTTATGAAATATTAGTTATTTTCACAGCTCAATTTTCTACCAAGAAGTAAGATGGCTCAATCTCTAAGGCGCCTTTTGCTCCATGTGGGAGCCGCCCATTTCATGACGCCAACCTGGAGTCGGCCTCTGCACCGTGTCAGTGTCCCGCCAACGAAAACAAACAACATCTGAGCTTTTGCAAAGATGGATGAGTCTATTGTGCACTTAAAAGGAAAGTGTTTTTTGTCAAACGCCACTAGCTCTGCGGAGAAAGTGGGTGTGTCTGTTAGCCTGGGGGGTGGTGCAACCAGCGCAGACTCTTCGTTTGTGACGTCACAATGTGGGATTGGGCGGGGCTGGTGCTCAGAGTGCAGGTTTTCAGAGGATTTACCAGAAATGTGTGAATGGATCAAAATACCGCTTTGTAATACAAAGTCCAAAAAGTTGATGTTGCGTGATATAAAGCATATAAAAGAGAGAATTTATTTCAATTATTGTTTGATAAACTAAAATCTAAAACTGAAAATCAGAAATGTACAAAAATGTAAATTATTGTTTTGAGAAAAAACTTTACTACCCATGATGCATCTTGATTGGTCTTGTTTTTTTAGGTGGGTGATGAAATGACTGCCCTTAGCAAAAAGTAGTACACTTGGAGTTTATTTTATTATACTTAAATATAAGCATAAGTGTAAGTATAAGTATAGCAAGTACACTATTGATCAAGTACTTGCAGTGTAGGAAATATACTAACTGAATATTTCTTCAGAATAATTGGAACATTTTAGGTTTAATGTACATCAATTGTATATAAAAGAGTAAACTTTAAGTACACTACATCACTTTTAGTGTAAATTAAGTATACTAAGTTGTAGTACACTGTAGTGGCTTCATTTATGCATGTCAGCATGGTGCACTCTTCTGGAAAACTTTGCAGCAACTATGAGAAAAAACATTGAGGAAGAAGATGAAGATGTTCCTCTGCTCGACTGAGGCTGAACCATAACAGCCCCTGCGTGCTTTTGAAGAACGTAAAACAATCAGAAGAGAGTGTGGATGCTCTCACTTTCTTCTCAAAGACCATAGAAAATTAAACTGAAAGACACACAAAGACATCTGCCTGCATGGTTGTGCAAAGAAAAACTTGTAGACCTTTGCATGAATCCTTTGCTCAAACATCAAGCTTTAGATCGGTTCTTTCTCAAAACCAAAGTCCAGTGCTGTACAGAAGAACTCCAAGAATTCCTTCCTATGTTGTTTTTCTTTTAAGTTACTAGTCATTTCAGAGGATAAAGGAGGAAACATCTACTGGTCAGTTGTGGAGTTTTCTTTTGAGTCATTTCTTTCTGTTCAAAAAACGTTCCCCTATTGATGCTTTGTCGCTGCAGCCTGGTGCTGTAGGAAGGCCCCAAATCCAAATCTCACGCTGTCGTCACACATCGTCTTCTCTCCATGCCTGTGAAGGCGTTTCTTTCCTAATGCTGAGCTTCCTCACCTGTTCTAAATGGTTTCTTGTTAATGTGTGGTTGTTTTTTTTTTTGTTTTCTTTTTTTTTGCCTCCACACCCCAGTTGCACACAGCTGCAGGGTTTAGGGGCGTGGCCTAATTTACCACGAGAGAGACTTGTTGAAGTGTGGTCACAGTAGACATGCACCGACAAATTTGTCAGTCCTGCATGCAGTACTCTCAGAAATTCCATGAATTTAACCAAGACCATTAACCATTGAAGGACAGGCCACACAGCCGTGACGAACGTTTGAAATGTCGGTCTTTTGTGATAAATGCCTAATGTCGAAAAGTGTTTCTCATTTGTTGATGTGCGCAGATGTCCGTCGAGGGTTTCGGCCGTCGGGTCTTTACGTGAATTGGGCTTTGAGCTGTTCAGAGTTTTTGGTCGGTTGAGAATTATGCAGCTTACTTGTATTTTATGTAGTCTATCAGCAATTATTATGTAAATCCTATGGAATTGTTTGGATTTTTGCAAGATGCATATGCAAATGTGTGGCTTTCCACGACAGTTCCACCATGTATAACCTTTATACTACGTATACGGCGCATATTTCACAGTAAATTGATTAACAAATCACTAATGAATTGCATACAAACAGTGCAATAATTATGCACGGTTCATGTTCTACGTTGATTCTGTGCTCTTTGTGTGGTTTATTTGAACTTCTTCCAGGGTTTTAATGTGATTCATTCATGAGAATTTCTTGTATGGAGCACAACTTTTCTAACTATTCATGTATGACCAATTTTCATCCATGCAATATCCACAAAATGTATGTCGTGGCTTGAGATGGCCTTGAGGAACACAAAGGTTTGTCTTGCAGCTCTGCTTACGAAACAAATGTTTGACTTTTTGCAAAGTACGACCCGGACTTTAGGTCCAGGCAGAGCTTTGTGAGCCAAACATGAAATGACACTGCAGCTGCTTTCATGCAGTTCTGGTAACACAAAACTGCAGCTGAGATTTAATTTCATTACATCTCAATCACAGCTGCTATTTCATGCTGACCGGCCACTGTTCCAGAACCTACAGGGGTAAGCATGCTGACACTCAAGGTCTGACATGAAGGTCAGAAAAACTCGAAGACAAACCTTAAAACTGGATCAGACTGGCTTTATGTCTACATGTTGCACTGCAGAAAAAACTTTATAGATTGTTTTTGTTCTCTGTAATGTCCCTGACCATGCAGCAGGCACATGCACACATGCAGGGAAACAGAACACTTTCCTCTTAATGGTTTGAAATATTGATTTTCTAAAGGAATTTATGAGTTCTGTTAAGTTTAAAATCAACAAATAAAGAAGACCTGCTGTTTAAAGCCTGTTTTCCTTCGTTAAAGGCCCTCCATGCAGCAGAAGATTAAACATACGTAAGAAATATTTAAACGTTAACATAAAAGATGGTGGCAGCATCATCTCTCCCTGCAGTATCACTCAGATATTACACCAGGAAGAAACGTTTGCAGAACCGGACCTTTCGGGGAGCAGAGAAGAGTAAAAAAGGTGCCTTGGAGGCAGAAAAGGAAAAGCCTGTGGTTTCATCCCGTCACCTTTCACATGTTTGCAGGGGAAGCTGAATTCTCTACACTGCCGCCTTTCAGCTATAACATACTGTAACAACTGTGGAAAATAATTATTATGATTTGAAAGGATAATACCAAGGCTGGCTGTCAGAGGGACAGCCTCTGACTCGTACAGAGAAATAAAAATGGAGTTAGATTTAGAGTTCTTCATCCAAAACGTTTCCCGGTTGAGCCTTAAACTAAGTGACAAATTCAAGATGCTTTCAGTCAATCCGAAAACAATGCGAACGTTCAAAAACGTTTCTGTCGTCTGTGAATAAAGCCTGACATGTTTAAGGAGCCATGCTACAGGCTAACATTCATGGGATGGATTGGCTGGTGTTTTAGATAGACAGATCTTTATTTATCACTGTCACAGGTAGCATAAAATTAAAAACCTCTTCCTGCTCAATGCAACACTCATACCTTAAAAACAACCCATGGTAAAAACTCACTACTAAAAATAATAAATCATTCATCAAAAAGGTGCTTATCTGGTAACTAAAATGGGAAATTAAATCAATTTCTTGCTGCATATGGACTACCATTAAATGTGTTTTGTGTTTTCAGCAGCAGCTCTGCTGTGACTCAAAATGCTGCCATTTAGCGTGACGAACTTGATGTCTACGCCTGACAGTCGGGAAGCCTGAGTGCAGCTGGCAGGCAGAACCTGTGACAACACAGCTGACCCCCCCACCATCAGCTGTGATTCAGCGCCTTTGCTCTCATTTAAACTGTTTAAGGAGTGACATGGTAAAAAAAAAGAAAAAAAAGGAGAAGTTTCCGGCTTATCCAAGTGGAAACCGGAAGTCCTCCCATGTCACTTAAGTGGTTCAATGCAATTCAATTTTATTTACTGTATATAGCCCAAATCCACAACAACAGTCGTCTCAGTGGGATTCATAAGAAGCTTAACTGGTAACCCTAGTTTTTACGCTTTAATAAATGATTTTTTTCTATAGTTCCTAACAGCTTTGTTAGTGTCAGTTATGCCCCCATTTAAAGTGTCTCTTGCTCACTGAAACTTTATGTTGTACTGGCAACCACAGCAGTCACCATAGCAATTTAAAGGTCAAATTTGAGAAGGCATATTTATACTATACATATATTTTTGTTATGATTCATACTTATATATTTACTGTTTTAAGATTGAAAGACTTGTAATTCATTACTAAATGATTTACTTCCGCTAATGTCATTTCTGCTACTGGCCGATGATATCTGCAGCGCTCCGTCTCAGTTTATCTCCACATATTTATCTGACCAAAATGAGTTCTACCAAATTTGTTTATAAAGAGTTTATTTATCAGATTTGGTGATTTCAAAAAGAGTTGTGTGATGTAAAAAAAAGGAATGTCTTCAGGACCCCAACAACATCTCTGAAAGTTCGTCTCTGCTGTGATGTCATTTTGTTTCCATAGAAGACCTGAAAGAGCTGCTCTACTCAAGAAGACACACGAATGCCTGCATAGATCCAACACATGCACATGAATGATTCAGCAGATCATCGGGAACAACGGGGAACTCAGACCCTGCAGGCCGACAGGAAGGAAAGAGTCCTTCTTGTCAAGTCCTGCTTGTGATGAATAATAATAACAAACTGCTTTTAATCTTTGATCGATGTTCTGATCAGCCTCACAGTGGGATGCAACGTTCCACACACGCTGTGTTGAGCATTTCTGTTGTTGTCTTTTAGGGGTGTGAAGCTCTTACTTGTTGAGTTTGGCCATGTAGATCTTGATGTGGCCAAAGTCCGGCCTCTCTGCAGGGTCTTCAGCCCAGCAGCCCTCCATCAAAATAGTCAGCTCCTCCGAGTGAAACCTGCTGTCTGTGGTCGGGCGAAAGTACGGCCGCTGCCCGTTCCTCACTTTCTGCACGATCTCTGAGGGGTCCAGACAAAAAAAAAAAAAAAAAAGATGATCATTTCACTTCTTCAGCCTGATTCAGCAAGTTGACGTTTTGACACACAAAAGTCTACTTCTGTGGACATGTAGGAGGAAGTTAAAGTCATTATTGGAGTCCTTCCATTCACGTAAAGCTGTGGATGCATTTTCTATAGGTGAGACCTCGCTTCCAGACGCCCAGACTTGCTTACCGGTACATTCATTATAGAAAGTACTGCATATAAAATGCTAATCTTGGTCTTTGCAAATTTACTAAAAATGTAATTTCCCTTTTTTACATTTAACAAATATGTACTGTATTTGCTGTGAGAATACATGTTTTATTCTGAAAATGTAATTTTTCTCCAAGTATGTAAAAACAGTCATTTCATCTGAGCAAGGTGGCTGCTCTAAACGGCAGAGCACATTTAGAAAACAGATTATTAAAAACACTGATTGAGTGTATTACTTATTTTAAGGAAATAGGCATAAAACAAACATTTTTTTTTAAATTGATTTTGACTTGGTTGTGTTTTTAAAGGGTTAAACAGGTATTAAACTTCCTGAAAACCACAGGTTGATTACCAGCTGGTTCAGACTGGTCAAACCCATTTACACAGATGTTAAGAAAGATTTTTTAAAATTTGATTGTCAAAAGGGTTAAGGTTAAATATTATTATAATTGCAGGAATATCAAAGATCACATGAATAAGAAAAAGCAAAATAAATAAAAAAAAGGAATATTGAATTTTGGAAATCAAAACAAATTTCCAGAAGCCAAAAAATACTTAAAAAAACATTTTGGAAAACAGAAGTAATTATCAGAAATCAGAGTTAAATGTTAGAAAATGAAGCAAACTAGTATTATAGGACATCCCTGATTGGATGATGATGTTCAGTGCTTGCAGAAGGATATTTCCCCTTATCTTTGGGAAGGAGTTGAGTGATCAACCACTGAACGTCTGTCAGAAGACATCACCATGCAAAATAACTCTCTGATGAAAAGGTGGACAAAAGTCATCATCCAATCAGTGATGTTCCATAGTATCTACATTTTCCGGGTTCTTATTTTGTTTCATTTTTAACATTTCATGTTGATTTCTGGCAATTCCTTTTTTCCCCCCAAAATAGTTCCTGCTTGACTTGTTTCATTTCATTTTTAATTCAGTTTTGGGTTGGAATTCTGTTTTAATTGCTAAAATATATGTTTATAAATTATTATTTGGTTTGCTTTTTCTGCTTACTCGTGATTTTTTTTTTTTTTTTTGTGTGTAAGTGATTTGTTGATGGTGATTTGAACTTCAGGGCATCAAATGCAACTGTTTTTTTTATGTATATTCCAAATCCAAAATGGTTGGCAGTGGTTTAAGAACGTGGTTTAAAAAAAAAAAGGAAAGCATCAGTGGTGGTCTCTCATAAACTAAACCAAGAAAAACAACATACGTAGCATAAAAAAACGTGTTTTTTAGCATACTAGTGCTTTCTCGTCGTCAAAAAATACAACAAAAGCTTCAGGGAATCTGAAGAAATCTCTGTATGTAGGGACCATGAACGTCAATATTGATCAAAATCATCACAGCAGCCTCTGAATCAGCCTGCAAAGACTGGTGCTTTGTGAGCTGTTGTTCCTGCAACATCAGCTCCTGGTTGTGTGATTGTGCCTCAGTGTATTAACACTCTGATGTACGTATTTAATTTTCTACAGATTAAAGTCTCAATTGTTATATTCATTTCTACAACTTGATTAATCTTGTGCACATTCATCTTGTAACATCGTGCTTCTTGCTTTTCTGTTCCAGTTTCTATGTCCTAATGTTGCTTCAACTAGCTTTTGCTTGCGTTTTTTTTTTCTGTTTTAGTTAACTAGTTAAACAACTGTAACTAATATTTGACCTATCGGTCACTCAGAAACAGAAGCAATTGTTGTCAAACTCAGCAACCTTTTTCAAAAGTGGCCTGAGAGGAGGAGTCTCCAGGCATAGACTGTTGCTGATGAAGAGGCCGTGCCTCAAGCCAGGAAGCAAAAGTTTCTGGACTTTCTTTAAATGTGTTGCTGCCATCACATTCACAGTGAGCTGGTGTTTTTCCACAAAAGGTCAAATATTTTACTTTCAGCATTCACTTAGTTTTTATGCTGTATTGGAAAATAAACACTGAAAAAAACTAGAATGTTTTTCTGATGTTTCGATTCTCAGAATGTCTGTGTTTTTTTTAAGCGTTAGCCGGAAGTTACAGCTCTACTGTGGTTTGGTTCTACTAGTGCGCAGCTTGGAGTGTCTCAGGTGTGATGCTGCTTTTTAAATCAATTTTCACATTTTTTCTTTTCTTTTAAAGTAAATTTTACGTTGATTATTTCCATGATGCATTGTGATTTGAATGCATTTTTCTGTTTTGTGAAGCACCTTGAATTACTTTGTGTACGAATTGTGCTATACAAATAAACTTGCCTTGCCTTGCCTTAATGCAGGAAACGTATGCTGAGAAACAGCCAAAGGTTATTGTTTATGAAGATATTGCTGTTTTTTGAAGAGGGTTAATATATTCAGCAGCACACGCTGCTGTTCGCTGTGCACTGCTGAGTCTTATGTTATTCAAATTATGTTGATGTTTCTAAAAACATGGTTCCTCCAATATTTTCCTCTTTTTTTCCACCAAAAATTAGCAACAAACAAAAGACCTTCTGAGCGACAACACTGACAGACAAGACTGAGCCACAGTCATAAACATGTGTCGATAAAAAGGCAGCATCTTAAGAAGAGAGCAGGTGTGTCTTGTGGCTTGCTTGAGGCTCGTACAGCAACTTTAAGGGTTGTCATAAAAGTGGAACGTAAAATTGTTGTGCGTGTGGTAAATATATTGCGACGTATTTGTAAGGATCATGTAAGCTCCACAAACCTATGTCGTATGGGTGATACTCTTGTATGGTTTTATGCCACATTCTAGTCCAGAGGTGGGCACTGAGGGCCCAACAGACCCTGCTTTGGCGTGTCACATTGGCTTGACACACCTGAACCAGGTAATCAGCCATGAGTATGGGAAGGTTATCTGGAAATCATGCACACACGCCAGCCCTTGATTCCTGGAATTTCCCACCCCTGCTAGTCCTTAGTAAGATGCCGGCTACCTTCTGACCCCATGCAAATGCAGCACGCACGGGATGTGCACGTGCTCATAGGCCACTCACACTAACTACTCTCTGATTGTTCAATTTCCTCTTTTCCAACAGTCAGGCTGTGGAGGACCCACTTATCACAGCACTAACTAACCCTTTCACAGTCTGCAAGAAATCCATACTACACGCCTTCATCTCTCCTACTTGCCCCTTACTTACCCTTACATGCCTGTGTGTAACAGCATGGTGGTAGAATAAAATGCCCATGAACATTTATTCTACCACCATCATATTTCATGCATGCCCCATCCAGGTTTGGCCATTTTAAGGCCAGTTGTGACTACGGATTAACATGCTTATTTTTGGGAAAAGTCTGACTATTAAAAGTGAGTCAATGGAAAATTGCACACAAGGCAACCATTGGTCATTCAGGAAAGTGCAACATCTGGTGCGTTCTGGCTACTTTAAACTCCAATTTGGAAAGTGTGTCCTTTATTTCTACCTTAAATAATTTTATACCAAGCAACTTGTTGTTCACAGTTGCCCCACCTATGTCATCCGACTCTATCATATGACTATGTATAGCTTTTTCCGCATGCCCATTTATTTTACGCCTAAATTGTGAGCTGTGTTTTTGGGCCTCCACCTGCCTGACCTCTGACCTGCATGTGTGCCATGTTCATAAAAGCTTGTGAATCTGGAGGGCTCAAAAATTCCTTTTAGCCCTGCTTTGAAGGCTTATCTGCAGGCTGGGGGGGGGGGTTTGGCCTGCTGCCCCCAGGCCTGAAAAGGAGTTTTTTTTTACCTTTGGGGCTGAGGTCCATGCCTTCCACATAGAAAGGTCCATTCCTCAGAGCTATCTCCTGCAGGATGATGCCGAAACTGTACACATCGCCCTTCTGAGTGCCCTGGGGAGGGTGGTGGTCATAAATGAGCAGCTCCGGAGCCGTCCACAGTTTCTCTAAAGGGAAAGGGAAACAGAGCAGACGTGCAGAGTTCGGCAGCAGCTGCTGGGGCTGGACACTGTTGGGGGAGGCGCTGCTTACTGGCGTAGAGCGCGTGGGAGTCGTCGTTCTCGCAGGACGAGCGGAAGCTGGCCAAGCCGTAATCTGTGATCTTCAAAACGAAGCGACTGTCCACCACGCAGTTGGAGGACTTCAGGTTTCCATGGCAGCCAAAGTAGCTGTTGTGGAGAAAGTTCATGCCCTGCAGCACAGAGGTGTCAGGCATGATTTCTCCCTCAGACACGATAATACAGAAAAGACAGACAGGTCAGAGGCCAGTTTCACTAAAATGACTGTTGATCCCTCTGAGGAGGGAGCTGCGCTCGGTGGTTGCTGGAAAAAGTGAGTCAAACGTCCCTCAGTGGCTCACGCTGCCTCTGTCCCGTTGCTGAGAACCGAGCCCAGAAACCAAGCGGACAAACAAAGGCCTCTTTGTGAGAAGAAGTTATAATTTGACTAATCGTAAACAAATCTGAGGATTACTTTATGAAATTGAAACATTAGCTACACTTTAACGCTGTGCCAAAAAGACATTTCAGTGTTTTCCTGCTCTACTCTACACCTCTGTTCATCTGAAACCATGGCAACCCAGACATTTCTGTGCATATCTGCAAGGTGCACAAAGACTCTTTTAGCAGACTCTTCTCCAACATTCCAGAGTAAACAAAAGCGCACGGCCTTTCATGGCCCGGCGGTCACGCACCTTCACGATGTCGTTGATCAGCGAGTAGCGGAACATCCAGTCCAGGTTGATGCTCTCGTTCTCCAGAATGTCCTGGGAAGCAGGAACATGGCAAAGCGCAGTTACACACACTGTCCTTCATTGTCTGCTGAGAGAGCCCACGTGTTTGTGTTGGGATCAAACACAGACACATCTTCAGGGCAGATAAGTGGAAATGTTCAGCACCAAGGCCTGCAGGATATTAAAGAATAACTGAACGGACCCCCACCCCCCCAGCTGGATGCAGCTTCATCCCGTCCATGCAGGTCGTTCCTTCAAACACGTCTTTGGTCTGAAGTGTGAGCGATGAAGTCCAAAGCTGTCCAAGCTTTCTGGTTTCAGGAGGTCCGGTCTTGCTAGGAAAGCTGGCTGAGAGCACGTCTGCTAAAAGCCTCCTTCATTACACGAGGAGACAAACTGGAGGAAAAGCGTGTTTGGCAAAGTGTAAAATAGTCCAGACTTCATAGATTTGCTTGTGACACTTTTTCCATTTCTAAAGGCTCTTCTCCTAATCTGCAGCTTGTTCCTCAGTGAGTTTGTTTGGTTCTTCACACGTTTTCCTTGTCAAAGTTGATCAAAAATCAACTCAAAGGGATTTATGCTTTCCTGTTATCTGAGACAATAATCATTTACAGACTCGCCTGCAGTGCAGTTTTCAGTAATCTGGTTTAGACTTCAGCTTCTTGATCTCAGGAAGAATCTTACAAATGTCCGACGGGTTCAAACTGCGTTTCCTTCTCAAATCAAAACCATTTGGTTCATTTTACCTCTGAGCCAGAAGCTGGACTAAATAAGATGAATAATATTTTTTATTTGGATGTCATTTTCTTCACACATTTTCTCTCTTTCCCTTTGTTTTTCTTGAAACAAAGCAAAGTATTAGAATTATTTTTGCTCAACAAATTAAAAATATATATATATGCTAAACACACAAATCCTTACAATACAAGATTAACTCATGGTTCTTTTCCACTTGTATCAGATAAATGAGGGTGGAGAGCTTTTCTGTTTCAAAGCCATAATAAAATAACAATTCCACTACATTTTAACCCTGGAAAGTCCACTAAATCAAAGAACTGACTGAAAATTCATGTTTTGTGGAATGAAGAAGTTTGTAAAACCTTTTTATGAAATCCACAAACAATTGCTTTGCACTATCATATTTTATGAGACATAAGTAGTATTGAGTGTGATATGTCAGGAGTATGTTTTGTTAACAACAATGTTTAGGAATCCAACATATTGACATGAGTGTACAGGAAAAAAAGATTCTTATGTACCCACTGCCTCAGATTTTATCCACACATTCTTAACATGGTGGAACTGGATTATAAAGAATGAATTATCAACAAAGTTTGCATTCTTTAACAATAGAGGATTAGGAACACCATAAACAGATCTGACCAAAGTCGTACACTTATGAGAAAAAAAAAATCATACAATTATTAGAAAAAAGGCAATTTTACAAGAATAAAGTTATACATTTAAAAAACTGCACTTTTACACACTTAATGCAGAATTTTATTGCAGAAAAAGTTGTAATTTCATGACAATAAAGCTGTAAAGATTCTTGAGCAGTAATTATTTATCCAACTCCTCTGAATTGTCAGCAACATACAGTAAATTAAACAGGTAATGTTTGATTGTCTTTGTTGAAACTTTATATAGTCTAATTGTGACATTTTATTTTTGAAAAAATGTGGCTTATTTCTGTTAAAATGTCTATTTAAAGCATAATTGAAAGATTTCATTCTTGTAAAATGTACAATTAATTCTCTTAGTTTTATAACTTTTATAACTACTTTTATGGTTTTCTTAATAATAAATTGAAAACTAAGTAACAACAGATGATTTATTTTCACTAAAGTTTTGAAAATTGGCAAAACATTTCCCGCCAAAAGTTTTTTGGAGCTTTCACGGAAGTGGCCATTTTGAAATGAGCAGGAAAAGCTGTTTTACTGCCCCTAGTGGAATGATGATGAACTACAGGGCAGGAAAAATGAACTAATGCTTTTTTTTAGGAAAGTTTGGAACACACTAACAATATGGGTCTCCGTAATGTGTGATCGCCTTCATGGCGTGTATTCCAGCATCAGAGAGACACATTCTGATATCAAACCTTAACATTCTTGTGGCATTTCAAAGCTTAAATCATCATTTTTTTGTTTTGTTTTTTTTTATTTTTAGGGAATATTTCAAAGGAAAATCTTCCCCGGTCTCTCATGTGGGTTAGTACTATTTTCTTAGGGCTCAGATCCTGTGCTCCCCATACTAGATTTAAGCCTAACTTTAACCCTATACATTTCATATTTGAAACACACATATTTTTGAGATCCCTATCTAACTAACACGATCCATACTTTCCCTAAAATCCCATTCTCTACGTTGGTGCATATTTTCTGTAGCTCATCATCCCTCCACTAGAGGCAGTAGAAGAGCTTTTCTTGCTTATTTCAAAGTCTCGTGAAATCTCTTTTGCTACTTTCCAAAACTTCAATAACTCATCTGCTGTTATCACTAAACTAATAGGTTGACATCACCTAAATTAGGCACATCAGGTAAAATGAGCCACGTAAGGTTAAAGTATCCCAGCTCTTTAAAAGTTAAAAGTCAATAAATGCTAATAAATGTAAACGGTTGCCACAACAGTACTTGATGTGTAACAATTTATTTGATTGGTCTATGGCAACTGTGGTGGGCGGGGCAAAGTCTCATAGTAAGACGGGACCAGAAAACTTACGAAGCACATCGAGACGACTGTTGTTGTGAATTTGGGCTATACAAATAAAATTGAATTGAATTGAAATGAATTGAAATGAATTGAATTGAATTCACAGTGAGTGCTCTGACATATTAATTGTAAATGTTAATGATTAGATTGATAAGTCAATACAAAAAAATCATGATGTGAAAACCTTTTGCTTATGGCTTCCATCAGATTTAATGTTGTTATTTTATTGAACAAAATATTTTTCTAAAGGAAAATCTTTTTTGTAGGAGGCCCACTGTGCAACTTTGTTTATATTGGAATACAATTTATCTTAGAAAAATCATGACTTCTAGCAATCTAGTAAAATGATCAATTGTTAAATCATAAATTTGTAATTTTATTTTCTATACATTTTCATAACATTGTACCTTTTTTCATAAGTTCTTTCTATTTGAAGGTGGGCCTACTAATCAGTGTTGAACGAATTCAAAATTGGTTAATAATGAATCATTTGTAATACAGGTCCACCACTTAAAAACCCTGTGGATCACATTTGATTTGATTTTTTATTTAACTCTTGGATGTCGTGGGCTTTACAGGGTTAAACCCTTTTTCCATTAATAACATGATCGTATGTTTTATATGTCTTATGTCTGTTGAATTGGTTCTTCAGCATCTTATGATTCTTATGTATATATTTCTATGACCAATAACATTCAAGTTAAATGGAAATTGTTTTTTTGTTGGGGGGAGGGTATTTTGCTGCGCTGTCACTTTTTAGATTGAAGTCGTTCCAGAGCCAAACACAGACCGAGCGCTTACAGGTGAGTGAGGGGGTGCTGTGTTACCTGCAGGCTGCCTCTGGGACAGTACTCTGTCACGATGCAAATGTTGGGGGGGTCGATGCAGGCCCCGATGAACCTGGTTAGATGGTTGAACTGAACGTCCCTCATCTGAAAATAACCACACAGCCGTGAGCGTCACTCTTTCCAAACACTCCCAAACCCTGTGGAAAGCCAGGAGGGGTGGGGGTGGGGGTGGGGGTTCATTTATGCAACACGTTTGGAGAAAAACTGCCAACAGTTCATCAAAAACGTCTGCAGCTGAAACCCTGCAGGCTATGAATGAGCCAGTGTGCCAGGAAGGAGGAGAGAACCTGGAGGTGGAGCTGAAGTGAACGGACCAGACGTGAAAGACGGAGGTGTGAGCGATGGGAGGGGGGCACGTTCTCCTGCCCCTCCTCCCCTCAGTCCACACAGACTGAAGCTTCTGGCCGGCTGTGTGACCGACGGCGGCCCTGACACCAAACTGGAAGGCCAGTGCCCCCTCTTTTGCAGCTTGCGAGATGCTTGCCTACCCTTTGGCCTATATAACCTCCCCTGCCACACTCTAGAGTTTGGGAGGGGGGCACATAGAAGAGGAGGGGAGATTAGGAAAAGTGGTTTAGTTTCCACTGGCAGGCCTGCCTCTCCTCCCATCTGGTTGGTTTTTACAGAAGCTTTGAGGTTTGACAGCCCATCAGGCCTCTGGGGTGTCCAGGAGGGGGGGTTGCCAGCATCAGCAGCGGCCGTTCTCCCCCTCGAGGCGTCTGCCTGAGAGGCCGTCCTCTGCTCCTCTCCAACAACAGCTGCAGCCAAGTGGATGCCACTTCAAAGTTATGTCTGTCTCTGCACCGCACCATGTTTCCAACCCCATTAACCCCCCCCCACCCCCCAGGGGGCTTCCTTATCGGTCTCTTGTAAAAGATTCCCAGCCAGCAGCGTTGATCAGCAGCTGCTGGGGGCTCATGTTCAGGACAGAGGTGACGGATTGCAGGTCCTTCCTGGGATTAACAACCAACATCCTGTGTGTAGCTCCAACAAAGACTATTCTCTGTGTCCAAAACCAGAAAAACTTTACAATTAAAAAAAGAATTAGCTTTTCTGAAGAGGTCCACCTTTTCACATAGTCTGGAACACAAAGGTTATTGTGCCAGCAGGAGAAAACACTGGGACAGCAAGCAATGATTCAGCGTTCAAGCTCTACAGTCTGCATCCTCATGCCAAAGAGCTAGTGATAAAAAAAAGGGAGGTTACTCTGCAAATATATGTGATCTTTTTTTAAAATATAAATTAACCTTACAGTAAAATGAACCTTTTGCATTTGAAAAAAGACTCAACAGGCTCTGGTTTGGTGAAACCAAAAAGGTTAGAATTTATGATTAAAATAATTATTATTGCTAGTGAGAGAACCTTCTTGCTTGCAAGAAAATCTTTCGCAGTTAAGACCCTGTAAAGAAATTTTATTTTTGGTGTTTTTAACATGTTCTTGCAGCATTATTCTGATAATGGAGGCCACACATAAAGAAAATTTATCTCAAAAATGCATTTCTGAGTAATTCTTTATTGAAATAGTTGTGAATCTGAAGCATATTAAAAATGCCGTTTGAAAAAGATTGCAGGTGTGACGTAGAAAATACAACAAACCACAAACTCCCTGCCCTCTATTCGGATGTGTCCGCTTGTAGACAAATGCATCCGTGTATGTCTTTGTTTTCCTCATCTTAGCTGGTATTTGGCTCAGAAATGTACGACTGGATAGCTCCAATATTCCTCGCCTCTGCTAATCTTTGGTTGGGGTTATGAAGAGCTGTAAGCCAGCGGGAGCGAGGGAAACAGATGGATGATGGGAAACTAAGGCAGGCTTAGTCCACACCAGCCTTCCTGCCCTCAACTAAGAGGTGAAAACAACACAGGTTTTTAGATTTTTGGCCAAACTATGTATTTAGTGAGTAAAGCTGCTCTGGGTTAGGGTTAAAAAAATAATGCAGAAGTTAGAATAGTGTGCAATGTGCTGAATGGTAACTTAGCCGAAAAGAAGTGAAAACAGGTTAAAAGGTTGAGGATAATCAAAATCTGATGTTGACTGCAGCTGCATAGTGCAATGACAGAGGCTAAATTAGCAAGACTGAGTCCAAAATTGTAGGAAAATAACAAATAGGACAGAAAAAAATGGTTAAAATTGACTGGTTAGATGGTTGTTTGCCTAAATGGATTTGAAAGTGTCAAAGAAAATGAAATAAACACAGGAGAGCAACGTACATAATGTCTAATTATGGTTAATAATGAATTATGGTCAATGATGATGTTACAGAGGTAAACAAAAGACAAGGTTTCAAAGTGCTATAATAATAGTGCCAATGTCTTTGTGGTCAACTGTTGACCCCTAAATAATAATAATCATAATATTAAAATACAAATGTATAGAATCTAAATCAATGCAAAGGGATCTTGAAGGTCGAGATCTGAAGGTTTTTATCAACGGTTGAAGCCCATTTGGTGGTGAAGCAGAGACTCACATGTTTCAGCTCCATCAGGACCTGTCTCGTCAGCTCTATCCTCTTCTTGTTGACGTGCTTGATGGCCACCAGGTTTCCCTGCGAGTGACATGAGAGGGGAAGCAGACAAAAGCCACACGTCTTTGAAAAAACAAAACAAAGGAGAGCTGTGGAGGAGGACATGTCAAAGGCCAGCCACTGGTTTTTTTTATTTCTGCAAAGTAAGACTGCTGTCTTCATGAGGAGGGAATTGTCACAACAACACGTGTGAGGAAAAAGCTCTTTTGTGTCTTCTTCCTTGCTCCCCCCCCCCCCCCCCCATTGCTTGTGATGCATTCATGAACTGCATCAGCATTGATGACTGTCACATCAGCTCTGCCTCTTAAAACAAAACCCATGGTGTGTCATGGATCCACCTCTCACGCACACGGAAATGAGCAGCAACAATCTAAAGATGGTTCTGTCCACGCTGCATGGGGGGAGGTAGAAAAAAGAAAACGAATGCTTTCTGCAGCAGCTCACATTAACTGCCTAAAGTCGCCCACACTTGCTGTCTCTCGCCTCACCAGCTTTCTCTGTGTGCACATGTGTGGGTGGGAGTGGAGTGTACAGGAGTTGAAAATGTCAGAACTCACTAAGCCTTACCTTAAAATAGCCGGTTTTTGCAAACAGTTGATATTTTCCCTGGGCAGTTATCAAGGAGCCGTAGCTGGAGCCTCTCTGAGAAGGTAGACAGCAAAAGAAAAGGTGTCTGTTAGTGTGAGGAGGGAAAAAAAAGGTTCATTTGAAAAAGTGGTTCCACTTCACTACAACAGATACTGCAGAAAGGAAAAAGATGCTTTCTGCTGCAAAACAGGATTCTGGACTTCAAGTGGGAAAAACAAAAAAGACGTGCTGTATCTTTAGCATGGAACCATCAGCTAATGTTTAGACACACAGTTAGACAGTCAGACAGACAGACAGACAGATGGTTGGACAAATTGACAAAAAGACGAGGATGAAAAGGCACAAAGGAAGAAAGAGAGACTGCCAGAAACTTAGAAATGTAGAGAAAGACAGACAGAAATAGACAGAGAGACATAATCAAAGACAGACAGACAGGCACATATAAAGAAAGAAACAGAAAGCCAGAAAAAAGAGGCAGACAGTGAGAAAGACAGACAAACTGGAACAAACAAACATACGGAGAGCAAGACAAACAGAAAAAAAGACAGATGGAAAGACATAAACAAAAACAGACAGACAGACAGGCAAAAAGAAAGACAAGGAGACATGAACAGAGACAGGTATATAGGCATGTTGACAGAAAAAAAACAGATAAAGATAGATAGACAGGATACACACACAGACAGGCAGACACACTCACACGCACACACACACACCCACAGACACACACAGACACCTCCATGTGTGTATAAAAACACCAGGAACACATGGCTCTCTGGAAAATGGAACGCTTTGGAAAAACGTCTGAGCTTCCAGTCTCTCAGCAGCAGTGAAAGCCGTCTGAGCACATGCTTTCATGAACACGTGCACGTGCTAGCTGAAATCCAGAAGAGAGGCATTAGCACCCAGACGACAGAACCCCACACCTGAGGAACCAGGGGGGGGGGGGGGGGGGGGTTATAATGCTGTGGGGGGGGGGGGGGGGGGGGGGGCAGGGGCCTATTTGACAGTTATTTATTATGCGCCTGCATGGCTGGAACAGAAAAGTTTAACAGAACGTGTCAACGCACACAGAGCTGGACTGTTTTCACAGAGAAAAAGCCCATTTCCATCCGCGGCACAGAGCTCAGGATGGGCTTCTGTACCATCCTGGACACTTTACAGCACAGGTGATAGGAAGGATAAATGAGGAGCCAGCTTCCGCCTCCAGCATCAAACAGCAGAGGAGATTAGACTTGTGGCAGCCATTTTTTGTAGGGGGGGAGACCAGGCAAACACAGCGTCTGTAGGGCATCTACCTGTGAGAGAGTCAGGCGGCTGCCTGCTCGTTTGTGGTATTTGTTGGGGCTCTCGAACTGAAGGTCTTCCCACTGAACTCTCCACAGCATTCCAGCCAGCTCCTTCTCCAGCTTCAGTTTCCTGTGGAGGGAGAGGCCAGATGCTCAAACCAGCAAGGACACAGAGAATGGGAGGAGGATCTCACACAAAGCTGCTTTGGGTCCTGAAAGTTTGATGTTTTTACCATGAAGCTGCAACCGCCTCACTTTATCTCAAACGGCAACAACCTCAAGCTTTAAAGAAGCACTCCGATCAACTTTTGACGTGATTCATTAATTATGATTACAACGTTTTAGTCAGAATAAAGAAAACCTGTGTTGTTTTCAAGGATATAGTTTCTACAGAGTAACAAATTGGCACAGAGCAACCCCCGCCTGCAAACGGCTGTGCAGCTTTCAGGTGGGAGACGGTTCAAAACCCTATGCAAGACAGCTGCCACCCTTCAGCGGACGCCTCGGCAGTCACATCACTCTCTGCTATGGGTTGGGGGGGGGGGGGGGTCTTCAAGTCCTCATCTGAATAAACCTCAAGCCTTTTGGATCAAAGTCCTCTGAACAGCCACGTTTATTGTGAAGTCCCGATTCAAATGTACTGCTAAAAAGACAGGCACTCTAGAAAAAAGTCAAAAATTCTTAAAATCTGAAACATTTTCTTTAAATAAGCAGAAACATTTACGCCAACAGAGAGAGGAAAATGGTCATTTTATTTTAAGAAAAAACAGTCTAGTCACTAAAACACGTTTTTCAAAATTATTAAAAAATAATTTTCCTTTTGAAAATCTTTCCTGATTGCTTTTTCCTGCACTACATTTTTTTAAACATTTTTAAGATTCAGTTTTTGCAGCAGCTCCCCCCAACTTTCTGCACACAGAGGGTGGGGGGGGGGCAGGCTTCTTTCTAAACGATGTGAGTGGCTGAGAGTGTCAATCAGAAACGAATCTATTGATGTTTTTTGCAGAAGAAGGTGCGGTTTTCCCGACTCGTCTGTGTATTGTTCCTGTCAGCATTTATGTCGCCTCAGATGTATTCCCTCATCATAAAAATATGCAGAAAGAAAACATCCAGGATACTTACATACACTCATGCTGCTCTGTGTCTCCGCAGAATGACTTTTACTGTCAGAAATACGCAACAAGAAGAATATGATTGCGGTTTTTGAAGTAAAAAAACAATTCTTTCTGCTAAATGTGACTTTTTTTTCTTCATTCTGAAATATATGTTAATTTAAAACTTCCAAAGGATTCTTACATCTGAACGTTCTGTTCAAATTTATGGCTAAGAGTAAAAGCTGTCAGCTTCTGTCAGCGGGAAGAAGAACGAGGGGAAAAATCCCAAAGCAGCTCTGGATCAGGTTTTGGATCCAACAGAAAGTCGGGATGAGAAAAGGGGATTTGGACAAAGAGCTTCTGTGTGGGGTTTGTTCAAATGTTTGGGTTCTTCCAGCACAAGCCAGCTCTCCAGGACCGAGCAAGTCAGATGACTGAAATGAAGCTCAAGTTTGACATTTTTCTCCCTTTTTGGGTCACTGTTTGTTTGTTTTGGGTCAAGACTAGTGAGTAGTGTCCATCACCCAGCCCTATTATAGCGGGCCTCAAGAGATTATACAGCTATTTTCATGGTATCTAAATGTCCTCTGGGTATTCCCCGATCATGCTCGTCTCTGATAATCAGTAAGTGAGAAACAGCAGATCAGAAAAGATCAGAAGAACCGGAGAAATGGGTCTCCTCCGGTTTCTGACACGATTTCAGTGTTATTTCTGAGTGCCGCTCGGACTAGAGGAACCGCAGAAAAGAAGAGCATTCCAGCACATGTGGGGCAGATCCAACGGGAGCTCCTCTTTGATAATTTACAGCAAGAGCAAATTTCAAAAATGACACTCCACTGAATTCCTTGTTTGTACTTGCTTGCTCGTTTAAACTTCTTTTTGTCTGAGTAAAGGGGTGGGGGATTAATTCAGGTCTGAAACACTTAGAAATGAAAAATAAGCAGAGAGCAGGCATTCCAGGGACATCTAAAAGGTGTAAAACACTTCCAGATGGCTGCAGGGAATAGTTGCAGCGTTTGCACATCCCCGTATTTCTGCCTTTTCCTGCTCCAGCCGCTTTGGCCCCAAACTCCGCTCCTCAATTTATTGGCTTCTCCGAAACCAAAATTGAGAGTTTTGTTGCAGAAGGGATTCCTAATACTTGCTAGAATTTGAGATTATTAAATAGTCCCATCCACCACTTCAACCCCCCAAAAATGTACCTTTCTGTGTGCAGGGGTGGGGTGGGGGCAACACTGGTCCTTTTGTTTCAACAGCTTGTGAAAAGCAGTCGAGCCACAGAAACAACAGCTGCTGCTGCTGTTCTGGTCGATGTCCTCTGCAGACACTGCTGCAGCCGACCTCACACCTCAGCGGCGTCCAAACAAAAGTTTGGACTCTCATACAAAAAGCCCCTCTGGCTTCAGGGGACACCCGGACCCAACCTGCTAAGGCTCGTGAAGAAAGCAGCACAGAGAAGGAGGTTCGCAACACAAGGCCCTTTTTTATTTCAGGTCATTTTACTGTAGGGGACATTTCACACCATCAGCAGCAGTTGTGGGTCAGAATCGTAAAACTCTCAAACAAAAAAAATCAATGATTTTACTGTAATTAATTTATCAGGGATATCACAGCTCAGGGCATCTCCACTCATCCGTGTAGGTTAACATTCCCCCATAAATCAATTTCCACAGAAAAAAAAAAAAAAAAGAATACAAATATATTTTGAGATTACATATTAAGGAATAACAGAAATATATTATATTTAAATACAATTACATGTTATCAAAAATATGACAAGTAAAATCAAAGACAAGTATTTCAGGTTTGGAGCCTGATGAAGCTTTATAAATGGGTTTAGTGGTGGTTTTGGGGAATCTGGATCTTCATTTCTATGTCCATCGGCAAAGCCTTGCTGGTGCCTGGATCACAAAAATAAAACAGGAAGTCACTGGTGAGTGTTTGGTTCACTGCAAAGTGGACATTAAAACAGCAAATATTGATCCTGAAGCGAGAAGATGATGTCTAACTGTCAGTCAATGTATTTGCCAGTCAATCTAAATACTGCTGTGAAAAATGCTGCAGACTGCAAACCCTTTCCTGCTAAAGTTTCAAACTACGAACACACCGGGCATTTGACGTGCATTTATTCCATGATGTTCTTCTCCTACTGTTTCCTAGTGCAAAACACCAACAGTTGAAGGAAATTCACCGAAACAGTTGTTTTCATTGCTAGTGTCCTTGATATGGATGACCATCATGTAAGAAGATCTTTATTTGAAAAACAAACGCAGACGTCCCCAGGCTCGTCACCGTGTCTGGGTTCATCAAACAGACCGGCTGGGCTCTGAGTTTGAGGAATTTCCGAGTCTCTGATTGGTCAGAGTTTGATCTGGTTTAGCTGGCATTCAATGGCTGCGTGTTTGTACGTAAAGCCCGAAAACAGTTGTAGAAAATTGCATAACTACGCATTTTTGAGTTTTGAACGTGGAAGCCTGAAACATGCATTTGCTTACATGGACTTTTCATTGGAAATGCTGGCTTGAACTTGTGTTGCTGAGGGCGGTGTGAACATAGCTTAATACATTCCCAGATACAAGTTTAAAAAACAACTTTGTTCAGAAACTTACCGAAGGGGCATTCAGGAAGGATAGCTATCTTGCTGGGAAACCATGTAGTGTTTGTTGAACCGTGAGCTACGGGAGAAAATGAGTAGAGCCTGTGTGAGCTTACATGAGGAGAATAAACTCAAGAGTCTGATTGTTTTTATTAGATTATTGAATTTTTTTTCATGATCAACTCAGATTTAGGGTTAGTGGATTTACCTCAGGCGGATAGCTGCTCCTCCATCTTTGCTCCACCTCTCCTCTGATCAAAATCCACTGTGATTGGCTGGTGATTAATGCTTGTTAGTGTTAATGATCAGTATTGAAAAATCCATCAAATCATGGTTGTGATTTTTAGCAGTTCAGTGGCGTCAAATCAGCTTATTTAAGACACCCATGCATTAAGAAGTTAAGCGTTATGTTAGCCGCTTCCTTTTAATTAAATGCTTCGAGAAAAAAAAACGTTCAAATTTTCATTTCAATACATGCAGAATTTTCCATGACATCAAGCAGAGTTTAGAGCTCCTTCCAGGAGCTTCATTACTTCAGGCATGCATGATTTACTTCTTGGGTAATTAAAGAAGGCTTAATGCTTCACCGTAAACATGCAGACCGAAGGCACTGCGACAGTTTTCATTAGTTTTCTCAGCTGAATGCTGAGCACAACCCTCAAGACATTTGAGCAGCAGAAATAACACCTGAAATGAACTTAGTTACAACCAGACTGTTTGCATGAACCACTTAAAGTGAAACCTCACTCATGTTCTCATTAAAACTCCTGGCAGAACAGCTAATCTGTTAGAACCTGCCACTTTCATTTAGATCTTGAGATGTTTAGGGAATGTTCAGATCTTAAGCAATAAGCTCAATATCACATATGGGTTTCTTTAAAGTTGCTTTATGCGAAACCCCTCAGTTCAGCTCATTTAAAAAAAAAAATCATAAATCTGCAAACAAAATAGTCTCAAGGATTGACAGTAGGGTTGTGTCGGATTCACTCACTGCCCACTATAGTGACCTATATAGGGAGTATGATGTTTTGTCAAAGTGACCGAATCTACAATTCCAAAATGCAGTGCTCTGGAAATTTTCCATAAGTGTGCAAAAAAGCCAGTATCCATCCATGCTCACTTTACTGGCAAATATAGACCACAATGCATTGCATTTGAACTATTTGTCATTTGAAAGATTGTAGATGATTCGTAATAGCAAATTGGTCGTGGCATATTAAGCATTTTAAAGAAAAAAAGAAATGTAGTAAACATGTATCTGAGTTGCATTTAAATCATTGACTGTATATAAGAACTGGACTGAGTGACCCCTGAACCCTCATGTCCCATACAGCAGTGGTCCCCAACCACCGGGCCGCGGCCCGGTACCGGTCCGCGGGACACTTGGCACCGGGCCGCGGAGTGGTACCGAACCGCGGGAAATTTTGGCACCGGGACGCACAGAAAGAAAAAATAATTTCCATTTTATTGCTTTTTTTTTTGACAAAAACGTTTTATTTTGAAAAGTGACCGGATTCTCTCTGTTACATCCGTCACACTTAACGCACGTGAAAGTCGCGACACCAAACATCTGGTGATAAACCCCGCTAAAATGAAACCCAAACAACCAAAATGAGCAAAAAACAAACTTCTTTAGAAAGTTGCTTTGACAAGGGGAAAATTATTATTATTATTGTTATTATTGTTACTAAGGAGAAAATACCCCCCCCGGTTCGCGGTAAATGTGTCTTGCGTTGCGCACCCCCCCCCCCCCCCCCCCCGCCCCCGACCGGTCCGCGGTAAACGTGTCTTGCGTTGTACCGGTCCACGGTGACAAAAAGGTTGGGGACCACTGCCATACAGGAAATGTCTGCTGGCTCCAAAAAACCACAAACCCACAAACCCCCAGTATTCGGTGATTTTATTTATAATCATTCTTTCTCTGCTACCTTAAATGTCTGATTGACAGATACTTCTGAGCCAGCTTGCAGTGATAGGGGTGTGGCCTTCCAGAAAGCTCAGTCCTAATTGGCAAGAGTGCTTGCTTGCCATAGAAACATTGACTCAGACCAATCACTGTTTACTGACGTCATTTGGCTCTAACATGGCAGCCTCCGTACCACAAAAAAAAAAAGACGACTGAATTGACCTCAGTAAGCCGTTTTCAATGGGTGACATCACACATATTCAGTCCAGTTCTCAAAGTCAGTGCTTAAAATTCAGTTCTCCAGTCTAGCCTACAGTCTTTTAGGGGTTAGAGGGTAGTGAGTTAAATAGAACACAGCTAAGAATTCAAGTAAGTTATCAAACCACATCAACAGTTTCAAGCATTTGGGCGGGTTCTAATTTTGACTTGAGGTTTTGTCTTACCTGCAGCTGACAGCGGTCAGAACACCCTGTCTTTGAAGAGTCAGACGATTTAGGGATGGGGGGGGGTGGAGTGTCACACTAATAGCTACTCTTAATCACAGTTATGAGAAAATACAACCCCCTCTTCAACTTTTTAAAGCCTTAAAAATGAAAAAAAAAAAACAGTTTGTGGGAACTTCTTCACTATATTTCCTTCACTGCATACTCAGCTCATCAACCAGGGGTTCCTCCAAACAACCATGCTATTTTTTAAAATGTTTTTTTTAACACATAAAGGATTCAGATCACTACAAAAGTAATCTCAATACTATGCAATACTGTTTAATAAAAGCAAAGGGAATGTTTGGACCTGGCTTTTCCAGCGAGGAAAAATAATTTTGGGAGCAAAAACTGTTCCTTGCTGAACACTAAAATCAAAAATTAAAATAAAAGTTCCAACATCAGACAGGAACATCTGGAACATTCCTCAGATTGAAAAAATAAAACTAAAATAAAATAAACAGCCCCCCCCACCACCACCACCACCACCACACACACAGAGTTCATGCTATGGCTGTTAGGCATAAACACCAGGTCAGGACACCAGAATGGTCTGACTGCACGGTGGGCAACCCCAGTTCTCAGGGATGTTTTTGGCTGATAGCCTTAACTCAGGTGACATGCACCTGAGTACTGTGAGTTTAGGATCATTTTAGTTACACACACCTATAACGTAAGAGTGAAGGAGTTGTATGGTGTTCTTGTGCCACACTCTACTAAGGTGTGAATACTGGCCCCTTACTGACCATGTAAAAACGCTGCACGCACGGGGTGTGCAGGCAATAAGTAATTGCCTGTAAGAAACCCACACAAACTACACTCTGATAGTTTAATTTCCTAAATTCTAAATGTCAAGCTAGGGGTAAGGAGCCCGCAAGGGGCAAGCAGTTCAGCATCACTAAGGCTTCTTCTGCAGTGTCCAGGGTTTGGGGGGTAGAACAAATAATAATGATATGCCTTCGTCTCACCCACTTCCCCTGCACTCACCCTTGTGCGTTGCTTTAAGTGTTTATCATGACCTATCATTCACAGCAAGTCTGTGGTAAATATGGCATGAACATTGTTTGAGAGAAGATTGCAGGCAGCAGAGAGGCATACAGCCGCTTTCTTGGCGCTTTCTTTTGTCGTGACAATCTTCAGCCAATCAACGAGTGTCAACATTAGCTCCGCCCTAACCGCTCCGTTCCATTTTTCTATGGACCCAAAACCAACGGGGACCCAAAAATGGTGTGGTTCGGTCCAGCTTAATCTGTCCATTTTATAATGGAAATGCTCAAAATACCGGAACGTGAAAATGAGGGATAGGTAGTCTACGACTTCGATGATTTGAGAGTGCCCTGTACAGGTTTGACCATTTTTCGCCCACAGACAGCCCGTATCCACCCGTGAGGACAGTTGTGACTAAGGCTTGAGTTTGGTCTGAAACTGGAGTCTTGGTTTCTTGAGCATGATCAAATAAACAGTAAGTTCCACTGGTTTGTCGCTACATCACGGTTCACCTGTCGCGGTCTCCCTGTTTTGCAGATATTTGTGTGCAATTTTGAACGTTTTTTTATTCATTCGTTTATTCATTCTTCTTCTTCCGTTTATCCCTTTCAGGGTCACAGGGCTGCCGGAGCCTATCCCGGCCACTTATGGGCGAAGGCAGGGGACACACTGGACAGATCGCCAGTCTCTTGCAGAGTCACGCATATCACACACCAATGCACTCTCACCTTCACATCTATGAACAATTTAGGTTGACCAATTAACCTATGAAGCATGTTTTTGAACGGTGGGAGGAAGCCGGAGACCCCGGAGAGAGCCCGCGCATACACGGGGAGAACATGCAAACTCCACACAGAAAGGTCCCCCATTGATGTTCTGTTTAAGGTCCCCCAGCCGGGACTTGAACCAGCTGTGAGGCAAGAGTGCTAACCACTGCGCCAGCCTTAAATCATCTATAAAATACTGTAAAAATATACTGTATATAGATGACTAATTTGTTGATTTTTACCTATCATGCTTTATTTTTGAAACATGAATCCCGCAACAAATAAGGGAAGGCTGTTTATCAAACCTTTACACGTGCATTTAATCATTTTTAATGGAAATTAGCTGCTTTCTAGGCTTGTTTACACTAAGAATTTATACTGGTACGTATTCATGTGCATTAGGCTGTAATATCTTCTTCAAATAAACTCAAAGAAATAAATGACCTGAGTGACATTTGGTTAAGGTTATACAGCGGTCCCTGGTTCATCAAAAGAGAAATAGACATGCAAACGTTTTAGCTTCATCAGTGTTTGCAAATGTTTCCACATTAAAGTGCAACTGCAAGCAAAGCTTCCAACCTAATTAATAGGCAGATTTTTAAATGTTTTTCTAATATTATGGGGTGTTTTACATTCATAGATCCAAAGTGGCTGTTTGACAAAACTGGGTTTACATAAACAGCTCAGAACCAGCAGTTTTTAATAAACACAGGATTGGCAGACGTGGACGTGTCAGTAAAACCAAACACATGTCCCACTGCCGAGTAGCTCTCAGCTGAAGTGTGAGGAACACTTTGCGCAGATGGAACGTAAACCCGGGAACAGAAGTCAAACGTGGGATTAACATGTAAGCAGGTGGACAAACAAATCTAATCCTAAAAATCATGAAGCAGAAGTAGGTTTCCATGAACAAAAGACTAAATACAATGAACTGCAAATGCATAGAATGTGAATTTTTTAAGACTGTAAGAATGGGAAATTTTGTAAATAATTCTGTCTGGTGGCCATTGACTGTAAAAGCAATAAACAGCTCAATCCCTCCCTTCTCGTGTTCCCAAATAGGAAGTAGCATTGCTTCCTGATAAAGGAATGCCATTGTTGAAACCAGTCGACAGCGATTAGTCTGAGTCACTCTAAGTCATCATATCTGTGGCAACTAGTGTCACCATTGCCATAGATACGATGACTCAGAGCAACTTGGACCAATCACTGTCAACTGGTTTCAACATGGCGGCCCCCGTAACAGAAAGCAATGGTGAGGGATTTTGCCTCATTTCATGAGAGCCGCAGGTAAAGCATTTTCTATGGGTGACATCACTCTTCCATTTATCCATTGTTTTTCCCAGTCTATGCCTGTGACTCATGTAGATCCTCAAACCTTCTGCAGGATCCTTCAGACACAGCAGCTGGACGGCTCAGAAGTACTTCACATACCGTATTTTCCCAAGTATAAGTTGCGTTTTTTTCATAGATTGGCCAGGGGTGCGACTCATGCTCAGAAGCGACTTATTTGGGATTTTTAAAAGCAGAAATAGGCTTGTATATTTGTTATTTTTCCACTGACAACTGGTTGCCCTTTAGTGGTTGTTTCCCACCAACAACTGCTAGAGGGCACTGTGGGTGCATGTGTCAGTATTTGCTGCTGACAGCAGCGCAGAAGAAGAAGCAGCGTCCAAAGCAAACACAGAGGAGAATCGGATTGTTCTCCTGAATATTATGATGTTTTTCTTATTTGCATTAAGAAACTATTATTGTTTTTTTCCTCCTCTCCTTGTTGGGACGGCAAGTCATCAAAGTGGGTCACAGAAAGACGGAAGAACAGCTAAATACGCCATCATTCAGATGCAGCCCATGCAGAATAGGGAGCTAACGATCACCATAAGAAAAGAAAAAAAGACTGTATTATCTCATGAACTCAGACATGGAGATGGGATTATCAATGCTTTTGTAGAGCTCTTCAAAATAAATAAACTTCAACCTCATCCGCATCTTTGGTGCATAAATGGGGGATATGCAGTCAAAGCCTCTGTTCGATGAAGCTATAGTAGCTTCTCCGCACAATGGGAGTGTCTAGTTTATGAACACATTTTTGGACAAGCATTGAGCATTAAATTTGACATGTGTCAAAAGAGGCAGCAGATGTAATTTTGATGCATGAACCGCAGTATTACGCCAGGCTTGGCAAATTTCACTTATACTCCAGAAAATACAGTAACTTTAACCATTTAAAGTTCATTCACTTCTGCAGTCTTGTCTGCTGATAAAAGACAAAACTCTGAGGAAAAATGTAAGCGTCTCACAAAGTCAACCTTTGGTTTGTCACGTGATTTTCCCCATCAGCTCGAGAAAAAGGTTTGACTGTGTAAGGAGGAAGTCTTCTGTCTGAGTCTCACATAAGGGTCTCAGAGGTTTTAAACTCTAAACGACTTTTTACAGTTCACAAATAAGCATATAATCCTCAGAGAAGGAAAACAAGCGAAGACTAAAACGTGCTAAGCCTGGCATCAGTCGCGGATCAAACACGAGGCATTCAGCATTAATCCAGCAAAAAAACACACTAATGATCATTAGGTGAGAGTGGCAGTGACCCTCATTTGGGGCTGCTATATGGGCTCACTTGGCAGCTTAAACACACTTCACAACTGCTTTCATGTCGTCTCCCGCTGAGCTGTTGCTGTAGCAACAGCTGGATAAATACAGCACCAGCATCTAGCAGCACAACGCTGCAATCTTGTTTGAATCAAATCTGCATCTCTCTATGTGTCAAGATCAGCGGTTTCAGTCAAAGTAGGAATTGTCTGCTGAAGGTGATCAAGCTCACCTGTAGATAAGGAAGCTGGAGATTCCAAAAATGATGAGCGCCAGCCCAGAACCCACTGCAACAATTCCCAGAACTGGGAGACCTGGAAATTTGAAAAAAGAGGAGGTTAAGGTTCTCATTTGTTCAGCGCGAGCCCACGTTCAAATGGTGTCAGGAAATTCACAGCTGTGACTTTCTGCAGCACACATGGAAAACAGGCGGTCAAGGCAGCAAAGACTGGCATTGGTTCTTCCTGGTTAGACCCCGACCGGAGCCACATTTTATCACCTGCTATAAACGATGGAAATAACAGAAGAAACCAATTTAAGGATTTCATTTCACTGCAATCATTACTATAATTGTTTTGAATGGACTAAACTAACAGGAATTTACGTGTGGTTGATTGTGGAATAATCTGACATTTGGATTCTGAAAGTGACAGTGTTTTCTCTGGTATGGGCATCTATAGTCACACACATGAAAACTGAACCCCACAAAGCTGTAATCAGCCCAAGTTCCCACCATCCAGCTTGCTTTGAGCAAGGAATGTTGTACTTACGGAGGGAATCATTTCTCATTAACCTCCCTTTTTCTGTGTTTCCTGCTTTGTCTTTTCATTCATGACAACAGTTTGGGGGGAGTTTTTTTAAATCAGTCATTTTGAATGTATATTTTTTAGATATATTTTAGATCTCAATGTTGTGCATATTAAGTGTGTGTTTTGATGGCCAGGTGGGTAGACCCAGATGATCTTCAAGTTTTACTTTGTCCCACCCCATTTGCCATTGAGGTGAAGGCCTTAACTGTTTATGAGAACTGGACTGAGTGACCCCTCCCCTCTGGCGTTTCAAATAGGAAGTACCTGTTGGTTCCAAACAGCCAAAACCCCATAGACTTCTACTGACAAATTAACAGTTATTACTTAGTCATTCTGTTTGTCACAATATCCATTCGTGATCTGCTACCTTTTTTTAACAGTTTCCTGATGTTTCATCATATTTTTTCCTTTATTGCAAGTTATTCAAGCTACAAACTGACCAATCAAATGTCCCAATAAAAGAATGTGGTCTGACATTGAATGTTCAAAACAATTGATTGACGGATTCTCCTGACCCTGCTTTCCAGTGGAAGGGGTGTGGACTTCAGACCGACTCAGACCAATCAGTGCTTACTGAAGTCATCTGACACTAACATGTCTGCACCCAAAAATATGGCAACTGAATTCACTTCTCTTAGTTGGAGCTGAAAGTAAGCTGTTTTTTCTATGTTCTCATATACAGCCAATAGGTAAAGGGGTAAAAGGTGATCCTGCAGACAGAAACACCCAACAGGTGAAGTTATGCAAACTCAAAACAGGTCGGTGTCATGGTCTAAGACAGCATGTAAAATACTGTTCAAATATCTTTCTTTTTTAAATTACTTTGAAATCCCTGCAACAGTTTGGAAACCTCTTCAGGGTGATTCACCCCACAGTAGCTGAGATGGGCTCCAGCAACCCAATGACCAAAATAAATCACCTGTTTCTGGGTGTTGACTTGGTTTTCTTTTAGTTTGCAATTATGCGCCTTGTTTGTCGCTAATATGGTCATTATCATCCTGGTTTCAGTTTGGTTAAACAAAGTTGTTCATGTTTAATGTCTGAACGTTTTTTGTTGTTTTACTGCCAATCCTCAGATTGTCCATGTTTCTTTCAGTTTATTCAGAGTGTTATTCTTTGCTCTGATAAGTATGGTTTCAGTTTGTTCTTACATTCAGTTGGAGTTTTTGTTTCTCTAACAATCGTGACAATTTTTCCAAACATAAAAAACATCTGGTTTTCTCATAACCCTTGTGCTATCCTAGGCACTTTAACATTGGGAGTTGGGTCATCTAGACCCACTAGTCAGTGCTCTGAACCTTTTTTCTTCAAAGATTTGTGATCTTCACTGGTGTCCATGGATCACATGAAATCCTCTTCACCTTTATCCACCTGTGTCATGCTAGGGAGAACACGTCAATGTAAGGATCGGGTCATCTGGACCCCATAGGATAGCACAAGGGTTAAAACGTAGTGTCTTCAAACCTATTAAACGTATGCATTCTCTGTTTAATATAGCAAAGTCACAGAATAGTAAAAGAAAAAAAAGTTTATTTTTTTAACTTCCAAACAAACTAAGAGTCATGAGTTATCTGATCCGAAAGTTGGACTTTGGAAAAACAGATGTTTCACTGGGTTGTAGCCAAACACAGAAGACTTGTGCGAATATTTTAGAGACAATTTTTCTCACACGCAAATGTAATATATATCAAAGTAACACTTTTAAGCAAATCCTGCTTTTTTTGATCACTTGAAAACCGCGTCGATCACGCTCCACATAGTTTGCAGAACGTCCTGTCTTGGTGTTGTGTTAATGAGCCGTGGTGTGGGGTGAAAGGTGTGAAGTGGGTTGTTGCTGGTTCAGGAGTCCATCTGTTTGCCAGCTGAAACTCTGCTGTTTGTGCTGAAGGACATCGACCCCAAGCAAATCAGCAATCACACAAACAATTGCCTGAAAGTCAGGTTTTGCAGTGACCTGTTCAAAGTCCAGGCCTGCTGAAACACTACGACTGTCAGAATCAAACAGTGACCCCTTTTAACCCCCACCACCACCACCACCATAATTTTTGATAAATTATGCTTAATTTTGACTGACAATACCATAGTGTTTAATCAAACCATCTGTCAAATAATCACCAAAATTGATTAATATTTTGATCCAAGCGGTCGGTTTAATCAGAAACCACAATTCCAGCCCACGCCTACAGGGGGCAGCAGCTACAAAAATGCCTTCAGGTTGTATGAAAGCAGCAGAGGAAGTACTGGTGATATAGTAATGTACCTTTAAAGACCCACTCCGATCACAAAGAACTTAAACCACTAAGTTGTCAATGCATTCCCTGTGGTCTTTTAATTATGATTATGTAGTTTTTAGAGAGAAAAAAAAAACCTGTGTGGTTTTCACACAGCGGCAGGAGTTCATTAGAAATCTACCTCTGAGTTGTGGACTGTTGGTGCAAAGTAACCCTGCCCCGACGTCATTGTTGCTCAGAGCTCTAACAAGGGAGCTTGTGCTTTGTGACCCTTGGTTGCAAATACAACCTTTTTCAAACAGCATTTCTTGTATCTGTTCCAGCTCCTCCTCCAACGACTTGACTGAAGAAATCTGAAATGCAATTTTAAGATAAATTATCGTATATATATATATATATATATATATTATATATATTATATATATATATATATATATATATATATCTGACATATATATTTATATATATAAACTTGCCCCTCTCACCCTTCCGTGGGGGGTTTCTCACACAAGCTCGGGTCCTCTACCAGAGGCCTGGGAGCTTGAGGGTTCTGCGCAGTATCTTAGCTGTTTCTATCACTGCACTTTTCTGGACTGAGAGGTCTGAGGTCTTTCCAGGTATCTGGTAAAACTTGGGGTACTGGGTTTCCAGTCCCATATTCTGCACACTGATGTTCCTGAATGCTTATTCCAGCCACTTGATTAGTGGCGCTATATTATGTATGACTTTACCATGCCAGCATCTTACCTGTTTCTCCTATTCTGCACACATGTTCCTGTATATTATTCCAGCACTTGATAGTGGCCTTTGGTTGCTTTCCGCAGCATCTACATTTTGCTGATTTTTCAGCGCCTCTTTCACAGCCTACACCTTGGGTCTTGTCTGGTGTGGTAGATCTGAGCCTCTATCGCTCTGGTGCTTAGGGCTTGTTCCTGAGCTGCCAGGATGAGCGCTTCAGTGCTGTCCTGTAGGCCAGCCCTTTCTAGCCATTGGTAGGACTTCTTGATATCAGCCACTTCAGTTATGGTCCGGTGGTACATCCCATGCAGGGGTTTGTCCTCCCATGAGGATCTGTCCTCCAGCACTGTATCCTCTGCTCTCCAATGCCTGAGACATTCACTGAGCACACTGTCAGTTGGGGCCTTGTGCTTGATGTACTCATGTATTCTTGTTGCACAGTCATAGTTAAACCAAAGTGAATTAGCTTCCCAAAGAAGGACCATATAGTGTGCCTCCCCGAGATGCCCGTTGGACCCATTTGGGCCCCCTCCCCCTGTGGAAGCTTTCTGTAGGCGCCACTTAAACTTAAACTTAACAGCTTCTGTTCAGTAAATACCTGAGGTTGTTCATAAGCTGGAGAGGACCTGATGATTTCATAACCCCCGGATTTTCTTTGCTTTTTTGAAGACATACATCTGTTTTTCCTCTCACAAACTGTCTCTTCAAGATGGCGCCTGTGTTTTATGAAAACATTGGGACAGCTTGCTTATACAATCAGTAGCTGACTTTTACTGTGGACCCATTATGTTGTTTTCATTGCAGCGGCGCTGTTGGTCCCACTTCTAGGCACAGCTCTCCTCTGGAAACTGGCATGGGCAGAATCTCAGGCTGAACATAAAACTGCTGGTTCAGAGCGGCGCTTACAGCAGACTTGGACAGGCCTGCTGTGCTGTGTTATAACCTGAGACTTGTTATTCTCACATGAGGCATAAATGAGTTTAACGAGGGTCCAATCATCATTAAAGCAGCACGTAAAACCTTTAACCACTATTACATAGCAAACTGATGCAAATCAGGCGGGTTATTCTCTGGTTTTCCTAATCTCTATTCTCTTACTGGACGAGCGAGTTTTTGCTCTCAAGTAGACGTGACATCATGTCTTAAAATATCTGTGCATTTATGGCCGGTTTTCTCATTGTCCTGCATTATTGGCACAAAACATTTATGAGTGTTAGAATTTTCCGCTTCAATCATCAGAGAGATTGACTGACAAGTGAGTGTGATGTCTCCCATAGAAAATGGTTTACCTTTGTCTCCAACAAAATAAAGTCAATTCAGTCGCCATTTTTTCACAATATGTCGCCATGTTGTTATCAGAAATTGTCAGTAAGTAGTGTTTGGTTCGAGTCAGTCTGAGTCAACATTTCTATGGCAACCATTTTCACCAATTAGGAGTGAGATTGTTGAAAGTTCACACGCCTACTGATTGAAAGTGGACTAAACAATCAGATGTTTTGACCATTTGACATAAGACCACATAAGGCATCTGATTGGTCAGTTTATAACTTGAATAACTTGCAATAAAAAGAAAAATATCATGAAAATGTCATGGACATGTTAGAAAAAGGAATCAGAGGAAGAATGGTTATTCTAACCAATAGAATGGCTGCGTTATGGCTGTTTATTTCTCTATAGAAGTCTGTGGGATATTGGCCTCATGGAAACTTCCTGTTTGGAATGCCAGGAGAGAGAGGGTTACTCAGTCCAGTTCTCCAGTTCTCAGTCAGTGATTTAGGCTCAACATTGAGTGCTTATACAGTCAATGGACCAAACCTTCTAAGCTCTCAGGTTTCTGTAGTCCAAATGCAATTGTGTGCTTGTGAGTGGTCAAACAAGACCAAAAGCCGAGAATCATTTTTGGCAGATCTATTTAAGCTCCATGTACTACAGATGTTACATTTCACCTAAGTTCCTCAATCAGTTGTAGAAAATTTTAGTGTCATATGTTGGGTTGTTGTTTTATACCATCGTTACAGGAAGGGTCATCCGTGGAGAAGACACAAGGAGGGTTATCCAGTGGCGGTCCACAGCTGGGCCAGTGGATCTTCTCTGTCTGGGACCAAATGATCTCTTTGGTGGTGCCATTGTAGTATGAAACAACCTACACCAACAGAGAAACAACAGAACACAGTCAATTCACGACAGACTTTTCCTTTTTTTTTTTAACTCTTCTTAGGGACTTTGGAACAGTCCTTCGTCGATTTTTGTTCACTAAACACATGAAGGACTTTACAGATCAGATTTAAATCTTAAATAACTCAGTATGTTGTAGTGATCGAGAATGTGAGAACAATAGTAAAAAAAAGGATATCTTGTTCATTTCTCTTAATGGATTTGCTCTGATCTAAGTCTCCTCCTAGTCTGATCCAGAGGTGGTCTCTGCTGATGGTCCTCTTGGCTCAGCAGATGTGAAAGCTCACTTGAACTCTTGTTTGGCCTAAACAAGAGTTCTCTGGTCCTCTTGAAAATGAGGGTCTCTGCTCACTTGTGGCTGAATTCTGGCACAGTTCACTTCAGTGTGACTGCGTGTGAATTAATGTGAATAGACTTTTCATAAACCAAAGACAAAGAGAACCAAGGAGAGCAGATGACATAAACTCCTACATTTTTTTCTGTCTAGGTCAGAGTCTGTTTTTGACAATAGTACCACCCAATGAGAAGCTGTTGGTGCCGCTTGATTTCTGTAGGTGGTTTGGTGCACATTAGTCTTTTGGCCAAAGTTCTCTCATGACAATCTCACAAAGCAAACTAAATCAGTTGAAGGATCATTTATAATGCCCAACCAGGTGTGCATTATCAGAAATTAATGTACGACTCGGCTTCTGCAAATTAACTTCCATTATTTTCTGAGATACACCCTGCTTGTACCATGGTTACCTATAAATAAATAAATACATATGAAATTTATGAATTTATGAAAATGTATGTTTAAATCAATTTTTAACAAAAAGTGGACTACTGGATGCTTAGTGTGACGCACGGTCATGGTTACCGAGCCTGGACCTACCTTGCTGCTGCAGCTGTGAGAACTAACCAGCAGAGGAAAGTGGTATATTTAATTAACACTAAGTGATACAAGGCATCGTTTCAAAAGGAGGTTCACCTCTAACCACTTGTTTCTGTCTAGATGTTTCGAAAACCAAAGTGCACAAGTAGTTTATTACATAGTTTTTATTGGAAAACATATCCTACAACTCTGATTATTAAATGTGAATCAATAAACATTTTTTTCATTAGTTAAAAACAATTATTTATCAACAGGTTTTTACTTTGTATTAAGCATTAAGGTCAGCAAGACAGAAGGACGGTCAACAAAGTGTCTAAAATTAAAGTCAGCATTGCTGTTGATGGTACATTTTTATAGAGATGCTGTCATGTCCATTATATTTGAAGGACAGAGAACTTTTCTACTGTCTTGCTGCTGTGATAAACCGTGGAATCTCGAATGTCCACCTATGTTCCACATTTCTATTGTTCTGTTGAGGCGCAATAATTTGAAACACTAAGGCTATTTGACCAAAACTTCTTTTTTAGGTGTCCATTATTACTTTTTAATGGACACCCTGGAGCCAACCATTACTGAGTACTTACCTGGACTGTGGTATATCTTTGTGTAACACCACTTTGAATACTGTTTGATTCTGAATTAAAATGTTCTGCTAGTAAGCCTTGTGATTCCTGTTCATCCATATGACAATTGTAAAGATCTAGGAAAATCTTTATGAAGAATCAGTGTAAATATGAGTGAAATTACTCCTCTCCCTTAAGTTAAAGCTCTTAAAAAGAGAAAATTGTGAGGATAAAATAAGAAATGTTCTAGTCGACATTATAATAATATATATATGTCTAATTACTAATGTGAAGAGGTTTGTTCAATCAGCTTAATAATACTTAGTTTGTAAGAGTTTGTTGTGTGGGAGGTTGGTTCAGCATCTGTTGTCTTGTGAAACATGATCCCTGTTTTTTGAGGTTCTCGGCCTAAACCTTGGACTGAGGCCCAGAGAAAACACATGTGATGGACAACATTTCATACATTGTAAAAGGTTCAAAACTGGCTCAAGAGAACACAGTCCGATGTGATGGACTTTGAATGCACCGAACATTGTGTGAACTTGTAACTGTGAAAGTCTGAAGGTTCAACTGTGTGATCTTGTCATCCAGACTTTTCAGGTCAACTGAGGAACCAATTAAACGAAAAGGATAAATGAGTTCTGGAAATCCTTGCTGAATGCTTAGAGGACGGCTCTGACCGGAGTCAAACGTGGCTAACCCATTTCTCCATCCACCACCATCAGAGAAATAAAGACACACACAGACACACACACACACACACACACAAACGCACACGCACACACACACACACACACAGCAGCATTTGCCTCAACAAACGCCAGCATTTTCACCAGAGGTTGAGGGTAATCTGAGGTCTGTCCATCTATGATTAAAGAGAGATCTCACTGATTTGATTGAATCAGCAATCAAACCCAAGCAAAAGCACCTAAGAGTAACGAGGCTGAAAACAATTTGGAGAGAAATTACTGTAATTGGAGGGGCATTTATTGTTTGAATATTTTTTTTCATGCTGACTGATAAGGAAACATAAAAAATCTCCTTAAACTAAAAAAAAAAAAAAAAAACAATTGTGGAGCACTGAAAGGTGTATGATTAGAGCCTGAAAACAGCAACATTGCCAGCAAATGTGCAGCCAACATTGGGAAAAACATTGGCTCAGCCGTACGACATCATTTAAGTCTGCTAACAGAAAAACACGTGATTTAGAAAATTAAAAATATCATATACAGCGTGCCCCTTAAAAACAACACCTTAAACTAAATGTCTTGCTGTATGTGAAGACAGAACATGTGAACTACATTTCTATATTAAAATAGAATAGAATAGAAAAGAATAGAATAGAATAGAACTTTTTTGATCCCACAATGGTGAAATAAATGTTCCTTTGTTTTTATCAATGATACAGCAGAACTGCACATTTAACCTCAATCAAAAGTTCTCCTTTACCTTTGGGCAATAAAGATTTAGCTTAAAAAATATATATTTTTTTAATTTAAAAATAAGAAAGTCTAACTAAAGAAGTGCTAAAAAACATCATATTTGGTTGTCGTCATCTCACAACATCAACACTTTTGTAAATACCAACCTATTGCTGCATCCATTACAGAGTTAAGTTCAATGCAATTTGGGTTTTCTTGACGACAATGAGTGAAAAAAACTTTTTTCATGACCAAAACAAATCAGATGTAAAGAAACTGCAGTCTTTGAATGAAAAAATGGTAAATGACTGCAAAGGCAGTCAGCCCTTCAGATCAGCATTTATGCATCTTTGTTGCAGAGTCACTCAGAACCAGTGTGTCTGTGTCTAAACTGACTGTTGTGGATAATTGATCAATTTACATGAAGGTTTTTGATACACTATGTAGAAACAATTCAACTTTCAAATACTGACGTTTTGTATTACTTGCTATTTTTACTGTTAATTTGATGGTTTGTTAATTTGGGGTTTGTTGTTGACAAATCTGCATGTTGCCCAAAGACTACAGTTGAAAATTAGCTTTGCAGCTAACACTGGCACATTTACAGAAATGTTCATTAAAGTGCACTGTTCCTGTTCAAATAAAATACTGAATTAAAAAAAAAAAGATCAGCGCTGTGTAATAGCAAGCAAATCAAAAGGGAAATTCTCCTTTTGTTCATTTACTTGGTAAATGACCCACAGAGAATGATGGGTACTGATGTTGTGCAGTCCTTTAAAAATATAATTGCAAAAATTATTTTGACAGACAGAAAAAAGACATCTAGGTTAGAAAAAAACATATTTTTTCTCCACAGTTATTATCCGCTTCAACTGAATGGACTTTCATCTAAAATAAACTAAGTCTTACCCCGTACTCCCCTGTGTCCTGGTTGGTCATGGCCCACAGGTCGACATCTATATTTCTGGCATTCCTTTTATCGATGGAAACAAGTCCTGTCACTCCTGAAACACACAAATGAAACGACTTTTGAGAGAAGTAAGAAATTAAACTTGATCAGAAAGTGTAGTTTTTGGAAAATCAAAAATGTTGTTGGGTTACTTAAAGAAAGATCAAATAGACGTTGTAACACATCTAGAATGATGGCGAAACTTTCTATTGTTTCCCTGTGAGCTGCCCCCCCTCCCTCCATGTTTCTTTTTTATTTTTCATGCCAAACAAAACAAGCCTGATGAAGCCCTTTCAAGCCGAAACAACAGAACCCCATTGTTCCACTTGTTTCGGTGTGAAATGAGCGTAGATCTGGCAACCAGAGGCAAGAAAGAAGTGAGTGCGAACCCACACCAAGAACGTAATGTACCGTTAAATGGAGAGTTGTGTGGCTAATGTTCAATCACACTGTAATTATTGTGGTGAAAGAGTGCGTTTGAAAGCAGTTTGGGTCTGGTGGTGCTCTGTCCTCCACAGAGGTTTGCTCCTGTTATCTGAAATGTTTCCACTGATTTGCAGTGAAACAACATCGGAGAGCATCTCTGCTTATCAGGTCCACAGTTTGTGTGAGGTCCCATTGATCTGTACAAGAAAGGCGCGTCGTTTTCTGCAGCGGTCAGCCTTTCACTGCAGGGCTGCTGTCAGGCTGTTTTTTGGTGCTTGTTACTGACGTTTGCTCACCCCAGAAGCTGCGGTTCTGTGTCCTCCTTGTTATGTTGATGCCGTTGTTCTGGGCTCCGCCTTCTGCAAGAGTCTCATCCAGAGCCATTGCATACAGCACAAAGCCATCATAAAAGCTGCCAGCGATGTAGTCCATCTGCAAGAGGAAGCGTTATTTGGAGCAGCAGCCACAGGCCTGTTTACGCAACATCGGCTTTGGATTAGGGGCTCGGGTAGAGGAAGGAGGGTTGCTTGTTCTTTAACAAGGAGGTGTCTATTCTTCTTCCAGCAAGTGGAATGAAATTAATTGATGCAATTTTGTTATGACAATGGTGCCTTTGTTCAACTCACATGTGGAATGTCTGGGATACAGTCAATGCAACCCTAATATTTGCCAACAATAATGCAAATGTCACTCATAATTCCAAGCCGGCAATCACGCCTCCCAGTGGGAGGTTTTTCTGTCTTTGACATCTTGTTAATGATTAAGACGGTTGGGATGTTTTCCAGTACGGTAACTTACCAGCGATGGCTCCAAATTAACTCCGAAATCCCTCTGAGCTCTGGCATGGAGCTTCCTTTGGAAGTCCTTGTATTCCGGATTATCCGGAGGATGGTACGTTATGACGAAAACAGACTAGAGGAAGCACACAGAGGGAAAAAAAATCATCCAGGATGAGTTTACATCCAAAAAGTGGACACGTAGTGTAGCGACAAACCTTATTTGTCGTAATTTTTTAAAATAATTTTTATAATCTCGCCAATAAAAGCATAAACTGGAACATTAGGCAGTTCTCTTTCTTCACTAATACGTGCATTTGCTTGCAGTGTTTATTGCATCAACTTTCAGCCCCTGCCAAACCAACAGCACCAACATTGTCTGTGACATATTTCTGCTTTTCTCTGTGAAAACTGTGCACCGATCGTCAGCCAAGTGCTTGCTTGTCTCTAAATAGGGTGTAGAAAAAGCAGGACTTGATTCCAACTGCAGCTTTGCTGCAGTTTGCAGTCAATACGAGAGGAGCAGGAACGCACGACAAGCTAAACCATTTTCTTGAAGCAGAAGTGGTGTATAGATGTTATTATTATACAAGGGAAAAGCACCTTTTTTGTCCTAAGCAGATTTGTAATTTGAAACTAATGCTTTAAAAAAACAAAAACAACCTGTGACAAACCAAGTGGTCAATATATGGGTGCACAATCCAAAGGAAAAAATAGGTAAATCTGAACGGGATCGAATGTGAAATGAATGATTTTCATTCACTTTAGTAAATGGTGTCTACTCAAAAAGCTCTTTACTACCCTTCTTGAAGGCCAAAAAGTGCTTTAGGCTACGTACGTTTGTGACAACCCTTCAAGAACGTGCTAAACGGGCAATCTTGAACGTGCGCCAACAGGAAGTCCATGCTGCTCACACTGAAAGAGCAGGGAGGGGCTTCGTTTTGTTCTTTTTCTACTGTTTACCAGCCCATGTTCGCCACCTACTGCTGGAAGAGGCTTTGTGCAAAATGTCAATGTGGCACGCCATGTCACTTTATGTGGCCCACAAGAGCATAAAAGTATTTAACTTCTTAAAATAACATTTTTTTAGTTGATTAAATGCTATTTATGTGTAGCTGCTGTTGTAATTAATCAATGTTTGCAGGTCTTATGTGTGTATGCAGACAAATTGTTGTCATCAAACCATCAGTTGGATACGAGGCTGTGAGCAGCCTTTTTTTTTGGTCAAATGTTACACGTGCATTTCATGTTCTTTCTAGCTCAGTTTGATGTTATTTTTCTTTATTCACTTGGACAGTTTGATCCTTCATTAATGGAGTTATGTGGGTTTTAACAAGCGGACAAAATTTAAAGGATTTATGCTAGAGTAACAGGCAAACACATGTTTTCTGTGCAACTGTAATTGTCACTTTAAAAAGTTATAATAAATAAATAATGAGTTATTTAACATTAAGGAGTAGTTACATTTATTTTTCATTACATTTAGTTACATATATAAGTTATATCTGGCCCTTTGAGGACAACCACTATGCTGATGTGGCCCTCAGTGAAAATGAGTTTGACACCCCTGATCTAGGATGTCAGGGTTGTTCAAAAGGATGTCAGTCAGCTCAGTGTCAATAAAGATTCTAATAGTTTGGAAAACTCTCATCAGGCTGTTAATGTTGATATTAAAAATGCAATTTTAAATCAATCATAGCCTTAGAAAATACTAGATCTGACAGTTCATCTGATCACACAAAGACTGCTCTGAGTCCCTTTAACCATCATAAGTTCTTACGTAATCTATTCGCCAGAATAGGCAAAGGTAAGATCGCAGGAAAAGTTTCTTGTTTCTTGAGAAAACAAAATACGTTTTTCCTTTTTTGGAGATCAGCAGAAAAACAAAACAACTTGATGTGAGCCATAGGATCATCACTAAATGATCAATTTATGATTAATTACTATCTTTATTAAGATCATGTGGTGCACCGGATTGCAGGGCAATTTCATTGAACAGAGAATGAATTATCCATTTTTTATACATAAGGCTGCATTAAGTAATCGAAATTGTCATAAAACTTGATGTGAATAAACTTCCCAGAATGCCTAGAGGGGCCAGTGGGCAGCTGGTGATTGATCAGAGGGGTTGATGGAAAGTTTTCTAATGAACTGTGTTGTTTTTTGTCTGCAATAATTTGTAGAGATAGCAATGCACAATAGTACACATGTATCATGTGCACATGATAGTTAAACTGTGTTAACAAGACATATTGTTTATCTGTAACACTAAAAAGCAAAACAAGACTCGATTTTTCAGTTCATTATGTACAGTACCTATCACTGTACCAGACTACAATACCCATAATGCTCCAATGATCCACTAAGCAATGCAGCTTCATAAATGACCAAAGTCTTAGTAAAGGATTTTGGAAGATATTGAGCACCATGTTCCACAGAAAATCCTTTTTAGGTTTGCACACAAAAGGCATGCCAAATGAACTTTTAAAATAAACTAATGAACTTTTAGTACGCATTGTAGTCCCTTTAGTCTAACTCAGGTGGAAATTGCATTAAGTTTGTCATTTAAAAAATAAATACGCATTTGAATCTCAGCCGTGATCATTATTATAGAAGAATATTAGCCCCGCTTCAGCTACACAGATGACTGAAACTTATCCAATCCATTATCTTAAGAAAACCAAGTCCATTTCTGAGATAATTACTGTATTCCTAATTTTCACAAGAAAAAAGTTATATTTTATTCCGTTGTCTCAAGAAAACAGTTGTTAACTCGTGATAACAAGTTATTAAGTTGTCATCTTGAGTAAACAAGGTGAAAGAATATTAGCAGACATGACTGATCTTGTCTTTAGTAGTTTTAGTAATTAACCATGGAGAAAAAAATCAGTCTTAAAAGGTATTACCTGTTCGGAAATCAAAAAATAATTATCCTGGACACTGCAAATTTAAAAACAATCCAGTCAGACGGATGTTTTATGATGAGGACATTAAATCAGTACACGCTGAATAAACTAATAAAACCACATAGATAGATACAAAGCCAGGATTTAGTCCTGCTTTATTTTTGTGAGGATCTAGAAATAAACCCAGAACCACAAGAAATGTATAAACCACAGGAGCAACAACGAAATAAACCCAGGAGCTCTCCATGAATTACTCAGACACATTTTTGATAGATAAAAGAGAGACAAATTCTCCCCAGATACTCAACTAGAGCATATTATTCCTCAATTATTCCTGCTGTTAGCAGTTGCTTTGCTGACAAGCTGAATGCAGGCGGCAGCCGGTTTAATACCCAGACAGTCAGGAAGCAGCGCAGTCACTACCAGACTTCATTCTGGCTGCATTTCAGGAACCACAGAGACAAAGCAGGAAGAGAGCGCCATAAAAACGTACGTTCACGCGGCATCTTGTGCACAGGAAAAACAATAAGCTACACAAATACTTCAAAATAGCTAGAAAGGGGGATTGTTGTGTATGTGTGTGCAAATCTAAAGCACCAATTTTATTGTCTATTTTATCATTTTTCCATTTATTTTCCTTATGACACTATTTTTATTTATTTATTTTTAATACAGGTTTGGGCTTTTCTCAACTGGGTTACATGTATGTGTTTGCGTGTCTGTATTTATGCGTAAGAAGGGTCTGCAGTGCCAACAGATTAAAATGCCGGAAAATTGATGAGAATGTGTTGGAGTTAAAATAACCCTGTCTCTATAAATGTCTTTTTTTGTAATCTCACTGTTTATGCCGCCCACTGCCAAAAATCCAGAGTGCATAGAAGAAATGTTGGCCATGAATGAATACTGATGGAGGACCGAGATCTTAACTGACTAGATAAAGCAAGAAAAAAAAAAACAATTACTCAAGTGATAAGTGTCCCAAAAAGAATAACTCATTCAGCCTAAGCTATGGATCTAATATTTACAAAGACATCTATCAATCAAATAATGGTATGTCAGCTCATAATTTAACTGTGAGGAATTGTCCGAAACACAATATAGAAAAGTATGGAAAACACAAAACACAGAAATTCAAAAACAAAACAAAAACTATGGTTTAACATTAAACTAAAGGTAAAAGTACACAGAGAAAAGAGGGAGAAGTCTTTGCTAAATCTGATGGCAACAATCATTAATCTTAACTTAAACAAAAACAACATATATGAGAAAACAGGAGAAACAATATATACAGTATACTCCAGACAACACCTAATAAATAAAAAAATCTTTGCCCCCTAAAAAATCCTTCATGGATCATCCTATTAACAGAAATTATCAATAAATGAACACATTAACACTTTGGGCAGCTAAAGCATTTTTTTTCCTTCAAATGATAAAGTAGGCAAAGGAAAAAAGAAAATACAATGGATATAATATCATACAGCTACATAAAAATGGAGAAAAATGACAACGTTAGTCTGGCTTATTATGACCCGAGCTCACACAAAGTATTTGAAGGACTCTACTGTCATTACAACAATGAAAAAAGGCCATGTAAACCTACAAAAGTGTTCAAAGCAAAAAATATAGTCCAAATATACACAAACTGTAACAAAAAGACACAAATGTGTGGCTTGAAAAACATCTAGTGTGATCATAAAAACTATTTTTATTATTTCTCTCTCCAAATTTTGTCCTAAATTTCATGAGCTAACCATGTTCATCAACTCACCAAATTTTCCATACACATCCAGTTTGGTAAAAATTATTTTGTTTTAAAGTCCCCCTCCGATGAAAATCATGTTTTTTGACTTTTTGACACGTACGTGTAGCATTCTTCTTATAAAAGACAACAAATTTAATTTAAAAAACATTTCATTTTTGCATTTCTGAGTTAATTTGCTGTCAATCAAACAGTTGCGAAACGCTCTGTTTGAATTAATGAGCTGTTGTGATGTCGCCACAGCCCAGGAGCGCATGCGCATTGCATTAGCTCCCTGATCTGCCCCGTCCAGGATGAATAAACTCAGGTGAGGGAGAAGGGAAGATGGCAAATTGCTGCATCGCCAGCGCGTACTTCAAATGCGTCCAAGGCTGGGTTGTGCTGTTGGCCGCATGTGTTTGAAATTAAACTTATAGTTGAAGTCCCAAAGGTGTTCTCCACATTTGTGTTCTCTCTCTGACCGAGTTGGAAGGTTTGCTGTCCCGTATTAACCAGAGAGGTTAAAGCTAAAAACAAATCAAATCAGAGTTGTTTGGTTTTTTTTTATTGCCTCGATGAAAATAAGAAAACTATCTCTATGGTTCAGGCTGGCTCTGGGTCTCTGTCTTGCTGCCAGCTCGCCTCCTGGGAGCTGGCATAGTGATCCAACTCCATTGGCTCTGCGACAGACTGTCCGGGGTGTACCCACCTCCCCGATTTGGTTTAGACAGTTCAGACGGGTACCCACTTGCGCCGCGTTGCTAGAATCGGTCTCTACCATTGATTTAACAATAAAACTGGCCGCCTCTGCTGCGCAAATCGCGTTAGATGAAAACGCAGCTTACCCACAACCTGACATCCCAAACTGAATTCTTCCTCTGGGTCTGTGCAGCCATGAAAAAAAATTCAGTACTTGCTGCACACATTTGGAAAATTACAAACCAATGGTCATTTTCTTTCTGGTATTTCATTTTATTTGCTATGCAATTTAAATCAACAATTTTCACCATTGCTGAAACTGTCAGTGAGTGTCGTTTGTGCCCCCCCCCCCTTGTGTCAAGCTCATCACTCAAGCATGAAGTACCTTACAGAAATGGGGGATCGAAGGCGGAGCTACTCAGCTCAGCACCAGTGGCCACGCCCATGTAGAGGAGTTATTGGCAACAGAGGCTTCAGATAAACATGAAATATGGCTTTTTAAGACATTTAGGTTGTTGGATTTTGGTTTAAAACCTCATAATCATAATTAAAACACCACTGAGAATGTTTTTATAAAAAAACAAAAAAAAGTTGCCATAGGGGCACTTTAAAGGGAAGATACTCCACCCAAAATAATGACAACACAGCAGCGCCAAACATTCACGGACATTCAAAAAAGCCATCACAACTTTTTCAGATTTGGCCTATGTAAACATAAAAGGCGTATCTAAACAAAAGTTAAAGATAACTGTGGCAATGACCTTTGACCTGATCTGACAGTCTGGCATCTCTATTTCATTTTGTCAAACCTCAAACAGTACAGAGTTTTGTCATTTTTCGCCATAAAATAAAAAAAACGTTTCTTAGAGACTTTGTCATTTTATGCAATGAAATGTTCTATTTTCTGTTCTATAAAAATACATATTTTTTTGTCTTTTTCTCTTAACCATGGTTTAGATTACTTCTATTATTTTATGAATTGTATCCTTGTATCTGTTCTAAAGTGTTTTCCGTAAGAGGGACTGCAAGCGGAAATGACCACAAAGAAGGGACGTTTTTTTAAAGCGCCTTTCAAACTCATCCAAGGACACTGCACACGAGAAATAAAAACACCATTAGAAAAACAGAATAGATATAGTCACAAATTACCGTCAGAATTGCATTTTCTAAAAGAAGCTGTTCTAAACAGATGTGTGTTTGAGATTGGACTTGAAGACGGGAAATGAATCGATGCTTTAATCTGGTCCAAAACATGTTTTCCTCTGTGATTAATGCTGATGTACGTGCTCCCTGATCAATAAACTTTATCAACAGCAACACAGACACACACATACATACACGCACAAATGCCTCCTAGAACACACACAAATGCATGCATGCGCACACAGGCCCGTGGACACACTAGTGACTAAAAACCTTCGAATGAATTCCATCCTGTTGTCAGTGCTGTGTAGTCCCTGACTGTCAACATGCGGAAAGAAAACCCTGTGAATACTTAATTGGCTTTGTGGCAAAACCTCGTAAATAAGACAAAATGATGCTGTTTGGAAAAAAAAAAAGCCATTAAAAGGATGTGTGGCTGTCTGCTCCACTTCTTCCATGGTTTAAACTGTGCTGGACTTAAACACCCTTGTGCCCATTTTCTGATGATGGAGGACACGACATTGCAATCCTTAATATTTTTTGTTAAAATCTTTGTGAAACAGGAGCAAACAAGAAGTATCACTTGAAAAAAGTTATCTTTTGTGATACAGGAAAATACGCTGGCTGCAGGCACAAGCTCCTTGTTCTGAGCTCTCAGCTACGGGTAGGGGAAGTGGGGGGGGGTTTGCTCCGTGTCCTTGACTGTATAAGAAAACTGGACCAAGCAAGTGCGACGTCACCCATAAGGACGCCACCATTTGCAGCCAGACAACGTCAGAAAGCAGCGATCGGTCCGATCGGTCTGGGTCCACATTTCTATAGCAACCAGTCTCGCAAATCAGAAGTGAGCTTGTTGGAAGACCACACCCTGTCCCCCACCACTGAGAGCGGGCTTGGGAGACTGTCTCAATCAAACGTTTGGGAGATTCTAGGTGGGGGCCAGCGGGAACCACATGCTGTTATTGAGGCATCTGATTTGTCAGTTTATAACTTAAATAACTTGCAATCAAGAACTTTTTTTTTTTTATGAAAAACAATTAGGATTAGCAAGAACATGTTAAAAAAAAAGGAATCACAGCAAGAATGGTTATTCTGACAAACAGAATGACTGAGTACAGCTATTTATTTCTATATAGAATTCTTTGGGATTTTGGCTTCTTAGAACCAGCAGGTACTTCCTGTTTGGAACGCGGTGGGGTAGGAGTCACTCAGTCCGGTTCCCCGTGCCAACGGTCCCGTCCACAACTGACAGGTGAATTTCCAATTAACTCCTCCGCGGAAACTATGTTCTAGAAAAACATTATTCAGACTAGAATGGCATCATTATAATGAAAAGACCACTAAAAAAACTCTTTTATAATAGATCAAAGAATGATTGGAGTGGGACTAACAACTGCACAAAAGCTCCAGAAAAACAAAAGGTCAGTGAGGTTTAATCATGTTCTGCAAACTAAAATCAATGGAACAAATATTTAGCTAAACTGACCTTTGACTCTGTGACCAAAACAAGCTTCTTGCATGAAGTCTATCAGCTCCAGAACAGAGCAGATTCTGATCATTTCTCATTTCTACAGCAAGAAGAGCTCCTCCACAAACTCGCACAAGCAATTACCGTCCACAGGAAGCATGCTGCCGTAATGAGTCCTGTTATGGCCTACTGACAAATTAACAGCCTGCTTCATCAGCATAACTGGAGCCAAAAAATGGCTCTGGAGTCAAGGTGAGGAAGAGTTCAGATTCTAGGAAGCTGATAATGACTTAACTGTGTTTAAACACAGAGATGTTCTTCATCAGTTTATGATTTTAAAAATGGAGAGATCTGGGATTTACTTTATTTTGGAACACGTTTAGCTTTGCAAACTGTTGCTCAATTGCAGCTGGGGCCTAGCAGAAGGATGATCACACCACCAGTTCATACTGATAGAAGAGAATTTGGTGTACATTCACGTGTTCAAGATGATTTAAATAATACAAAATGACAATCAGGCAGGCACAAGGGTGAAATGCAAGAAAATAATCTGTCGTTTTTTTGAAAGGCCCTATATCAGGGGTGTCAAAATCTGTTTTGTTTTTTTTTTTTGCTTTGAAGTGTATTACAATGTTAATTCCTCCCCCCCAAAAAAAACAATCCCAAAGCTGTATTTTGATCCATTCACACACTTTTAAACTACGTAGACACGCTGTCGAGGCCGACTTGAGGTTGACGTCATGTAATGGGCGACACCCACAAGGAGAGAAAGGCGGAGCCTCAGGGTCGAGTCGTCTCACTTCTGGGTAGGAAAATGAGCTGCAAAAATAACTCATATTTCATGAAAAGATCGTTCCTTGGTGTGCCAAAGGTAAAATATTATCATATATATGGATATGAATTTAAATTTTAAACAGGAGCGGGATCATTTTGAACAGGAGTGGGAGTCTGATAAACTTTAAATTTTAAACTTTAAATGATTGATTTAAAGGGTTTTTTTCATCACTTAATTTTTAACACTTCCTCAGTTTTTATCTATAAAGGTGGTATGCTGGTATAATTCATAAATAAAGTGCAGAGTCTGATATTTTTCCAACAGATCGCCTCCTTTTCAGCCTGCAGACAGACTTGCTGTCTAGAATTTCCAAAAGCAGAATGGTGGCCTTAGACCATCTGGCCTCTTTCTTATTGAAGCTGCTCCCACCTCTGCTTCAGGAGGCATGTGACCTCATTCACTAAAAAGTTGAGACTTTTACTTTCCTTTTGGCTGAATGTTGTGGTGAGAGCAGTCAAACAGTAACACAGAGTCGTTCCTGCAGCTCTGCCCTTGCAGGTTTCCACTGCTGCAATTTACACTCACCGGTCACTTTATTAGCACACCTGTCCAACTGCTTGTCAACACAAATTTCTAGTCAGCCAGTCACATGGCAGCAACTCAATGCGATAAGGCATGTAGACAAACAAAAGTCTTGTCCCTAATTTATATTGATGTTTATTTTGAATGTAATTTTGGAAAAGTCCATTTTTTAAAGTGCCTTTAAAGATTGTAAAGTTTGCTGCTTTCCCTGTCAGTCTGGAAAGCTTAAACCTTTTAACCACACTTCACACTATGTGCACTTCACCTTTTAAGAAAATTTTCATTTTAAATAAATGCATTGTATAAATAATGAAGAAACGTATTTGCTCTTCTTTATTTGTCTTAGTCTTTCCATCCATCCAACTATCTACCCTAATGCTGTGATGCTATGATGTGGACTGTAGAATCCACATTAGGGGTGTTGATACTGTGTGTCTTTAAACATGTAATGCAGGACGGAAAGGGGAAGCGCTCACTTATCCAAAATTCAATCTTTATGTTTGGGAAGAGAAGAAGACGCTCTGACATTTAGTGGGCATAAATTATGTAAATAACACATCTCTGCTTACTGACTCAATTTTTCATAGCACCAATGTTCAAAGTTAGAAACATCCGCAGATTCATTAAAGTCATGCAAGAGCTGGACTCGTGGAGTGGTCATAGACGTTGAGGTGGAGGTGTTTATGTCTTCAGGTTCAAACAGTCACATATTGATAGAATCTAAGTGCATAAGTCTTCATTTGCCACACTTCTGACTAATGTTACCTAGACTGGGGTCAGCTGTCACTGACACAGGGTTAATGCACTCAACTAGACTTCTCAGCTGCTGGTTTTGTGCTAGATGCAGCTACAGAGAAGATCTCACACGCGCACACACACACACACAAACACACACAGTGAAAATCTAATGAATACATATTGCTTGTGAAGTGTGTCTTGTGTTTATTGTACCTTGAAGACCTGGATGGGATTGGTCCAGTCAAATTTAGCGTTCTGCCAGGGCTTACGGTGAGTCAAGCTCTCCGCAAACACATCCAGATAGAAGATGGCATAGTTCTCTGGGTCCTGGATCTCACTTTGGAACAGCTTCATGATGCTCAGGAACGTTTCCAGAGGTCCACAGATGTATATGACTGCAGACAGAACAAAGGTTTCAGCTCTCTCACTAGTTTCTTTAACAAATGGCTATTCCTCACATTTTTCAGAAGTGTGAGATTAAAAAGACAGTTTCTACATGATAACATTTTCATAGGCTGTTAGCAGAATGGTCCAAACCAGTCCTGGCTTGCAGCCTTTTTTTCATGAGCTGTGAAATGTCAATGGAAAGAAGGTGACAGGCCAAAGCGGCTGTTCTGTGTCTCCACTTCAGAGTGCCTTTAACTAAGCCATGTTTGGGAATAATGAACCCTCATTCCCTCTATTAGTCAATGTCGAAGCACCGTCACGGCAGTTCCAATTTAAGAGACAGAACAAAAAAGATTTTTAAACAATGATATTACACTTTCCTTTTCAGGAGAGGCACTACACATGATGCACGGGATAAAAAGAACAAACTAACATAAGACGGCAATGGTAAGGTGGTTTTATTTAGACAAGTCAAACCTTCATCTGCAGATAAACATTACATTTTGATAACTGAAAAAAAAGTTGTTTGTTGCATATTAATCTACTGAATCCACATGAACATAAGGAAACTTCACTAAACCTTTTGCAACAAGGCAATCCTAATAATCTAAAGACAACAATAAACTTATGCTGATGGAATAATGTAAAAACATTGTTTACATGCTGAGCCACCCCACACTCCAACAGGACAGGGCCAAAAACAGTTGCCAGTAGAGATAAACTGTCTAAAAAAGTGGGATGGGCTACCTGTAAATCAAACCTCCAACTCAAATGACCTTATTTCCCTGCGTCCTTCCTCCAAGTCCACAAAAAACAACTTCACGTCCATGTTTTCACATTAATCGGAATTTTATTCTGATCACAAAAAAGATGGAGGAAGTCCGATGGAGATACTGAGCTGAGAATAAGAAACAGTCATAAGTAGACATGCGTTTTCCTTTAAAGTCCCACTCCAACTGTATTTTTATCCATCTTATGAGCATTCTCCGTGGTCTTTTAATTATGACTGTGCAGTTTTTAGCCCAAAAAACCCCCCCGACGTTTTCTACGACATACAGTAGTTTAGCAGGAGTTCATCAGAAATTTGCCTTTGAGCTGTGGGTGGGACCAGTAATATCCCATCATCCCTTTGTTTACACTCTCCCACTAGTTTACAGCCCCTCACACCCCCAAGCTAACATTAGGGGTGCAACAAAAATAGTGAGCAATTTTAGAGCAATTTAGACGTCCAGTTCTGATTCAGATTCCAGCTCAGATTAGGAAAACAAAGACGTCCATGGATCTGTTTGTCTGTAAGTGGATGGATGGATGACAGCAAAGCGGAGCAGTGAGCTTGTGGCCCGGCCAGCGTATTTTCCACGACACAAATATGATTATTTCCAAACATTATTTTTAATTCTGTCCCTGATTCATCCCAATTGGAAAAAAGAAATACTGAGGAAGACAATTTTCTATATATTTGCCCTCCATTGTTGTTACAAAGTGCTACAAGAACGTGTTAAAAACACCAAAACACACAAAAAAAAACATTTTTCCTAGGAATAGGTCTTTAATATCTTCTTTAATGTAAATACTACCGGGTTCTGCTTGACAGTCAGATCAGCTCATTTCATGCAGCTGGGGCTCTGACTCTTTAATTAGGTTTCTTTATGTTTCCTCACAATCTCACTGGTCTGCACAGAAGCCCGCTGTCGTTCAAACAAGTGCAACAATGCTCGGGGGTATTCCAGGAAGCATGTTTAAACTCTCCTGACTTTAACCCTGAACTCTGGCTGAAATCCGCCTGAACTTGCTTACTCTGGGTATGTCGGTTCCAAAAGACTGGATATGAGTTAGTGTAATTACGCTCAACTTGGTAACCCTGGGTTAATGCACGTGCACGGCGAGTACATGAAGACATTCTCAATGGATCGCGATTTCCGGAGTCACCATGGAAACGTGTGTAGAAAATAAGAGACGCTAAACTTCAGTGAGACGGAGTCTGAGATTTTAATGATGGCATATGAAGATTATAAGACCATTAAAGAAGTAACACGGCTCATCAGCAAAAGAAAGAGTTTCTGCTTGGAGAAAATGAACGGACAAGTAAACGCACGAGTTTCTATCTCATTCCTATTTTCATTGTGACGCATATATATATATATATAACTTATCCAATTTTGCCAACTTAAATAAATTACTTCTATTGGTAACAAGTAATTGCATTAAATTTATTCAACCTAATTTCTTACATCTATAAAACTCAATAATTGTTTATACAACTCAAATTTACATATTTATCTAACTAAATGTCATATTACTCCAATTCAATTAATATTTTTTCCATCTTAATTTATTATCATTCTTGAACTCTCATATGTCTAAGTTTGAGTCAGGAGCTATGCTAAATTGTATAACAATAAAAAGAAAAAAATGACACCAGCCATTAGCATTCTTTTATTTACCAATTTTCAAATTGTCATCACTGTACAGGGCAGTAGTGGTGCTTTATAAACTCATCATCCTCTTCCTCCCTCTCACTCATGGTCCAGAGACTTCAGCATAGTAGGACAAAATAACTCTGCAAAACACAGTAAAACAGCTAAACAACTAAACACATTTGGTCAAAAACCCACACTTAAACCCAAATCCATCCAGACAGGCAAAGGGAATGGTATCCCACAATCCCTAGCGGTGCTGATCTAACAGCAGCACCAAAGTTACACCTACTTAATTGAATAAATTTGAACGAAAGTAAAATAACTGTCTGATAACTATGTGTTATTTTTAAGGTGACTTAACTAAAAATATGATTTATCTTAACTGAAGCAAATAATTAAAATAGATCAAAGTAAAAAAGTTTCTCTTTCCAACATCCATATGTTGTCTTATCACCCTCTCATGGTGAAAAAAGTATTATCTGAGCTTCTTCATCCACTAAATCATCTTCAAATGGACACGCCATGCTGCTGCACCTCTCTGAAAACAAACTAACCTTCAACTAAACCTGCTCCAGACCAGGTTATGTTCAGAGCATGAGTTGCTATGGCCACTTAACATACCCTGAAACATACCTCCATTTCTGGAACCGAAAGCTGAGGTTATCCACTTCCTTAGCCTCAAACTTACCGTGGGAGCTAGCATAACCTGCTTTCTGGAATACCCCCCTGCTCTCACATATCAGAGTGATGCACCAACAGCAACTACTGGATAATATGCCCTGCCTGGTCGTTGCATGCTTTTTATTTTGCTGTGTCTGGTTCTAATAAAAGGTTAACTTTAACAAGATCCCCCTTTGCAGATGAAAAGTAAATGAAAACTTGTCAGAGGCGAACCAGAACAGAGCAAAGGCAGAAGTGAATATTGTTGGGTTTAGAGGAGATCTTTCCTCTCCTCCGGAGCTAAATAAAACATTAAAAACATTTCTGTTTAGCCGTGTATATGACTGAAAGGTCCTATCTGCACTTTTCTTTCCTTTCCATCCTTTCTTTTTAAATCAATTTTCAAATTTTATCTTTTCTTTTAAAATAAATTTTACGTTGACTATTTCTATGATGAATTGTGATTTTAATGCATTTTTCTGTTTTGTGAAGCACCTTGAATTACTTTGTGTACGAATTGTCCTATACAAATAAACTTGCCTTGCCTTGCCTTGCCTAAATATTATTATTTTTGAGAGCCCCTGACTTCAGACGGGGCAGAAGAAGGATTGCATGTTTAGATATGTGTTGATCTTTAAACTCTTCTAAATCTTCTAACTGATTCCCCTGTGATGCCTCCATGCAGCAGGAGGTCATTTTTAAGTTTTAACAAAATAACATTTTCAGAAATATTTTATTTCTTATAAGCTGTGTTTGCCAACAGCAGAAAGACAAATACACACGACACGATGGGACATAAACATATTCCTCTTATTCTGTGAAGCCTGCACGAGCACACGGGCCCGAGGGGGGCTTGTGCCCCGATCCCTCTTTGCCTTCTGTTAAAAAGTGCCCTAATGCAAACTGTTTTTAAAGTTTTTATTTATAATAGCATTAATTAATTCCTGTTAGAGATACGAGACAAAAATTGTCAGTTCAAGAACCCAAGAATATTCTATCAAAGCCATTTTCTTGTAATACGGCGGTTCTCATCTGCCGCTTCTGCATTAACAGCTCCACTCAGACTCAGAGAGAGAGAGAGAGAGAGAGAGAGAGAGTAAGGGGCAACAAAATAAACTGCTGCCCCATAGAGGGGCATTCAAAACATGGGTAATATTACAGAAAAACCCTCTCAGCTTCTGCTGTTGCCAGACATCAGAGCAGACTGTGCAGGAACAGGAAACTGGGGTCTTGGTACCAAATAAAGGACTGTTGGAATTTTCAAAATAAATCAACTGTATTTAAGGCGAGTTCATAGCTTCCACACGATGGGTCTGGTACTAGATGTATCTGTTTAATATAAAATTGTCTGCTTAGATTTGCCGTCTTTGATTTCTGTATCATTCAGAAGTTTCCTAATACCTGGGAGTGCTGTTGGACAAGAAACTGGACTGGAACGAGAACACCACCCTGCTCAGTAAAAAATGTCAAACCAGAATGTACTTCCTGCGAAGACTGGGATCTTTTAATATCTCCACCAAGCTTCTCAGTATGTTTTATCAAACAGTCATCGAAAGTGCTCTGCTGTACGCTGTGGTGTCCTGGTTCAGCACAAGCAAGAAAAACCTGACCCGAATAAACAAGATCATCAGGAGGGCTAGCTCGTGGTAGGTCGTGCTCGGTCGTGGTCGTACAGTACAGTATGAGGCCTTCAGTAAGAGGAAGAGCAGCTTCAGCACCAGATTTTTATCCCAACGCTGCACCACGGACAGACTTAGAAGCTGAAATTCTGGGAAACTTGACTTGTTTTTAGGAATTGTTCATATTTGCTTTTATCTTTCTATCCATTTATCTTTTTATCTATTGATTGTGTTTTTATTTGTTTTAGGAATGATTGTGTTTTTAAGTGTGGGCAGCAGTCAACTTAAAATTTCCTTCGAGATCATTACAGTTTATCTATCTATCTATCTATCTATCTATCTATCTATCTATCTATCTATCTATCTATCTATCTATCTATCTATCTATCTATCTATCTATCTATCTATCTATCTATCTATCTATCTATCTATCTATCTATCTATAATATTTTGTATTAAAATCTTGCCTAATACAACAAAAGCTGTGAATCCCAGTTAAGCTGTGAATCCCAGTAGAGAATAAGAGTCACATTGGGTGCAGCTGTCAGGAACTGGTCGAAACATTTAATGAATAAACTTAAAGGGATAAAGCAGATGACTTGACAAAATAGAACTGAAAACCAGACACTTCTATATACTGAGGACAATTACTGTAACAGAAATGAACAGGAACCTGCCATGACTGACAGGGGACAGAACATGACCAAAATCACCACTGAAAAACCTAACTAAACTGCGGAATCCTCAACAGTGTCATAATAACATGAAGTATTATTAATAATCTCAGTATTCTGGTGATAAAGGATTTTGAAATCTGAGTTTTAAATATTACCATTTGTATTAAACTTGATTCATGTTTATTATGCCTGAAGCACAATCCTTAACTAAACAGCCTGCAGTGTTGTATTGCTTTGATGTCTTCCAAGTCTGCGATAAAGTGAATGAACTCATGTTGACAATAATTTGCTTACCAAAAAAAAAGACAATTGATGACAACTTTCACCTACCCAGCTGAGTATTTATCTATTAGTACTTTACTTTAAAATTGTACTTAATTACTTTTCCATATTGTTTAAAGGAAAAAAACTTTTTTGTTTGTTTTTGATGCTATTTTGTGACTTTGAGCCTCTGCCCCTCTAACATCCAGCGCACATCCCTGCTGTGAAGTTTCCTAGCAACAAACTGATACGTGAATGTGCCGTAGGACATCAAAGAAGCTGATTCAGTTAAAGAAAATCCAACTCAACGAAAACTAAGTTCAGGATTTGCTTAGACAGTGTCCGCCCGAAGAATAGCATATATACCAAAAATGTCTGCCTGACATCACCCAGGAGGGGCCATGCGTTTGTGAGAACTGAAGGAGACATGTGGACCCTCTAATACATACGTAGACTAAAGGATGTGTAAAAAACATAATGCATACAAACACAATGTAAAGCAGTGCAACAGAATATTACAAAAGTTGACTTTTTGCCTTTTTTGTTTCTACTGTGGCCTTTTCTGGCATAAGTCCGGGAAAAAAAGACATGAGTCAACATCAATTTATAGAAAAAACATGAAAGGAATGGTGACCGGCATAAAATTAGTTTGATCAAATTATTTAGCTGAACAATTCTAATGTGTCCTTGCTTTCATGCATCACAATGTTTTGAACTCAAACTGCAGTTTAGCTTTTGCAAAATTGGAACAGCGGAGTTCACTTTAGAGTAGTGTTTTTCCACCAGTGTGCCACGGCACACTGGTCAGGTGTGCCGTGGGAAATTGCCCTCATTAACTAATCTAAAAACATTTTCCATCTCCAGGATTTTAGCTCTTTGTTTATCCAAACAGGCCCTGATAAAACACTGATTAGTTAGGAATATAAAAGATCAGAAAAGACTTTTTTCTTTGTGTTTGTTTGATTCTATTAAAGACATTTTGATAAGAATGGCCGAATGGATTTAGCTGTCTCCGCCAATCCTTTCCATCCATCCATCCATCTTCCTCCGCTTATCCGGGACCGGGTCGCGGGGGCAGCAGACTGAGCAGAGATGCCCAGACTTCCCTCACCGCAGCCACTTCCTCCAGCTCCTCTGGGGGGACCCCGAGACGTTCCCAGGCCAGCCAAGAGACGTAGTCTCTCCAGCATGTCCTGGGTCTTCCCCGGGGCCTCCGCCCAGTGGGACATGCCCGGAACACCTCTCCAGGGAGGCGTCCAGGAGGCATCCGGACTAGATGCCCAAGCCACCTCAGCTGGCTCCTTTTGATGTGGAGGAGAAGCGGTTCTACTCCGAGCTCTCCGCAGGTGACCGAGCTTCTCACCCTATCTCTAAGGGAGCGCCCAGCCCCCCTACGGAGGAAGCTCATTTCAGCCGCTTGTATTTGGGACCTCGTTTTTTCAGTCATGACCTATCGCTCATGACCATAGGTTAGTACTGGAACGTAGATCGACCGGTAAATTGAGAGCTTTCCTTTTCGGCTCAGCTCTCTCTTCACCACGACGGACCGATAGAGCGACCGCATAACTACGGACGCCGCTCCGATCCGCCTGTCAATCTCACACTCTCGTGAACAAGACCCCAAGGTATTTAAACTCCTCCACCTGGGGCAAGGACACTCCACCCACCGAGAGATGGCAAACTACCATTTGATGTGGCTCAAAAAAGGTTGAAAAACACTGCTTTAGAGACTACCTTCTTTATTTAAGTCCCATTCTGATCATTTTTTATCTATTTTAAAAGCATTTCTAGTGGTCTTTTAAATATGATTATGCCATTATTAGGTGAAATTAAAAAAACTATCGCTTTCTAGGTCATAGTTTCCACAGAGTGGCAGGAGTTAGTTAGACTTTGACCATGAGTTGTGGGCAGGACTGTTGGCGGTAAGCCTTTACACCATCCCTTTGTATGCACTCTCTCCCACTTAGAGCCTCTCACCACCCCAAGCAAGCATTGGCAGTGCAACAAAAATGGCGATTGGTGAGCAGTATTGGGACTATCCAGCTGTACAGTTCTGACGAGGAATGAAGACGTATGTGGATCTAGTGTATATAAGTGGATGCATCAGAATGGAGCGGAGCAGGGAGCTTGTGGCCTGCCAGTTGTAGTTTGTATGTAACTCCAAGTTATTTCAAACTGCATTTTTTCATCTTCTCCTGCTTCACTACAATTTCAATAAAGAAACACTCAGAAACACTGTTTTAATCTTAATTTTCTTTATATGTGTCCTCCATCATCCGAAAAATGCTACAAGAACATGTTAAAAACATCACTTTCATGGGAGAGGGTCTTTAAATAAATCTTCTATTGGTTTCTACCTTTTTTAGATTTCATATACTGTACCTTTCAGACCATAAGGGCCTCCTAAAACCCTTTATTTTTTTCAAAACCTGACAGTGTGCCCAATAATCCTGTGCACACGTACAAAATCTGGTTGTTCTTACTGATCTGGAAACAATTTTCTGTGGAACACGGCCGTTAAAAGTGTGTCAATGTGTCATAGTACGGCCTTAGTAAACTACAAAAGAAGCACTGCTTGATGGATAATTATGGGTACAGTGGTCAGGTGCCTGGCAGGAGGTTAGTACTGTGCTTCAGTACAATGAACTAATAAAGTGATAGTATTGCTTTTATTTCATGTGTTACAACTGAACGATGACAGTAATTATGAGTAAAGCTTGACTCATCTGTGATGATGCTTATTGCAGATAAAAGACAAAGTTTACTAGAATAACTTCCCATCATCCCCTCTGACCAATCACCTGCCTTTTAAGATATTCCTAGTACTATAGTCATTATATATGATCTGATTTGTTTTGCTAAATGTGCCCCACAATCCGGTGCAATGCATGGTCTGAAGAATATGGTAACGCAAAGTAGTATGTGCTCATAATAGGCCTGGTTTAACCATTTTACACCTAAGCTTTAGCTCCAGTGTCGACATTATTTCAACTTCTCACTAAAGTTGATATGAAAAGCAGTTTTCTTGGTGTCAGAATCAGCTGATTCATAGTGATTATGGAAACAGTGGAAGAGTTATGGAATGTCAAAGAGTGTGTGTTATTCAGGTGTCAGCGGCGACAGCTCCCGTGTTAGAGGGCTAAAGGTCATTTTTTCATTTTTTTTTGTGTTTTAGAGAATGGCTTTGTAACTGCTGCTCTTCAAAGGCTGGACAATATGTTTTTTTTTTGTTCCCAAAGGATATTTACTCCAGGCAGCAGTGGATGCAGTTTGTTTTATTGGACAGAAACCCAGCTGTGGAGGTTTTGTGTGTTTGCACAAAAACTGAGTGTATCGATGGATTTGGCACAAAGCAGTGTCCGGAATCTTAGAGTCCACTGAAAGAAAGCAGTGAGTGTGCATGTGTCTAGATCTGTGTGTGCGATGAAGGTACAGAGCGGCACAGCAAAGCTTCAGTTTACACTTCTACTTTGTTTTTTGAGTGAAGATCAACAGAACAACATTTACAGTGATTTGCAAAGGCAGCTGCTGTGAAATTCTTGGTTTCACTCAACGTTACAGAACAATTTACAGCCCTAGTCGTGTTTACAAATCTTCTCAAGCCCATCTGTAGTGCTGTGCATGGAGAAGATTGCTCCTCTTTCTACACAGAAAACCACTTGACATCACTAAAACTGATCTAGTAAAGCAGATGGTAAAGGAGCAAAAAGGATCTGTTTGTGGGCTTTCTGAACTATGCAAACATGAATGTCAGCGTTCTGACAGACATAACTGTTCATCCGCACCCCTTAAAGTCCCACTAGAATCATCTGTTGATCTATTATAGATGTGCTCTTCTCTTCTCTGGTCTTTTAATCATAATTGTGCCATTTACAGCTAAAATCAAAAGATGTGTGTCGCCTTCTATAGCTTCTGCAGAGCGGCAGAAGGTTTATTAGAAATTCATCTCTGAGTTGACCGTTTGTGCAGGGCAACCCCCGCCCCCCCTTTGCTGAGAGGTCACTGTTTACACTGTTTAAACCCCCCTCAACCACTCATGTATTTTTTTATGTAACAAATACAACATTTGCCAAACTGCGTTTTTGTTTTTATCTGCTCCAGATTTATGGCCTTTTGAATACAGATATACCCAGAAATTATTATTTAATGTTATTTGTTTTTATATATGTCAAACTATGTTAAATACACCAAAAACTGGATTTTCATCAGAATGGGTGTTTGAGTAATCACAATTTTTCATTAATTGTATAGTAATTTGTATTATTTGCCTTTATATTAATTAATACAAAACCTTGATAAGAGTATATTGTGTAATTTAGCAAAAAATACAGTTTTTTATTCAATACAAAATGTATTTCTTTTTAAAGGACAGTACATAATTATTTAGAAGAGTTTTTCAACTCGTCAAACCTTTATAATTGTTTCTGAAGGTTACTATCTGAGAGAACTTACAGGTTGTTTTCATCCAATGAGAAGAGCCGCTTGACTCTTACATAAGAATTATGTAACTTCCACAGAAAGAAGCACCAGTGTCTGCTTTAACACTGGAAAGAACTCAACAACCATTGTCCATTGAAGGTGTTAGTGGATTATTGTCAATATCATCTTTAGAGTTTCACCTTTTTGAGTTGGCAAAATGTTCTCTACGTCTAATGGAAACAGAAGCAAAGGATTTTGAGGTGAAATATGGTATAAATCTGCGAGAGCAGTGCATTTCCAGCATGCTTACATGCGGCTGAAGAGGTCACCGAAAAGCAAAAACGCAGATCCTCCTAAGTGCCGGCCGGGCCTGACCTGCTAAAGGACGCCCTTTCTCGTTTGTGTTTACCTCTGCAAGACTCAAAGCAGAGACCCTCTCTGCAGACTGACAGCGTCTCTGCCCGCAGCCTTCACCCTGCCACAGTCTCCATGAAAAACCAAGCATTGTTTCCATGCAGAGCGCGGTCAGCAAGGCTGCTGCCAGCGCTGGGGAAGGCTCCCGGTTAGCAGACATTTCCTTGCATTATTAGGTGAAGTCAGCTCCGACCTCAGCTCTAATCTCTTCTAACATGGCTGGCAGTGCCAGGCAGTCCTGGACTCCTCCCAAAATAAATGTGTGGCACAGCTGGATAAAACATCCCCCAGTGTTGTGGCAGCAGTCTAACTGGATTGGAAGGATCTTTTTTCTCAGCTAATACTTGTGTCTGAACTTTGCTGGTCACCCAAGGAGGTCTATTTTTAATTATTTAAGGTTTGAGGGAAACCCACGCACTCAGGTTGTTATGTTACCCTTTTTCCTATTAAGCTATGAATAACTAGGATTTTAGGGACTTAACCACATTTTCTTATTCCATGCCTTACTGTGTGCAGTGAAAATGTAAACCGGGTCAGACAACAGACACAGTATGAGATCAACAACACTCTCGCAACCTTTTATATAACAATGTTCTTGTTAAAGACAAACTCACAAGAGATCGTAGTTTAATGGTTAGGTTAAAACATGAATACTTGCTTTACATAAGCTTACCAACAATGTTAATTAAACTGTTGTTTATCATTTTTTGTTATTGGTTTTTAGTTTCTTCACTTTCAGTTCTCAATTTTCAGTTTTAATTAGGAGTTTTCTATTTTTTTATATTTCCTTCAATTTCACAATATGTACTTTTGAGTCTAAAACTGTCTCCAATTTTTTTTATTTTATTACAATATCTATTTTTCAAATTTACAATCTGTTTTCGCTGATCCTGCTTTAACCCTGTGTCCTCTGTTGTTCCTCCTCGAAGGCTCCGCCCACTCACCTGTGTTTGCCATGGAGTGCTGCACTGCTGTCTGCATTGAATTGATCATTGTTGAGTAGTATTTTACTCTCACAGTTTGAGTCTTCAGAGTCTGTGGGTTCTGGTCGATGCAGACAGCGTTAGCCGGTCTCTTACACCGCTCTGAGGACGGTGTCAGACGGTGTACTTGTGTTTCAACTGAAATGACTGGGCCAATTTTTCTCTTAGCCTTTATAAACCAAACACATCAAATAAATGTTGGTGTTCCTGAAAACAACTTTTATACTTTTTAAATCATATCCTTTAAAAACCTTGACAGTGTAAGTTTGCTTTTGCAAAATGTACCTTGAATTTCAAATAGACCATTATTTTTTAATATTATAAATGACTGATCATTTAATTTATTTTACCTCCATATTCTCCCTTTTAGCCGGGTTGCAGTCTAAGCAGAGATGCTCAGACTTCCCCTCTCCACAGAAAACTCCAGTTCTGCAAGAGAAAAGCCCCAAGATGCCACTAGGGCAGCTGAGAAGCAAATTCCCTCCAGCACGTCCTGCGTCTTACCCGGGGTTTTTGGGGGCATGCTGGGAATACCTGAGCAAAGAGGCATTCAGGAGGCAAATAAAAGAGATGACCAAGCCGCAATCTCAACTGGCCTGTATGGAGGAAAGCCCTCAGAGACTTGAGCTCCTGTGTCCTCCTCAGCCTCTGCTGCTTCCTATTCTTTTTATCTGTTGACCTCAGTTGTTTACGTACTGACATTTTTAGTAAGATCCTGAGTTTAATGGCTTCTAAGAACTGTTTGAATGTTTAAATCTTTACAGAGATTCAGGTGTTTGGTTAAACTAATGTTAGAGCAATACAAGCACTTTTATTATGTACACTTGAAAGTTTCATATGACCATTAAAAATCAGGTTTTTTTTTGCATAAAACCATTTTAAATGTCATTAAACTTGAAACCATTTGAACAGAACTCCATGAGCTGTATATGGATGGTGAATTAAAATATTTGGAGAACAAATCCATTGTTGTTCCGTTACATAGATTTGTTGTTTTTTTTTATTTTGATAAAATAGAAATGTTGAGAAAATATGTCAGATTTGAATGTTTTAAGAACCAGAAGATTTTCGTGCAGCAGTGAGTAGAGTATAGCTTACATTTTGATTTTTATGATCTCTGAACTAATCAAATTTGACGGTTAATGCTCCATTTCTGCCTTCTGTGCTTTCACTGTAGAAAAATAAACATTATACTTAATTATTACACCGTATGAGAGTATACCACAATTTTTGCTATTCTTTTTTTAGGAAAATATTCCTATTTTTCTTTAAAATAAAACTAGTCTTTTTTTAATGCCCTTTTATCAATTAAATGTTAAAAAAATCCCCCTTCAATCATCTTTGGATATATTGTAAAACCATTCCCAGTGGTCTTTTAATTATGAATATGCCATTTTCAGTCAAATTTCTAAAAACCTGCTATTTCTATAGGGAAGTCTCTGCATCTTTGCTTAGACTGCTGCCCCCGCAACCCGGTCCCAGATGAGCGGAAGAAGATGGATGGATGGATGGATGGATGGATGGATGGATGGATGGATGGATGGATGGATGGATGGATGGATGGATGGATGGATGGATGGATGGATGGATGTTATTTCTAGGACATAGATTCTGCAGAGGGGCAGGAGTTCATCAGAAATTCTCAGAGTCGTGGTCGGGACCGTTGGCAAGGAGAGTTTTTGGAGCTCTCAGAACATTTTCTGTTTTTTATACTGGGTCATGAGGAAAACTCAGTGCTCCTCAGAGAAGATTAGCAGTCATTTTTCCCACATAGGGACTAATTATTTTTCCATTTTTATAAGTTAAAAAATACAACAAAAAGCTCTTTTGGTAAAATTCAGCAAACCTTGTTGTATGGTTTATTAGTTCTCAAATTTGACCATTTTCTTTTATAAATGGTGTTTTATAAATCAGTCCCAAAGACGAAAACAGAATATTGTGAAGTTCCCAAAGTGTTTTTAGTGTGAAGCTGAATGTTTAACTATTCTCATGCTCGTCTTTCTCTGTCTCTTTGTTTGCTAGAAGCAGCCCCAGGGTCTTTTCCACTCTGTGGTTACACCAGTGATGTGTGGCTCTGCGCTTTTTCTATCAACCAAAAGAGAACATGTAAAAGCAGCGTGCTCCTCATCTGATCTCATCTTATTGAATGTGCTTCACAATAATGGAGACGCAACCAACCATTATCAGATGGACAAAATAAAAGAAAAAAGGAGCCGCAGCCTGATGAAGGGCATGTATGGAGAGGGGGGGGGACACATTTTACCGGCAGACACGTTCCCTATTTGTTGCATGAACAGACAGAAGAGCATGGACCTGGAACGCGCTGCATGTCTGTGCGCTGACAGAAGATGCATGCAGATCATTTGGTCTTTTAAACTGAATTTCACTGCTTTGGTTTTGGATTTTCCTTCTCTTCTAACGGCCATTCACTTGAGTTTCAAAATTGTTTTGGATTATTTCTTCTAAAATCTGCTGACTGAATTTGCTTTCCTGTCTGTTTTTCCTTCATTGCTGGTTTTCATGCAGTGAGTACTATGAGTGCAGTGGAACGCCGCTCAGGTCAAAGCTGAGGAGGTCCAAACACGGGAATATTTCACTTCATCCAAGAAAACCTCGGGAGCTTTGTCACAGTACAATCAAACTGTATTTTGTTGAAATTACACGCACTATTAAGTGCTGCCACAAACGATTTGTGGAGAATGGATTTTCTTGCAGTTAGAACTTAAAAGTGGTCACAGTTCTCAAATCCATGCTGCAGCATTGAGCATTCAAGACCCTTTTTGGGTTGTTTTTAACACTGAATAACTCTCCCTACTGCTGGTTTTTCTCTGCTCCTTCATCTGAGTCCCTGTGTTACGCTGGGGGTTAGGGATGTACCCAGGTGCAGAGAGGAGGAGGCAAGGAAACTAAAAGCGTGACACCCTGCCCTTAGCCTCCAGTCAGAGTTACTTAGGATGCATTTAAGAATTAACAACTGTGAGGGTCCCTGCGGTTTCCCATCACCCACTGCTTTACGCTTTATGATGAAGGCAATGCAAATTAAAAAAAAAAAACGCTTTTCAAGTTAAACCTTAAGCCTTTGAGACCCTTTCCGATGAAAAAATGTGTGTATTTGGTGTTTTTAACATGTTCCTGTGGCATTTTTCTGATGATGCAGGATATTTACGAAGAAAATTAAGCTTATAACTGCGTTTCTGGGTATTTCTTTATTCCAATCATTTGTGAATCAGCAGCAGACCAAAAATGCCATTTGAAAAAGATTTAAGATGCAGAAAATACGCTGAGTAGGCAACAGTCTCCCTGCTCTGCTCCATTCTGATGCATCCACTTGTAGACAAGTACATCCATGCACGTCTTTGTTTTCCTCGTCTGAGCTGGAATCTGGATCAAAACTGTCCGACTGAATAGCTCCAATATTGCTCACTATTTTTGTTGCACCAGTAATGTTAGGTTGGAGGTGTGAGGACCAGTAAGCTAGCAGGAGAGAGGGTAAACAGACAGGTGATGGGAAGTGGGGAATGCTCCACTCCAACAGTCCTGACCTCAACTCAGAGGTGAATCTCCAATGAAATCATGTCATTCTGCAGAAACTATGTCCAACAAAACAACACAGGTTTTTGATTTTGGCTTAAAACGTCATAGTCAGAATTAAAGACCGCTTAGAAAAATCGATGCTTTGAAAATCGATCAAAAGATGACCGGAGTGGGTCTTTAACAAACAGATGAGACCCAGCCTCCACGGATTGGCATTTGCATCATATGGATCTGCTCACAAACAGCTGAAGCTGCAGAAACGTGTGCAGGAGTCATTTGGCTTCTTGGTTTAAATGCGCCTGTGTTCGTGCAGCTTGAATAAATCTTTGTTTGTTGTACAAACACAGCAGAGTGATTTCCTGTTTGTTTTTGGAAAAAGTAAACAGCTTCAGACTTGTTTAGTTCAGCCTGAATGCAGGCGGTTCTGCTGAAACTCATTACCTCAGTTATATTTGTCCGTTTGCCTCTAACTTCCCAAGAAGAGTTTTAATCAAAATGTACTGCCCCACTTTTTAAATGTAAAATTTTTATCACTTTGCATTCAAAATGCTGATTACCACATCAGGTTTTACTAAACTGTAGTTTTTGATTTTTTAATTAAAAGATATTTCCTCCATTAAAGCATAATTGAAAGGAAAGAAAAACCAAACTAAGTATTACTGTTTGATCCAAAATATATCAATACGAAGGTAAATGGCTCCATAGGTGTTTTTCTTTACATTTTATTTCAGCATTTTTTCTGTGGGTTAGAAGTTTCTAAGATGAAGCAGAAACAGAACGTCTTCCTCATGTTGAAGCTCAGATTCTGCTGCTGGTTGTAAAACGTTTCCTCCTTTGTGGGCACTGCTCTAGAGACTCTTCATTAAGTACAGCCTCAGTTTGACACTTTTCTGCTGCGTAAAACAGAGATTTTATCTCTTTCAAACACAAAACAAACTGATGAGTGTTTTAGCTGCAGCTGTCAGTCTACTTTATCGATCTCCACCACAGTTTCCATGGTGTTTGGTGTATCTGTCACTCTGAAAAGAGACTTGGTTGTTTTTACAGCTGAGGAATATTGTAGATTATTGTGTTTTGGGGGAGAAACGTTTGCTCTGAAAAGCAGAAAAAAACTTGGTGAAACAGAAAAGGTCAACTGCTCTTCAGAATGTGACAAACATGTTTGTCTTTTTGGTCTTCAAAGAGTGAAAGTTCAGGACAGCGGAGAAAAGCGAGAGCGAGACAAGCTGTCATGGAAAACCGTGGAAGTGTTTCCTGCGCAGACTCAACACAGTTGAGGGGTTTTCACGCACAAGCAAGCAACTGAAGCCTCAGCTTCCATGACCCCCAGTTCACTGCAGTAGACCCCTAATTCAGTAGTAGAGGGGCGGGGTCCGCAGGCTGCCCTTCCTGATGCTGAGCTTCCCCTTCATTCCCTTCAGCCATAACAGCAACAACAGATTTAGATATTTAGAAACCGTTCGTCTCACCCGAAGCCACAACTCAAAATGATCCTCTGAGTGGAAGCAGATTTTCAGTAAGTATAAGTAGCAGATTTGAGCTGCTTCCAAAATAAATCCTTCCCAGTTCTGGGTAGAAAAAAAGGCAGCCTGGCTGTGCATGATGTCAAAGCTCAGCAACATTCACACCTGTGAAACACCAAAACACCAGAAAAGTGACGCTTCAGAGGAAAACCTCGAGGAAATGACTCCTAAACATTAAGAGAAAAAAAGGCTCAGACTCAATCTTATTTCAGTTCAAAGTAGATTCAAATTAATATTTCATTTTGAACTTGTTTGGGGAAACTTTCTTTATCTGTACCTTCCAGCACAGAAACACTGAGAAGCGTTGATCCTTAATATAATTCCGATACAGTTTCCTTACAAATAGGCCTCTTGCACTTTTAACCGCTGACACATTTCTAAAATTGTGTTTAGATGTATTTGATAACGATTCAGTTCTTAAAGGATACGAGTCCAGGAAAAAATAATTCCAGGATTTTAAGGAAACCTTCAAATAGAATTGGTTTGTTGATTTTCGACCTCTCAAGTGTGCAGATAAATGCATCACAAACTCTCTTTGAGTTTTTAAAACCGAACAAATGCATCCAGCCTGTTTTGGAAGCGCGCGCCACTCTTCAATTAGCGTGCGTAAAAGCGCAGGTGGTGGTCCGCGCGCAATGAAGCTGCTGGCAGCAGCGAGGACGCACAGCAAAAAGAGTGCTGTGTCAGGACCTCGGAATATTCACGCGGACTAAAAACACACCACCAACGACCTGACGGTGACTCCAAGAATGAAACAATCAGTCCTGCGAAACATCTGCGCCTTGTGTTTTTATTTTTGGTTATCTGAACTGTCAGGCTGTTCCGAACGAACGCGGCGCGCTGGAGAGTTTCCCGCAGACCGTCCGTGGGAGGATCCTCCATCCATTTACGCAACAGTTTAGTTTCCAGCTGCTTTAGCTCCAGATAATCTCACGCGCTTCAGACAGTAGTTGTAAAGAAGCACTGAAGCAGAAATCTGCAGTCACTTTTAATAATAATAATAATAATAATAATAATTATTATTATAATTATTATTATTATTATTATTATTATTATTATTATTATTATTATTATTAAGGTGTGGTTGTTTCACTGTGTCATATATGGTTGGTGCGTAAACTTACTTCTTCCGTTCTCCTTAATGAAAGAAACCAGCTCCTTGTAGTCCTGTTCGTTCGTGTACGGCCGCGCCGACACGGTCATGTTCATCTCGTCCTTCAGGTTCATGAAAATTCCCTCAGAGAGAAAGTAGTGCGGCCGGTCGTCCTGCTTCAGGTCGTAGAAGATCACCACGGCCCGGGACGTCCAGTTGAACTGCGTGTGCAGCACGTTGACGAAGGCCCCCAGCTTTGTGGTGGACGGCCCGATGCGCACGATTGTCTTGTACTCATCCAGCTTCTCGAAGCCGTAAGCGGGTCCTCCGGCTGTGATCAGCGGGAGCTTCCAGTGAGACACGAAGCGCCCCACGGAGGCCAGCGGGTACACACACCCGGGTCCGAAGAAAACATCTGGGCGGCTGTAAAGTTTGGCGTCCACGACCACCACCTGCGCTCGGCTCTCTGCGCACGAGCCCGGCGCGGCGGGGTTCTCCGTGCTGTAGTTGAGGATGTTGATGGTGTGCCCGAGCAGCAGCTTGTGTTTGGTGTGCAGATCCTCCTGCGCCATGAGCAGGGCCGGGAACACGCGCGGCAGAGCCCACGGGTACTTGTGATGGTTGTCCGGAAGCATGACCGCCGCGGTAATGTTACTTCTGCAGCGGGGCAGGAGGCAAAAGCACAGCGCCGCGAACAGACAGCATCCCAGCGCGCCTCTGCATCCCATTCTCTGTCCAGGGGAGCGGCGTGGAGAGGACACTCGACCGTCTTGAAGCTCTGCTGGCTGCTGACTGTAGACGGTTTTCTGCTTCAAAAGTCGCACAAATGCGTCATGCTGTCACGCCAGGGCGCGCGCGAGTCTCCGCTGTGTAAGTCCACGCGAATGAAGTTCCGAAGCGCAGCGTGGTTTCCGCAGAGGTGGCCCCTCGGAGAGTGATAACAGGCGTCCAAACGAGAGTAACTTCACTGTGCGCCGCGCCGCACCGCGCCGCTCGGCCCCCACACGTCACGCGCTGCACAGCGACCCTCAACAGTAAATCCCACCCCGGGAAGGATTTCATTTCCTCTGAAACTTCACAGCTTTGAAGTGTAACACGGAGATTTCTGAGTGTTTTCATTTGGTGGACTTTTGTGGCAGATTTTAGCCAAATTGAGACTTTATTTTCCAAATCCAGACCTACATCTTTGTTTCTCAACATAGACGCTCCTAACTTTGCCTTTGGACATAAAACCAACTGCTCGTGGCCTTTAAAGTACAAAAACAACAAAGGGAAAAACTTTGAAGTATCATCACCTTCACTTTTTTTTACATCGTGAGAGCCGGGAGACAAAATCTTTCGAATTAAAAACTGAGATGAGGCGCCCCCTGCCGGAGATGCACGCAGGTAAAGAGCCAACGGTCAACTCCAGTAAAGTTTGGGTTAATCTAACATCTCTCAGATTAAGAACCAATACAGAAAAACGTACACATTTGCTTTAAAATATTTGTTTTGAATCAGGTTTTGTGGAATTATGTGACTCCTTATACCACTTTAATCTAATTAAAGTCAGATTGCGAAATTATCTGACACTTCAGGGGAATTTATAGATACTAAAGTCATCAAGGAGGACTTTCTTTGGGTATAATTTAGGAGATGTAGTTCAAGATTCATCTGTACTTTCAGCTGGAAAGTAGATGCAAAGAGCTTCGTATCCGGTGAGAAGAAAAAGTGTGAAAAATACACATTTGCTCCAAGACGTCTGCAATAAAACAGAGTATGAACATAGAACCCACATGGGCGTAAATGAGGAGATCCTATGATTTCATTTATATTTCCTTCAGTAAATTATAAACTTGCCATCATACGTTTTGTTCAATCATTTGCAGGCAGAGGAAAAATAGCCCCAATATGCTGGAAAATGAGCGAATTCAAGAAAAGCAGGAAGACCTTGTGATTTTAACTTCACCTGTCTAAGTTCTGCACATTTCTCTCAATTAAGACTGACAATACAAAATCCTTGTTTATTTAAGTCTTAAGAGAAAAGAAGCACAAAAGTCAACAGCAAAAAGACTGAAGGGTGTCGGTGAAAGTTCGTGTTTATCCAGGCGATGTCTTACAGTTGAGTCATGGCATCTGGATTTAAAATCTTCTTTCTTGAAACGCTTCATTCAAGTGGTTTGAGGAAGCCACTTCAACGGCAACTTCTAGACAAAATACAGAAGGGTCAAAAGTAGGTTGTTCAGTAGCGGATTAGTCACAATAAAAAAAGATGCAGGTTGGACTTGGTCTGAAATGCTCATTTAGAGGAAGCTTTTTTCTTTTTTAATTGCAGGTTGTCATGATGCTGAGCAGATGTGCAGGTTGATGATCCTGTCAAAATCTGCCCAGACCAGGCAGACAGGAGTCATGGAGGAAGATGGACAAACTTTTATCCAACAGAAATAACTTCATATTTAAAAAAAAAAAAAAAAAAAAAAAGCTTTATTTTTAGATTTCCACTGGAAGCAAAACACAAGTGAACTGTTTTTTAGTTCCTCTGAAGATACAGTGGTGAATAGGCTGAGGCCTCACAATCACCTGGATGAAGGGACACCTGCAGCACAGTCTGAGCAAGTGATCAGCAGAACGTGCTGCTGTTCTCTCACCCTACCTTTTCACCACTTTCAGAATTATACTCCTAGTCAGAGTCCTACTTAGAGAAATACTCAGATTACTTTATACTTGATGTTTGCCAGAGATAAAACAGAAACCAACAAAATAGAGCTGGAGGAGCCCTACCCCTCCAGGAACAAGTTGTTTAGATAACCGTCTACTGTACATCTCAGACAACTCTACTGTGTTACTCTATTACAGCTCAGCGTTCTGCATATAGAGGTCTTCTACGCATCTACCTGGAGTCATCTAATCTTTGGATATTTTTACGTCTGAAAACCTTTAAAAAAACGTTTAATTGGTATATCATGTTTGTTATATTGCTAGTGATTTATGTGTGTGTGTTATTTTGTTCACAGACAAATAATAATCACGAAATTCTACATTCAGAGAACATTTCTACTCATACCTGACTGGGATTAAACAGATTAAACATCAACATGCAGCTTCGTGTGTGAACAGCATTTTCATTCAAGAGAATCAAGGAAATGGCAGATATATGAACACAGATGTAATATTTTGAGCCTAAAACATCTTTTATTAGTGAAAGAAGTGAATGGTGACATTATTTCCATTCCATTGACAATGTCTGTCTGTCTTCTAAACCTGCTTTATGCCTCTCGGGCTCACTGGGTTGCTGGAGCCTAACCTTGCCACCATCAGGCAAAGACGGGGTACAGCCCGGACAAGTCGCCAAACGATCACATTCACCCCTAAGGGCAATTCAGAGACAACAACGCACCTAGGACGCATGTTTTTGGACTGAGAGGAAACTGGAGAAAACCCACACATGCACGACGAGAACATGCAAACTCCACACAGAGAGAACGCGGTCAGGATTTGAACTCGCTGTGAAGCAAGAGTGCTAACCACTACAGTTAAACCATTGTAGTGTCCGATAAAAGTCATGCATGATTTATATCTCAGCTGAAACAGTAGGGGGGGAAAAAACTTCTGCTCCATGATCTAAGTTTAAACAGCTTTAAGACATTTCAATTAAGTTATTTTAACTGAAAACACACTAAATGAATTCATTTGAAAATTTGCTTTTCTCATATTTATTGTCTATAAATGAAGTCTTGCAGAGGAAAATTCGGATTTATGCTCAAACAAAATGTAAATAAATGCAAGTGATGCTTCAAAATGCAAACATAGTTTATATTTTAACCATTTTTTGCTCTTACTGGGCCATACCACAGATGGAAGAGTGGGGGGGGTTAAATCCTCATGAAAGACATTTCAGAATCCATACACTCACAAGCATGTCAGCTTAAAGAAATGATCCATTTTATTTCTATTCAGAGTTTTTTCAGGCAGCTCTTCAGCATAAACGCATTTGATCTGGTCAGAAACTGACTAATGTACAGGAATCACATCGTCTGTAGGGAAAACCTGACGGGAAAACTGGAAAATAGTCAGAAAACTTCACGCTGCTTCTAGAATGTCTAACACAAAAGTCGTTTTTAGAAGCGACTTGGTCAACAGCTGGTGGTCGGCCCCGCCCATCCATCCATCCATCCACCCACCCGTCCGTCCGTCCGTCCATATGTCTTCAGGACTCATTCAACCAGGAGAGCAGCTCAGGTGTGAAGTAGGTGATGATGATGTCGGCTCCTGCAGCACACATTAGGAAAGCTTTGTAAACCTGAGACGGAGACTTCCAAGACCGTCTGATGACACAAATGAACATTCTTTCAACCAAAATATGTAACATTTCAAGCTGAGTCACTGGAAGCATCTGAAAAACACCAAAAACATCAAAGATGGAGGAAACGGAGAGATGGGAAAGGTGGCGCTCTGCATTTGAGAAAATTTCCTTCTCTAAAGTCTGGAACAGAGGTTTGACGGATTACAGCTGTAACGAGTATCTGAATACTCGGATACTCACGATCTGTTTCAGAAAAACAAGCACAAATATTTGAGAGGTCAGAAATCGCTGATTTTCCAGCTTTAAATTATACCGTGGTCTGGGAAAATACTTGATTCTGATTGGCTGCTGGGTGTGCATTAAAAAGGGATACTGCACAGTGATAACGGTGAAAAAAGAAGTTCCAGCCACAGAGCTTGAATGTTCTGCATCACTGCTCTGGCTTCTTTAAAACAAACTTTAGCTTCATCATCATCATCATCTTCATCAAAAACAAGCGGTAAGACATGAACTTTCACCGCAACTCCTGCTGCTTCATCACCGCGGTGGTCAAAAATCCCACACCGTCACACTCTATTCCAAATAGTGCCTGTGCCGTGGCAGCAATATGGTAGTAACCGCAGTAACAGGGCTGGTTGAAAAAAACATACTGGTAAAAGTCACTGAAGGCAGCAGTAACTTATAGGCAGGCGGGGCCTCCTGTGCACTGAAACCATGGAAGTCTTCAACCTCAGTGTTGGATTGGAACAGCGTCAGATAGTCTTCGCCACATTCTCTCTCAGTGTCTCCTTCGTTGTCAGCGTCACTCCGAGGTAAATTCCCTCCTGATCTTGTGCTGTCCTCTCCGTCACGCAGCAGACCGGCTTTTCCAAACCCGTTGGTGATGGTAGATTCTGTCATACTGCTTTTAACAACGGCTGCTTTGAACTTGAAAGCTGCGTCATCTGCATTTCTTCTTGCATTTTCCACGATGAGGGTCTGTTTGTGCTATTCATTCACAGAGCAGGAATTCTCCTTAACACATATACCGTATTCCCTCTGTTTCACCTCTTACTCTTTCTGCTCGAGCGCCCCTAGCGGCCGTTACAAAAAATGCATTAAAAAAATAAGAAAAAAAATGCATAAATTAGCCGCATCATTGAATAAGCCGCAGGGTTGAAAGCGTGTGACAGAAGTAGCGGCTTATAATCCGGAAATTACGGTAAACAGTAAGACTCGCAATTTCAGCCAATGGCTGATCCCGTCAACATTCGAGTAAAATGCTGATCCGTCTGCTGCAGAGAGAAGGTTGTGGAGTCGACAGTGTGGGGATGGAATCGTTTTCATGAAGGCTCTAAGTCCACAGATGCACACAGACACAGCTGCAGTTCTGTGAATAAACAGAAGTGAAGAGGATCGCCCTGGACCGCTCCGCTACACGTGTGAGCCTCGACTGATGGAAGTGGCTGTGTCACTCTGGCACTGGAAGGGAAAACAGAGCCAAGAGCAAAACCTCTCCAAAAGTGTCAGGAGAAATGAGAGGACACACAAGTGGGAAAACTCTGAAGCTCTTCTGGAAACTTTATGGAGTCGGACCTTGTAGTGAATTTGTACCCAGAAGATTTTTTAGCTGTTTTCTTCCCTTCAGCTGTGATTTTTTTTTCTCCGTGTTGTATTTAAAGCTAACAGGTCTGTCACATTTTGTTTCTTGGACTAAACTTTTACAAACAAAACAGCTCATTTGTCTCGTTCGTTTGCTTGTGTGCTCTCTTGCTACTGTTTACTGAAATATGATGTGCAACCTTTACATTTCCTGCATAACCAGAGGTGGAGCAGTGAAAATGAGGAGGTTGGAGTTCCTCTCACCTGCCCGCCGGAAGGCGGTCATGGCTTCCATCACAGCAGCTCGGAGGTCGAAGGCGCCAGCCTTAGCTCCGTGCCACATCATGGCGAACTCTCCAGACACGTTATACACAGCCAGGGGGTGGGTGGGGAACTGCGGGGGGGGCGACCAGAACAGAACATTTAACCCGTATGCGACGGCAGAGAATGACCTGCAAGACTCACCTTGTCTTTGACCTCCCTCATGATGTCCAGGTACGGCAGGCCAGGCTTCACCATCAGCATGTCGGCCCCCTCCCTCACGTCCCGTTCCTGCAGGATTGAGCGGCAGCATGACGACAGGAGCTGGAAACACCTGAACTTACCCCCAAACCGACCTACCACAGCTCGGAGGGCCAGCCCCCGGGCTCCAGGGGGCAGCTGATAGCAGCGCCTGTCCCCAAAGGCAGGCTTGGACTGTGCAGCGTCCCTGCGTGCAAACACAGTGGGGGCTGAGTTACTTCAATGCCACACAGCCCCCCCCCCACATGAGCTAAAGTACCGCTCACCTACCGGAAAGGGCCGTAATAACATGAAGCAAACTTTGCGCTGTAGCTCAGCACTGACACCTGCAGGAGAAGCCAAACGTCAGCAGACGCGTGGGACGCGTTCGTCCTCCGAGCTCACAGGTTTGACGTCCGGCGTCTCACTCACTTACCTTGTTTTTTTTTTTTTTTTTTTTTTTTTTTTTTTTTTTTTTTTTTTAATACAACTTTATTGAACAAATGCAAGTATACAACATGAAGAACAATCAATGCAGTATACAACATACAATCAATATACAACACAAATAATGTTAAACAGCCAGGGGAGTCGATTCATTAAATATATGCAGAATGTTACAAATATCAATGGTTCTGAGAGCCTTTTTGTTGGAGGAAAAGGATATTGATTTTATGTAAAAAGTTACATCTTTAATGAATTGTGGGAAGTATGGTGTTTTATTAGTAAATTTACATTTATGTATGTAGAATTTTGCCAGAAGAATTAATAAATTAATTATAAAAAAAACCTTTTGTTTTTTGGGGGTCCTGAAAAAACAAAGTAATACATTTTCCCATTTCAGGGAGAAATCTTTGAAAACATGAATAATGATGAAGCTACTGAACTCCTTCCAAAATTTCCGTGTGAACAAACAGTGCCAGAAAAGATGAGTTACTGTTTCTGGGTGATCTCCACAGAAACTACAATCAGTATTAATATCTTTTTTAAATTTTGTCATGTAATGTTTGGCAGGGTAAATTTTATGGAGAATTTTAAAGGATACTTCTTTTACCTTATTTATTATTAAATACTTGTGAGGGATCGTCCAAACCGCTTTCCAGTTGATATCTGGAACAAATTGATTCCAATAATTTAAAATATACGGGGGAGAGGTATAAATCTTTTGAAATAATCTTCGTATTTTTATATTAGTAGTACGCCCATAAGAGAAGCATATTTTTCCTACCGGTGACTCATCCGCGTTGGATATTGTATTTTGATTAGGTATCAAATTATCAGTGTTCTTAAATAACATTACTATTCCTGAGGGGATAGCCTTCTGCACCATTGAGAACTCTTGTAAAGTAACAGGTAAATTATACTGTGATAGGAATTCGTTATAGTTCAACAGCTGCCCCTCCTTATTAAATAGTTGAGCCACCAGTAGGATCCCATTCTGGATCCAGGTCTCTAAATAGAGCGATGTATTTTTGTATAAAATATCTCGGTTGTTCCAGATGATGTACTTGTGTGGAGAAAAATTGTGTTTGTAAATAAGGTTCCATGCTAAGAGAACCTGCTTATGGAAGAATGAGAGTTTTGTGGGGAGTTTCTCAACATTATAGTGACAATTTAAAATAAATTTAAAGCCTCCAAAACGGGAGAAAACCTGAAATGGTATGATGTTCCAGATAGAGGTGGGGTTCTTCAAAAAATTTTTGGCCCAATTAATTTTAAAAGTATTATTGAGAGAGTTAAAGTCTAGAAAGTTAAGTCCACCTGATTCATAGTCATTCATAATGACAGATTTTCTTATGTAATGTGTTCGATTTTTCCAGATAAAATTAAGAAGTGTGCGATCAATTTCTTTACAAATGTTGTTGTCAAGGTGTAAACAGATGGCAACATAAGTTAGACGGGAGATTCCTTCTGCTTTGGTTAGCAGTACTCTACCTCTTAAGGATAAGTCCCTTTGTAGCCATTGATTAAGCTTCTTTTTGGTTTTCTGTATGATTGGAGTAAAGTTAGATGAACATCTTTGTTTTTGATTTTTATTAATTAAAATACCCAAGTACTTAATTTCTTGTTTAACAGGGATCGTGCAGATAACATCAACTGAGCAGTCTTTAATAGCTAGTAATTCACATTTGTTTAAGTTTAATGTTAAACCAGAAGTTTGAGAAAAAATATTAATTACGTCTAAGATTAGAGGAATCTGGCTTGAGTTTTTTAAAAAGAGTGTAGTGTCATCAGCCAATTGGCTAATGATAAGCTCTCTGCCAGCTATGGTAATGCCCTGCACATTACTAGAACGAATGTGGTTTGTTAGAATTTGAGTGCAGAGAAGAAACAGATATGGTGAGATCGGGCAACCTTGGCGAATGCCTCGTTTTAGGTCAAATCTAGGGGTGGAGCCATGTCTCATTTTTATAGAGCTGTTACCATTCGAATATAAAGTTCTAATAGCATTACAGAAAAAATCTCCAAAGCCGAATAATTCTAATGAGTTGAAAATAAATTGGTGTTCGATTGTGTCGAATGCTTTATAAAAGTCTAGGAAAAGAATAAAGCTGTCATCAGGCACCAAATCAGAGTAATCAAGTAGATCTAGCACCAATCTGATATTATTAGAGATATGCCTATTTTTCATGAAACCTGACTGCGTTTCATCAATGATTAACTCTAAAACTTTTTTGATTCTATTAGCAAATATTAAAGCCATAATTTTATAATCACAATTAAGCAAGCAAATGGGTCTCCAGTTATCAATTAAAAGCATGTCTTTATTTGGTTTTGGAATGAGAGTTATTAGACCTTGAGAAAGTGTTGGAGGGAGAGCATTTTTTTCTATACTTTCTAAAAATGTTTGTTGTAGGAACGGAGCTAAATTATTAGAGAATGCCTGGTAAAATTCTGCAGATAAACCATCTGTGCCAGGAGATTTGTTGGACTTCAGCGCGAAGATGGAATTAAGTACTTCCTCCAGAGTTAGAGGGCTGTCGCACTGACTCCTGTCCTCCTCGTCTATAGTTCGGAGGTTTTGAATATTGTTAAAAAATAAGGAGGAAATGTCCTCATTGTATCTTGAGCTGTATAGATTAGAATAGAAATTAGCACAAAATTTTGAAAGATGTATCGGATTGTTGGAAATAGTGCCATTGATACTTAAGCGGTTAATAAAGTTGTTTGTTGATCTGTTTTTTTCCAGTCTAAAGAAGTAGGCAGAGTTTTGCTCTCCCTCCTCCAGCCATTTTTTCCTGGATCTAACAAAGGCACCTTCAGCTTTGAGTTGATATATTTGGTCTAATTTGTTTTGAAGGTCAATTAAAGTTAATTTATCCTCCTCCTCAACCTCTTCTGGTCTTTTTTGATAATAAGACATAATTTTGCTTACCACTTCTTCCTCTTCAGCTTTTCTTAATTTGGCATTTTGACTTCCATATTTTCTTAAGAATTTACAAGTTTCAAATTTAAAAAGTTCCCAATTGGTGCAAAAAGATTTTTCTTTATTGGCCTTATTCCAATAAAAATTAATCAATTTTGTAATTTCAATTTTGACTGCTTCATGCCTCAGTAAAGAATTATTTAGCTTCCAGTAATTGAATTTACGAGTAGTACTGTCAGGAGTAATAATTTGGATATTAATATAAATAGCTCTATGATCCGTCAGAGGGGTTGGCAAAATATTCACAGTGATGTTATCTTTATTTATACAGCTTGAAACAAGCCAGAAATCAATGCGAGATTGTTTGGAACCGGTTTTATTACTCCAGGTGAAATGTTTGTCATTGGGAAATTTCTCTCTCCAAACATCCACAATATCGAACTTATTCATAAATCTTTTGAGATTGGTGCTATATGAAGTTTCCCGTCTTGGAGGCCATCTATCAAGTGTATTATTGATAGCAATATTAAAGTCCCCCCCAACAAAAAGTATGGAGTCTGGGTATCTGGATAACCATAAACTTATTTTTTCTTCTAAGGAGTCCAGTAGTTTATCGTTTTCACTTTTATTGTTGTAACCATATATATTAACAATGATAAAATTGTAAATATCATTTTTAACTGCCATACAAATGTAGTGGCCAAGAGTGTCACATTCAGAGTCTAATATGTAACCAGAAAAGTTGTTCTTAAGTGTGGTGACACCAGATGAACGTTCAGAACCATGAGATAACCAAATATCGTTGCCCCATTGTGATTTCCAAAAATTTGCATCAGTAGATGTGGAATGACTCTCTTGCAAAAAACAGAAATTTGTTTTAAATTGTTTAAGAAATAAAAATAAAGCTTTGCGCTTGCATGTTTGCCTTAGTCCCCTGGCATTGAGAGAAACGAGTGAAAAAGACACCTTTAATGAACTGATCTAACAAAGTCCCGTGAAAGAATAGATTTACAGAAGAGAAGGGGACCGAGCACTGCACGATTCATACAAAAAAAACAATGTAATAACCCTGACTAACGAAATAAAGATAGAATAACATCCAACCCGTTTTGGTTTAGAAAATAAAATAAATAAATAAAAAATGTGCAGCCAAAATAAGAAGAGGGCTATTTTTTTTTTTTTCTCTCTTCTTCTTCTTTTAAGAAATTAAGGTTTAAAATAAGGTTATAGCCCTAATCAGAAAACAATGTATGGACAGTAAACATCAACTAAAAGTGAAATTAAGAAATAGTGTTAATAGTCTCACCGAAGCAGTCAGCTTTTAAATGTAGGATGAGCGTTTCTATGAAGGAGGGAGCACTTCTGTTCCATCGATGAAGCCACGGGCTCCAACGAAGTATGCCGACTTCCCCTCCTTGCGTGCTTTGTCTATTAATGGCCACAATTTGGCACGACGACTTCTGTCTTCCTGGGATAAATCTTCAGCGAATTTCAAGTGATTCTCTCGCAGGTAAGAGGATGTTTTGGCTGCTTTCCAGACAGCATCCCTGGAGACACGTGAGGTGAACTGAATGATGATGCCTCTCGGATTGGCGTTGCCTTGCTTCCTAGGTCCCAGTCGATGCACGGTGTCGATGACGTCAGGTAGCTTCTGTTTCTGTTCAGGTAAAACCGATTGGCAAATTTCTATCACCTTTCTTCGTGTGTCTTCTTTCTCCGTTTCCATGGCACCGTGTAGTTTGAGGTTCCATCTTCTGGAATATCTTTCCAGGTCAGACAGTCTCAGCTGGTGGTTATCCAGTTGGTCTTCGCCTCTTTTTACTTCTCTTTCGAGGTCATTCACTTTTTTCTTTACATCTTTCATTTCAGCATGCATAAAGTCAACCGATTTTTTGAGACCTTCAATCTTCAGAGCATTTTCTTTCACCATACTTGAATTCTCTTTCACCATGATTTCCAGACTGTCCGATCTTCTGTTTATCAATGCTGAGAGATGGGATATGATCTCGTTTGAAGTGGGTGGATCGTTGCTGCCGGAGTCATACATCACTTTTTTAGACGCTGGAGATTTGAGAGGTGTAGCAGGGAGGGATGGAAAGTCATCCATATCTTCTACATTTGGAGCAACCGTTGACTGGGATGCAGCGTAGTTGTGGCAGTTGTCCACAAGTATGTTGCCTGAGGTAGCGCTAGCTTCGACGACAGCCTCTCCAGATGCTAGCTTGGATTTTGATATATCTAATCCTCTCTTTGCACCTTTTGAATTCGGCATTCTGCTTCTTGTCTCTTTGAGGTCAATGTATTCTTGTTTATAAAGAGATTTGTTGGTGTTTTAAATAATAAAGTCAGGGTTTTACCGTATTTCAAGAACTTTTTGTGCAGAACTCGGTAAAGAGCGTCTACTCACTCCGCCATCTTGGTCGCCCCCCCCCACTTACCTTGTTTCCCAAACCGTTGGAGAGCAGAGCCTGCTTGATGGCTCGGACTCTTCCATCCATCATGTCAGAGGGGGCGATGATGTGGCAGCCTGCAGAAAAGCACACCATCAGACAAAAACAAATAAAAAAGGCTACAGAAACCCCCCACCAGAAAACAAAGACAACAAGCTCCCCCCCAAAAACATCAAAGACACAAAAGTGTGAGGGATTCCTAAAGATGTGTGTTTGTGTGTGTGTGGGGGGGGGGGGTCTATAACCTGTCAACTGACTGGAAAATATAAAAACCCAAGGATTTCCTTTTAATTTGAACGTCCTTGATGCCAGCGATGCCAACCCTCATGAACTCCTCCTTTCCCAAACACTTTTGCTGGAATTCCCATGGGACAGGGGTCGGGGGTCAGCGTCCACCTGGACCATGTGTGTCCAGCAAGACATTTTAATGGCAGGTTAGTTGGAAAATGCGTAGGACACTGACCCTTGAGAGCTGGAACTTGACACCTGTCCTACAGGAAGAAGCCCCCGGATGGTTTTTGGCCACTTTTCAGTGCAAATCAGTAGCGAGCGAGGGCTTCGTTCAATGTTTGTTAGGTTTTGTTTATGTTCACTCCTGTTATCCAAAACTGATGGAATCAAACTCCCTTTTATTTAAATAGCGAGAAGGACGAAGCCTCTTTGGTTTATGTTTATAATTACTAAATTATAACCCATTGACTGCATATGGGACCTGGAGTGAGTGTGACGTCACCCATAGAAAACGACTTGCTTCAGCTGGATGAAGCCAATTCAGTCGCATTTTTTTGTGATACGGACGCCTACATGTTGGAGCCAGCTGACGTCAGTGAGCAGTCATTGGTCCCAGTCATTGTGAGTCATCGATTTTATAACAACCGCTTACCAATCAGAAGTGGGTGTGTTAAAAGGCCACACCCCTACCACTAGAAAGTGGGCTCCGGAGAATCTGTCAATCAGATGTTCATACGTTCACTTTGAGTCGACAAATTTTAATTAAGGCATCTGATTGGTCACTTTAAACTTGAATAACTTGAAAAAAATGAGGATTATCAAGAACACGTTAAAAAAAGGCATCAGAACAAGACGTGTTCTTCTGACCAATAGAACGACCGAGTAACGGCTGTTTATTTCTTTATAGAAGTTCTTAGGACCAGCAGGTACTTCCTGTTTGGAACAAGACGGGGGTGGGGTCACTCAGTCCGGTTCTCATATGCAGTCAATTGAATAAGCAGCGTTAAACGTAAATATAAAAATTCAAACATCTTTCCTTCAGAGGACAGCTCAGTTCCCTTCATCACAGTAAATACACGAGGACTTTTTTTTTATTTAAGTACACAACTCAAAGTTCCCAAGATGCTTTGCAAAGTAGTCTTTGCCTTTTCCACAAACCAGCATGTGTGTTTGTAAGACAGTGGTACGGTGAAGCTTACCAGCCCTGGCGTAGGCCAGCGCTACCTCTGCCAGCCTGAGGCAGCTGGCGTCGTTGTTCAGAGTGCCGTCGTCGTTCAGAATGCCTGGAGACCAGATGAGAAAAACAAGCCAAGCCCGACCGTCATCATCCCGCAGTTCATGAACGAGCTGGAGCAGGGCGACGTCGTGAGGAGACACTGACCACAGTGTCCGTGTGAAGTGTACGGACACAAGCAAACGTCGCAGGAAACCAGCAGCTCCGGAAACAGGGAGCGGATTTTTTTAACCGCCAGAACAGCCGGTGTGTCGTCCGTGTCGGCCCCGGAGCCCCGGTCATCCTTATGAAGAGAGGGAAGGTCAAAGCCAGGAGACATATCCGTACATTCATCTGTTCTTCTGTCCTTTAGTCTATCCATCCTTCCATTCATTCATTACTTCTCTCCATCCGTCATTCCATCACTCTTTCCATCTACGGATTCTTCCTTCCATCCATTCATTTATCCATCAGTCTATCAATCATCGCATCATTTCATCCACCAGTCTCATCTATAGTCTATTCATCCATCCATTCCTCAGTTTCATTTATCATTCATCTTTCCATCTTATTTATTCATCCATCTGTCTTCCCAACCTATGCATCTATTTTTTTTCTTTAAATCTATCCTTGCATGCAATTAATTTATCCATCCTTCATCCGTTCTTCCACCCAATAATTCATCCATCCAACTATCAATCCATGTCTCCATTCACCTGTAAGCTCATCTATCCAATCCCCTCTCCATCTCGCCAATCATTTATCCATTTATCCGCCTTAACCATTTATCCAGCCACCTACTAATCCATTTGTCTGCCCATCGATCCATCCATCCATTCAGTGACCAATCCTTCAATGCATCCCCCCATTCATCCTTCAACACATCCATATAATAATCCACACACCTGTCCATTCATCCATCTCTGCATCCACCCATGAAGCTATCCAGGCTTCAATCCATTCATCTATCCTTCAATCCATCCATCCACCCACTCATCCATCTATGTATCCACCCATTCATCCTTCCATCTATCGGTTTGTACATCCATCTATCCAAAATCTCACGCTGGAACCTCACTTTCATTTTTTTTAAATATGTTTGTCAACTTTAGGGTCAATAACTTATTTTTAACCAAAAAAATCCATCACAAAAAAACTGAAGGTTTGTTCTCTGTCAAACTGATCACACATTTGTACTAGACACTCAAATTAAGATTCTACAGGACTATCTTTTTTCCAGCTATTATCAAAATGGTTCGTTTTCCCAGTCATTCATTCTTTTTCTATAAGATGCTCAGTCAGCAGCTCTTTTTTTTTTTTTTTCCTTCATTCTTTTGGTTCAACAAACCTTAGCGATTTTTGCCGGGACGCCAAAGATCAGCACACACTTCAAGCCTTTCGCCACAAGAGGCTTCAGCATTTCCTCCAGCTTGTTCACCCCGTATCTGCAAAAGACAAAACATGACTGAGCTGCTGCAGGGAGCCAGAAAGCACCGCGCTCTTTTCAAGACGCAGCAGCTCATCAGCGTTAGGTCGATGTTAGACGCGCCATGCTACTAAAGGCGGATCAGCTGATTATAATGGGCTAACGGATCCCCGTCTTATCTTAGTCAAAGTCCACTGTGTGGCTCTGACTCCACCCTTCTCTTATCTGAGGTCACTCCCCTGGTGGTGCACGCCGTCACACATTCATATATCCATTCGGGACGGCGCTTCATCAACCCTCAAACAACACTGAGCTCGTCTGGTTTGTGTCTGGCGGTCTTTCTGGTTCTCACCTGGCCTGGCCCGGCAGACTGTTGATGGGCTCCACTGCATCAGCGTCATCTCTGCAGCAGAGAGCAAAAAAAACCAAAAGCATGAAACAAGCCACACAGCCCAAAGATCTACTTTATGCGCCTGAATCTATGATTTCAGGAGAATCAGAACGCCTGCACTGCAGAAACGTCTGACTTCACTCACGTGACGAAGATGGGGTAAATGAGATTCTCGGGTCTGAGACTGGTCGCACACGTCTGCCAGAATCGAAGCGTCTGGTGGAAGTATCCGCTGTGGAGGACCGACTGTGCTGGAGTCTGCATCTCTGACCTTCAGCAGAGAGACAGACGGCATGAAGCCGGGCAGCCGTGGGGGGAACGCTACCCTCAGGCCCTGCAGCTTTTGTGCTGTCCCCATGAAAACAGGGCAGCTCAGCCTCACTGCAGAGTCAACAAGGCTCAGGTCTGCAGCTGCAGCCTTTGATCAGACTATTGACATTGTGCCCTGGAGACAGATGCCCCCATACACCCCCATCTGCAAAAACAACACCATCCCTAACTCAGTTTGGCTAAAAGTATCAGCTAAATAGAGGCTTATTTTTTAAAAATGTAAGTTTTTATTCGATATATTTATGATCCACAGCATCAGGCCACTTTCCATTACTAGATATTTTTAATAGCGGAAGCTACTCAAAACTGTGATATTTACAGGAGGAACATTTTTGTCATCAAAACTTGTATTCTTTCACACGTTTTCAAAATCTGTTTATTTCAAATGGTTAAATAATACGTCTCTTGAGCAAGGAATTAAAAAAAAAAAACCTCCCAAAGAGGCGCGAGGTGACATTTCCCAGGCGCGCGCGCAGCAGTTCCAGCAGGAACTCTTTCACAGAAACATCTCAAACTTTTTCGAGCATGACGCCATTTATGTTCTCAAATAAAGGCTTATCTCTAACCAAAACACGACGCTTTCAGCAGTAATCTCTGCCGTAAACGCTAGAAAAAAATCATGACTACATTTGACCAATATTAACTGTAATCTAGTGGCTCACCTTCGGAGGAGGAAGTTGTCCACTTCTGCACACTTGGAAGTCTTTCTTCTTCTATGGTTTGTTTGCTGCAGTGCTACTTCCGCCATCTGGTGGCGGGAAAGGCTAACAACATGTGATTACCGACACTAATAACTGTTTTAACTTATAAGATCTGTTTTGATATTGAAGGACAAATTCCAGTTAGAAGCAGAATTGATTACGTTTACCAAACAAAAATACAATTAAAGTGAGATTGTTTTAAAAAAAATAATTTCACTGAACTAATGGGACATGAGCATATAGTCCACATTTCTGGAACAAAAATAGTAGAAATGCAAAATACAGTCACACGCATCAGACAGCTAAGTGTCTAGTGGTTCGATGGTCTGTGAACCTGCAGGGTTCAGTACATTTCATCCATTTGTTATGAGGAAATCGGTATGAAGCATCAAATGTAGCTCTCCTCATCTTCACTCGGAGAATTGTCTGCGCCCTTCAGACAATAGAGTGTGTGAAAAACCTGCAGGTCTTTGGTCCTGATTTATGGTTAACTTGTTGTTTAAGAAAAACCTATCGTTTAGTCATTCACCATTTGTTTTTAACACAATTCTCAGTATAAAACCTGCTACACCACTGAACCAAATCATAGAGAAAGTGAATTGTTACATCCCTATAGCATACCAGTGCGCTTAACTGTCAAACGTGTATATTGCATTATTATGTTACACCAGGCTTACTATGAGCCAACAGAAAGCTTTTTCTTCATTCTGCTCATGAGCAAAAACAAAAAAATATAGGCCTGCACAATATCCCGCAAATTTATCGTTATCGCAATATCCAGTTGTGCAATATGCATATCGCAAAAGACGGCAAAAATCGCAATAAATCGTAAACCTTAAATGTGTTAAAACAATCTTATGCCAGCTTGAGGCATTTAACAAATCAAATAAATCCCTGTATGCATTTGACCAATCAGATGGACGAACATTGCTGCAGCTATCAGGTGTGTTGATGGCATTTGAGTGTGTGTGTGGACAGGCCCTGCCCTTTGAGATTCGTACTGCACTTGAAGCTTACCGTAATGATAAACACATATCATTACATACAAACACATATACCCAGCCACTAACTGGTACCCTTAAGCCAACAGAAGGAGGACACTTTTGCTGTTGCTCCTCACTCATGAAAAGGGGACAAAACTGTGTCGATTTCATGACAAAAACAACGCAAGTTGGCATTTAAATTGTAAGTACTTGTACAGTGCTTTTCTACTTTCTTTGACGCCCAAAGCGCTTAACAGTCACATTCACATTCACCCATTCACTGATGGTGGCTCCGCTGTTGAACACTGGCGCCAACTTTCCACCAGAGGCAAGGTTCAGTGTCTTGCCCAAGGACACTTTGACATATTGGGGGGCAAAGCGGGAATCAAGCCTGCAATATTCAAATCAAAGGTCGACCGCTCCCCACATTTAAGCAGTCAAATACACATATGGTGTGACGTGGGTGGGACAAGGCCCTCATCTATATTCTGAGCAGCTAACATCACCCAGTGAATGTGCATGAATGATCCAAATGATGGTCAGAGGGGCCGTAGGAGCAAACTGGACGCCACGCCTCTGTCAGTCTGCCCAAGGGCAATTGAATTATCAATTAATTGAAGAACAGAAAGTGTTTATTGGTTTGCCACCACACCAACAGGTTACATGGCTGGTCCTCCTAAAGTACTTTCTACTTTCTACTACTATGTCTGTGTAGATGATCATTTTATTTGGAACATTTAAAACAAATACAATTGTTATTTTTTTTCAAACACATTTGTAAATGTAATTTTATTTATAACATGCATTAAACAATGAACAACTAAGTGTGCATCAATATCTATTTTTAAAAAGATGAAAGTAATGTGTTATTTTGTAAAGCTGAGACAGATGATGGCTTTAAGTAGAATTTTTTGTAGAGGAAATAGTGTATACATACAGTCTGATTTGAGCAATTAATTAAAATACATTAATATTTTTATTGCTACAAGTGTATTCTTAAAAGTCCAAAATATGTGTATGAACATTTTTTTATTGAAGAAGAAAAAACACGGAGCTGAACGTTCAGTCGCCATTACTCCTCCAGTCCAGATGTTGGCGACAAAACATTGGGACCAGGATTATTTGGGTTTGTCTTATCGCGATATTGTACGAGAATGGGATCTGGTGAGGGGCTAAGACGTTAACAGCAGTTTAGCTTTTTTCCCCTTTTCGTAAACTGGCTGGAGACGAAGAACCTTCTGTTTCTTAGGTAAACTGACTTTAACTCAACAAAAGTATCGTTAGTTGTGTTTGTAATTTTGCGCCCGCGTCACCTGTCCGTAATTAGCTGACGTTAGTAGCACCAGAGAAAGTAACACCACCCGGCGGTTCTGTTCACAAAACGTTGCTTTCTTTGGCCTCAAAACCTTTCGAAACATAAACGTGACAACTGTTAGATGGAAGAACAAAACGTGAACTGCGACATGAATGAGATTAACGAGGTTAAACGATGGTCGGACTCAGTCTGGGGCCTGTTTATGCTAAATCCGATCATCAGGACTGGTTACGTCTGTCAAAAGGAGAAAAAAAAAATGCAATGTTATTTCTACCATTATATTATTATAGTATGTGACAAAAAATGTCAAATTAACTGGATTGCCTTGATCTTTATGTCATTGGAAACGGCTTAAGAAACATGTCCAATGGTATGAAGATAATTGAGATGATAAGTCTAATAATAATAGTAATAATAATAATAAAGTCGCAAGTTAAGTCATCATCGCAATAATATTGATCACTAATATCGCACGTCATGAGTTTTCCTCACATCATGCAGCCCTATAAGAAAGTTATGGCATTTTAAGTGATCACATGTGGGGCTTAATTTTATTCCTGAATAAAAAACAGAACAATCAAACGTTTGTGACCCGAAGTGTGGGTCATAGTGTCATTATTTTCTGGTTACTCGTCCGATCCAATAAAGGGAGATTTCATTGCTAAGCTAGTCAAAAGAGCTACAAGAGTTCTAGCTGATAGTGAATCAATTTTTATTTCCATTTTATCATATATAATTAATTAGAAATATAATCAAGACAATGGTACAGTTTAATTTGAAAGAAAACAAATGCTGTGCGGCTCTAACATCCTCATCATGAAATATAATGTTTATAAAACGATTTAGCTTATTAAAAACACCTTTTAAAACAGACTATTTACATTAATTAATTTTTTTTATATTTTAAGTTAACAATATAGAGACATTCCAGACTTTAATTTTCTGGGTTTGAACTATGTGTGGCAGCGATCCCAGGCATCACCAAAATATTATCCTTCTTCCTCTTTTTTGGAGCCATTGAGTCCAAAACTGATAGCAGAGAAAATATAAATATCCGGGTGGCAGACCAAATTTTCCTTAAAAAAAAAAGTAAAAAACCCATGCTGAAAGTCAGAAAAACATAAAAAATCATGTCTGCAAAAATATTAAACTAAAGGGTAAAAATATCATTAAATATTTCAAAACAAATCAGGATTAATTATTAATTAATAAGTAAAACATTGATAAAGCAGTTATTTGATTAAAAATACCACATTGTAAAAGTATTTCATGATGGTCCATCTGCTCCTGTATGTTTGTGAATATTTGTTGCAGCCAATCAGCTTACTAAAAACTGGTCACGTGACCTCATGTTCCAGCCTACACTGCCTGGACACAGGCTTGCAAACAAGAAAACTGTACCTGACAAGTGTTGTGTTCTCATGACATTTGCAGGAGGTGAAGGTCTAGTATCAAAACTATCTTGCCTTAGAAAGCTGACATTTTTCCTCCGGAAAATGGCCTAACTTGGACGGATTAAAAACTGCAAGGAGGTTGAAGACAAAATTGTGGCCAATCTTATCACTAGATTTGTTAGCATGTATACTACCCACCAATGTAGTGATGCTCATTCTAAGAAGGAGGGAACGCTGCAGCCTCGCGCACAGGTCTACTAGCTGGATTGGCAGAACGTTCTGGTGGCTAAGCTAGGTCATGTGCCTACATATTATGTTTGTATATACTCTGCACCTTCATTGTTGTTTTCAGGTTGGATCTGAAGATGTAGTCATCGCTGCATCTCCCCTCCTCCCCCATCCTATCCGGGCCTCCTTTGGGTCAGTCTTCGGCTGCAGACTCCTCCGCCATGCTGTTCTCCCTGAGGGAGCTGGTCCAGTGGCTGGGCTTTGCAACCTTTGAGTTGTTCCTCCACCTGCTGGCTCTGCTGGTCTTCAGCATGCTGGTTGCCCTGCAGGCTGACCTGCCCTCCCCCAAACTGAGTTGGTGGCTGGTTTTCGTCCCGCTGTTTGCTGCAGACGGCCTGAGCACCTACTTCACCACCATTGTGTCCATAAGACTCTACGAGAAGGAGAAGCGCCTGGCGGTGCTGCGGCTCCTCTGGGTGCTGACGGTGCTCAGCCTCAAGCTGGTGTGTGAGGTTCTGCTGTGCCAGAAGTTGGCCGAACAAGAGCAAGCCAGAGATCTCTGGTTTGGTCTCATTGTTTCCCCCCTCTTCATCCTGCTGCAGCTGCTGATGATACGGGCCTGCCGGGTCAACTGAGGAGGGCAGGTCTGATATCCATCTGCCATTAGAGATTGAAAGCATCAACGCAACACATTTTGTTTTCCATGGCTCATTTCCTCTCGTTTTTAAACCGCTACGGTGTAGCTTGAAGGACAATTTTATGTGCCTGCTTGAGTTACGTTGGGTTTTTTTGTTCTGAAACAATTATTGGAAGTCATTTCAATCAGTTGCTTTGACATATAACTTCATTTTGGGACCTTTGGGAGAATAAACTGAAAGTGTCAGATGTGCAATCAACAGAAGATTATGAGCCTTAAGGGAAATATCAGCTATACTTTCATGGATCTGTGCACCTGGTGATTTGTATAAATACAACACATTGCAGCAACCTAAAACTGTAACGGTCTGTGCAGTTTGAGAAACTTCAGTTGGCTACTGATCTCCAAAATGTCTTTTTGTTTGCCCAGACAAAAAAAGAAAAAAACACAAATTTTGCTCAAATGTTTGTCCTCTTTTCTTTGTCTGTGGTGTTGTTCATTCAACAAACCTTTAAACATCTCGCTGGCTCCTGTTAGTGAGAATGACCCTCACAGAAACCCGTTTGTGCTTGAACCCCCTCATTGCAACAAGCAGTAGATTGTTTTCACGCCTCACCCTGAGAGCTGTTTATTTTCATAAGAAGCTATGTATTTGGTTTATACTTTATTTTGTGTGTTATATGTATCTGCATGTATGTAAGACTTTATTTTTATTTATTGTACTGATGTCAAAGTATGTTATGTGAGATAAGTTGTAATTGAAGTCGACACATGCAGTTTTTTTTCTTTTTTTGGTCTTTGCAAATTTGTGAATAAAAAACTAAACTAATATTGTCTAATAAATAATTTAAAACTGTCTGTGCAAAGAGTGACCACAAGGGGTCGCTGTTTGCCATGTAAAAGTCTAGAATGCTGGTCAGTTACAAATATCTGACGATTTCCAAATATCGTGGAAATGTTTTCTAATTCTACTTATTTTAATGACTAGTATTTCCTAACTATCCGTAGAAGGTCACATTCCTAATAAGTCCATCACTGAAGCCAAACTTTGGTACAGTAGTATCCATCAACACGTACCGAGGCCTTTGTTGCTCTGCAAACAGGGCGAACCTAACAAATAAACTGGTTATTGTTCTGGCCACTTATGTCGAACTGTGTTTAATTATAGCCGCGCGATAAATATTTGATCAGGTACATTAATCTGTTGTTGTCCCCAAGAATAGAACACTTAGCGCTGATTCATGTGCAGAAAGCTGCTTCGACAGGGGACACCTCAGCCAAAATATGTCATATTTGAGTTTTCTTCATGAATTTGAACTTCTTCATGAAGTAAAAGTCAGGTGACAAAGCCGTAACTGAGTAAGGAAGCAGCTCCAAGTGTGAATTCGTCTTTAGATGCCTGAAAGGCTGGACCGGCCTTGAATGCAACCTTTTTTTGACTGGCAGTCCATTCTATGCGGTCAACAATCGATGGGGCGTGGTTTGAGAGAGTGTGGGGCGGTTTAAGGGAACCAAATGGGCGTGGTTGTAAAGCCTCGCGGCTAATGAACGGGCGGGGAGGAGGGGCTCCGGTGCTGTGGAGAGGAGGAGTCGCGTTCAGGGGCTGTGGGAGAAACAGAGTAGTGTACCGTGAAGGCGACAGAGAGAGCGCGGGGGGAGGCAGGGATGCGTGCGCCCTGAACGGTCCTGTGGGTACGCACGGCGGCACATTCAGCCTTCACAGCCGCAGCGCTCCGCGGCAGCAGCGCCTCATTCCTTCCGAGGTAGCCACCACGATGTCCGGCGGGGCTGAGGTTCGCCTCCTCCGCCAAGATGCCGGCCAAGAAAGTCCGAGGATGCCGGCCTGGAAGCGAGAAATCTTGGAGAGGAGGAAGGCTAAGGGCGGCGGTTCGGGGGGAACCGGGTCCCCGGAGACCAGCCCTGGCAGTGCGGGCCCGCAACGGGTAAATGGCGAGCTAACGGGGAATGTGAACGGGAGCGGCGGACTCACGAGGGACGGCGGGGCGGCCGGTGGGTCCGGACGGAACTACACCATCACCACAGCCAGCCAACACTTCACAAACAACAAAGACCCGCGACCGACGGCCTCCGACAGGACTCCGAGGGAGGACGACCGTCACGAGAGCCTGGTTCTGCAGGAGAGTCTGGGGCCCCTCGAGGAGAACCCGTTCATTAAGCTGGAGAAGGAGCGGAGGAGGCGGCAGGAGCGGCAGGAGCGAGAACACACCGCCGGCCGCCCGGTCCAGCACATCCTGGAGCTGTACGGCAGCGTCCCGGGAATACGGACTATCCGAGCCGACAACATCATCATCATCGAGTCGGATCCAGATTACTTCCCAGAAGCTGGAGACGCTCAGACGGGGGCCAAGTGGCAGCAGAACGGGGTGGGGGGCTACAGCTCCCTGAACGACCTTCTGGACCGCAGGGGCAGCGCTGTCACCGAGATCCGAGCCAAGGAAGTGGTCATCTACGACACCACGCTGAGCAAGAGCGAGGAGAACCTGAGCACCCTGGGCCGACCCGAGTACGAGGCCGCATATGCTGCCGGGGAGGGCCATGGCCGGGTCAGCCGGATCCTGCAGAAGTTTGACAGCAACTATGGGAAACTGCAGAAGAAGTCCCACAGCACGGAGAACCTGCTGGACCTGGACAGCAACTCCAGCAGCAGACCCAGACTCTGGTCCAGACCACAGCCAGACCTGGTGCCAAAACAGGGGCCGGGTCAGTCGGGCAGCAGCCAGCTGTCTTCACCGCTCTTCCAGAGTTCCTGCTCTTCCACACCAAAGCATCCTGTTCCGGAGCACAGCAGCCCCCAGCACACCTCCGGGGGCCCTCATCCAGTGTCATCCTTCCGTCAGCGGTTCGAGGAAGGCCCAGCGGCCCCCCCACGAGACGAGCCAGACAGGGGGCCAAACAAGCTCACCAGGGAGCGAGACTGGGAGGTCACCGAGGTGTCCCCCAAACCAAAGGTGCCATGCTCTCCGGAGACCCGCCGTGCCCGTGCCGAGTCCCCCACAGCTCCCTTTTCCTTCAAGGCGTCCCGTCCCTCACCAGACTTTGAGATCCGGCCCTCCCCAAAGCCAGACCTGGCTCAGATCCCTGACGGGGACACCCAGGCACGAGCCCTCGCAAACCTCCGCCTGCAGTCCCGCAACTCCTTCACCGTGGTCCCCAAAGGCCGCCTTACGGCCCCGCCTGCAGCGGCCAGCACAGTCAAGGCCCCCTCCTCCAACAGAGCGCCCCCCTCCCCCACACTCCCCATGAAATCCACAGAGAAAAAAGATGAAAATTTATTGGAGGAAAAGGTGTCGGAGAGGCCTGTGGGGACCCCCAAGCCCGACGCATCTCCTACCACTGAAACAAGTCCCGGTTCTCCTGTGACCTCTGACCTTTTGTCTCCACCTGCTGTTGTTACCCCCCCTCCTTTCTCCTCACCTGCTCCAGCTTCACCCCCATCTTCACCAGCTCCAGCAGACTCTCCTGCCCCATTGCCGCTCACATCCACCCCCTCCCCGACGCACCGGCCCCCCTCTATGGATCAGCTGCCAGTAACAAACATAGATGACATTGAGGTGGAGCCCCCGCAGCGCGTCCCCGTTCCCAGCCCCCTGGTTCAGAGGAAGAAGGGCAACACCTTCACTGTGGTGCCAAAGCGCAGGGTGGAGGCCGACGCCCAGCCAAGCTCACCTGAGACCCAGCAGGAAGCACCAAGGGGGGCCCCACCGGGGTCCACTCCCCCACAGGCCCCGTACGCTCAGCTGGGAACCCTGCTGAAGAAGCGCTACCCCGCCGTGGAGGACATCCAGGTCATCGGTGGATACCTGTCCCTCCCAAAGTCCTGCCTCTCCAAAGCGGGCTCCAATGGAAAGAAGGTGAGCACAGACTCAAATGTTCTGTCTTTCAGAAACTGTGGAGCCTCCTCGTGAAGGTAGAACCCCCCCACACTCATCCCCATGGCAACACACATCATGTATCCCGGCATGTCGTGAGACGCGTGTTCGTCAAATTTTCTTGAGGTCTAAATTTAGCAGTCAAATGTCACGGTTCTGGTTTTGTTTGCACCTGTTGTTTTCATTGCACACCTCTGTAGTTGTTGTTGAAGCTCACGCCTCCACATGCGCGCTTGCACACAGCCGCACGCCTGTAAACCGCCGCGTCCCATCGCTTGACCTGCAGCAGCCGGTTTGCATAAGTGGATTAAGACGGTGTGTTCACACGGCCACTCGGATCAACACGCAGGCTTTTTTTCTGCGCTGCCGTCCCGCACAAACCGTTTATTTGTGACGGGGCTGATTACTGGGTGAGGTGGCTCTTCAAGCCGAAGGAAGTGGGCAGATCTCATCAGGCCCGTGTTCAGACCTCAGCCTCAACCTGCCGCCAACGTCTGAGGCTTTAGCTGCTCCTCACTGAAAAAAAAACAGCCCATTGTGTGCATGTCTGCAAACGCAGCATGTGAGATTATTCAGAGTTCAGTTTTCTATTATATTCAACACACTGCCCCAGGCTGCTCCTACATTTTACGCTGGAAAGCTTTAAAGTCCCACTCCGATCATCTTTTGATCTGCTTTCAAAGCGTCCCCACTGGTCTTTTAATGATAATGATGCCTTTTTTAGTCTAATTCAAAAAAGCTGTGTGGTTTTCTAGGACATAGTTTCTGCAGAGCTGCAGGAGTTCGTTAAAAATTCACCTCTGAGCTGTGGGCGGAGCAGTTGGTGCAGAGCATCCCCACTTCCCATCACCCATCTGTTTGCACGCTCCCCCACTAGCCGACAGCCTGTCACACCCCCAATTAGGTCTGGGGGATATGACCAAATAATACAATCTCAGATTATTTTAAAAACCAAATTCAATTTCTGATTTCAATTGGTTTGTTTCTCCCTTTCCTAGAATGCAATTCAATGTTATTAATCCAATATTTACAACAATAGTCGCCTCAATGGGTTTCATACAGATAATTGTATAATAAATCATAAAGAACATGAAGTCACATAATTGAATAGGTAATGGCTAAACTGAACTAAACAGACCAAACTGAACTGGGCATCCAAACTCTTAGACCCTCTTTCCAAATGATGAAGAAATGATCAAGAATAGAGGAGAGGAGAGGTAGACGAGAGCAGAGGAGGGAGCCCGGTGCACCATACGTTCCCCAGCTTCTGGTCAAGGTTAAGCTCAGGGTTCAGGTCAGGGCTAGTAGAAACTGTTCCGGCTTTGGGAACGAGACCCTCTCGTGTCTGTCTGTCTGGCTGTGTGGGCTGACCCTAATGTTTTACAATGATTTGGATCAAACTCGAGGCCCGCTGGCCAAATGTGGCCCGCCAGAGCATAAAAGTTTTTAATTTCTTAGAATAAAAAATAAAAATTGGTGTGTATTTATTCATATCTAGGGGGAATCAGACTTGAAAAATGGGATTGGGCAACTATTCATTAGGACTTAAACACTGTCCATATAACCTAACCTGACAGAATCAAATGTAAAAGGATTTATGCTAAAGTAACAAGCTAACATATGTTTTCTATGCAACTGGAATTGTCACTTTAAAAAGTTATAATAAATAATTAGTTATTTAACATTAAGGAGTAGTTACATTTACTTTTTATTACATTACATTACATGAATAAGTTATATCTGGCCAGAACAGCCACTATGCTGATGTGACCCTCGGTGAAAATGAGTTTGAGACCCCTGGTTCAGATAAAGAGACACTCAGAAATGCAATCTTAAACATAATTGTATATTTTTCTATGTCCTCCATCATCCGAAAAATGGCAGGAGAACATGTTGAGAACATCGTTTTCATCAGAGTGGGTCCCTAGTTGAACTTTATTTGGAGTCCCCATGCATCCTCTTCAGCTTTCCATTCCAAAGAGGTGCAGAATGTTTAATGCAGTGACTGCAAATCAGGGCTGGAATGTAGGCCAGTGTTACAGATAGCTGCTCTTCGCGCACACCACCTTTTACAAGCAGAGCTATTTCCAGATGTGTATTTATGCTTAAAAAATGGAAAAACTTCAAATGTCGTCAAAGATTTTTGCAGAACTGTGTTTAAAACGTGTTTTCCCCTTTTTTTAGAAGAAGGAAGCTTTTAATTTAGATTTCTGCACATGAATGTGTCTGGTTTCTCCTCTTGGGGTGTTTTGTCTTTTCTCAGTCATCTGAACGCTCTCGGTCTCAAACTTAGGTTTCAGGGGAAACAGAAATGAAAATCAGCCCTGTGGGTTGATGGTAAAGGCTGTGGTTGTTCAGCTCTCCTGTGCATGCAGATTACCACCGAGTGTTGCTACGACACGCACAAACATCCTGCACATTGTTCTCACCCGCAAACAAAACCATTTTTCCATCTCTGCATTTGGGTTTGACTGAGTCACATCAAGCTCTGGATTGTTTTCTGGTCCTTTTCATTGGAGGGCAGGGCCGTGCGGGCAATTACAAAAGCGCAGAGGCTTGGCCAAGCCGGCAATTTGTGTGGAATTCTCTGTTCATTGGCGTCCGTGTGTGAGAGCGACCTTCAAGAACGACCACAGCGCAGCTCTCTGGTCTGGAACAGTTTTTTTTCCCATGAGCCAGTGCTACTCAGGGAGCCTTCAGAGAAGAAGCTCTCTTTAGATCCTCTGCACATATTTAACTCATGCTCTGCTTTTTATAAGTCTATAAAGAACTGGATGATGTGTTTCTTCATTCCTGTGGATGGTGGGGAATCAGCCTGTCCTGCTTTTTTGTCACCTGGCTCTGTTGGGGAAGAAGTTGTCAAAGTGATGTAGGTCAAGCACAGACGTCCCTTTACGTGAAGTCAGTCCAGAATAAAATCAGTTTCCGTCTGCACTTTGAGATCTGGGTTTACAGCAGCTGTTTGCTTTTATGGCGACCAGTAGATGTGGGAGGAGCTGCAGTTTGCTTTTAAAGTTGTTCCCAGTGACTACTTGTTATGGACTCATGCCCCCCCGACACACACACACACACACACACACACACTGTGCATTCTGAGAAACCTCTCAGTTTGGTTGAGATTTCAGCTGGGTGTTGGTCATGATGGATCTACCGTGTTTAGAACTGTTTTTCGGTGGAAAATATTGTACTTTTTTATGTGAAAAAAAAAAGTTTTATTTTCCAATTCAATTCAATTTTATTTATATAGCCTAATACTTTAATTGTGTAATAAACATGAATCATAAAGAACATAAGTCATAGAATTCAATAGATATTGGCTAAACTAAACAGACTAAACTAAACTGGGCATCCCTGCCCTTTGACCCTCCTTCTCCTTTTTCCTCTTAGGGACAGTCTTGTAGACTCTTTTCTGAACTCGGCACTTAAGTGTGTTAACGTTTCCAATGGCATCTAAGTAAACCTCAGCAGCACCAAAAGGTCAATACAGGAACACGGGGGACCCCCAGCCCCACATCTAACCACGTCCATATCACAAACTTTCACAGTAGGAGTCCAGACAAAGTTTAGATTTTTCTTTACAATGACTCGACAACGTCACACGGACTTACACAATAGATTCAAGTCTTCAAAAGACTTATCTGAATGAGAAAAGTGAAGCCTGATATGGGTCGGCCTTGGCGACTAAAGTTTACTCCAACCACCTTAACGACAAAAGATGGCTGATTTCTGCCACACCAAGTCTTTTTATGTATCGGAAAGAAAACGTCTGCAGGAAAATTCGCCTTCCGACTTTAGGGCTCGGGCTCGGATCAGTGAGCGACGGACAGCCCAGTGTGAACACTGCATGCTAAACGTGGGTTCAAGAACCCGCGACACATGCCTGGTGTGAACGTAGCATCACATTTACACAGCTGTAATACATAGAAAATTACCGTATTTTACTGCATTTTGCGACCAGGCTGCGTGTTTGTTTTTGGTGTAAAGTCAGACGCTTAGGAATGAGAATCTAGAGATGTTGCCCCCAGTGGTCATGTGAGGGGCTAAACGCGCTGTCAGGGTTCTTTTGTCCCAGAGGACGCTGGATTCACCTTTAGTTTGGTGCCGTCCCATTGGAGCTGGCAGTCTCCCAGAAACAGCAGGAAATAAGTGCCGTTTACATCCCAGCAGGTACTTTGTGAAAGTTTTATGAGGAAAATGTGACGGTCCACGAGTGTTAGCATGTTATGTCATGTAAACCAGCTTCAATTCAGAATGCACAGACGTCTGTTGTTAATGTTTGAACCAAATATGAAAAATTCTGTCATTTCTTTAAAGCATGAGCCTGAGGTCCAGCCTGGTGAGGCCAGCTGTTATGAATACAGCCAATAGAAAACGGCCAAAGGGTTAAAAGCTCCGTCACACCGGAAGGCCACTGAAAGGGCACACTCCTACATTTACATTGTGCAGCAGGACTACAGGTGTGAAAGTCCATTGTGTTTAATAATTCACCACCCAGCATGCAGACCTTCCCCATGTCTCCTCCCTTCCTGAAATCCTAACATCCTCCGTCCTGTCCCGACGGCGCTTTTCAGTTTAATCAGGTTAATTAAAGGTTCAGAGAAACCTTAGAAAAAATGAAAATACCATTGGCTCTAAGCTCTACCTGCCTGGTGTTACAGGTTTATGGTGTTGGTTGTTACCGTAGTTCTAAATCCTAAAATGATGATCGAATTATATAAACGAGTCCAACCATAGTAAACGACCGGATTTATTTGCGGTAATCACCGCTAAGAGCGATTATAAATGTGTGGAGCCTCAGAACGGGTTGATGGATCCTTGATGAGAACAAGAAACGTTAACGTTCTTAACGAGGCAGAGTTGCATCTTTGTTTAGTTTTAGTTTTTAAGACGTTGTAGGTTTACAGTTGTTGTAGCATCTACCCCTCCATTTGCCCTTGTTTCTAAAATATCTACCACTTTGCTTTTTAACCAGTAGCGTCAATTACTTTGTGACTATTAGTTTTTTTATTTATTTGTCTTTAAATGACTAGAACAATAAACGATCAAAAACCATTTAATAGAATCCATTTAACAAAAGGCTACCCATTGACTGTACATGAGAACTGGACTGAGCGACCCCTCCCCCCTCGCATTCCAGACAGGAAGTACCCGTCATCGTCAATGAGCCAAAACCCCATAGACTTCCAGAGAGACATAAACAGCTGTTACTCCGTCATTCTATTGGTCAGAAGAACCATTCTTGCCATGATACCTTTTTTTTTTTTTGTACACGTTTTTGATCATTTTTTAAATTATTTTCTTTCTGTAGATAGTCAAGTTACAAACGGACCAATCAGAGGCCTCAGTAACAGTGCGTGGTCTCAGACGGAAAGTCCCAAACGTTTGTTTGCAGTCAGATGTACTGTACTTGGGCCCGGTACGGTTACCTGCTGTGATTAAGCCCCTAGTAAACTCTCGGTTTGGCGTTTCCACAGCACAGATTTAGAGATTTTTTATTTTTAAGAAAAAACATTTGAAGCTTGTCTCTCGCACATCCAGTCAGTCCGTCTTCTGCCCGTGCTCAAACCTGCAGCTCTTCCTGAGCAGCCGTCCATGCCTGAAGGTGTTACGCTCATGGCCCACCAACCAACCATCGACTGCAGAGTCAGTGTAATTAGAATTCACCCAGCAAAGCCCCACTATCATAGTCATGTTTAATTCAGCGTGTGTGCGTCTTTGTGCGGGTCTTTTTGGAGTGTGTGAGTAAGATGCTGCAGAGATTAGAAGCGGAGGACGTGCACGGATACGGCTGTTTATAAAAAGAAAGGTGGTGGGAGAAACAGGAGGAGGTCTCTGCCTGTTCCCCCTCCAGCCGGTCTGACAGGCACACGCTTTTATGGAAAACCTGTCCTAACTGTGCGAGTGGAAAACCACACCGAGCTCCGCTCTCTTGATCGCAAATGCAAACGTGTGTGGGTAATCTTCTGCTGTATTTGCTGTTTGCTTTTTTCCCTTATATACATTTTATTCAAATATTCCCAATGGAGGCTGCACAGCCTGGGAGTGCCGCGTGCACAGGCATTAACGTGGTTTTTATCGGGCACTTTGTTGGGAAAGGTCACTAATAACTCGATTTCTTGTTTAGTCGGTGAAAAGCTGCCGTCTGTCTCCGAGTCGTCTCTGTCTGCACCTCCACTCTCCCATTTCCCTCTGTCACATATCCATGGCGCCTGTCGCCAGGGCAACACCAGCCGCAGCCATTCTATCCTGTCATTAGGATTCTAGGATGAAGAGGCACACACACACACACACATACAGGTGTCTTCATGTCACTGTGGCTGTCAGTTCTCTCTGGCCATCTTTAGTATCTTAGTCTGAGGAAAAGTGACATGTAGCTGAAACGGAGTGGTGTTGGTTGTTAAATTAGATCAATTTGTTTGAATGGTGAGGTTGTGCTCTAGTCAGTAAATGTAAATGTGACAAACAGCTGAGCCATCAGATGTTTCCGAGGCTGCAGACCTTCTGCTGTGTCCTCCTGAGGTCCAACTTCGATCTTTGATGGTGCTTTCTGTTGCATTTACTGCACAGTTTTATCTTGTAAGAAGTGTGTTGTTTCTTCCTCTCTTTCTTCATGTTTGTTTTAAGACTTTCCATGAATTCAGTTTTGCATGAATTCTTGACGTTTCAGTACATTTGCTCTGCGTTCATTCCTTTTGACTTCCAGATTGAAGCCCATTTGAAATCACAAGTGAAGTCAGTTCACCGGAGAACCACTAGGGGGCTTGCGAGACTTCAACACAAAAACAAGTCAATCACTATAACAGAAATGAACTTTTTTTTTTTAACACTGCCCGATTTGTGTGTGCAGAGTAGCCTCATCTAACGCAGTAGTTGCGTTCTAAAAATAACCTGCGATGGGTAAAATCCGTGAAGTGGTCCCCTTTACCTGTGGCAACACTGTCATGTGACCTTTCTGTGATGCTTTCTAGCTCATTTCTAAAATGCCAACTGTAGAGTTGACGGCGCGAGTCGCGGCTTCCAGGACAAGTGGAAACTGGCACATTTTTTCAGTTAACTATGAAAAAAGAGAATGTGCCTGTTTTCACGGAGTTCAATATCCAGACGGAGACGAAAGTACAACAGCTGACTTGGAGTGAACCATGCCAAAAGTTCACAATTGAAAAAAGTATTTGGATGTATTTCTATGCCAAGAAATGAAAAGTGGGCAACTGCGATAAAATGTTCTTGAAATAGTTCATTAGCATGTAATGTTGTTAAAGTATTGGTTGGCCTTCGATCATTCTCACCTCGCTAAATTTGGCTCTCTTTGCAAAACTTTGACACCGCTGTCATATCCTGTCAAGATGGCTAAAAATAGATGCGTCACACCACGGCTACGATGAAGAGCGGGTGGATCAAACCTGCTTGTACGTTCTGCAGACGTTTGAATGAACTTATGAAGCTGTCCTTTACAGACTGAGGTCCCTGAATGCAACATTGCAGTGTTTTACTGTTTCCTTCTCGCCACGTTTCACTTTGCTTCACAGCCGGTCTATAGAAATCAAATACAGCCGTTGAGATCACAGGTACACGTGAACTCAATACATTTGGAACTTTCATGGGGAAAGCTGTAAAGTCGCACTTTTGACGCTCCGTTAGGCCACACCTCCACCTCTTCAAGTTCGTCATTTTCCTGCCGTGATGAGGTCTTCATCACCAGGCATCCTGGCTCTGTTTGAGCCCCATCCTCCTGGATCTGGCGGATCTGTCTGATCCTGAGGAGTAATGATCTGTGAGGATGTCGCTGTCACGCTTGTTTGTCTGGATCTTCAGAGGATCTTTGTACTCTGCGGCCCTAAACCACACCCTCCTGTGAATGATCGCTGCAACCGCACACTGCTGCCTGAGCACCAGCTCACTTCCTGACTTCAGCAGTTTGTGTTGCTCTTCTTCAACTTTAAAGAGTCAAGGAGAAGAGGTCAAAGGTCATCATTACAAAGTGATCTTTGATGTTGATGAAGGGTCTGATTATTATTATGGGGCTTTCCTTTGCGCCGATTGCAGCTCTTCACAAACACGGACACTCTCGCCACATTCGTACAAAAAAATGTGTTTATGTGGGTTTGGGATTAGTCTGTTGTTGGTTCTGCTACACACTGAAGGCTCTTCTCTGTGTGAACCGAGTCCTTCACGTCTCAAAACCCTTCTCCGTTGGTACAAAAATATTTGTACCTGACGCCGTTTGATAAGACACGCACAATATCCTGCTCCTTATCAGTGCCATAATCCGGCTTTGGCTGCACAGCGGCTCTCCAGCACTCACACGGGGCCTTCACAAACTGCTACAGCCCTTGTGCTATTTTGTGGATGACCCCCCCCCCCCTCCTTTCTTTGACGTGTTCTCCCTACCATGACAAAGGTGGATAAAGGTGGAGAGGATTTCATGTAATCCATGGACACCAGTGAAGATCACAAATCATTGAAGAAAAAAGGTTCAGAGCTCCGTCTGGTGGGGTCATCTGGACCCCACTAGACACCACAAAGCACAGGGAGTCTGCAAGGTGAACACACACGCCGCCAGCGCCCACCCCCCACATACGTGTCCGTTGAAGCGCAGATGTGCAACAGTCCTCCAGCTTCAGCTGCAGCGGCTTCACTTCATCCAGAGGCGTCATGAAGCTTCAGCATCTGATCTGACCAGGATGCTGTGAGCGTCTTAGGATGAAATCAAACATTTATTCAGTGTATCAACTGATTAAGTTCTGTCCTGTTTGGTTTTTTTTTAGCTTCCGACGTACCAACCATTGACTGTATATAAGAACTGGACAGAGGGACCCCTCCCCTCTGGCGTTCCAGGAATTACCTGCTGGTTCCCAGAAGCCAAATTCCCAGACTTCTTGATAATCCTCTTTTTTATGGAAGTTCTAAACGGACCAATCAAATCCCTCCATAAAATTCTCGTGAGTCTGTTTTCAACAAGCTCAGTCCTGATTGGTGAGAGTGGTTGCCATAGAAACGTTGACTCAAAATGACTCGGACCAATCACTGCTTACTGACCGTATCATGAAAAAATGGCCACTGAGTTGACTTCAATTGGTTGAAGCTAAAAACCCTCTTCTATGGGTGACGTCACACTCGCTCCCTCCAGCTCTTTTATACAGTCAAAGGTGCCAAATTAGACTCTGGTGACCAACGGATGGGGGGTATGGGGCGCTGACTCCGCCCCTGAGAGTTACCGCTACTAACCAAACAGTGAAAGCAAGTTTTTATGATTGCTTTAGGACTCTTTTCTAAACTTTTCCCCCAGCAAGTATTCTGGAAATTACAAAGTTTTTAAATGCATTACTAGGTAAAGGAGTTTTTGTTTGTTTTTGTTGGTAAATGAGTTTAGTTGTTGGTTTTTGTTTGTTTGTTTGTAAAAAAAAAATGGTTGAAACTCCTCTTAATAGTTGATATTTCTCCAGCAGATCCTCTGGATTCCATGCTTCTGCTCTCTCAGACTTATTTCCTCCCGTCGTTTCAGAGGACAGTTTTTCTTTGCAGACTTGTTTCAATATCTGCTCTGTTTTCTCACATTTGAAGCCTCTGAGGCTTCGCCTGCAATCTCAGAGGACGGCCGCGTTCTTCATGCAGCTGCAGCCGAACTGCAGGTTGTGTTCTAATATTATCCTCTGACTGGAGATTAGCTCTAATCTGGCACCTGCTCAGTCCTCTTCCAGCTGACATGTGTTGTTGTTTTAGTTCCACCTCAGTTCGGACTCATAATCTGAAATAATCTGCTTGATTTTTTTTTTTTCTCTCTGAGTGAAGGAGCACTTTGTGAATGCAGACGAGACACTGTGAGGCTGCTGCAGCTCGGTGCTGAGCTGTTACATCTTGGTGCCATTGTTGTTGGGGGGGGCGGGTGTTCCACTAAATGAGGACATGCCATGCTGGGTGGCCTGGAATAAACTCCTGGCTGTGCTCCATGTCGGCCTGTTAGCCTCTCCATCACGTTCTCTGAAGCTGCAAACTGAAGCGGCAGTTCGGGCCCAGACCTGTTAGCGGTCTGTTTGCTCACATTTCCCTTCCAAACGGAAAGATGTCTTTGTTTGAGAGAGCTGACTCCATCAGATGATGTTTCTTCTGTGGAGAGTTGGTGTGTGGCTGCAGCTGAAGGTCAGGGAGACACGGCGGTCCAACAGTTTCTACCTCTGCTCGTCTCAGATGTGGTCTGAAGTCCTGCGTTCTGTTGGAACGGGGGGAACAACCGCGGGCCTGAATTGGAACCGGTTTTTCCGTCTGTGCTCCAGCTGTGAGCAGAGGTCAGAGCGCTGCTCGTCGACAGGATGGAGCCGGGGATGTTTCTGGGCAGAAGGTCGGGCGCGTCCAGGCGTCCTCTGGGAGGAAGGAACAGATCATGCAGTTCGGGGGCCTGGCATTCTTCTTTGAGTCCCTCCTTCCCCTCATGTGACACAGATCTGAGGCTGTTATCAGCTTGATGATGGACTGCTATCTGAATGTGTCTAATCTGAACGACCCTGGCGGAACAGTGGAGCTGATAAAAGTTCACACTTTTTTCCTGCATTTCCTCGTTCATTGACGGTTCCAGCACAGCTCCTCGCCTTTAAAAGGAGGCGGGGTTTTCTCCATGTCTTCTGTCACTAAGCTGCTCCTTCAGTCTTTTATTTAAGACATGAATGGCTGTTTGTGGAGCGCCACCTTTCAATCTTTGTCCCCTTAGGTGGGGCCCCGCCCTGCAGTCATCCTCCGTCAGGTGGGTCATGTGATTAGTGGGTGTGTCTGTAACACCACGCAGAGATGTCATGGAAGGACTAGTTGTTTCCCAGAAACCCGTCCGTATGATGATGATGATGATGATAGAGACCTGAAGTGAGGAAGCTTGCTATCTTTAGGTTTGAGCCATAAAACCGAAATGAGAGCAGATCTGGATCAGATCAGAGATTATGGTACCAGGCACTTTGGTCAGGGTGAACCTCGCCCCCCGGAAACGCACGGGCAACCTTTCTGCACGCTTTCCATCTCCATGGAAACAAGGATGTAACAAAACAAGCTAGTGTTGTCGTTTTATTAGCACGACGCTTGCACATAGGCGTGCATGCTAAACAGCTTCATCAGGAACTTCTTCCTGGAAATCCTTTAGGCTCCATTTGAGCTCTCAGCTCCTTCAGGAGCTTCATGTTGGTTTTTCCTGGTTAAGAAACTGTCACATGCTCAGTAAAAGAGCGTTGACGGCTGCAAATCCAGAAAAAAAGCTATTTTCTTTTGGTTTAAGAGGGAACTTTGGCGTTTCACTCCATTTTATTGCTTTTCCAACATTATTTTAAAATGAGTGAACAATATTAACAATATTCTGCTCAAATAATTGATCTTTCTGGATTTAGTGATCAAATCCCAACTGGGACCTGTCTGTGAGTTTGCATGCTCTTCCCGTGCATTCATTCGTGGGTTTCCCCCGGCCACGCCATCTTCCTCCCACAGTCCATAAACAGGCTTCATAGGTGCATTGCTGACTCTAAATAGTTCCAAGGTGAAGGTGTGGCTGTGAGTGTGTGATTGTGGGCCTGCGACATACCAGAGACCTGTCCAGGGTGTCCCCCGCCTTTGCCCAACAGAAGCAGGGTTAGGCTCTGGCAGCCCTGTGACCCCGAAAGGGATTTAAATGGATGGATTCATCTCCAGCATTATTTAGGGTTAGCTTTTTGTATTTATTCAGCAATATTCAAGTCATTTGAGCATATCTATGTTTTTACAGGAGATGACGGTTTTTAAATTTAGAAACGATGTAATATTTAGTCCAGGAGCCGGTCGTCCTGCTGTCTTCCGTCTTCTCCTCGTGATCCTGAAGCTCACCGATGACCTCTGTTGTTTTTCTCTGCAGCTGAAGATCTCCTTCAATGAGTCCAGCCTCCACAGCACGTACGAGTATCCGTCCGAGAGCAGCGTGTGGGACAGCGGAGGCGAGGAAGAGGAGGAGCAGGAGGAAGAGCCGCCCAGCATGGTGGGACGCATCCACATCCCACGCCCCAGCATCATCACCACGCCAACCCACAGCACAGCAGCAGCAGCGGTGAGATGTGTTTCCGATTCCACAACTGGTGCTTGAACGGAATCAAGCAGAAACTTCTTCTATTTGATCTTTTAGAGACAGGGGGGAAAAAAATGATCCCAGAAGACAGTTTAGTTGATGTTTGTGTGGGGTCACAACATGAGAGGGAAGTCCCTCCATGAGAGCGCCGCAGTTCTGTGGAAACATCACGAAGCATCATTCAGACGCAGACCTGCAGCTCAAACAGGCATGAAAATTCAAAGGAGGTGTCTCATACTCCCCATCAGGAATTCCACATCACTTCTAGAACAGGAACATTAACCAAAATAAAACATTTTCAGTAGAGGTGACAAATCCTGCACACAGGTTTGAGGACAGAGACCCCTTCTGGACAAAAGATGAACTTCATCTAAATCTGCATCCATCAGGATTCGAGAAAATAAAAACAATCCTTTAAAAAAAGGAACTAAACTAAGATATTTATTATGCATTATTTCTGTTGCTTTCATGAGTCACTAAAATAAATTATTGAATAAAAAAGAAGAACAGAAATGTGTTTAGAAAAAAAAGATTTTTTTCTAATACTTTAATTCAGGGGATTTTTTTTAAATCTCCACTGTTATTATGTTAATATAAAGCAATAAATAAATTATACCAATAGTTGTTTTTTGTTTTCGTTTTACATACAATATAATATATTGAATACTACTGATACGACTAAAGCAGAATGTGCATTTATAAATGTATTAAATGGCTTGTTAGAGAGTAAAGGCGTCATCAGAAACTAACCGGCCTGTTTTCGGTGGCGTGCAGACCTTTCCAGCTACGTCCCCAAACACTCGGTGGACTTCAGCTCCTGGCAGGAACACAAACACGACGACGACGCTCACCAAGTGGATGCGGATGCGCAGACGACGGAGGAAGTCATGGTGAGCTTCTATGTCAGCCTGGAGGTGCTGGATGTGTCGGCTCCTCAGGGCACTTTTCTGAGGACTAGAACCTGATTTTGTTCGTCCAGCTGAGATGTTTGAGAGACGTGTGCTCCTAGAATCCAGAGCTTTCCTCTAAAATAACTGAAAGGTCCGACAGTCCAATCCAGGTGAGGACAGTCTGTGGGGAAACACAATCTTTGTGAAATGATCAAGACGTTTCAGCTCCAAACATCTGTGGACCACTACTGAGATAAGAGTGGGACGCAGTGAGACTATGAAAGCCAGGGAACACTGGAATGCAGGAAAATTCCGTGTTTTTTCTGAGTTTTCCTTCTGGAATGTTTTTATCTTTTGTTTTCGTTACGGGCTGCATCCGTACAGCTGATCCACACACTGAAAGTTGATGGAGGAGAGAAAACTAAACCAGAGAACAGGACAGAATTCATCACTGAACATATCACATTGTATTTATATAGAACGTAACACAAAGAGCTTAACACCAGAACAAAAACATAAAACAAGCACAACAATATAAACCTTAAAATAAAACCCCCGACCCACACACAACCCCTAATCCCATTCATGCCTCCCACCTCTTAAATGATGGAGGTGAACATTTAGGAAAGAGGCTGAAAGCAGAACTGTCTGATCTTTTTTTTGACAGCATTTTAGGAGGAGCAATGTTTTTGTTTTTTTAAATAAGATGGGGGGATCAGTAGTGTCTGAAAGCAGCAGCATGAAGCTGTGGTCCTGTGGTGGGGAGGGTCCTCGGTGCTGGGGGGTCTCTCCTCATCCCTGCATGGACAGACGGCAGATTTGAAGGGGAGACTGACGTTTTATTGTGAAAGAAAGAATGACGGCGTTTGTGTTTCCTGTCTGCAGCTCACGCCGGCAGACAGCTCCTCCCTGTCCGACTACAGCAGCGAGCCGGCGCTTTACTTTTGATCCCTGCGGCCGACGGTGCTGCCTGCACCCCCGCCCCAGCCGCTCAGCAGGTCAGGCGGCGTTCCCGTCGGCGCTGCCGGCTCTCCACCTTCTCCTGAAAGCAGCTGGGCTGTTTGCCATCCGGGACAGTTGACCTGTCGCCTCCACCGCCATCACCGCGCCCGGCGCCGCCTCTCTGGACGCTTCCTGCTGGCTTCAAGCCTCAGTTTCAGGTGTGATGAGAGGAAGCAGCTGCTGTCGGTGTGTGATGGAGTCCGGTGTTACCATGGAAACACGGCCTTTTCTCCCTTTTCCTCTGAGATCCGGGGGACATTATTGCTGCCGAGGGCAGATTGGATGCAGGACCAAAAAGGGTGCCAGTTTTCGTTTTTGTTTCAGCCAACAACAGGTCTGCTGGGGGGCGGGGTCAGTAGCAGCTCTCATATCCCGATGAATGCTGGAAAAAGTGCCCTTCGCCAATCCCGAGTGCGTCCGAATGGAGTCCCTCCCCAGCCGTGGTGGATCTGCAGAGAACTCCTCCACGTCTTCAGTCGTGAGTCGCGTTTGAAACGAGACGCGTCATCACTCCCACATTCCAGAGCTCCGCCCATAACAGGGGGGGGGGGTTGTGCAGGCAGGACGGTGTGTGAATGCTTTTGATAAATGTTCTTTTTTTTATTCTGTTGTTTTATATGCAAGAAATGCACCGAGTCTCCAGATTTTGTTTTGTTTTTTTAAATCATGTTGCCAACGGATGAAGGGCTCGCCGTCAGAGCCTCCTTCCCTTCGGCCAGTATTGCTGTACAGTTTCCCGGCAGGGGGGTGCGTTCCTGCTGGACATTGCTGTTGCCCCCCTCCCTCAGTGTCGAGTCGATCTGTGGTACCTCTGTGCTGTCCGATGTCTTTGCACTGTCTCGCTTTTAGCTGAATTTTGCACCTCGGGAGGAAGAAGTCGGGAAACGTGCACCTAAAGGATGAAGGTTTTCAGCTGCAGCTCCTCGTCTTTAATGAATCGTCTCTCAATGAATCAGGTGGTCGTTGTTCACGGTGATGCGCTGCCGACAGCTGCCTTTTCGGATTCCAGATTTTCCTAATTCTTCTTTCTTTGACCTCTGCCACATACTCAAAAAAAAAATCACTAACTTTGTACACACCCGGTGAAAACAAATATTGGACATAGTGGATACAAAAAATGATGACATCGTAGCGGGTAAAACTCTCAAAAACAATGAATGGAGCCAAAATCTCAAAATCCATGAATGAGACCAAAACGCACGTGTCAGAGACATCCAAAAGAAGTTTTTAAATTATTATGGGGTGGCAACAGGACCTACAGCTTGGCCACCATTTAGGGGCAAAGTGTGTAATTTGGTGATTTTCACATTTTTATCCAATTTGGGGAACGAAAACGATTGTTCAAACGCTCCTTTTTCCAATTTAACACACGCCACAAGGTGAAGGCTGCATCCAAATTCCTTCACTGCTCACGACTTGCTGCACTGTGTAACGCCGCGTTCGCCATTTTATAGTGCTTCTCCAATCTACAATCCCAAAATCCAGCGCACTAGACGTTTCCCAGAAGTCTCTGCCAAGAACCAGTGTGCATCGATGCTCACTACTATAAGACCACAATGCATTGCGTTTGAACGATTGTTTTATCTGACTTAGGTGTGATCATCAGGACACAGTGGATTCGTAAATATTTGTCAGGTTTTTACTTTGTGAAATCGGTGATGTCGTATTTGCCGTTTAAAAAAGGAAAGTAGTGAGGAACCACATCCAAAGTTCTGTTGACCTTTGACCTCAGGAGGAGGTCACCTACTTTGAAAAAAAAATGTTGGAAATAAAGTTTGTAGATTTTGATCAAACTCGCCATAAGGTCGTTTCCCTGCTGCTCGCCAGTTTTGTTTTGTTTTTTTAACCAGAAAATGTAAAACGTGAATCTCTGGCTCAAGCTGAACAAAACAACATAACATACAATATGACTGTATTAGGAAAGGGGGCGTGGCTAAAAAAAAAAAAAAAAACCTTTGTTGCCAAGGAAATCCAAACATTTACTTTTGCAGATTCTTGTAAAAATAACTAGACCGGTTCGTCACCCCCCAGGAGACCAAAACATTAAATGGTTGCTATGGAGATAAAAGTAATGGAACGCCACTACTTTGAAGTTTTTCCTTTTCCACGAATTTGTCATGTTCAGCTCTGACCAGGGTGGCGGAGGGGGGGAGCGAGGGGCGTGTAGCAGCAGTGAGGGCGGGTCAAAAGCGGGCGGTGGGGGCAAGTATCATCTGCGGGCCATCCAACGCCACTCGCACGTTTCATTTTCCTCGTTTTGTCTTCAGTCTGACTTGGAGCAAAAAGGCAGGTCCGAGGTTCAGCTCCGATCTCCGACACCAGAAAAGCGCCGTAAATTGTGCTCAGAGTGCCACGCCAACCGTTTCCGTCAGAGGGACGCATTTTCATCCCGCAGAACTCTGCTGAATGTTTTCTACAATCATCGCTTTCAGGTCGTGAAGTCCACAGGCGGACCCGAGCTCCTCAGACGCAGCAGGTGTTTGCTGATAGTTGTTGAAGAATGTCAGGGGTTTCCCACTGCAGAGTGCAGGGTCACCTTCGTGTCTCTTCTCGTCTTTAAAGCTGCATCGCAGGACATCTGCTCACTGTAAACCTCTTGTATTCATTTGGGAAAAAAGATGTTGCACTTGTACAAAGAAAAACGGAATAAATAGAGAAGTTGGAAGAAAAGTAGTGATGAGTCCTTTTTACTGAAGAAACACGTTTATTTAAATAACCTCAAAGAAATCAGTGACATATTTGACACGGCGGCTGAAGGCGAGCGCCGGCACATCCGTCAGGCCCTAATGCTCCTTCCTGCGCGGCTCTGTGGCTCTGCTGAGGTTCCCTGCTTCCTGCTTCAGGACGCTCAGCAGAGACTGGGAACTCTCCAAGATCTACAAGACAAACAAAAGACCCCCCCCCACCCCATGAGTCACAACTGAGCTCCACAGACAGGAGTCTAAACTAAACACTACAAATCTAAAAACCTAGGTGGGAGGGGTCAGCTGGTGAGTCTACTTTGACCGCATCACTGTTTCTGATTTTCACCAGTTTTACTCACAGATGTGAAAAAAAAGAGATAAAAACACCAAACATGAGGTGTGGTCTGTTTGTAAAGCAGAAACCTGGTTTCTGGAAGCAGATTGGAGGATTTCCCTCCTGTCATGCTTGCAGGACTCTGCTGACAGGAGCAGTTGGGTTTCCAGGTGACACCGTGGAGGAAACCTACTTCCTGTCGTGCAGATGAATCCATGAGCTGGTCTGGACGGGAGGCTAAAGGAGGCTCTACCGGCCTTCACGCTGGTCTGCAGCAGTCAAAGACAAGTGCCGACCACCGACAGTAAAACAAGAACCGGACTGGGTGACTCCTCCCCCCTGGCGTTCCAAACAGGAAGTACCTGCTGGTCCCAAAAAGCCAAAATCCCATAGACTTCTATTGAGAAATAAACCGATGTTACTCTGTCATTATGTTGGCCAGAAGAAACATTCTTTCCCTGCCGCCTTTTATTAACATGTTCTTGCTAGTCCTATTTTTTCTGTAGCTCAAGTTATTCCAGTTATAAACTGACCAATCAGATGCCTCGACAGAAGTAGGCGGCCTCGCATCGAACGTCCGAAGCCTTTTACAGTTCTCCAGAGCTTGGTTTCAGTTTAGCGGTTGGCGCTTAGAGAAAGTAGTCGATTGTGGACACGTGACGGAGTGACATGACATGCGCCAAGAATGAGGTGGAGAGAATCCACTGGTTTTCCAAAATAAAACTTCTGTTGGAATCAAAATAAAATTTGTGGATTTCCTTCCTATTCTCCGTGGCCCGGTACCAACCTGCCCACGGATCATCGGTGCTGGTCCACGGCTCCAGATTGGAGACCACGGCATTAAATCATTTTAAGACGTCACTGCAGTAATGTCTGAGCTGGAATCTGGATCTAAACTGTACGGCTGGATTGCCCTGATGTTGCTCACCCTTTTTGTTGCACCGCTAATGCTAGTTTGTTGTTATGAGGGGCTGTAAGCCAACGGGAGAGAGTGTAAACAACAAAGGCATCATGGGAAATGAAGATAGGCTTTCTCAGAACCAACTGTTCTGCCCAGAACTCGTATGTGTTTTTCTGATGAACTCCTGCTGCTGCAGAAACTATATGTCCACGGGTTTGGACTGCATCATCATCATTTAAAGACCTCTGAAAACACGCCTACAATAAATCAACATATAATTGGGGTGGGGTGTTTTCTGGACCACGCCATCTTCTTTCTGCACAGATGTTCCGTGCACTGAAGCATCTTCTGCCAAAGTGACGGGTCTCTGCCGACGCAGCAGTTTTTGTTCCTCGAGCAGGGCGTTTGGGAGGGTGTTTGCAGTGATCACCGCCAGCACGCGGGGAGGTCAGCATCAGCGTGTGGGATGTGCACCATCTGCAGTTTTTGCTAAACCATAACAACAGGATGCATGATGGGAATGCAGGCAGCAGATGACATCCAGCCTCTCAGGAACACCAAACGTGCTGATAAGTTTGGATGAAATGATGCGAGTGACTCTGCAGCGTCTCACAGCACTTTGGGAAGAAGACGCAAACATCAAGCAGCCTTTTCACAAAAGGGCGGCTGAAAAGGTGAATCCGATGATGAAATGAGCTTCAGCCTGAACTTTTTGCAGGGTTTAATCTATTCCAGTGTTTTCCACTGCAGCCACAACAAATGTTTCCCAGAGTTCCTTGGGTGGAGAGTCCTCTTTATGAACATTTCTGATATGAAAACAAACTATTTCTAACAGAAATGTTAAAGATAAACTTTATTGACGGTGAAGACAAAAGCATGACAGGGATGTAGGCACCCAGCGTGTTTTTTTTTCTACGTCTGAAATAAGGTGTTTTTTTAAAAGGTCTGCTTTGATTCACAACAATTTCAGAAATCAAATACTCAGAAATGCCGTTTCAAGCTTAATTTTCTTTTTTTTTTATGTCCTCTATCAGATAAATGCTACAAGAACATGTGAAAATACACGATTTTTCATCAGAGATGATCTTTAACTTTGGGGTTTGTGCCTCCTCTTCCTATCATTTCTGTTTTAAATCAGTTAAAAACTAAATACAAAGACAGTCTTGGTTATTGAAATGACGAAAACTCAAAATAGAAATTGTTTACTCTAGTATTTCGTCACATAGTTGTTGGTTTTCACAGCTCTTTTCACAGACATGTGAACACCTCAAGGGGTTTGGCTGCAGATGCACACATCTGGAGGTGGCTCACCTTGGTGTACGCCGCCTCCGTCTCTGCGATGGTGCGGTCGAACGTGGCCCGAGCGGCCAGCCTTTGAGCCAGACTCTTCTCCACTCGGCTCAACTTCTCCGACAGGATCTGGATGTCGTGATGCAGCCGCTCCTTCTCCTCTTCCTCCAGCTTGATCTGACGGTTCAGCTCCTCCCGTTTGGAGTACAGGTCCTCGATGCCTGAGGGGCAGAAGTTTCTGTGGGTCTGCTGCTCCCCCCAAAAGAAACACCCTTAAACCTGCACCGCCTTTACAGTATCAAAGAATTTACTGTTAGATTAAACTCTTATTTTAATTTCAATGTAAGACAAAAAAAAAGAGAAGCAATAAGAATTGAGAATGCTTTAAGGTCTTTGCTGTCACCAATTCTGAATCCATCTTTGATTTGATTTAGGATATTACAAATATTGATTGCGTTTGATTAAAAGAAAAGTAATTTCACGAAACAGTTTGTTTAGCACTAGCCAGATTTGTGCATCTCTGACATCCATTTTTCCACAAAGCATACCTGTTTTTAAGGGTAAATTATAAAGACATAATGTCGGACATCGACAGGCTAACTGTCCAACGTGCTGAAGATAACAGCAGCCATGACTCACGTTTGCATTAAGTCAGAGAGTTTAACCTGGTTAAACTGGGTGAAGCTATAATCTTTGGGATTTAATGATGTGATGCAAAACCTTCTGATAAATGAGGGACGAAACAACAAAACTCGATGGATTTACGGAAAATGAATGAATCCAGGAGTCTCCAAACAGGGGAAACAGATCATCATGTCATCAAAACCTGCCACGGACAAGGTTATCTCATCTGTAGTTATATATCGGACAAAAACAAATACACTAAATTATTCATACTTTTTTTAAGTCTGTTTAGAAAAGGAAAATTGGAAAAGTCGCTCACATTTGACCAGCTCGTTGTTGTAGGTCTGCAGGGCGGCAGCTTGTTGAGTCATGTCCGCTGCTGCTAGCTAGCAAAGTAACGGCCGCTTCTGAACTCTCCCGCCGTCCTGGCGCTGCTCGGTGCGGGTGAGGAGCTAACGCGCCATCGATGCCTCTGAGCTGAGAGGCGGAAAACGTCCGGACAGATTCAGCCTCCTCCGCTGGGCCGAGGTCCCCTCCTCATTCAGGACAGCGGGGCTGGAGCGATTTCCCGGTCAGAATAGAAACTTCTTCTGCGGTTAATTTACATGCATGATGACGGACGGGATGGTGGTGGCGCCCTCCCGTGGTCTTTAGTGGAAACGTGTTCTGCTTTGGCTTTTCATTTAACAGTGGTTCACAAAATGAAACATTTTAAATCTGACATACCGTGCTTTAATTTTACTTATAATGAACCCCCTTACCCAGTTTTATGAATTTCACCAACCTGATTTCAACAATGAACTGTTTTCATGAAAACATATCAATATTTAGCTTGTCTAGAGAAAAAAATAAATCATCATAGTTTACATATTTTTTTTGCTGTAATTTAGAGGAAATAACTATTGAGTTTTAAACAATATTTTACTCAGCAGCAACAACTTTTTGCACAAATTCCATCCATCAATTTTCTTAACTTGCTACATCCCTTTTGGGGTCATGGGGCTGCTGGAGCCTGTCCCAACTACAACTGGGCAAAGGGGAGGTACACCCTGGACGGGTCTCCAGTCTGTAACAGGGCTACACAATACATTTCACACTCTTACATGCACACCTAGTGACACCTGAGAATCACCTTTTAACCCAAGAAGTAATTTTTTGGACTGTGGGAGGAAGTGACTGGGGAAAATCATGCGTGCATGGGTAGATAAATATAAATAATAAATATGCCGTATATACTTATACTTATGCCGTATACTTATATAATACCTTACTACTTTCTTACCGTCACAGTCCCATTCAAACATGCACACACGCATTCGCATTCACACACTGATGTCGGCTCCGCTGACAAACACTGGAACCAACCTATAACCACCAGGAGCAACGTGGGGTTCAGTGTCTTGCTCAAAGACACTCTGACACAGACCGGGAACCAAACCTGCAATATTCCAATCAGAGGTTGCCCGCTGTACCTCTACAGGTACATACAGTTCTTCTACGGAGGAAGCTAATTTCAGCCGCTGGTATTCGGGACCTCGTTCTTTGGGTCTTGACCCAGAGTTCGCGGCCATAGTTTGAGAATTGGAACGAAGATCGATTGAAATTGAGAGCTTTGCTTTTTGACTCAGCTCTCTCTTCATCCCAATGGATCGGTACAGCGACCGCGTAACTACAGACGCTGCTCCGTTCTCTCACTCATGAACAAGACCCCAAGATATTTTAACTCCTCCACGGTAGGTAGCTCAAGGTACCTTTCTCCGATCAAGAACCATGGCCTCAGATTTAGTGGTGCTGACTTCATCCCAGTCACTTCACACTCGGCAGCAAACCACCCCAATGCACGCTGGAGGTCCTGGCTCGATGAAGCCAACAGGACAACATCATCTGCAAAGAGCAGAGAGAAAATCCTGTGGTGGCGGCTATGTGAACCAAGCTCTCATACAGAGACCGGACAGCCCTCAGTAAGGCTCCCCGGACCCCCTACAACCCTAAGATAAACTCTAAGAAGAGGGAGAGTGTCTGGTCACTCCTACACCAACACCCCCGCAAAGCCAGCACCAAACACCCGCGCAGTATGATAGATAGAGGAAATCTGCCCGCTGGGCACAGACATCTGCCACCCGGACCAGAGCCAGCAGCACTGCTACAGGGGCCCCACTTGCCAGAGAGCAGGAAAGCGCAGGAGCACAGAGGTACCATAACCGTTCAGCCTGGAACTTCCGTTCGAGGTCCTTTCAACTGAAGGTAATGTCACACTACGGTAACCCCACTTGGACAAGTAGGCCCCAGCCCAGCCAGAGGACTACCCCCCTTCTTTCGCCCCTTTTTTCCCCCTTCAAGTTCATAGCTGTTGAAGCTGCAACGCTCAACCGGTTGTGTAGCTTAGCAGCAACTAAAAGCAAAGTTTTCATACTTTTATTGCTCCTTTTACAACCAGATTGCATTCGACACGTAAGGTTCTAACCGCAGGATGACATAATGGATCCTTAAGGATACAGTGGGACATCCCAACTTACCCGTATGTTTATCAGAGATGAAAGCATATATTTATCTTTTGAATGTGGTTGCTTTTAGTTTATTCTGTTTCATGACTTCATTGTTTTGACTCATGTTTATATACATAGGTCTTTTATGTCAAGCTCCTTGTGTTCTGCAGCATGTTAATGAAAGTTGCTATGTTAATAAAAGTATTCATTAAATGATTGATTGACTGATGTAAACCAAAAAAAACAAAAAAAACAAATGGCAATGTTTTTTTAAGCCATTAAGCATCCCCCCATAATAATTGGAGCCACCGTTTGCAGGGCTGGTCTTCCTGTCTGCTACTGTGTCCACCATCTTCTCTTTATTCTAGCCATCCCTAAGCACCGGATGGTGCTTTGGCTTTTTTCCCCTCAGTTAATGCTCCACAGTCATCCTGCCAGCAGACTGTTGATTCCTGAAAGATAACTTCACTGTTTTCTAGGGGCCACATGGCAACTCCTGGTCTCAGCTTGGAAACATGTGAGAGATGTAGATTCTGGGAGATTTTCTGCTCTCCTTTAACCTTTAGGCTTGTCTAACAAAGGTGACTGTGCTCAGAATGGGCTTTGCTTAAGACAAATAACCAGGAACATGTGATATCTTTTTTATAGTTTTGGACATTATTATGAATAAAAGTTTTTTAACCCTTGTGCTATCCCATGACCCCACCCTTACATTGAGGTGTTCTCCCTACCATCCCAAAGGTGGATAAAGGTGGAGAGGATTTCATGTAATCCATGGACACCAGTGAAGATCACAAATCATTGAAGAAAAAAGGTTCGGAGCTCTGTCTGGTGGGTCTAGATGACCCAACTCCCAATGCTAAAGTGCCTAGGATAGCACAAGGGTTAAAAAATGACTGGGAGTGACACTAAAGTTTTTATAAAATAAACGAGTCCTCCAATCTGTTGTATAAATTCAATTTATATGTATGATTCTAATCATTTTAATCCTCAAAATCTCTCCATACCTCCTGTTCCATTACAGTGTAGGTTGTGAGGTGTGGCAGCACCGAGCTCTGTTAAATCTCCTGTTAAATTGCACATTCCCATGAAAACAGAATTGATTATGGGCCTTTAGCATAATCAGTGGTGTATGCTAATAATGTAATGCTTCATTCAAAAAATGTATACATTCTTAACGTTTTTATTACATCTCCTGAGTCTCTGTTAAATAGGTCATGTATTTCATGTTTGTCTGTCATTTATTTAGTGTTTGGGTCTGGCATAAAGCTGCACTGAAGAGACAGAAAGCGAGGCCGGCAGTACATCTGCTTCAACAGAGAGGGCGCTCCAAACTCACGTTTGCTCTTCAGTGGTCGTTAATACATTTGAATAAGAGTCCATTATTTTATGTTTTCATGTTTTCATTCTCAAAGTTGGTCTTTTCATCAAAATGTGATGTAGTAAATATAGGATGAACAATGCCAGAACAAGACATCAACATTGAGACTGAGATACTTCTAAAAGTCAAAGGAGAATAGGAGAACTTTGGCGCAAAATTCCCAGCCATTTATGCCCAGAAGGAGAGATGCATGGACTTCAGTGAGGGTTAGACCAGTGGGGCTGCAGGTTGGCGCAGTGATTAGCACCCTGGTTCAAATCCCAGCTGCGTCCTTTCTTTGGAGTTTGGATGTGTTCCTTGTGCATTTGTGGGTTTTCTTTGGGCGGGCCTGCTACCTTCCAGTGTCCAAATACATCCTTCATAGGTTGATTGGTTTAAGTGTCCCTTGGTGTGTGTGTGGGAGTGATTGTGCAACAGACTGGCTACCTGTCCCTCGCCCAAAAGTAGCCAGGACAACGCTGTGACCCCAAAAGAGATACAGTATATAGCAGGTTAAGAAGATGGAGGGATGGTTAGACCAGTGTGTGTGTGTGTGTGTGTGTGTGTGTATGCGAGCGAGTTTATCCTCTATGGTGCTGTGTCTCTGTTATAGTATGTACAATTCACATTGGTGTTTTTTAGGAGTGATACTAAACAGCTATTTACATTCTTCCCTAGCCCAATTTGAACATGGTGTGTTTATAAAAAAAAGATGCTGATATGAGACATAAAACACAATCAGCGGTTGGTTAATATTTGGGGTTCCAATGTTTGTAAATCTGACTCTGAAAAAATCAGCGTCTCACCAGCCTCTAAGCTCAGCGGCACAGTCTTCTCGCTCTGATCCAGCTGTTCCAACAGATCCCATCTGTAAACGTATGATCATCCTTGACGGCCTGGATGAAAGCAGACTCGCTGGACTTCAACAACGCTCAGGTGGTGTCAGATGTCACCAAGAAGTGCTCGGTCAATGTCCGTCTGCCATACCTCATCTGGGGACAGCTGCTTCCCCTCAGCCCTGGATCGCTTCCAGGCTTGCAGCAGCCAATCGGATCCCTCCTTTGTGTGTTTCCAGGGTAACAGAGGCACAAGGCTTCACTGACTCCAAGAATGAGGAATGCTTCCAGAGAATATTCAATGATGAAGTTTAGCAGAATCATCTCCTACATTCAAGAGCATCTTTGATTTGTGTGAGCTCCCGTTCTGCTGGATCACTGCTGGGGTTTTGAAGGACACGTTGACCACAGAACAGAGTGGAGAGCTGCCAACAACCCTGACGGACCTGACTCACACTTCCCGATGGTCCAGACAAAGAGGAAGAAGAAGATGTACCAGCATAAACGGGAGAAGAGTTCAGAGGAGCTGACAGAGGCTGACAGGGAAGTTCTTCCGAAGGAAGCTGTGGAGGCTGACATTTGAACATCTGAGGAAAGGAAACATCATGTTCTACCAAGAAGACCTGGAGCAGTGTGGTCTGAATGTCATAGAGGCTTCAGTGTACTCAGGAATTTGTACGGAGATCTTCAGATGAGATTGTGGGATCTTTCAGATCTACATCTTCATCTGCATCTGAGCATTCAGCAGTTTCTGTCTGCAGTCTACATGATTCACGGTTTGAGTGCTAAGTGGAGCAAAGAGGCAATGAGAAATTCCTGGGAGAAGACAAAAACATGGAGCCAAATCCAAACTTTTTTAAAGGGCAGATATTGAAGTTCTCCAAAAAGACTCAGCTAGTTCCGCCTCTAGACATATTTCTACGCAACCCTTGGGGAGAGACACTGGACACCTAAACCTGTTTGTGTTTTCCCTTCATGGTCTTTCTGTGAATTCAAATCAGAGCTTGTTAGGAGGAATTCAAACAAAGCATTATTCCGAAACAGCTTAGGAGGTCATCCACAGCCTAAAGAAGTGAGACGTTCTGAAGACTTTCCTGATCAAAGTGTCAACATCTCCCTCAGTCTGATAAAGAAGAAGGAACTCTCAGTTCTTCAGGTGATGCCAGAGAAGGCTCTGGATGAGTTGGACAGATTCATGTTATCCTGTTGATGATGGTGAGATCAGAAGAGCTTCAGCTGTTAGAAAAAAGAACTCACTAAGTAAAGAAGACTGTTGGTTTGAAACGGTATTTATGTTGATTATTAAAAGTGTAAATATGCAACTTTTCATCCTGTTTTTTATTCAGTTCTAAATATGACTTCAATGCAAACATTTTGAAGTATTAGTTCTGCTGTAACTTTACTAAGAAAATGTTTTTAATTAAAATTTTATAGTTTTCTGTGTCTGGACTAGCTATGTTGAATTATAGAGGTATGTATCTCGTTTTGGGTCTTCTGGGTAATGCAGTTGAATCACTGGTGTTTGCATCTGATGAAAATGGTGTTTTTAAGTTCTTGTGATAATTTTTACATGATGGAGAATATGCATAAAGCAAAGGCTTAAATTTGCATTTCTGAGTATTTCTTTATGTAATTGGTAAATCCTGAGCAGGCCAAAAATTTCAATTTGAAAAAACGTTGTTGTCGTTACGTACAAATTACACTTCGTGGGCCACAAGCTCCCTGCTCCGCTCCATTCTGATGCGTCCACTTACAGACAAACAGATTCGTGTCTGTCTAAATTTTCCTCGTCTGAGCTGGAATCTGGTTAAAAACTGCACAGTTGATGGCTCCAATATTGCTCGCCACTTTTGTGGCACCAGTAATGGGGGGTTGGGGTTGTAAGGGGCTGTATGCTAGTAATAGAGAGGGTGAACAGTGAGATGATGGAAAGTGGAGGCAGGCAGAAACAATGTCCTAGAAAACGAATTTTTTTTCAAGAAAAAAAAGTTGTTTTTTTTTTTTTTTGCCCCAAAACGGCACAATTATAGTTATAGGTCCACTGAGAATGCTTTGAAAATGCTTGACTCCATCTGGTTAGAGAAGGAATTAAACCATTTTTCATCTGTGACGTCACACTCACTCGCTCACGATCTCATACACAGTTAATGATTGTTAGAATAATTCTGAATGACACTGTGATATCCCCGAAGAGATAGGGGCGTAAGAAAATGGATGAATGGATGGATGGGTTAACATACATGTACGTGATACGTTTGAGTGATTATTAAAGCCAATAAAAGTTCTTTTTTAAATAAAAAAAAAATCAAATTACCTTTAATTTTATTTTAGTTATTTCCAAGAACAAATAATGCTTTCTAACACCTGATTTAATAATTTAATGTAGTTGCCTTTTATCTGTTTAACACTAAATTATTGGAGATTTTTTTTAATTGGTTGTTAACACTGATCATTTATCAGCTATTCCATTGATAGCAAATCAATATGTGTGACGTACAGGCGGGTGGGCGGAGCTAACGTCCGGGCACCATGGCTTCGGTAGGAACCGAGGTGAGTCTGAGAGCTTTATCAATGTGTAGCTTGTTTCAGTCCCACATTCCAGTCTTTCTCGGGGGACGTGTGCCGCCTCCGCGTGAGGGGGCTCCGTGTGAATGGGTCATTTCCCGTTGTCGCCTTACCGTAAAGAGCCGCTGCTGGCCCGGAGTCTTCTGCTTTTGTGCTGGACCGGAGGGCAACTGAATGTGCAGGAAGATGCTGCGCCCCGAAACCTGAATGATGGCTGCTGGCGCGTTGTGAGCCTTTTGCTGGGGGTTTGTCATTCATGGTACAGAGTCACAACACCATTATGACGGCGTCCAGCTTTAGCGCTGCCTAATAAACTGCAAATACTGTGTGGTTTAGGGAATTGAGGACGTCCATTGTGGTCTGTTGCCGGCTTACAGCTAAATAACTGAATCCGGTCTCTAAGCTAACTAGCTGCGATGCTAGCTAGCAAATTGTTCTTTTTTTTTTTCTTCAAATCCCCTCCCCAAAGGTTAAATTATTTTTACGTTGTTGGTTCAAAAAAACCCAGACCTATCTAAAGTGTGTCTGGAATTTGACAGATAATTTTTCATTTGAGGGTGTTGGCCTCATTTGCTCCACTGTGTGTTGGCTAATTGATGCAGGCGAAATGAAGGTAGCACTGCTGCCTGCTGCTACAGCCTCTTCAGCACGGAGCTCCTCGGGCGCCTTCGTCTTTCAAAGCCACTCTCCTCGCTTCTATTCGATGTATTACATCGTTTATTTGAAGTTTTTTTCCGCTCTGCTATCTTGCTTTAGCCTTCTGCTGCTGTCCGCCGCCTCTTTTGTACCAGGATGTGGAGTTAGCACTCGGCTAGCTGCTATGCTGCTAGTTGGCACCAAAACCCTTTTTATACATAAACGGTGGGGGATATTTAAGCCCAAATCTGTCGTTACAAAATCACATATAAGTTCGGATCTTCAGTCTTTGTTTCAGTTTTAACAGCTTTAGTAGATGATTGATAGATGTGTTCAGCAGAGGTCGCTCAAGCTACAGCATGAGAGCCATTCAGGACAGCTGAGTGTCAGGGTTCAGCAGACAGAGATACCTGCTTTATTTTCTTCACATGCATGTATGGAATATGTATGTTGTTGGTGAAGCACAGTCTCTTAGCTTGCCGCAATGACAAAGAAAAAGTAGAAGAAACTAAAAAACAAGCTTACATATGGTTCCAGAGATGATAACACATCTGCTTGTTTATTTTTCCATTAATATCCCAAATTGGAATTCACAAACTATCCTTTTAAGTTGACGAAATATGCTTTTCTTGTCAGACAAGCATGAATTTAGGTAGAGCGGGATTGATCTATTTATTTAAAGACCTACTCCAGTGAAAATTGTTTTTGTTTTTTTTAACTTGTTCTTGTTGCATTTTTCTCATGATTGAGGACATATTTTAAGAAAATTAGGATTAAAAATGTTTTTTTTTTTGCATGTCTATAGTCAAATTGTGGTGAAACAGGAGCAAACCAAAAAAATGCCATTTAAAAAAGCTTTTAGTTACGTATAAACTACAATCGTCAGGCCACAAACTCCCTGTTCGCTCCATTTTGATGCATGGACTTGTAGACAAATAGATCCATGTACGTCTTTGTTTTCCTTGTCCGAGCTGCCATCTGGATCTACTCCAATGGATTAACTGTACGGCTTGGAAGCTCCAATATTGCTCGCCATTTTTGTTGCACCGCTAATGTTGGCTTGGGGTTGTGAGATGCTGTAAGCTAGTGAGAGAAAGTGTAAATAAATGAATAACAGTCCCACCCACAATTCAGACAAATTTCTAATGCGCTACTGTTGCTCCAAAAGAAAAAAAACCCACAGAGTTAAAAAACAAGAAAAAAAAGGTTAAAATCATAATAAAAGACCACTGGGAATGCTTTACTTTAAAATTGATCAAAGTGGATACGAGACCACGGTATGGTCCGGACCAGTCTGGTATTTTGAGTTTTTCCATTATAAAAGGGACTAATTAATTGACTGACTGAATTGTACCATTTTTGGGCCCCCATTGGCTGTGGATCCGGTAAGGTGGAGCTGTTGGACACACGTTGATTGGCTAATAGTCATTACGGAAAAATAAAAAAAACTGCCTGTGTTCCTCTTTGCTGCCCGTAATTTTCTCTCAAGCAACGCTAAATGCTTTGTACATACAAAGTACCAAAAGCCAAGTGGGGGGAGAAAATGAACTGCTGGATGACCTCCATTGTTGCTGTTGTTAGCTTCACCCCGCATGTGCCGTGACGGTCCAACTTTGAGTGGAAACGTTCTCCTGAATTGCCTGGACCATTCTCAAACAGACTGCTTGGTGGAAACGAGGCTCAGTCATCCAGTTGCAGAATTCACAGGGAGTTTCAACACCACAAACATTCATAATTGCTTCCTGATATGGCAAATGTAATCAAAAATGAACAACAAACTAGTCAAAATGAGTATATTACTTTTTCTTTTTTAAGCTTCAAAGAGAAAACTAACTACACCAAAAAAAAAAACAGAAAAAAACTTTTTCTCATTAAAAAACTAAAACGTGGATTCATACACCTGTGAAACAAAAATATTGCTGTAATTCAAATAAATTGGATAGTAAATAATAAAACAAAAGCCATTTTCCGCATTGTTAAAGTTATTTTGAACACTCATTATAGAAATGTGTAATCGTCAGCAGGTTGTTTTGATTTAAAAATTTATTTCCTATCATACTTTAAACATAACTGATGCACTGAAGGAACACAATTATAGCAAAAGCTTTCAAGTTTAAATGGGAACATAATTAAAGCAGAATGCCAAACTGCTTGATCAGTTCCATTTAAAATCAAAACATTTGTTCTACATAAATTCTAATGTTTTCAAGTTTTACAGAACAAAATTGACAAACATTTTGGTCCAACTTCCCACGTTAAAGAGCCGCTCCTTTAAAAAAAAAATTGGTGTGTTTTTAACATGTTTTTGTACAATTTTTCACATGATGGAGGACAAATATCAAGAAAATTAAGCTGAAAATTGAATTTCTGAAGATTTCTTTATTGGTAAATGGCGTATACTTGTATAGCGCTTTCTACCTTTTCTCGAAGGCCCAAAGTGCTTTAGAATCACAAACCAATTCACACACACGAACCCATTCACACACACAAACCCATTCACACAAGCTTGATTTGAAGAATTTCCATATAAGAACAAAGGAGTTAGACTGACTGTTTAGGACTTTTTAAATACGTTTCAGAGAAGCTTCTTTCTTGCTGTACTTGCAATTGTGTATGATATAGAGTTTTGTAGATCAAAATATACAATGTCATTTTTTTATATCAGATGATAATGATATATATCACGATATATTCCCAATACCTATATTTGTCAAATTTTGAACACTCATTATAGAAATGTGTAATCGTCAGCAGGTTGTTTTGATTTAAAAGTTTATTTCCTATCATACTTTAAACATAACTGATGCACTGAAGGAACACAATTATAGCAAAAGCTTTCAAGTTTAAATGGGAACATAATTAAAGCAGAATGCCAAACTGCTTGATCAGTTCCATTTAAAATCAAAACATTTGTTCTACATAAATTCTAATGTTTTCAAGTTTTACAGAACAAAATTGACAAACATTTTGGTCAACTTCCTGTAAATAAGTTAGGAACTAAAAGCAAATTCTCAGAATGTTTTCGGGTAGTTTAGATTGTTGCTGCTGTGCAGGTCTGACCTTTGTTGTTTTATCTGGAGCACCTATAGTTTATTTCAGTCTGAGATTGAACATGCTGGATGGCTCTGCTTCTGGAGATAAAAAACGGTTGGTTGTATTTCCAGTTTTAGAAGGAACATGCCTTCTGCACAATTGGCAGTGCACGTTACCTTTTTTTTGGTTAGATTTAAAATAACTGAAATACCCCCACACAGGGACTGAAATTTACTTTTTTGAGTCACTGGTCAACATATTTTTTTTTACCGACCAAGTTATAACACTATTTTACACAGAAAAAAGTAATATTAATTTATAAATGGTATGAGCAGGCTTAATGGGTCAATTTAATAATGGATACACTCAAAATATCAGAATGGGGGTATTCCAGAAAGCAGGTTATGTGAGTTACCACGGTAAGTTTGAGGCTAAGGAAGTGGATAACCTCAGCTTTCGGTGCCAGAAATGGAGGTATGTTTCAGGGTAGGCCTGCACAATATACCGCAAATTTATTGTTATCGCAATATCCAGCTCTGCAATATGCATATCGCAAAAGACGGTGAAAATCGCAATAAATGGTAAACCTTAAATATGTTAAAACAATCTTATGGCAGCTTGAAGCATTTAACAAATCAAATAAATCCCTTTATGCATTTGACCAATCGGATGGACGCCTTCAAGTTGTTGACCAATTGGATGGAGGCCTAATGTGTTAGATGTTTGTCACCTATGTCGATGAGGATCATCTGAAGTATAATTTTTAGACTGTTGCAATGAAATCCGAATAATGTTTTTGGTTATTTTGCTATTTGTTTATATACCGCAAATTATATCGTTATCGCAATATTAATCTCTAATATCGCATATCGCGAGTTTTTCTCATAACGTGCAGCCCTATTTCAGGGTATGTTAGGTTGCCATGGCAACTCATGCTCTGAACATAACCTGGTCTGGAGCAGGATTAGTTGAAGGTTAGTTTGTTTTCAGAGAGGTGAAGCAGCATGGCGTGTCCATTTGAAGATGATTTAGTGGATGAAGAAGCTCAGATAATACTAAGTTTGATAATTTGTATATATATATTCCCAAAGCATTTCGAATCGTAGTGTATTTGGAAATAAGATCAGAAACTCATGCATTTACTCAGTCCGTTCTTTTTCTCCAAGCAGAAGCTCTTTTTTTTTTGCTGATGCAGCTGTAATACTTTTTTGATGGGCGTATAATCTTCATACGCCGTCATTAAAATCTCAGACTCTCAGACTCCGTCTCACTGAAGTGTAGCGCTCTCTTTTTTTTCTACACACGTTTCCACGGTGACTCTGGTTATCGGCGATCCATTGAGAATGTCTTTATGTCCTTTTTGTGCACGTGCATAAACCCAGGGTTACCAAGTCGAACGTAACTCATGTCCGGTCTTTTGGAACCGACATACCCAGAGTAAGCAAGTTCAGGCGGACTTTAGCCAGAGTTCAGGGTTAAAGTCAGAGTAGTTTAAACTTTCCTTCTGGAGTAAACTCAAATTAAAACATACAAAAAAAAGACAAAAACAGATTTTCTAATTCTGCTTCCAGATGATCGCATTTTATATAAAGTCATAAAAAAAACAGCCTGAAAAAAGTATAACATTTTGGATTATTGTTATTTTATGTCATTAATATTAAAGGCGCAGATCTCCCATGAGGGACGGGGGTGGGAGGATTCAGCACATCTGACGATCCGTATTTATACATACTGCCTACACTTTCACTTTCTTTAACAAAAATTACAACTGATGGATTGTATTTAACAAAAACTATTTTATTTTCACATCTTCTGTGGATATTGGCTCCAACATAAAGTTCAACTAAATACAAGCTGTAAAAATGAGAGCTACCGCTAAATTCAGCATCTCGTATAGAGAAATAGTAGAACGCATGCGGCAGAGCGTTTTTGGTAGCAACAGCCTTGAAGCGGATTTTGTCGCTTGTGGGTTGATGCTCCAAGTGTAAAGGCACAACCTCAGTGATCAAAATTTCCTTTTTTATCTGCCAGCCAGGTTGGCTGTTAAATTAAAAAAAACCACCAACCAAATTATTCCATTATTTTTCAGCCTTGCGAAAGTAGCGCTATTTTGTTTCCTGCTGTTTTTCACATCTGCGCTTTGTGAGAGACCGGCGGACTGACTTTACTTGGAACAATGGAAGCGCTAGAAAGCAGAGAGCTGGAAAAATAAAATCTCAATTTCTCCCCAAATAAATCGTCTAAAACAAAAATTTCGACCAGATTGATTAAATCGATTATTTGCACAGCACTAGCGTCTAACAACACCGCTGTCTCCAAATCTGTCTGTTGCTGCTGTAAGTGGAGTAGCTTTATCCTCCAGTTCTAACTGATACTGTTAAAAATCACTGCATGTTCCGCTGTTTCATCAGCTTAAACCGAAGGCTACACAGGTGAAGTAACTGTGGGGGTGGACCATAGCTCTTGTCCATTTATCTTGTGTGCAGATGGTGGAGGCGGAGAGGACAAAATAAATTCACCAAAGAAAAGGAAATTAACATTACCCGGTACTAATTTTACGCAAACGTTTACTCGCCATGTGGCGTCTAACCCTCTAATTTTTACTTGCCAAAGAGGAGAAAATACTCGTGACTGTCAAGTGTTAATTTCTGATTCTTCAAAATAAAAGCCTATCGCGATACACTTATTCTACTATCGAGAAAAAGTTACATCCCAATATATTTAATTATCATTTTATCGCCCAGCCCTACTTGCAATAAGTGACAACAAGTAATTGATTTAAAGAGGTTTTTTTTACGAATCCATATTGCCATATTACCTATTACAAGAAACCACCATAGCTATGTTTTATTTATAAATAATAAGTCAGTAATTGATTGTTTTCAGGTAAATGTTATTTTTGATAGGGATACATGTTGTTACTAATAGCTCTCTGGCAATGTGGAGCTTATGGTTTACGGTTATGTCCAATGTTCAATATGCACAATAAATCGCAAATTTATCGTTATTGCGATATCAAGCTGTGCAATACGCAAATCGCAAAAGACACTGAAAATTGTGATAAATGGTTACCCTGAATGGGCTAAAACAATCTTATGGCAACTTGAAGTATCTAACAAATTAAATTAATCCCTTTATGCATTTGACCAATCGGATGGACACCTTCAAGTTGTTGACCACATGGATGGAGCCCTTTAATGTTAGATGTTGGGCTCCTATGTAGACTAGGGTTAACTCTTATTTAATTTAAACTGTTGCATTGAAATGGAAATTGTGTTTGGTTGTTCTGCTATTTGTTCACCGCAAGTTATGTTGTCATCACAATATCGATCACTAATATCACATATCGCAGGTTTTCTTCACATTGTGCAGCCCTAGTCTGAAGGATTTCAGATATATTCATATGATAGTTTTAAAGTGATACTTGTTCTTATGAGATCATTTGGTGTATTTTTAAAAAGGTCAAAGACAGTGTGATTGTTCAGTAAAAGAAAAGTTGTGCATTTCTAATAAAGAAACAGAAGAAATCCAAATGTTGTGTTACTGTAGACGCCTGAGTATCGTATCGGCCAATATCGGCTATCGGCCACAGTTGCAGGGGAAATATCGGTTATCCGTGTTGGCCATAAAAAAATCATATCAGCCTACGGATACTTAAACACATCAGATGCATACCCCATGTGTGCAGTATTTTGCGTGAGGTCAGTAAGAAGCCAGCACACGCACCTCACTAATGACTAGTGTGGCGAATGACACTGTGCACCGACATCATCCGTACGTCATAAGTGTGTGCAACTTCCATTAGCTTTACAAATACTTCACGATACACTTAACACACAGACGACAATAGTATGTCCCATTTTCATGACGTCCCTTGAAGTGGCTGTACTAGCATCAAGGGAAGTGGCAGATGCACCTGCGTTTCCCTTAAATGGTTTCAACATTCAGGTGCTCCTTTCTGTGACCCCTCATGGGTCTGGACAACCCAAAATCCTGCTGCACCCGTATGGATCAGCCTTCCCATACACTTGACTAAGCCTTTAGACAGGTAAGCCTGCTGTGTTCCGATGTTCCACTCCCCTATGGCCTGCTTAGCTCATCACAGTGAAGAATTTTTTCAAAATCATAAGTTCTGAATCTCTTGACAAGATGAGCCAAGTAAAGACTAATGAATAAAACTTAGCAGATTTTTTTCCATCAGTTTTGGATAATCAATGACAAATTTCCATAACTTACAGGGCTATTACTATCTGGTTTAATAGTTCTCTTTGTACAGCAGTTTCTAAACTTTTTGCGAAGAGCACATGCAAAATAAGTCTGACATTCACGCTTAGCTATGCAAGTTTATACGATCGTTTTCGGGTTCTGAATACAAATACATGGCCATTGAACACGTGTTGCCATTTAAACCAAGGTCAAACTTTAACCAATCAGAGGCTTGGATTTGGTAGTGACATTGTGAAACTTACTAAGCTCAAAACCTAGCTGGTCGTATCTGGTGAATTTAGACACGGACCTGACAACATGTGCTTTTGTTTTTCAAATAAAGATAAACCACAGCAACTCTTCCGTCATGATGTTAATCCAATTCCGCCGTTTCTGTTTTGTGCCCAAATCCTAAGATTTGCACCGCTTCAATGTTTCGCACCAAGCCTCTTCCAAATGTTGGTGGCGGACATGGACTAGCAAATAGTAGAGAAAGAAAATTCGATTAATGGTTAATACCTAATAGCTTATACTTTTTATCACACCCACAGAGCCATTCAGCCATTGACACACACATTCATACACTGATGGCAGCTCCACTGCCTAACACCAGCACCAACCTATACCTACCAGGAGCAACATAGGGTTAAGTGTTTTGCTCTAGGACACCTTGACACATGGAACCAAACCTGCACTTGTCTGATCAGAGGTCAACTGCTATGATCAGAAATTTTAGAAGCCCCTTACTGCTTGACTGATGTGAACACCATGGGCTGAACAAGCATTAAATGGCTCGGTTTGTACGTAGCTTTTTACAAAACAAATTCAAGCAAAAGGCAAAGTGAAGCTGGATTTGTATGCTTTGTTTTTTAAGTCATAGTTTTTCATGTGTGTTTTATTTACTTTGCCTGAGGTCTGCTGAAGTAATGGCGAGTCTTTGTGTGTGGTGGTTTGTTTGTAAGCAATGTCGGTTGAAGTAGCATAAATTCATCGAGTTTGTAGCGTACCGGCACCGATTTTGATAGATAAATGTTCTTCATATTTGATAATGTATGACAAGGTGGTGTACACGGAAAGTTGTATGCGGTGTTGTTTTAAGTTGAGGTTGATTGCGCATGGATTTGCTCTTTTGTCTTCTAACTTAATTTTGAATCCACGTTGGCACTTTTGGTCCACAGTGGTTTGTGTTTTTTCGAACAGTTGATTGTGTTTAGTAAGTGTGAGGCTCGTTGCTGGTTTGGTGTGGGCCAAATAAAAGAACCCTGGTCTACTTGAAAGCAAGGGTCTCGCTTGCAAATACTCTAACAATTTTACGGTGTTTATCTCTTCATGCGATGCTTTTGATCTTCCTGATTAAAGGACAAATTCCATTTTGGACTTAATTCACTTTTGCAAAACTTGAAGTTATGTTTAAATATAAGTAATAACAAAATAAAAGAAACAGGATTAAGGTTAAGTGGCCACCAAATGCATTTAACTAAAATGAAACAATTTTCTTGCCCAAAAATAAATGAAACTTTCTTTATTTAAATGAAAGAACAACTAATAAAACTTCAACGTGTTCACATTTTTGTGTAGTTACAACTGAACTTATAAACACGAATATAATGTTGGTCTTTTTTGTCTAAAATTCATTAAGCATGTTGTAATTATATATTTGTTCAAAGCTTGCTCTTGCACAAGCAAAAGACTTTTTTAATGATTTACAATTTAGAAAGAATGTCATTTTATGTGGTTTTTATGAGTTTTACATGAAATAGCATTTTAATAAACTGGAGTGAAAAACAACTACCTGGACAAATTCTCAACTAAATTAGTTGAAAATTATTATTGAAAATCATTGTAACTTTTAGGAAACTTTACATTTTTTGTGCATCAATTATTTCAAAAATTGCACAATCCTAGTATGGTGTCTTCCTGTATTAGCTAGTTGCAAATACATTTGTTTATTAGTTCAATGATAAACGAGACAAATTGAATCTATTTGTGTTTGAAAATGTTAGTCAACAACTTTTGCTTGCTGGTGCTAAACATGCATGTTGCTCCATAGTATATTCAGCAACATGCTGATAATGTTAGCATGCATGTTTAAACAATGAACATGTCTAACAAAGACTTGATGAAATGGCATCGCCCCGTCCTTCACAAGGATAGAAGTCTGCTCTAGCTCTATTGTTCAGGTTAAGGTCAGATCCTCTGTTTGTATGTGTACTAAAATTATTAAAAAATAATGAAAAGAATATGTGCTGTCAATCAATTGTAATGTAATAGTTAATCTGTGTTTACACTGTAGCATTGCAGAGGTTATATTTCTGTTCTGTTTGCATTGTGGAAATGACCTGCCATTGTGGCCTTTGCGTGTTGTATTGGTCATGGTGTACAAACATACTCTGGTAATTTAGAACAGACTTGTCATTGTTAAGGTATGATACAAAAGAAGCAGCTGGAATATCTTGATCTGCATTCCAGTCTCCTCTAGCATATCACCTGAGGGGGGAGCCTTTTTGTCTTTTGAACCATGTGGAACAGTTCTTCCAGTTTGGCTTCATACTGATTTATGACATCAAAGGGTTAGAAATTCTTAACAGATATTTTGTCAGCTGTCGAAGTAGCTAAATGAGCAGTAATTTCAGGCAGAGATGTGAAGTCTTGCTTTGAAATGTGGTATTTTTTCCTATTGATGTTTGGATGTTTTGGCAACTCAGATTTTGATGGGACAATTGAATATTAAATCTGTCTTTTTGTGTTGTTTGACCTAAAGCGAGGTCATTTATTGGTCTAAGGCTTTTTGGAGATAGACGACTCCTGGTGAGAAGTTTGATGTTGGCAGCGGTTCCACTGATTACTGCAGCTTTTAATCTTCTGCTCTTTATGTTTGGTGCTGGTTGTTGGTAGAGAAGCGTTTTCTACCCTAAAACGATAAAGCACAACGTGAACACATTAACACACAAAGAGGGGATGTAAAATAAAGATTAGTTTTTGAAGCACACAAAGCTGAACTTCAAGAATCGGCAGAATGATTGTTGGTCTGATGAGTCAGATATAAATATGCTTATTCATTGATTGTGTGGGGTTTGAAAGGCATCTCAAGTACTCACAGAGCTTAGGTGTTGGAATTGTCCTTGGTGCCTTCGGTGTCTATGAGGACTTTGAGTTTAACAACAAGGATTGGGTTGGGAAACTGACTGAGCATGCTCTGTGGAGACACTCGGAGAGGAGGGCCGACAGAGGGAGCCATTAGGTCACATGACCAGTGAGGTAAATGTGCATGCGGGGAAAGAAAAGGAAAAGAGGAGCAATCTGTTGGAGGCATTCTGGCACTCTCTTCCTCTGCCGTTCTTCAAACCCACACACTCTTCGTCACTCACTCTCTCTCTTTGACGCCGCCTTCTTCTCAATGGAGGCCATGAGAAGAAAGCAGGTATGATGCTTCCTGTAGGCACATAGGGGGAAAAAAAGACATGCTAGCTTAATGCTCTTCATTCTTGGTTTGTTTATGATGAGCTAAGGTTGATAATACACTTCTTTGACTTCTCCATTTGGTCATATTCTGAACAAATCATGCAATTCGGTGTTTGTGTGTAAAATGCATTTTGAAGCAAAAAACTGCCTTTGATTCTTGCCGTGGAAGGGCGTACTCTATGTAGCTAATATTTGTGAGTGATGGCAGTGCAGATGTTTCAAAAGAGGTGATTTTACAGGAAGCTCCTCATGCATTGGCACACCTGTGTTTGCTACATGTGATTTGTGACATGGGAAGAGTAGTCTCATCTACTGGAGATCTGGAATTGGCTTTGAATCCCACCCAGAATCCAAATCCTGGGTTCTTTTAAGTGTGACTTCTTCGTCACTCTCCCCGTCAATTGCTCTCAGTTGAGTGTATGTAATGAGGCCCCTGTGGAGGTGATGCATGTGCAACTCCGGAGATGTCATCAGGAGAACATGTGTGCACATACGGCTGTGGATACGGAAAGTATATTGTGCTTTAACTGGAACAAACCTGCTGTTTGGTTGGAGATGGCTGCCGGAGCCCTCACTCACCCGGTGTACATGTTCCTAAGAGACGCTAAAACCTGCATTCCCTCTTTAATGTGTTTCTCTCTTGTAAATCATTTTAGATGAAAGCTGCTGTCAAATGTTTGGTCATGTTTAAGGCTTTGACTTGTCACCCTTCTTAAATCATCACCATGCTGCTGTTTAATTCTTTGTATTCAACCTTTTGGTTTGTTTGCAAATTAGGGTAGTGTTGATTGTGTCGGCTGGACATTTTCTCTGCCAGTGGTCTTGGAGTTGGCCTGAAGTGAACTGGAGAGGAGACATGACAGGAGAAACGGCAGCTTTTGTGACCACACAGGCAGCAAGCAGCTTCAGAGTGTTTTCTTTTCCTTCTGGCTCTTTCTTTTATGTTTGAAAAAGCAATCTTTCATTTCTTCAGAACAATACCCAGCACACAGATACATTCAAGGGGCATTTGCAAGACAAAGGGAACGTATTTGGTGTTTGACTGGACAGCAACTGAGCAATATCAGTTTCCCAGAGACTTAGGAAGTCGTGTCCTTGTATCAAGCGTCTCCAAACTGATGAGTTTAATGCCTGAGAGAAAAGCGGTAGATGATTGCTTGTCCTTTGGGCGTTGACTCTCAGTGTCTGAACCGTGCAGCGTAAGAGTTTACTGTGAAATGCAGTTCTGCTTTGTGTTTCAACAGCTCTGACTTCTTTGAAGGTTTCTTGGAACAGATCTAAAGATAGGTCACATCAGTATGAACTCCCAGGCCTTCACAGCTAACATGATATTGTAGGCATAGCAAAAGACTAGGCTGCTCAAATAATTGAAGGCATTTAGAATGGCATGGTGATTGACATAAAGGTTGTAGATCATCTTCATAAAACGGACTATAGGTTTTACGTTACAATTTAGTTCTTAACCATTGGATTTGCAATTTTCCTGTTTTTTTTCTTTAATGTCACATTTGCTGATCCATTGGGAAGACCTGGGCAGCTCTCACAGCTTTGGCCTCACATTTGGTGCTCGGTACAGCAGCTTCCATCTTCCCATCCACAGGCCTCCAGGCCCTTCCAGTCCCCCTCTAGTGGAAACCTGCTGCAATGGTCGCGCTATGTCAGTAAACAGTCTGGTTGCGAAATGGCGGAGATCTGCAGACAGCCTTCTCTGCCTCCCTTCCCCCCTCTCTGCTCTGTCTCCTTTGTGAGCGTTCCACCTTTCACCACTAGGGGGAGAGAAGAGACTGGTGTTGCAGTATTTTGATTTTCCCAACTGGCTTTCCAATGCATGAAATGCGGGACCCAAAGGCTTCTTCCTCTCCTCATGTGCACACGGCTCCTTCCTGCACCAGGCAGGACTGTCCCAGACCGGTCGGTCTTTGGCAAACACCCTCAGCTCCTGTGCTTGCAGGGAAGCAGTAGGCCAAATCTGTTAGCTGTTTAGACAAAGTGCTTGCTAGAATTTGTTCAAAGAGAGATTTGGGTTGTGTCCTGATGGATCCTTGAGTTGGGAGTTTGGTTGGTGAATGTGCAGACTCCTCAGGAGTAACTGGCTTTCTTTAATTTTAGTTCTCTTGTTTGAAATGAAAAATGTTGCATTTTATGGGGAAAATCAGATTTAGAGGCTGATTTTTAGTTCTAGCTAAATATGACCCCTGCCCCCAGTTAACATTTTACACTGCTGGGAATGAGGGTTAAAAGGGCGTCTGATCATCTGAAATAGGTCAGTGTTTCTTTGAAGTTTCAGCTGAAAGGCTGCCGAAGATGGAATAGTTTTTGAAGAGGCGGCTGGCTTTGGGAGGCAAAGCCTTACAGAAAGCACAAGTGAGTTACCCGGGCCTCCCCAGTCCTCTGGGGCCTTTCCCAAAAGATGGAAGGCTCGGGTTTGATGATCAGTGGGTGGTTGAGTTTTTCTTAACTCTACGTTTCTACCAAGTGGTTTTTCAGACTTAAAGACAAGCAATGAACACGTACAGAGCTGTGTTTGTCTAACAATCATCTTCTATCCCCCACCACTTCACAGATGTTTGTTTTTCATTACATTTTTAAATAAAAGAAAAGCTAAAAGTCTGCACAATGAGCTGAAAGTGTGTTATTTCTTCAGTGTTACTGGAATTTCTTGATTATGTTTTTTTTATTATTAGGTTTAATAGTTGTTTCTGTTGTCATGCTGTCAATTCAGTATGTTTAGGTCTGGTTTTTGCAAGCCACTTGCTAGGCAATCAATTCATTATTCACAAACATGTAAATAATATTCCAGCAGTAAATGCAAGTTTTTCGCTTCATGTACTTTCTTCCGCCAGCCCGCTGGTCTAGCCGTGGATCGGTCTGGATCCTCAAAGAAAGAGGAACTGGATCCAGCAAGCGATGGAGAAGAAAAGTCAGGTACCACATTAAAAACACTCAAATACGTCATGTTCATTTTTGTAATTTAGTGACTAATTTTTGCCTCATGCTTTTGGGTTTTATGCTCAGGTGGAGTTGAGGAGTTACCAGGCAGGATGTCCCCTCCAGGCACAGAGACGATGCTCAATGGCAATGAGTTTGACGACACAAGGCTCAAGAACCTGACAATTAGCAACAATAAGACTGCACTGTTGGTGAATGAGAACGGTACGTCGGACACGGAGCCACCCCACGGTTCTGTCACTGGAAGCAATGGATTCATTCTGGCAAAGCAGCAGCAGCAGGACGGCAGCGCAGCTGCAGTGAACCCTGCCTCAGGAGTTTCCCCTCACAGGACTAGCTGGTCACCTTTGGGCCAGGCAGGAGGGGGACCCATAGCCAAACCTGCCCCTACTGCGCTATCGGGATGTGGGCGGGACCCAGGCGCTTTAAGGACTGCCGCTGGTACGGGGACCACAACAGGGCAGGGAACGTCGGACATTAAAAATGGCACAGTTTCCAGTCCCACCTCACCTTCAGCTCCTGCTACCGTACACAGAGCACGCAAAACCATGTCCAGACCTGCTGTCAGCCCGGCACAGAAGGTAACCCTGAAATCTGTGGCTCACAAACCTTAGCCTTGTCTTACAAGTAAGTCTTTATTATTTTTGCTGAGCCCGAAGTTTTAGAATGAAACTCCCCACAAATGTGACGTAATCCAAAAACGTGCAGCACAGTCTTAATGCTTTTAAAGCTTTTTATTAAAGTGCTAGTAAATCTATTTATGAGAAGGAGCCAGGTGAGTCCAGGCATAGCTGTCTTAGGATGTGCCTGTCCAAACCAAGAAAGAAGAACATCAAACTGCAGCACATTGAAACAATTTTGACATTAAAATTGCCATCTAGTCCTATTTTACCAATCTATCTTTTATTGATAATAATAAAAATAACTAGAAGGAGCTGCATGTCCAGAAGAAAATGCAGGGTTGAAAGCTATATTCCTGAACGAAAATGAAACTTAAAGGGTAATAACTGGCAACAAATACATTAAGAAATGTTCAAAGTTGACCATAAATAAAGGAAAACAGCACAATAACAAAAAGGATATGTTTCTGAAAATTGCCTGCGCCAGGTGTCGAATTGGTGACCTTGTGCAGCACAGCCCACGCGTCATGCCATGACATCACCAACCAGATACAGTGGACAGGACATACAATCAATATTATCCTGAAACATCTTAAAAAAATGTTCAAGGATTTGATGGATCACAAGTCATAACTGGAAAAAGCTGAGAGAGTGGAACATTTTAATAGTTGAATGGTTAAAAAAAGATAAAAAAAGAATGTAGGAATTAAGCGCCAAAAAATGGCCGAAGATACTATATTAGACTAGAAGAATAACAGGGTTGAATGCTATATTCCTGAATGAAAAGGAAACTTAATAATAAATGGACAAAAAATAAATAAAGAAAGAAATGATCAAAGGTGATCATAAATAATGTGAAAACAGCACAATAACAAAAATTATATTTGTGTGAAAAATGCCAGTGTGCTTCTGCACCAAGGATTCCCCATGTGTTTCAATGGAGGCAAAAATCCTGGAATATCTTGAAAAGTTCAAAGATTTGAAGGACCAAAAGCCATAGCTGGAAAAAGCTGAACGAGATGAACATTTCAATAGTTGAATGATTAAAATATCTGAAAAATTGTAGAAGGAGCTAAGCGGCAAAAAATGGCAGAAGACACCATAATAAAGAAAGCGAAAGAGGAAAACATTGGATTGAATACTTTTTAGCATTCAGACACTTTTCCAGATGCTCAAAGCGCTTACAGTGTGTCCATTATTCATTCACTCCTCGTTCATACTTGGTGATGGTAACCACTGATGTAGCCACAGCTGCCCTGGGGCAGACTGACGGAGGCGTGGCTGCCAGTACAAACCAATACCATCTGACCATCACTAGGACATTCATGCACATTCACACACCAGGGGAGCCAACTGGAGGCAGGGAGGGTGAAGTGTCTTGCCCAAGGACACAACAGTTCACATTGGCCAACCTGCTCAACTGCCTGAGCCTCAAGTACATGGAAAGAGCTGCTTCAATGCCCTTCAAAATAAAGCTGAGTCTAGTCAGGTGCATGCATAATCAGCCGTTTTTGTGACTGCCTGTTTTATGCCTGCCTTTACTTGGCAGTTAAGTTAATGCATTTTTAGTTAGGAGATTTTAAAAAGGGAGATTTATCATTTATCATCACACAAAACAAAGATTTTTCCTAATTTTTTTTGGTCTTTTGTTATTTTGTAATAAACAAATCATATATCGAACAAAACCCAAACCATGACCCAAAAATCAATGTGTGAACCCATATATTGGGAGAGTGAATCCTGGCATCCCTTGTGTATGCTATTTGGAAATGAATTGATTTAGTTTTTAGATTAAAACCCATTCTGCTTTCTAAGTTTAAAATGTGTTTTTAAAGTGTTTGCTTTCAAGTCCAAATCCAATCTTCTTTTGATCTAAGATCTTTTCATTTTGACTATGCCATTTTTAGGCAAAAAAACAACAAAAAAACCTGTTAATTTTCTTGGACAAAGTTGTGCAGAGTGGCAGTAGTTCATTAGAAATTCGCCACCGAGTTGTGTGTGAAAGTCAATCTCCACATATATCCCATCATCCCTTTGTTGTCATTCTCTCTTGCTAGCTTACAGCCCCTCACAACTTCAAGCTAACGTTAGCGGTGCAACAAACATGGCGAGCAATATTGGAGCTATCCAGCTGTACAGCTTTGAGCCAGATTCCAGCTCAGAAAACAAAGACGTACATTTGTCTGCAAGTTGATGCATCAGAATAGAGCAGAGCAGGGAACTTGTGGCCTGCACATTTCAGTTTCTACGTCATAACTTAGAGCTTCTCCCATCGGCTTTGTCTTCATCTGCTTCTGATTCATCCCAATTGTAAAAAAGAAATCATTAGAATGCAGTTTTAATTTAAATAGCTTTATATGTGTCCTACCATCATGAGAAAAATGCCACTAGAAACTTAAAAAAACACCCAAAACATGATTTCCATTTGAGTTGGTCTTAAGGGTTATTTATAACAAGATTTTACCGACACATCCATTTGTGCAGAAAACCTTCAATACAAATGTTTTTTTTAATAAAATCAGTTAAAGAATTCAATAATAAACAGCAGCTGAAAGAAAAAGTTCTTATTGTTGATATAACATTGCCATCACTAAGTATGAATAAGGTGTGAATGAATAATGGTGACACATTGTAAGCACTTTGAGCATAAAAATCCTTTCCATAATAATAACAACAACAATGACAATAATTAGTATTTCTTTGGTCTTAAATTGTCTGTTGGCTTAAAATGATATAAATCCCTTTATCCTGGTTGCTGTTGAATCATGATTTGCAAACTTGGGAATGAATTATGCCTGAAACACATTGTCTTTTTGATATTTCTAATATTTATATGTCTGTAAAAACTGTTTTGTTGACAGTAGCAGACTTTGAATTTAACCATAAAGTGCAGTGAAGAAACAGCTTTTCATTTCTGTCTTCTCAGCTTCTTAACAAGGAGCTGCGTGACGCAAAGAACGCCAAAATGGAGAACGTTTGTGCAGCGGACGCACAGCAGCTTCCCGCTCGGTCTCATCTACCTCAGAATCCATCTGATACACCATCTTCAGAACAAACCGCTCCATTAACTCCACCAGCAGTTACTGCAGAACCTGCTGCGTCTTCAGCTTCTCCAGCTGCCTCCAAGCTCCAGCTAGGTGAGATGCACTCAGGTGACCGCTGAGACTGACGTCTCGGAGAAGTCCTAGGTGCATCACTTTAAATGTTGTTCTGCGGTCATGTAGGGGCATTCTCGTCAGGATTGTCATCTCGTAAAAAGAAGAGGAGGATGGGAACGTACAGTCTGGTTCCCAAAAAGAAAACCAAAGTGCTAAAGCAGAGAACTGTACTGGAAATGTTTAAGGAACTGCAGCAATCTGCAAAGAGCCCCCAGGTAACGGCATCTCTTCATCTCCCCTCTTAGTAACGTAGAACTGGAGGACATTCTGGAAAAAAACCCCAACATGTATCTTTTCTCTTTGGGACAAAAACACTGTCTGAAAATGTCTCTTGGTTAGTTAGAACCTTTCATTTATGTGGAACTACAGATGAAAGGTTTGCGTACAATAAACCAATAAAAGAAATGAATCTGAAGAAGTGAAACAAGTCGGATTTATTGAAGAAAATACAAAAATTAGTTACAATAATTGAAATGGGACTAAATAAATGACAATCTGGTCATGTCTACATCAGCATTTTTACTTGTTTGAAAGTATTTTTCAAACGATAAAAAACTGTTTCTAACAGGCTATCCTAGTTAGCCACTTTGATCATTATGAAAGAACTGGACCTCCAGATACATATTGCATCATCTGCATAGTTATCTGCTTTGATACTTTTTAAATAGGATAATGCTCAACCAGGAGGAGCCAGAGCTCCTCCTGGTTGAGAACAAACGGAGCTCTGACAAACTCCATATTGAATTGATATGTCATACACATACTTTGAAAACCGTTTCTTTAAGCCTTTTGAGAAAAATATGTTTGCTCAATGGAATTAGAAGCAGATAGAAATGACTATGCGAGTCCTAATTTCCCCACAAAATGTGTTCTTCCTGAAATTTTATTATATTCCCTTGTGGACTAAAGTATTCTTAACATTTTTTGGACTTTAGCTGCACATAGGCTCCAGAAGATTGTGTAGTAGTTTTTGCCGTTAAATAGAGCACATTTTCAAACAACTTTACTTCTGTCTTTCAATCCATATGAAGCTTTAAGCTGATGTAAACTTCTCCCACTATTTGAACATGTATTTGTGCAGCACACCTATGATAACATTATTTATGCAAAATTTAATCTCTAGTTTTGACAGTTCAACAGGTAAAATGGACAATATTTGTCCAATTACTAAGCTCATTTTTCATGAAGTTTGAATAAACTTTCTTTCCAGTCTTTCATTTTGTTGCTCAGCCAGTGCTGCTTGGTCTTCAATTACATTTACCCACAAACAGTCAAAAAAAATTCTCCAAAAATAAATGTCTTATTGAATGGAAAGATACAGTGCCTTGTGAAAGTATTCGGTCCCCTTGAACTTTTCGACCTTTTGCCACATTTCAGGCAAACATAAAGATATAAAACATTTTTATCATTTTTAGTGAAGAATCAACAACAAGTGGGACACAATCATCAAGTGGAATGAAATTTATTGGATATGTCAAACCTTTTTAACAAATAAAAATGGAAAAATTGGGTGTGCAAAGTTATTCAGCCTTAAGTTAATACTTTGTAGCGCCACCTTTTGTAAGTCTCTTGGGGTTTGTCTCCATCAGTTCTTTCACATCAAGAGACTGACATTTTTGCCCATTCCTCTTTAAAAACAGCTGGAGCTCAGAGAGGTTGGATGGAGAGCGTTTGTGAACAGCAGTTTTCAGTTCTTTCCACAGATTCTCCATTGGATTCAGGTCTGGACTTTGACTTGGCCATTCTAACACCTGGATATGTTTATTTGTGAAGCATCCATTGTAGATTTTGCTTTTGTTTGAAGACAAATCTGCGTCCCAGTCTCAGGTCTTTTGCAGACTCCATCAGGTTTTCTTCCAGAATACTCCTGTATTTGGCTCCGTCCATCTTCGCATCAATTCTAACCATCCTCCCTGTCCTTGCTGACGAAAAGCAGGCCCAAACCATGATGCTGCCACCACCATGTTTGACCGTGGGGATGGTGTGTTCATGGCTGATGAGCTGTGTTGCTTTTATGCCAAACAGAACGTCTTGCAAAAAAGATTTTGGTTTCATCAGACCAGAAGACCTTCTTTCACATGTTTGGTGTGTCTCCCAGGTGGCTTGTGGCAAACTTTAAACAAAACTTTTTATGGATATCTTTGAGAAAAGGCTTTCTTCTTGCCACTCTTCCATGAAAGCCACATTTGTACAGTATACCACTGATTGTTGTCCTATGGACAGACTTCTCCACCTCAGCTGTAGATTCCTGCAGTTCATCCAGAGTGATCATCGGTCTCTTGGCAGCATCTCTGATCAGTCTTCTCCTTGTTTGAGCTGAAAGTTTAGACGGGTCTTTGTAGATTTGCAGTGGTCTGATACTCCTTCCATTTCCATATTATCACTTGCGCAGTGCTCCTCGGGATGTTTAAAGCTTGGGAAATCTTTTTGTATCTAGAACTTCTCCACAACACTATCTCGGACGTGCCTGGTGTGTTCCTTGTTCTTCATGATGTTCTCTGCGCTTTAAACGGACCTCTGAGACGATCCCAGAGCAGGCGCATTTATACAGAGACTTGATTACATACAGGTGGATTTTATTTATCATCATTAGTCGTTTAGGTCAACGTTGGATCATTCAGAGATTCTCACTGAACATCTAGAGAGAGTTTGCTGCACTGAAAAACAAGGGGCTGAATCATTTTGCACGCCCAATGTTTCAGCTTTTTATTTGTTAAACAAGTTTGAAAAATCCAATAAATTTCGTTCCACTTCATGATTATGTCCCACTTGTTGATTCTTCACAAAAAAATACAGTTTAATATCTTCATGTTTGAAGCCTGAAATGTGGCAAAAGGTTGAAAGTTCAAGGGGGCCGAATTCTTTCGCAAGGCACTGTAATTAATTTCAGATTCTTCCACTCAGCAGTTTTTGAGTTCTCTGCTCTTTAATTCTTGTCTTCTAGACTAAAGACATAAATGGGGAAAAAGTAGCAAACGCATCCGAGGAAGAAGAGTCAGAAGACATGGAGTCAGAGGAAGAGGAGCGACGGCGGGCACATCAAACTTCTGCAGAGCAGGAAACCTCAGAACCCAACGATAAGGTGGGGCTAGAGCAGCTTAGTCCTTTTTCCTTTTACTTTGACAGTACATGTATGTTTGAATAAACTTTGTTTACTAAATCTGAAGTGGAGGAATGCCACTTCGGCAAAGACAGACGGTATATAAAAACAACATTTCTGAAGTTTACCAATAATTGACCAACACATTAGGACCATTTTAATAGTACACAGGGATAATCTTGCACAGCAAAACCACTGGATGCAATTTCCTGTAACTGTTTTTTTATTCTCTGTTAAACTCATTGTATCTGAGAACTGGACTGAGTGTGACATCACCCAAAGAAAACGGTTTAATGTTTTCTCCAAAAAATGAAGTCAGTTCAGTCGCCTTTTTTATTTGTATTTTTTTGATGTGGACATTGCCATTCTGGAACCAGAAATCGTCGGTAAGCAGGGATTGGTACGCGTTGGTCTAAAGTCATTATTTCTATGGCAACCAATCAGGAGTGAGCTTGTTGGAAGACCACACCCCTGCCACTTAAAAGTTGTCTCTGGAGAATCTGTCAATCAAATGTTTGAATTTGATGTGAGACCACATGCTTTTATTGAGGCATCTGATTGTTCAGTTTATAATTTGAAAAACTTGAACTACAGAAAAAAAAACGAGGTATCGGAGCAAGAATGCTTATTCTGACAAGTATTATGACTGAGTAACGGCATTTCGGCTTGTATGAGTCAGCAGGTTTTTCCTGTTCGGAACGCCAGAGGGGCGGGGTCACTCAGTCCAGTTCTCATTTACTGTATTCTCCCCTTATCCCCGGGGGTTAAGGACACCCGCGAATATGAAGAACTACCCTCACCCCTGCACCAATGAATGTCCCTCACCGATCCTTACTCGTCAAATACCCTGTAAAAACATTTCTGATGCTTTGTAAAACATTTATTAAAGAACATTTGAGTATTGCTCAACATAGTTTTTTTTTATTCAGAGCAATACACTGTAACATAGCATGCTTTATAACGCACATTAAGGGAGTCTCTGTGCTCTAAAACCAGGATCCCGTGCTTCGTCCTTCATCAGTTAAGTGCGAGAGATCATCTTCTTTCAAAAAGGGCCGGTTTCATCCATCATTCATTCATTCGTATGATAATTGTTCTCCAAAATCCTCTTCCTCAGCATTTCAGGATATTTTCTGACCGCTTCTGAGTCAGCTGATGCCATTTCTCCGTGCAGGGGCACAAACTTTGGTTATAGCGATTCAGGAACTGATGGAAGTAGCTGTGAAATATTCCTTAGCAAGGAAACCGACGGCGGGCCGGTGTGCTCTTCATCTGCCCTCCCCTCCTCCCCCGCAGCACCTCATTCAGATCAAAAGTCTCATGCAAGCGTCTTGAGCAGAGTTTTTGTGATGAACCAGAGAAGTCACGTAACTGGGGGAAAAAAAAAAAAAGTGAAACCGGGAATATTGAACTGCAAATACATGGGGGAACACTGTACTGTCAATGGTTGAACTTCAAAGTAAACTTGAAGACAAAATACTTATTTGATAGGTCTGTTTTTGTTTTGAACATTTACAAAATCATTTATCCATAGAAAAATGGTGAAGTGATCTGAACACAAACATGCATTACCATAGCAACAATATGAAGATGAATAGGGCCCTTTTCCAGCCTCCTAATAACAAAAGAAAAAATACATTTTTAATGACTCAATTCAATGGTAATCTAAACGGACTTCAAACCAGCAATTGTATAGTAAACATAAAATCATAAGGATCATGAAGTCATACAATTCAATAGGTAAATTCTAAACTAAACTAACTAAACAGACTAAAATAAACTGGGAATCCTTGTCCTTACACCGTCCTTCGCAGTTTAGTTCCATTAAACTGAAAAAGAAATTTTCTAACTGTATTTGAAAAGTATTTTGTAAAGTGGTATTTATTGTAAAAAAAAAAAAAAAAAGCAGCTAAAAAATAATTGTTTGTAGCAAATGCTAACTCATTTTAAAAATTGAATAAAGATGCACTAAATCCCATCTGTATTTGCATAACTCAAAAACGCCGGCAGAGATTGTTGACAGTCGCCGTTCAATTTTGTGAATTCTCTGTAAAATGCCGCTCTTTTACATTTTTTTCGGTGGAGGTGAAGGACGAGCACGAGTCCGAAGAGTCCGGGGAAGAGGAGGGAGAGGAGGAGGGCACAGAGTCGGACTTGGTAAGACCCTCTCCCATCATTCTCATCCTTCCTTTAGCAGAGTATTAAATCTCATACTGCCTCTGTTGACTGAGGACGGAGCAGACGTGAGTTCAGACAAAGTTGTTCCTCTCGTTGTTATGCTCTCTGTCTGTCACTGGCTTAATCCCTGACTGAAGTCCGTCTGCCCACCGCAGAGCACCGAGTCTGCCTTGAAGAAAAGGCTGAAGAAGAAAAGCAAGGCTGACAGCGCCTGGCTTAGGCCTTCCAGGAAAAGGAAGAGGAGGATGAAGACCAAAGGTGATCTGCTTCCTCTCTGGCTTCATGGAAAACAACGTGAAAATAGTTGTATTTTTGATAAACCTCCACTATTTATTCTTGAGGGCTTGGGGGCTTTCACTAAAAGTCCTAGAGGTGTTTTTATTTTTCTTTTTTTTTATCATTTATTTTCCAGACGCATTTATCTGAAAATTCTCAGAACTAAATTTTTTAATTTTTGTTTGATCAAATTACTTCAGATAAAGCAAAAACTAGTCTTCAAAAGAGAAAGAAGATTGTTTTATATGTTTTAGGAACAAAAAAAAAACAGTATTAAAATATTTTGAATATTTTAAGCTTGCTTTATTAATTTAGTTAATTAATTAGGCAAAAAATTATCTATTTATCTGCATTTTGTCAAGAAAAAACAAAACAAAAAAAAGCACTCATTCAAAAAGAGATTAAGATCTTGTTTCCACTTAGTACATCACTTGGTTCACTTGCTTTTTTTTATTACTACTATTTCTACAGAAAAGTTTCATGCTTGATTTCATCCACACTGTTTCAGGCTGTTGCAAAGTGCAGATGAACACAACTAAGGTTTTCAATTTGCTGGGTTTAAAGGGCTTGTACCATGCTATACTCAAGCCTTGTATAGAAAACAATATCCATGAACATGGTAATATATCACCTTTCGCACATAAAGGAAGTTAGACGACTCGATCTCTAAGGCTCCGCCTTTCGCTCTCTGTGGGTGCCGCCCATTTCAACCTAGAGTCAGCCTTGGCAGCGTGTCTGCGTCTCGCCCCGGAAAACAAACAACATCCAAACGTTTGCAAAGATGCATGTGCATTGAGCATATAAAATTGTTTTTCCCAAACATTGCTAGCTCCTCAGAGAAAGTGGGTGTGTGTGTTAGCCTGGGGGCCGAGCTGGCTGCGCAGAATCTTCCTGGAAGGGGCTGGAAAATATTTCTTTGGGGTTGTTTATAGTGAGGCATGAACATTATAAAAACAATTAATAGCTAAAAAAAAAGTTTATTTTGCATGGTATAGCCCCTTTAAAGAACAGCAGAAACAAATGATCTTGATCAAAATCATGCATTTTTCCATCTGTGTCACATCTTTAAGTGACACACATGCTCCCGCTCCAGGTCTGCTGGATTTTTGTTCCATATTTTTCTTGGGGTTGATTGCGTTTTCATTTTCTTCCTGTTTCCTGTTTGACTTAGACGGCCCAGAGGCGGGGGGTCAGCCTCAAGTGTCCCACCCCACTGGTCCACATGGTGACAAAGAGTACACACACATCGGGCCCCTGGAGGCCTTCAGCACAAACAAAACGACAGACGGCAAAGGTGAGCCGTGGAAACATCCGGGCGTTTGTTTGCAGCTGCAGCTGCTTCCATCTCTGAAGATGAACAAGTTTTAAATAATAATAAAAATAATGGATTGGATTTATCTGCGCTTTTCCAGACGCTCAAAGCTCTTACAGTGTGTCCATTATTCATTCACTCCTCATTTACACTGGGTGATGGTGACGAATTCATCTTTAGAGTATTTTTAATTCCTTCATTTTTTTTCTTTATTTCAAACACATCAGCTCCAGTGGTGGAGGAGGCGCACGAGCTGCCGCTCTGCAGCTGTCGTATGGAGACCCCAAAGAGTCGAGAGATTCTCATCCTCGCTGACAGGAAGTGCATGGCCACAGAGAGCGTTGATGGCCAACTAACCCGCTGTCAAAGCGCTGTAATGAAGCACGAAATGATGCGACCCTCGAACTCCGTTCAGCTGCTGGTTCTGTGTGAGGACCACCGCAACGGCATGGTGAAGCACCAGTGCTGTCCAGGCTGTGGCTTCTTCTGTAGAGCAGTGAGTTTTCTGTTTAAGTCTCATGTTTTCACGGTGTTTCATGTTGACAAAACATTTTCTCATCTGTTCTTCATTCCCTTGAAATCTGTAAAATCCTGGTCAGTCTTGACCCTTTCATTCAGTCTCTGTTCACATCTGAACCACAGGAAAGGAAATAAGTATTTCATCCCTTACTGATATTGTAGGTTTGCGTACTTAAAAAGAAATTGACAGACTTTCATCCTAATGGAAGGTTAAACAGTGAGAGATAACAATAAAGAAAACTTTCAGTGGATTTAAGGGAGAAGATTGTAGACCTGCAAAAGACCGGAATGAACTCCAAAACCATCAGCAAGAAGCTGGAGGGTTAAGGGGACAACTGTTGGTACAACATGACCATCAATCCACCTTTTGGTCTGGAGATCCAAACCAGATCTGACCTGGTGGGGTTTCCATGACCATGAGAACAGTGAGAAATCGGCCTAAAACAACACAGCAGGAGTTAGTTGATTATCTCAAAGCAGCTGGAACCACAGTCACCAAGAAAACCATTGGAAAGACTTTACACCGCAACAGTTTAACATCTTTCAGAGATCGCAAAATCCGCCTGCTTAGAAAGAGACATGTGCAGACCTGCCTGAAGTTTACCAATGAGCACCTTCATGATTAAAGAGAGATTGGGAGAAGGCGCTGTGGTCAGATGAGACCAAATCTGAGCTCTTTGGCATCAACTCAGCACGTCGTGTTTAGAGGAAAAGAAATGCTGCCCATGACCTGATGACTGTTTATTACAACTGGACTGAGTGACCCCTCCCCCCTGAAACTCCGAACAAGAAGTAACCATTGGCCCCACAAAAGCAGAAATCCAATAGACTTCTATAGAAAAATAAACAGCTTTCATTCAGCCATTCTCTTTGTCAGATTAACCATTCTTGCTCCGATGCCTTTTTTTTTTTTAACATGCTTAACATGCGTTTGGCAGTTTCTTTCAAGCCCACTTTCAGTAGAAGGGGTGTGGTCTTCCAACGCTTTTAATTGGAGAGAGTGGTTGCTATAGAAATGTGGACTGAGACCAACTTGGACCAATTACTGCTTACTGACGATTTCTGGTGCCAACATGGCGACAGCTGTATCGCAAAAAAATGGCAACTGAATTTACTTAGTTTGGTTGGAACCAGAAGCAAGTCATTTTCTATAGGTGATGTCACACTTCTCTGTCCATTTCTCTTATAAAATCAATGACCCCAAGAACACCATCCCCACTGTCAAGCATGGAGGTGGAAGCATTATGCTTTGTGGGGGGTTTTCTGCACAGGGCTATTTCACTGTGTGGATGGGCGGAGCCAGTTACCGTAACATCCTGGGTGAGAACCTCCGTCCCTCCACCAGGAAGCTTAAAATGGGTGGTGGGTGGGTCTTACAACAGAATCATGACCTTGAATCTTCATTCTCTGTTAAATGTTTTTGGCTGGTTTATACTTAGACTTTGTGATGAAAGATTTTCCCTTTAATGTCAAAAATGTCAGAAAACCCATAAAGAGAGCTGAAACTCAGAGTTGCTAAGCAACAGCCACCAAATCTAAATGATTTAGAGGTCATCTGTAAAGAAGAGTGGAGCAAAATTCCTCCTGAAATGTGCAGAAACCTGCTCATCAACTACAAGAAACATCTGACCTTTGTGCTGCTAATAAGTACTAATTTCCAGCAAGAGGGTTCAAATACTTAGTGTCCACAATAAAAAGCAAATAAAAGTACATATATTCTTTACAGTGAAGTTTTTGATTTTCTTTGTGGTTTCGTATCTCCCACTGTTCAAATGAACGTACCATTAGGATGATGGACTGGAAATTTCTTTTTTAGTGGGCAAACCTACAAAATCAGCAAAGGATCAAAAACGTATTTCCTCCACAGTATGAAAGCCAGAGAAAGACATCATGAATGTCTGTTTATAAAGTGACTTACAAATCCCCTTTCTCCATTGGTAACTCATTCTCTCATTTTTTTTTTTTTTTTTTTTACTAAGTTTAAATCTTTTGTGTGTTCAGGGTCTCAGGATGCTGTTAAAGGCACATTAGAATTCCAGCTAGTTTGATTCCAATCATGAACGAGCTCCTAATTAGTTCAGAGTGAAAATGAAAGTTTTGCCTTAGCCTAACTTGATGGGTGGGAACTGATCCAAACAAGGAGATGGAACTGTTTTTTGTGTTAGTTAATACGTTTAAATAGCAGTATTCATTTTTCCAAGCCGATACAGGATCGACAATTCCATGAAGTGTCAGGAAAACTTCAAACTTCCACTAATCTACGGAGATGCTTACGTTTGTCAACCTTCAGCTTGCTCAGCCTGAGTTCCCTTCTTTAGGGAACCTTCATGGAGTGCCAGCCAGACGTCAGCATCTCTCACCGTTTCCATCGAGCGTGCGCCTCGGTGCTGAAGGGTCAAAGCTTCTGTCCCCACTGTGGCGAAGAGGTCATCAAGGCCAAGGAGGTAACCATCGCCAAGGCGGACACCACCTCCACTGTGCCCTCAGCCGCCGTGCTTGGCTCGGCCCCGCTCAGCGCTCCTGAGGGCCGAGCAGACACCACTACCGGCAGGTAAAAGGCCGACTGCTGAGGATGAAGGGCCTCCTTTTATTCCTAAGTGTCCTCACTCCTCACATGTCTCCAGCTCTGTGAGCGTGGCGGTTGGCGCTGAAGCTGGAGGGAAGGCCGACAGTTCCATTTCCCTTCCTTCTGCTCATGGACTCAACAGCTCGGCTGTTCCTGGTTCATCCAGAAGCACATCTCTGCAGAGCGACGGCAGATCAACAGCTTCACCTACACTCCTTCAGGGAGCACCCAGGGAAACTCTGGAGAGCGTCCTGGTTGCTCTGGACACAGAGAAGTACATAGTTCTGCTCAGAGGATAAACATATTCATGTAAATATGACATCATCTTCAGGTTTTCATACATTTCTTTATCTGAATCCTTCTTTAGGCCTAAGAAGCTGCGGTTTCATCCCAAACAGTTGTATCTCTCTGCCAAGCAGGGAGAGTTAAAGAAGGTGGTCCTGATGTTGGGTAGGAAAACCTTCTTCAGCGTAGTTTTACCCATTGTTATTATCATTTTAACCCAGTGGTTTATACTTGAGTTAATCTCTTTTTATTGTGCAGTGGATGGTATTGACCCAAACTTTAAAATGGAGTCTCAAAACAAGCGCACTCCTCTGCACGCCGCCGCCGAGGGGGGGCACAAAGACATCTGCCACATGCTGGTGCAGGTACGATCTGAGGTTTGGCAGGAGCCTCCAGGCTGGTTAGGATCTTCAATCGTAGATGTTTATAGAAGCTGTTCTGTGTTTAAACCCAAGTCTGGAGCAAACTTGGACATGTGTGACGAAGACCAGCGGACTCCGCTGATGGACGCCTGTGAGAACAACAACATGGATGTTGTGCTGTACTTGCTGAGAGCCGGAGCCAGTGCCAACCATAAGGTAAACTGGCAACAGGGTTGTCGTGGATGTTAGCGACAGCAGTCGCAGTGTCATCAAAGGAGAAACAAAAGAATCCATTCTACATCAGGAGCATGCCGCTCTCCGGAAATCTGCAAGAAAAACGACTTAAAATGTCAAAAATAATGAATTTTAATTCGGCTTTTTGTCCAAATCACCCTCGGAAAAGAGATCTTATCTCAATGGGCTCGCCTGGTGAAATAAAGGTTAAATAAAGTTAATACATTTTTTTTTAAATGACGGATTTTAGGTGTTTTTCAGTAACTTTCTTTTTATACCGTTAACTGCATCCTTATTAAATATTTTTAAGAAATTTGATATATTTTTAGGTGGAGCATTTTTTTTTACTCTTGTCTTTGTTGATTTACCAATCAAAAATGTTTTTTTGTTTTTTTTTTCTTATTTGTAATAGTAATTTTGTTAAATTAAACCTAAGATCTCTTCATTCTTCATCCTGTCTGTGTTTCTAGGATGTTGAAGGGTTCACGTGTCTCCACCTAGCTGCAAAGTCAGGTCACTACAACATAGTTCAGCATCTTCTGTCCACAGGCCTGATCAACATCAACTGTCAGGTCAGCACAAGTCTTTTTTTAATTGGGGCATTATTGAAAACTGAAGGTCAAAACCTTTGAGGAGAGAAAGGCTTTATTGCTGATCAAACTGGTTCTGTTACCATGGCAATAAGAGAGACAACAGATCAGCTGGATGTCATCTGTTTTCCCGGCGACACACACGGAGCAGAATTCTCCTGTTCTCCCAAACCGTCCTCCAGATGCTTCAGAAAAATATTCCCAGCTATACAAAATTGATGTGTTTTTTTTTATTTAGTGAGTTTTAGTTTTTAGGGGTTTTTCCTTTCCTTTCCTTTCTGAGTTGACTTTCTTCTGAGCCATCCCTCTGATAACAGAGGAAGCTCCCCCTATCTTACGGACGTACAGTTACCCCCTCAAGAGGAGGTTTGTTCTGTGGTAGCTTTTCTTTACACTGCACACACCTGGTGTGTGTGGGTTGCTGAAATAATGTCACTCTGACACGGAAAGGTGCTCTTAAGAACTTCTAGCACGTAAACCTGGCGGCTGGATGCTTCTGTGTGCCTGCAGTTCTTTCTTTGTGTGATGCACACAGAACTGCCTCTGACCGGAACAAATGAAATGAGCACAAACTGCTGTTCTGCCTGAGATGCAGGTAAAGACGAGCCATCCTCTCATGCACCTCGATCAGACGAAAGTAATCACAGATAATAGTATTAATCAGCGTTCAAAATAAGCGGCTATCCGGTTGTCCGATACAACCAGATTTCACGGAGGACAACCAAAAATGAACCTGATGGTTGTCTGTGACAACCTGGTCTTTTATTCAACATTTTGGTATTTTTCGACTATTTTTCAAGTTTCAAGGGTTAGTTTTTGGCAATCTCTGAATTGAGACGTATGCAGAAAATTCTTTCCACTGACAAACGAAGTGCGTGTATGCTAGCCAATCCTTTCTGTTTGTACATGTGCACTTTTCAATAAAGATTATTCAAATAAATGTGTTGAACAGTACCTGGCCTAGAGGTTTCCAAAAACACGCAAAAAGATTTAAAACACATTCATAAACACTATAACTTTCACTCATAACAGAACAGACTGACATGAGCTGAAAAAACCTTTTTCCATGGGATTGATATGATATTCTACATTTTTTACAACAGTCTTTGTATTTTATATTCTTTAAGCAACAATGATCAAAACCAAAGAAAAAAAAGAAACAATATATTTAAATCTGTGTAAAGATACTAGTTATAAAGATATTAGTTTCAAGTTTTTGGCAACACTTTGTGTAACCAGATGCTTCAATATTTAGTAAAATTTTTGTTTTTAATATTTAAAGAGTTTTTTTAAATGTCAATCATAAGAGGCAATTGATATTAGATGTTTAGAAGAAATAAAGATGTAAGTACTGACGTCTGAGTAGGTTTCTTTGCTGTTGAATATTGGTATCGAAGGACAACCAAAAATTGGGGAGGACAACCAAGCTTACTTGGACAACCATTTTTTCCCCCTTATTTCTAACGCTGATAATAATAATAATAATAATAATAATAACAAGAGCCCAGAGAAAGAGTTAAGCTGTGCCTCCTGCACTGTAAACATTTCAGCGTTTACAGTTGGAGAAGACTGCGCCAGCTTGCAACCCAAAATTCAGAGCATTCAAATCTTAGATAAATTATAAAATGTCAGTTTTTAACCAAGATGCATTACCAAGGCATTTTGGTTTGTAAATTGTTTTCGGTTATACGGCGTTAGTTACTAAAATGGATTCGTTTTACGGATGGATTCCCAAAGCTGGTATCATTCCAATTCCTGTTTCTTATAGATGTTTTTGTTTTTGCCCTCAGGATGATGGAGGCTGGACGGCAATAATCTGGGCCACCGAGTACAAACATGCAGACCAGGTGAAGCTGCTGCTCTCCAAAGGAGCTGACATCAGCATCAGGGATAAGGTCAGCACACAGCTCCCTCACTCTGCTCCTTATTGTTTGTTCACAACAGGAAACGTGTAGCCTTAACAGGTTAGCTGCTTGGGTTCCACACACAGGTCTGTTAGAACTAACACAGCTGAGTAAAACCTTTTGGAATGAGGAAGACACTAGTTGTGGTTTCATAGTAAACATGATGGTTTGATTTTCTCTTTAGGAGGAGAACATTTGCCTTCACTGGGCAGCGTTTTCTGGCAGTGTAGACATTGCTGAGCTGCTGCTGAACGCCAGCAGCGATCTGCACGCAGTAAACATCCACGGAGACTCTCCTTTGCACATCGCTGCTCGGGAGAACCGCCTGGACTGTGTCACGTGAGTCCAAAACTGCAGAGATGCACATTTCATTTTCTGAGCTGAGGCAATTCCTCAGCTCGTCATCAGTAAAATCCTGTTTTCTTCCCCTCAGACTTTTCTTGTCTCGAGGTGCAGATGTGTTTCTGAAGAACCGTGAGGGAGAAACTCCTCCAGACTGCTGCAGCCACAACTCCAAGGCCTGGGCTGCCCTGCAGGCCGGCAGGAGGGACAGGGATGCCAGGAACTCCAGGCTCAACCAGGCAGAGCAGAAGCTTCTTCACAGGTTACAATTATAGGTCTTATCTCTAAAACGCGTTTATCCAATCATTTTGGGTTCTTTCATTTTTTACACAACATTAAAACTTAACCAGGATTGTCTGACGCAGAAGGATCCATGCAATTTATTTATATTTTAATTAAAAATGCAGATGAAGGTTTTACAATCTTTTTTCTTACTGACAAAGAAGCAATCTGTGCTCATTATCAAAGATAACTAAAGATGCCTTTTTTCGTCCTTTTAATTTTCAAACATATGATCATTTTGACTGACTTTATTAAGCCCCATAGGGAAATTCAGTTGTAGTAGCAGCATCATAAAATAAAATAAATAGGAAATATACAGGGAAGGAAAACTCTTATTTACATGTGCATACATGGCTGCACGATGAGGTTTACAGTCTGATGGCTGATGGCAGGAATGACTTCCTGTATTGTTAATGTTGCAGGAAATCCTGCTCACCTTGAGCTTTCTGCATCCTCGCCTGTAAACCGGCCTGCTGCGCTCCTCACTCGTTTTCCTCAGCAGCAGATGTGTGGAGGAGGCTGCAGAAGTGTACAGCATCAAGCTACAGACACACCAAACGTGTGACGCTAGTTTGAGAATGCGCTAAATGTGCATTTAGCCCAGAGTGTTCACACTGGCTCTATTCCGACATATAAAAGACTTGATACCATCTAATTCCGTCCACGCCATTCTTTCCTCCTCCGCGATCAATTTTCAAACTGTTGGGACTTCTGTGAATTAGAAAGAACGGCATCCGTACGGCACTACCAAATCAGAGTCCCTGATTGGTCGAAGCTCGACCTGGTATAACCTTTCAATGTGTGTTTTGTACATAGAGCCTGAAAACAGTCGTAGAAAGTGCGTAGGTACACATGAACATGAGAGTTTTGAACGCTGAAGCCTGAAATATGCATCTAGGTGTGTTTCATAGACTTTTTATTTAGTGTCCGCTTGAACGCTTGTTACCAAAGGCGGTGTGAACATAGCTTTATAGTTTGGTTTTATAATTTGGTCCATCTACAAGCAGGTATAAAGTTATAGGGGCTCAGAATTTCAGAGCAAACTATATAAATAACTTTAAACCACACTATTTAATGCCCTGGTATTATTTAAATGGGATAAATGAAAATCAGATTAACCTTAACCAAACATTAAGCCATGATGTGCTTTCCTCTGTGAGATGCAAAAAAAGAATCCTAATGTTTGTTAATGTTTTTTTTTAAGTGTTGTTTCTCTATGAAAAATATATTTTTTTTTATTTTAGAGAGGAAGCAGAAAATCAGTAGATCGTGTTTGTTTTTTTCCTTTCTGAGGAAAGAAGACTGAGTTATTTACAGTTTTCTTCCTAACTTTTTTCTTTCATCCATAGCTGAACTTTAAAATCAGATTTTAGTGATTGGTAGGAGAAGGTTGAGTCTAGAGTTGCCAGGCAAGAGGTCTACAGGAAGACCAAAGAGAAGGTTTGTGGATGCAGTGGACGAAGACATGAAGGTGGCTGGTGTTAGAGGAGAGGATGCAGAAGACAGGGTTAGGTGGAGGAAGCTGATTGGCTGTGGCCACCCCTGAAGGGAAAATCCCAAAGGAAAAGAAGAAGAAGTGACTATGAAAACAGGTTCTCATCTGTGAGTTTTTGTCTTCGCAGAGACGTTTCTTTAGGGCAGGAAAGAGTTCCCATTCCATGTGTCAATTCTGTTGACAATGAGCCCCACCCAGAAGACTACAAGTACATCTCTGAAAACTGCGTCACCTCCCCTCTGAACATCGATCGCAACATTACACACCTGCAAGTGAGTTTCTGTTTTTGTGGGACGTAGTGAAGGAGAAAGCAGAGGAGGTGACACGTGTCTGTTGGTCCCCCCCCCCCAGTACTGTGTTTGTAAGGAGGACTGCTCCTCCAGCATCTGCATGTGCGGACAGCTGAGTCTGCGCTGCTGGTACGACAAGGTAAGGACACGCGTCTGCGGGGACTTTTTCAGCGAGTCTTCTCGCTTTTCTTCATCCCTGTGTTGTTTTCTCTGCACAGCACGGCCGCCTGCTGCCCGAGTTCTGCCGGGAGGAGCCCCCCCTCATCTTCGAGTGCAACCACGCATGCTCCTGTTGGAAGACCTGCAAGAACCGCGTAGTCCAAAAAGGACTCAGGTGTTTCTCAGAACCATTAGCAAAATGCTGAAATATGAAGAGTAAAAAAAATGAGCTAATAACTTGCCAAAGCAGGAAGTGAAAAACTCTATATTTATGGTTTACCCCCTAAAAACGAGGCATTCTTCTCAGTAAACTATAAGCTGATGAGTCATGGGGTAATTTAGCAAAGAGGATTTATTCTCTGTTCATCTGCATACTGTTTCTGATGCTCGGTTTGTTTGGTTTTGGATTCAAGTTTGTCTTTTTATGCTAAAACAAACGGCGCTGTTGTTATCTAGGAGTGTAAAATCCTCCTCACACATGGGAGGAGTCTGCTTGTGTGTGTCCTGCTCAAAGAGTCTTGCTTACAAAGTCTCTGGCTTTTCCAGAACCAGACTTCAGCTTTTCAGGACAAGAAAAAAGGGCTGGGGTGTCCGGGCTCTGCAGGACATACCGAAGGGGACCTTTGTCTGCGAGTGAGTGAATCAGCACACTGCAGTGCTCTTTTACACTACATCTTTCCTTTGTTTACTCATCTGCCTTTGCAGATAAGCCTTTAAAGATTTCTCATCAGTGTGTAATGACTGTGCTCATACACAGTTAATTCTGATTATTTCCTGGATTTATAACCTTGAAAATAATAAAAAGAAAACGTGTTTAGCCTCTCTGCTAGAAAGCAGAGAGCTAAACAATCAAGTTATCAGTTTTGCATTTAAATTAGCATTACCACACAGTCTCTGCACCTCTGACATGTACCTCCAAGACTGCAGTGGTCTGGATGCAGGTTCAAAATAATATTAAACTCAAAATTCCTATTTTATATGATCTAAAATCATTTTAATAGTATCTATTTTAAATAAATAATATTTTTAAAGATCTATTTCTTATTCAGATAGTTTTCCTAAATATTATCATAAAGTAAATTCAACTCTTTTCATCTTGTCTAGAACAGTGTTTTTCAACCTTTTTTGAGCCACGGCACACTTTAACCTTAAAAAGAACCCCGCGGCACACCAGCATCCAAAAACTAAACAAAAAAAGGAGAAACTCATAGTCTGTATTGATCTACAGTCCCTCCATGATCTCACGTGCATTTTTGAGATAATTGTGGCAGAAAAAGCTGAAAGCTGCAGCTGTTTTCTTTCTAAAAGATGCAATAAAAGTTAAGTTAGAAGATTTAAAAACAGTTTGACGTGTGTTCATTGGTTATAAGACATTTAACAACAGATCTCCTTGTGCGCTGTCGCTTTACCCCAATGCATCATGGGAGATGTAGTGCATAAAACGTCCGGAGATCGCTTATCAGAGCTTCTTGGTTTTGTTCACTTGTTCCACGGTCTGACACCGGATTCTGTGGAAAGCTACACCGCTAAAGACGAGCTTTAGCTGGTATTTTTGTTGGAACTGAGCGACTTTACGAACTAAATCGGGACAAGGAAGTGAAGACTTTAACCACTTCTGATTGGTCAGACTGATGACATGTGATTAAGCTCCCCAAGAATGATTGGTGGAGACAGTTAAAGGGGCGGGACTTTTCCAAAATACAGCCTTATCATTCTTATCAAAATGTCTTTAATAGAATCAAATAAACACAAAGAAAAAAGTATTTAACGATCTTTCATATTCCTAGATACTCAGTGTTTTATCAGGACCTGTTTGGATGAACAAAGAGCTGACATCTTGGAGATGGGAAATGTTTTTAGATCAGTTAATGAGGGCAATTTCCCACGGCACACTTGACCATCTCCCACGGCACACTGCGGCACACTGGTTGAAAAACACTGGTCTAGAAAATGCTCATATTTTAGAAGTCTGTCTTGAAAACTACATTTTTATTAAAGAAGAAATAAAACAATATTCTGTGTTCTATTTCTGGTTTATGTAGGATTTTTGGGTCTATTGTTCAATTTCCCTTTATGGAATGTCATAGGGAAATAAATAATCTCTACATTTCTCTTTCAGAATGTTATTCAGAAAAATTACCTATTTGATAATATTGTCTAGGAAATTTCAAATTAAGTTAAACATTTTTCTCTTTTAGGATATTATTCGAAAAAAGTGCTTTTCAAAATATTGATTTTCCACATTTTATCCAGAAAATCTCAATGTAAAGTTTTAAATATTAGTGGCTATTTTCTTATCTGAAACAAATATTTGAATTTAAAAAATTCTACACAATTCAGGTAAATATCGAATCCAACAGTCAAAGTTTTCAGAAAGGGGAAAAAAATGAAAAGCGGTAATTTTTTTTTTTTTTTTTACAGATATGTGGGTGAGATCATCTCTGAAGCAGAGGCAGACATGAGGCAGATCGACGCTTACCTGTTCAGTCTGGACGACAGGGTAAGACCTTAAATGGAAATCTAAGGTAAAAACCAGCTCAGAAATGTGTGTTTCTCAGCTGTCTGCACTTCTCCTCAGCCTCAAGACCTGTACTGCATCGATGCCCGTTTCTACGGCAACATCAGCCGCTTTTTGAACCACATGTGCGAGCCCAACCTGTTTGCTTGTCGAGTGTTCACCACACACCAGGACCTCCGTTTCCCACACGTTGCCTTCTTTGCCAGTGAAAACATCAAGGCAGGGGAAGAGCTCGGGTACGTTTGAAGGAGTTTTCTGCTGTGAAATCTGGCTTTCATTTCCATACAGAGTTTACTCTGAGGCGGTTTCATGGCCTTTCTGTTGTTTCACATCTTTGTCCTTCATTTGTTCGTTTAACCACTTATAGTCGTTACTTTGGTGACTTTGCAGTGATCATCAGCCACTATTAGTAACTAAAGAAAACACCAAAGAAAACAAAACAATTGGAAACAAATGTAGAAGTCTTTAAACCAGAATGTCAGCAGCATTTCTTGCATTAACTACACAAGCCAAAGATCCAATAAACAAAGGAAGCATTTAGATTGACTGTATTGTTAGCAATAATTGTGTTTCTCTGAGATGGTCAGTCTCCGTCTTGAATTCCAGGAAAAAAACGAGTTCAGTAGCAAAGTCTTTGAATGATCACTCAGACTGAATGATAAAACGTGTCCCACGGCTGTGGGGACAGCTGTGGTTGGCAGAGTAGAGTCTGGCGTTGGTGTGGGTTTGTGTCATTCACAATTGTCATTGAATGCATCGTGAGGAGACTGTCGGCCTCTGCTGTTACTATGGTGATGATTTGTCAGGGATTTTATTGCCAGAAGGTTCCAAAGGTGAGTTCTTGAGTGTTTCCATGTCTGCAGCTCAGTTTCTGCTGAATGTCGGGGTTTTTGTTGTCGTTTTTGGTGGCACATCTGTTACTGTCAAAACGGACCCGTTTGATTTCAATGTAAATATTTATTCCATTTCCTAATTGAATTATAATACTGATTTATTTGTTATATATAATTATCCATTTTGTTTGATTAAAAAAACATTTTCAGATGTGAAATTAATTTTTATTCTAAAAGCTTACAAAGAAGCCTTTTTTGTCTGAATAAAAACAGAATATAAAGGAAATTTTGGTCGATGAACGGGTTTTCTTTTAGCATAAAGGTTGATGTGATTTTTTTCCTATAAATCATCTCTGTAGTGAAGTATTAAATGCTTAATTTGACTTAATCTCAATTGTTTTGTGTTGTAAAATTCTACAAAATTGTTTCTAAAAATAAAAAGGATGCCTTCTGTACTCAAAGAATACAAAAAGTTGTTGACAATATCCACTAAAATACTTTAAATATTTCAAAAAGGAATTCACATCATGCTGTTACTTTTGTTTGCACTTATGAAAAAAATACAAAAATTGTTATGTTGGTATTTTTGCTTTTATGCAGAAAATACAAAAGTTTGTTGTGGAGCGGGACTGAGTTATTCCATAATTAATTCATCTTTCCAGTTCCTGTTTTCTTTCTCCTTCTTTCTCCATGTTTTATGAGATTTATATTATTCAGTAAATTTGAAATGTAATTCTTAATAATTCAAACAAGACCAAAAGTTCCAAAATCACTGGGTTGAACCAGAACCACTGATAACCGAAAACACAGATCCTTTTATGGATGTTGGCTTGCTCTGTTCATCCATCCATCCATCCATCCATCCATCCATCCATCCATCCATCCATCCATCCATCCATCCATCCATCCATCCATCCATCCATCCATCCATCCATCCATCCACCCATCCATCCATCCATCCAAGGTGCTTGTTTGTCAACACTGACCTTATCTCTGTCATTCCCCGTCAGATTTAACTATGGCGATCACTTCTGGGAGGTCAAAAGCAAGCTGTTCAGCTGTGAATGCGGCTCCCCCAAGTGTAAGTTCTCCTCTTCCGCCATGGCGTCCCTGCAGGCTGACAGCACCCCCGAGGACCAGCAGCAGCCCAGCGCCTCGCCTGACACCAGCTCTTCCAGCAGCCCCTGCTAAACCCCCCCCTCCCCGACACACACACACTACGTTTGGCCACACGGGGGCTCCTGACCTTATGTGAACTTGTACTGTATCCACTTCCCCTTGATATGGTCCACCGACCTTCATGAGGACGGAGACACAGACTCAGATGCACAATCAAATCCTGGAAGAAGTCCCAGCTGATGAAGAACAGGAGGGAGTTGCATCATGCACAGCAGACCCCCCCAGGACAGAAACCGTCTGTACATTTCATACTCACCTGTGCTGGGCAGGACACCTGTGTTTTTGTCTTCTTACGTTAAGAAACGGAGCTGACTTTGCTGCGATACAGGAGTTCTGAGGCGTCTGCGCTCAAATCTCCGCCGTCTTTTACCACGAACCATTCCAGCGAGATCAGCTGATCACTTTCAAATATGTTGCCACTTTGGTCTCTTCTCATCTTCTTTGTTGTGATTGAAAAGACGTGTGGGCCATCAGGGTTGACGGGTTGAAACCGACAAAGAAGTTAAGCGAAGGGTCGACTTTTAAAAACGATTTTTTTTTCTCGCAGACCGACCGCCCTTTTGAAGTGAGGCGTTTGTAGTCTGCACTAATTGGCTAATTGGCATTTTTTTATGGAACCCTTTAGGGTGGGTGGGGGCTGAAATGTGTCATAAATTTAGGGCAGTACTGGAGGAACTAAAGGTTTAAACTTTCTAAAACATCAACAAGAACATGGTGCTGACAAAGGTTTTTACTTTTGTTTTCATTTTTATTGTCCAAGTGAACATAGTTTGTAAAATAAGAGAACGTTTTTATGTTTTTTATGTTTAATTTTATCTCCAGTTTTCTAATCGTAGACATCCTGGTCGGGTTTTGATGATTTTGCAGACAGAAGCCAAACTGTCGTTTTAACTGTTTGTAGGAAACCGAGATTGCAGGTGGAAGATGGGAGGAGGGGGTTAGACATGCACTTCCATTATGTTCTGTTACATTATTTCTGGACAGTGAACCATCCATCTGATTGGTTGTATTTTTTTCAATAAATTTATTACTAATGCATTTGTCTTGATTCCCATTTATTATCTGCACAAAATAAAGCCTGTCTGATGCGAACGACAAGTTAATTGATCTTCCTTTTTGCCCTAAATCCTCACGTCCATGCTGAGGCTGCTCTGTTCTCCACCTCTGGTCCACTGGAGGAAAACGATGGAGAGATCTCTGAGCTTCAACACTGAGGCTATTCAGAGCAGGTTTGTTCACAGCTCCATGTTCTTTTGGGACTGCAGACACAAAGGCAGCAGCAGGATTCAATCTGGTGAAAACATTTGGGATGAACGGAAGAGGGCTGCTGCCAAGTCCTTCTAACGTCCGAAAGTTTGCGCTTAACCCTTGTGCTATCCTAGGCACTTTACCGTTGGGAGTTGGGTCATGTAGATTCACTAGACAGAGCTCTGAACCTTTTTTTTTTCAATTTTTTGTGATCTTCACTGGTTCAATGGATTACATGAAATTTTTCCACCTTTGTCACGGTAGGGAGAACATGTCAAAGTAAGGGTGGGGTCATCCAAGATAGCACAAGGGTTAAGGGTAAAAGTCACTCATGATGCAAAACCTTTTGGGGCATCTTTTGACTGTCTGTGGTGTCTGATGGAGAACCACTGAGGCATGTGCCATGTAAGCACAATGATGCACAAACATCTCATTAAGGCGTCACTTAAGGTGTTTGGTGGATTGCTGCCATAACAAAAGTGGAGAATGCACCAACGGCTAACATTTCACCCCCATGACCTGAAGTCTGACTCCACAGCGTTCCCATGGCTCTTCGCATTACGATTCTGCCATTTATAGAAAAACCTGAGTTGTTTTCTAGAACATGATATCTACAGAGCAGCAGGAGTTCATCAGAAATTCACCTCTGAATTTGCTGAGAGTTCTCTGTTTACATGTTCTCCCCTTAGCTCCCAGCCCCTCACAACCCATACTTAACATTAGCGGTGCAACAAAAATGCCAAAGGATGTTAAAAACGCCATTCTTGTCAGAGTAGGTCTTTTAACTTTCTTTTTTTCCCTGCAAATTACGTTCCAGAGAAAATTGGAACAATTTACTTTGAGTTTGGACTAAATGAAAACTAAAATACTTTTTAAATCACTATGATATATTCACACAGGAACGTTAATACATGTTTTAGAAAACTGCCATGTTCATCCACTAAAAGAGGTCATTTCAAATGTGATGCACCTGCAGGATTATGGTTACCAAGGTGCAGCATCTCCTCAGTCTGAAGGTGTCTAGACACATAGCTTTAGAATGTTTATATTGGATTTGGTTCCATTTTTGTCAGATTTATATCTTTGATGTATTTTTCCATAAATTAAGTTCCAGATGTTCTCTGTGGATAAAAGATCTAGACTTTTCCAGGACTTCTTTCTCCATGGTGTTGTAAAGCTGGAACTTCCTGCTGATACAACAGACCCTAACCCGAACCTCTGCCCCCAAGGCATCACAGCTTCCTCTAAAACAAGTCTGAGTCCACAGGACACTGCAGTTCTTTTGGATGATATTCGAAGATGATTTTCTTTCTGGTTACAGACCTTTATTGTCATGTGCAGATAAGGAGGATGGAGTTTTAAGACTTCTGGAAGGTTCCTGACATGACGGTGACCATGAGTGATGCAGAGCCCTGTGAGGATCCAAAGCTTGTTTCTGATCTCCAGGTCCTCCGGGCTCGCCATCCCGGATGCTTTTTTTATGTTCCTAAACTCTACCTAAACACCTGCCATCATCTTACCTCTGCAGAGCTCGATGATGAGCTAAATCTGGTGTGCTCTAGCAGGTAAAATGGAAAACGTGCGGACTAGTGGGCCCTGAGGACTGGAGTTGAAGACGGTAAGATCCCTGACGCACAGAGATTTCTACTCTGTATAGGATAAAATTGGCAAAAGTCTTTGCAGTTTGATGTTGAAGAGCATTGCTTTTAAAATGGTCTGAGTATCGTACGCACTCTTCCACAGACTTAAGAGCGTCTGTTCATCTTTACCTATGAAGAGACTCTGCCTCTTTTTCTTCAAAGAGAGTCATGTTCTCATTTTTCACCCTGTTGTCCATCTCTGACACACCCAGCAACTATGAAGTAATCAGAGTATTTCTGCAGGTACAGGACTCTTGATCTTTCCTGAAAGTCAGAGGTGTACTTGGTTGAAAGGAAGGATGAGGCCACAGTCACCCATGGTGCACCTGTGCTGCTGAACACCTGACTGTGGTCTGTTTGTGAGGTAGTTCTTCATCCTTGTTTTCTGGAGTTTATCTCCCAGTGAAGATGGGGTGATGAGTCCGAAGCTGGAAGATAAAGGTGCGATGTTGAAAGGATGTGAAAGGATGCTGAGGTTAGAGCTAGGACAGAAGACTACCGTAGATGAAGACTATAGACAAGCTAGTGGATATAGAGAAGTAGGATACAGCTAATAAGATTAGATGGAGGCAGATGATTAGCAAAACTGTTTACGTAACCCTTATGCTATCCTGGGCACTTTAACATCGGGAGTGGGGTCATCTAGACCCACTAGACAGTGCTCTGAACCTTTTTTCTTCAATGATTTGTGATCTTCACTGGTGTCCATGGATTACATGAAATCCTCTCCACCTTTATCCACCTTTGTCCTGGTAAGGAGAACACGTCAATGGAAGGGTGGGGTCACAGGATAGCACAAGCTGGGATAACAGCAGGTCTTACATTCATAAAAAGTACAAAGTTGAAGCCTCTGAAGAGACAAACCCCCCCTTTCAGTTTACAGTACAACACGTCCCCAAACATTTCTGTTCCAGTAGAATCAGGCTCCTGTCACCTGTTGCCAGAAAGAAACCCTGGATTTGAACTGGAAATGGCGTCTGATGGAGCAGCAGGGAGGAGAAAAACATCAGGAAGTGAGTGTTTGTTTCATGTGTGCGCCTTTCATGGCTCATAAACGAGCTCATGATTGCTCTCTTCCTGATTACCAGAAAACAGAGTCCATAAATGAATCAGAGACATTTTTCTGTGAGCATCAAAAGATGCAGATCCGATAACAGGCTCTTTAACTTGGCAGGGCAGGAAGCAGGCTTTCCGCATTCCAAGGTGGGAAAAAACGGTCTTTGGTGCCCCAGCAGAGCTCAGACCCGTCAGCAGAGGCACGAGGGCTGAGTGGAGGCCTGACCCCACGCAGCTCAGAGGGACCGCAGGCATGAAGAGAGTTCCCCACAGCTCCAGATGGGCAGAGAGAAGATCCACAGTGGTGTACGGTAATCTGATGGATTCTTTCTCACGTTGTTGCTTTATTTGAACAAAATGGCTGCAAAGTACGAGCTGTGCTCTGAGAGCTTTGCAGCTGAAAGCTCACTGTGGGTTTTTATGGAAGAAAATGGTGCATGAACAGTAATGTATGCTGCACTCTCAGCCCCTTTTCTCACTGATCATTCCTGCAGCTTTGATGCAGGCAGGTCCAATTTTGAGAGCTTCATATATCCTGTTGAAGAGCAAAAACAGGTGGGAAAATGAAAGTTCTGGACCAAAATCCACACATGAGACTGGCTGACTTTTTCTCTGGGTCTTTAGTCAGAAGTTTACTTGCTTTTTAATCCAAAAGTTAAAGGTTTTATTTCATAAAGCGCTTTTTATGTCTTTCATCAGTCAGTTTGGCTTCAGTGGGTGGGCTGAACCAAAGCCCGCTAGCTGCAGTGTCACATTACAGTTTCTCTGGAAGGCCTGCGTGTTTTCACCATCACTGAGGGAGTTACTGAATAAGAGCGCCGCTTCTTCAAATGAAATCTACTCAGATAAGAGTGAAACTGTGGTGCAAAAAGGGGCTTCTGAGGAGTTTAAGTTTTATTCAAAAAGCTGGGTGTGGCCTGTCTCTGATCTAAGAAGTGTAAATAACCTGAAGAGATGGATTATTTCACATTCATTATTGTTTTCACTGGATACCCCCACCTGACCCCAAAGGCCATTTTATAGACATTTCTTTGCATGAATGTGGCAATAATACACCTATATAGTGGGCGAAAGAAGTATTTTATCCTTTTCTGATTTTGCAGGTTTACCCACTTAAAAATGAAATTTCCCGTCTGTCATCCGTTCATTTGAACAGGGAGATAGAAAACCACAAAGAAAATCAAGAAATCCAAGAATAGGAACAATAAAGGACAATAAGTATTTGAACCCTCTTATTTTAAAGTCTTAGTACTTTGTGGCAAAACCCTTGTTAGCAGCACAGATGTCCAACATTTCTTTTTGTTAATGAGCAGGTTTCTGCACATTTCAGGAGGAATTTTGCTCCACTTATCTTTTGAAATGACCTCTAAGTCATTCAGATTTGCTAGCTGTTGCTTAGCAACTCTAAGCTTCAGCTCTCTCCATAGGTTTCTATAGGATTGAGGTCCAGAGACTGACTGGACCACTCCATGACCTTGATATGCTTCTTCTTCAGCCAAGCCTTGGTTTTCTTGGCTGATTGTTTTGGGTCATGATCCTGTTGTAAGACCCATCCAGGAGGTTCTTACTCAGTATTTGACGGTACATGGCTCTGCCTATCCTCCCATCTACACAATGAAGTAGCCCTGTGCAGAAAAAACAAATCATAATGCTTCCCCCTCCATACTTGACAGTGTGGATTGTGTTCTTAGGGTCATCGGCAGCATTTCTCTTCCTCCAAACACGACGTGCTGAGTTGATGCTAAAGAGCTCAGATTTGGTCTCAAGCACCTTCTCCCAATCTCTCTCTAATCATGACGGTGTTCATTACTAAACTTCAGGTGGGCCTGTACATGTGTCTTCTTAAACAGAAAGATGTGAAACCACTGCAGTGTGAAGTATGTGATAGTTTTCTTGGAGACTGTGGTTCCAGCCGCTTTGAGATCATCAAGTACCTCCTGCCTTGGTGTTTTAGACCGATTTTTTGCACCGTTCTTATGATCCTGAAAACCCCACCACATTATGTGATCTGGAACCCTTCCCACATCCCCGCTGTTCACCCCCCAGCTTTCCGGGCTGCCACCTTCGGTTCCTGGAGGATGCTCACCCTGGGGGCGGAGTACGAGGGCATCTGGGCTCTGCCACCTGACAGGAGGCGCGCGCGGCCAAAATATGCCGAGGCCCCTCCCGAGGAGACCGACATCTGCGCTGCGGGATGCGGAGGGCCCTCATGGGGGGCCGCCCACGATGGTCCCACGCACAAGTTCGACACAGTTCTGCACCTGGAGGGGGCTGAAGAGGCGGGACCTGGAGGCGGCATCCGGCGGGTGGTGTGGACGCATGAGGCTCTGAACAGCAACCCGCTGACTGACGCCAACCAGCAGCGCACCACTGACGCGCGGTGAGGTTTGTGTCTGTGATACAGATTTACAGCCATACAAGCCCAATATATTCATCAACTACTTATTATTCTTCATGTCTATGGAATTTTTTGTTTACCCATAATTGAAAGCAGGCTGATACTCATTTCGTAATTGACAATTAAATTTGCTGATCATCCAATTTGAAAATGCATTTTGTATCATTTTGTAATAGAATTCAATAGGCTTTGAAAAATTACCATTCAATCATACATCAAGAAAATAAAAATAGAAAAAAAAGAAATAAATTGTATTTTACATGGGTTTTATAATTCAAATAAAAATGCATTTTGCAATTTACAATTCGATGTTAAAAAATGACATTTCAGTTCCTTAAAGTAACTTAAAATCGATTGCATTTTAATTTCTCTGGGTGTTTTATGTGTCAAAATTGAAAGAGAAAAAAAAGTGTAATGCATTTTCATTTCCAGGGCATCACACTTTTTCTGACCCAAATTTCGGAATGGCAATGTCATGCTACATTCATACCAGGAATGTGATGCAAGAACGCGCTGAATACGGATTCTTGAACGCACGTTTGGCATGATGTTCAGACTGGACAAGCAGGGAGGGGCTTTTTCGATTTTTTTTTTCTATACGGTTTATTAGCACATGCTCGCCACCTACAGTTAGTTCTATGAGGCTTGGTGCGAAATGTTGAAGCGGAGCAAATCTGGCGAATCTTGCTCCAAGCTTTGTCTTTCAAAGCTCTATTGTGATATATGAAAGACGTCTCAACTGGGCCAAGGAGAAGGACTGTTGGCCAGCCTGAAAGTAAAGCATGCCTTTCATTTGGGGATCCAGGTCCAAGGGTTTGGAGGAGGACTGGTGAGGAGCAGAACCTGAGCTGCTGGAGGTCCGGTGTGAAATCTCCAGTCAGTCGTGATTTTGGGCTGCAATGTCCAGCGCTGGTGTTGCTAAACTCTGCTTTTGTCAAAAGTAAGAGCTCTGTCTCCCCCTCTGGTCACTGGTGGGAACTGTCTTCAGAGTTCTAACCACACTACAGCACCCAGCAACCCCAGCGCACACGTCCTGGATGCTTCACACCTGACCCTCATTCATTCATCAACCACAGCATACTTTAGCACTGCACTGAGTCAAGCTCAGTGTGAAGTACTGTTTGGACTGGATCTTCTGGTTCCTCAATCTGTTTACCTGCCCCGACTCTCACCTGGATCCTGACTACCGCTGTCTCTTCTCTGATGGTCTTATGTCTGCTATCGCCTCCTGCCTGCCTGATCCTGGTTTAGCTTTGTGGACCTTTAGCTGAGCTAATGAACCTGCTGCACTTGGATTCAGCTGTCTGCCTGTTCTTGTGACAGCTTTCTTCAATCCAAAATTACTGCAGCAGAATGTTCTAGAGTACTTCAGGATTCCTTCTGCTCAGGATCAAAAGCAGAAACTTTAAATCAGTTAAACAGTAGGCTCTGAATCTGTGTTCTATGAAGGTTTATCATTAAATAGAATTATAGAAATTCATATACTCTTTATTTTTTTTTTAATTTCTTTTAATTTTTTTTTTTTTATTTTTTTTTTTTATATACTCTTAGGGATTGCACGGTGGCGCAGTGGTTAGCGCTCTTGTCTCACAGCAAGAAGCCCCCTGGTTCAGTCCTGGCTGGGGGACATGAAAAACTACATCAATGGGGGACCTTTCTGTGTGGAGTTTGCAAGTTCTCCCCGTGTATGGGTGGGATTTCTCCGGGGTCTCCAGCTTCCTCCCACCATCCAAAAACATGCTTCATAGGTTAATTGGCAATTCTAAATTGTCCCTAGGTGTGAGAGTGAATGGGTGTGTTTATGGACATTCTACCCTGCGACAGACTGGCGACCTGTCCAGGTTGTCCCCTCCCTTTGCCCACAAGTGGCCGGGATAGGCTCTGGCAGCCCCGTGACCCCAAAAAGGGACAAATGGTTAAGAAAATGAATGAATTAATGAATAATATACTCTTCCATAATATTCAAAGTTTTTTTCATTACAGTGCAGAGATACATTGGAGAGGCAGTATGTTATTCAAATGATTAGAATCAAACATATAAATTGTATTTATAGCACAGATAAGTGGACATATTTATTTTAATATTAGTAGGCATCTCATGACTGGTGGCGATGACATGTTAGGCATGGCCTCTCCTGACCGCACGTCCCTGCAAACGCCTCTCAAGAACAAGGAACACTTTGCCATCACTGTCAATACTAATATTATTAAAAGACAAAATCACTCAAAGTTGTTTGTTTTTTACATATATATGTAAAACTTTGCTTCTAATGCAATACAAAGACGCCACCGCTAGAGGGCTCTTCAGTCTCACCTGCAGAGCCCAGAAGTTTTCTGCACACCTTTACTGGTTCCAATCTAGTAAGAAACATGCGAGGGCAGTAAAGCAAAAAACTCGACTCTAGTAGTGCTACTTCACATCCATTACTTATTTAAAAGTAATATATAGCTTTCTATACTGACTTTGAGGAGTGAAAAGTGCTGAGAAAACGCTTGAACTTTGCTTCAGATTTATAGTTTGGAATAAAAAAAAAAAACACACCAATAATATTGCAAAACATCTTGTATTTCCTAAATTTAGAATAAAAGTTAAGTATAATTTAACACTACATTGTCTGTAATCTTTGAAGTACCAAAAAGTAATCTGCGATGTGCAGAAAAAAAATCTAATGAATCAAACAATTGTAGCGCTTCTTAAATATTCCTAACCACAATATCCTCCATCAAACTCCCAAAAAAATACAGAAAGTAAACTCTGAGGAAAGGTTTTTCAGACACATGCAACCAAATAACTAAGTGTTGCTTTGTCAATAAAAAGGAAGTAATTTTGTGTTTTTCCTCAAACTGAAACAAGTGCTTCAGCTAAAGTTAACGGTTTTATTTTACTGCATTTATAATGATATCGGTGTTTGTTTAGGTTATAGGGAAATCTATTATATAAGAAAAACAGGCCACACTGCAGCCAAAATGGGAATACTTTATATAGAACTGAAAAATCCCGGGATTTTGGGATGATAGGAAAGGAGGAAGACTCTTCGTATATAGATTGACATTATGCTGAAGTCTGAAGCTGAAATAAACCTGCAGAGCCGACCAAACCGGTCTGACAGGCACAACTGAACATCTGCAGCGGGTTGAGAGGGGGTGGGGGGTACTTTCATTGTCAGAGCGCGTGCCTGATTAATTGGGAGCTGCGTGACCAGATTCTGCCTGATCGCGCAACACGGCGCCTTGGAACACTGACGGGGTTGATGATGTGACCCTCGGGGCTCCTCGCGGCTTCACACGGTGCGCGCGTGTGTGCGCTCCATTCACCGATTGGCTCAGTTGGGTCACGTGCCCTCTTCCCTGTTCCACGGAGCACTTGTCTCGTCAGACCCCACGCAGCGAGCGATCAAACAGGAACCACAGGGCAGATGCTCCGGCTGGAGCTGCTGGGAGGCAGAGGCACCGGGGTTCGATCCTCGCCGGAAGCGCCGTTATTGTTTGGTTGGACGCTGCTTAACTGACTCGGAGCTCTTCAACTGGTGTTTGGATGCTGACACGATGCTGTCAGGATCCGGAGCGGAAACCGGCTGGTGATTAGGTTTTCCCTCCTCTCAGAGGCGGATGAGGAGCTTGCTCTGTCTGTCTCATCTGAACTTTAGGAGATAAACAGATGGAGAGGATGAAGGGAGCGCGCTTTCCAGTAAGGCCACCTTGTTCTTCATCCTTCCACCTGACGCCAGCAGAGGTTTGGATGAAGCGTGCCTGTTGTGATGCGTCTCCCCTCCGTTTCCACTGACACCCGCTCGGATTTTCCCTGTTGGATCTGTGCGTTTCCAGAATGGCTCGCTTCGCAGATGATCTTCCCAGCAGGTATGGAGGAGGCGCGGGCGGCGGAGGGAGAGGGGGCCCGGGCGCTGGCAGAGGGGGCGCCCGGGGTGGCGGCGCTCCGGGCGGCCAGAGGATGTACAAGCAGTCAATGGCCCAGAGAGCCCGGACCATGGCCATCTACAACCCGAACCCCGTTAAGCAGAACTGCTTCACTGTCAACCGCTCCCTTTTCATCTTCCGCGAGGACAACCTCATCAGGAAGTACGCCAAGCGGATAACAGAGTGGCCATATCCTTTCTGAAAAGGTGCAGCAGTGGTTGAGGAGCGCGCGCGCACTTTAACCCCCCATCCCCCAATTAAGCGTGTTTGTCAAGTTAAGTTGCAGATGTTGGTTCTGCTCTCAGATTCAAACATTCACGCCCTTTATTCCTCTGCGCGCAACGCTGACCGCACCTGTCGCTCTTATCTGAGCTCTGCGTGGCACGCGCGCCTCCTGAAGCTCCACGGCGCTGCTCACGTGCAGACAAGTTCTTTTGTTAGCGCGTCTGTCGTGGACAGACAGCGGTTCCGACCCCCAACCCCCCAGGAATTATTGGCCAAACGCATGATTTCTGCAAAAATTGGCGTGCGTAAAGGACCCCTCCCCACTTGACTCCCCCTCCCTACTTCAATCCCCCTCTCCAGTCTCTGTAACAGAAATCTATACTTCTGGACTTGGATGGCATGGGAGGGTTCGCGTGCCCGCGTGCGCTGCCTCGATGTCTCTGTCCATGGTGCTGATCGCGCCCACGCTTCTAAACGGCGAGAAGCGTGGGTCCGCGGAGCAAGACTTCAGGAAGTCAGGAAGTGACTATATATATATATATATATATATATATATATATATAGTAAGATAGTAAACAAAGGCTGCCATACAGGGACTCTGTGGGCAACGATCACAACAAGATTATCTCTAATCAAATGAGGTGGTTATCATTACATCTGTGCCTCCCTGAGCTATTCTGAACTTCCTGATAACCTTCTTATTCAATAGAAAAAGAAAACAATCTCTGAAAGTTTGGGAAACAGAGAATCCAGTGTTTTATCCTGATGTGCCTCTCATTGAAGGGTTTTTATCCAAACGTCTTATTGGATGATTAGTGTTATGCTCATGAGCAACCTGTTCCCTTTTGAGTTGTTGGGTCTCAGTCAGAACTGACAGGATGTTCCAACCATTAAAACGGTTGGGAACGTTCTTCCTTGTAGGGATCAGGATAAAGCTTTATCCAGAGGATGACAAAGGCGTCATGCGTTTGTGGACAGAAGGATCAGAGTTGTGGTTTGATGCTCCTCACTCTCCACGCTCTCTTGTGTGACCGAAATGTCTGCCTTAAGCCCTGCAGGTCTGGGGGATCAGACATTACTGCTTTACAGCACAGTTTGGATTTTTATGACTATTTTCTTCATAAAATCAAAGCCTGTACATTTAAAATCTGCTCTGTCAAATGAAATGTGTGCATATTTGTGCAGCTTCTCCTTAACTCTCACACTCCCTTTGAGTACATGATCCTGGCTACAATCATCGCCAACTGTATCGTCCTGGCTTTGGAGCAACATTTACCAGCAGGTGACAAGACGCCAATGTCAGAGCGCCTGGTGAGTTCACAGCTTTCCTTCCTTTCAAGTGACTGATCTGTGCAGCCTGATCGCAGCGAGCCCTGGTCCCTCAGCTGCAGCTGAAGCAGAACAGAAAAAAAAAGTTTGACTCTTGTGTTTAGAAAACCGGATGATATGGCAAAAAGCCACTCTCCTCCAGACAACTGCTGCTGTTTTGACTCATTTCAGCAGCTGTGATGTAATTCCAGCAGGGTAGACTCTGTAAGGAAAAAAACTAGAAGGTGATTAGTGTGGTTACAAAGGAAGAACAGGCCCTGCTTCACCAAGCCCTAATGCAGCAAGATGCCTTCTAATTAGAAGGGATCAGCTATTATTGGTGAAGCCAACGGAGTGAGAGGCTGTTGTTAGTGTTGGTAAACAGGACTCTTCATCCTCAGAGCAGGTCTTTGCCATTCCTGGAGTACTCCTCTACTGTTTTCCAAATTTGGTGCTGGAAGATAAACCTACAGGTTCCTGTTTTTCCCTCTGAAGGCTTGTTAGGTTTGTCTGACCTTTAGGCCGGCCTGGTTCTTTGCACCATCAACAGTTGTCTGTTTCAGCGTGCACACTCTTTCTTCTGCATAACATATCATTGCATGTTCACAGCGCTGAGCGAAAGGTCAGGGTTTTTATTTTTTTACAACGCTCGGCCTGTTGTCCTGCTTTTGTGTGGCTGTTTATGCGGTGCCTGTACTGTCTGTCAGGTGTGCACGTGCTGTGAACAGGAGAGAAAAGTCCAGGTTTGCTGGAGAAGCCGGTGCAGTAAACTTTGCTGTTTGACCATGATTTTGGAAAATGCCCAGTTGTGTTTTTTTTCTTTTCTTCTGAGCATACAGTAAAGTTCTTAAAAATTCTGGACATTATCAGATAAACTCTCTAAAAATTTAGGCAGAAGAGAGTTTTTCTTAAACTGAACAAAATGAACAAGATTTTGATGTTTTTACAGCAGTTCTAATCAGCAGTGAAGTCCAGTTTTTTTCCAAATGATTAAGCTCCCACAGCTCCTCTTTGTCACCTTATTGTGAAGAACGCTCCACACCTTTGTCCCCACAAGGCTGGAGTACTCTGAAGTCCTGCTCTGATATTATTTTGCTCTATTTTCAAAGTGTTCCCACTGATCCTTTAATTATGATTGTGTCATTTTTAGCCAAAATAAAATAACCTGTGTCGTTTTATGCGACATAATTTGTCCTGAGTTAGCCTGCTCCCACCTCCCCTCACCCATCCGTTAACACTCTCTTCTGCTAGCTTACAGCCCCTCACACCCCCAACCTAACATTACTGCTGCAATAAAAATGGTGCAATATTAGAGCTAACCAGACGTACAGTTTAGACCCAGAGTCCAGCTCAGACGAGGAAAACAAAGACGTTCATGGCTCCATTTGTCTGCAAGTAGATGCATCAGAATGGAGCAGAGCAGGGATCCCCCCCACCCCCACCCACACTGTATTTTCTACATCACAAATAAGGCCTTTTTTTCAACAGCATTTTCTCATCTGCTCCTGATTCACAACGATTTGAATCAAGAAACACCCAGAAATGCAATTTTAAGCTTCATTTTATTTATATATGTCCATCATCAGAAAAAGGCCACAAGAACATGTTAAAAACACACAAAACACAATTCTCATCAGAGTAAGTCTTTAATGTTTTCTCTTTCTCCACTGCTTCTCACGCAAAAGCGTGTCTCTTAACTTGTAAAGCTTAGCACTTGCTGTATCCTCTCCTCATGTGCATTTTAGTACTAATTTTGAGGTTCTTTTATTTATTTTTTCAATGTTTAATGCTCCATCTCAGCTCTCTAAACTCCTGCATTCACATTCTCCTCCAAGGTCCCTCAGGTTTACTGACCAGCACCTCCCACATGTCCCTGAAATGAATGAGAACCTTTTCTGTTGCAGCTCCAGAACTCTGGGTTGTTCTGGTGCAACAGTCTGACCTCATCTCCACCTGTCTTTTAGTCACATTTAAGAGCTCTTCATTGCCTTTGAACTTGGAATGAAACATAGGCATTTTTTGTTTGAATGTTTGTGTGATAACTTGACTGTATATAGGAACTGGACTGAGTGATCCCTCCCGCAGATATCCCCCCAGGAGGTACCTACAAAATCCCATAGACTTCTATAGATAAATAAATGGCTAATACTCAGTCATTCCATTGGTCAGAAGAAACATTCTTGCTCTGATACCTTTTTTAAACTGTTCTTGCTACTCCTTTATTTCATGGAATTTTGTAATTGCAAGTTATTCAAGTTATAAACTGAACAATCAGATGCCTCGGTAAAGCATGTGGTCTCATGTGTGACGTTTCAAACATTTTATTGATAGATTACCGCAAAGCCAATTGGAAGGGGTGTGGCCTTCCAACAAGCTCCCTCCTGATTGGCAAGCGTTGTTGCCATAGAAACAATGACACAAAAAAGTAGCGACTTGGTTGACTTCATCTTGTTGGAGCTGGATGTAAACCTTTTTCTATGGATGATGTCACACTCACTCTGTCCAGTTCTCATATACAGTCAATGGGGAGATTTGACTTTTGCAGAACTTTTTTTTAGTTTTTTTTTTTACATATGTTCTATTTATTTTTTTATCTACTGTTCTTGTGTTTATAAAGTGTTATATTTGTACACCAAGTGTCAGTTGCAACCTTAACATTTTTGGATGCTGTTTCTAAATTTTGTTTCTATTTTTCTGCAAGTCTTCCTCTTTAAGATTTTCTATCCAATCAGTTCCTGATCTTTTGCTAGTTTGCAGTTATTGAATATATATGCATAAATGTATATACATGACATTCCTTGGTTGTAAACATTTGATTTAGTTGTGTTTACTGAAAGGCAGCTCTCTTTTCTGTGCTTATGTTGACACAGAAAGAAGCCTCATCTTTTCTGTTTTTATTTCTTTTCCAGACCCTCATCTCTTTCACGTAATGCTTCATTACCTCTCAGAAAAAAGGTCTTCTGTGAGTCTCATGCTCTCTTCAAACCTCTCTGTTTCTCTGCAGGATGACACAGAGCCCTACTTTATTGGAATATTCTGTTTTGAGGCTGCCATTAAGATCATCGCCCTGGGCTTTGCTTTTCACAAAGGCTCCTACCTCCGCAACGGCTGGAATGTAATGGACTTCGTGGTCGTCCTCACGGGGTGAGTCCCTCGCCCGCCGGGTGTCGATGCTGGTCGTGAGTGAAAGAGTGGTTTCTCTTCTTTGTGAGACGGCAGCTCGCTCAGCGGAATCACCTTCTCCCTGCTGCTGCCTTCCAGCGCTGACGTTACTCAACAAGTAACTGAAGTCTGTTCTGGATAAAAATGATGTGACGGCCTCTTTGGTCTTTTCAGTTTGTGTAGTACTCTGCACTGCCAGGACAGCCTGTTCACAGACAGCACTCTGTGGCGACGGGCAGAAGAGCTTCTTTGTTGAGTAAACGTCCAGCTGTCACAGGGTGAAGTGCTTTGTACCAGTTTGTTGAGGAGGGCTCTTGCCTGGTGTCTGTGTGGGAACCATGTACTGTTTAGATGTTTTTGGATTTAAAAGCTGAATGATGGAACAGATTGTCCCGTCCAAAGCCCTTCCGAATTAACACCTGTCTGCCACAATAAGGAGAGTGATGCATAGTTTGTGCCATGTTGTCTGCTAAAGAAAAGTCAAAGAGCTTGGTCTCAGTGATTTGCTCTTAGCTGAAGGTTGCTCCTGTTGGTTGTCAGGCAGCTCCCAGGCAGAAGGCAAAAATCATTTTTCAGATCTTTTCTAAGCATGTACAGTTGTTTGATGGAGCACACAAACAGAAACACATCATTAGTGCTTTGATGCTTATTGTCTGTGGACCAGAACTGGACAGAGTGGCCCCTCCCCCTTGGCGTTCCAAACGGGGAGTTCTCCGCTGGCTACAAGAAGCCAAAAGCCCCTAGACTTCTATAGAGAAAAATTACTCAGTCATTCTATTGGTCAGAATAACCATTCATACCCTGATTACAGTTTTTTTAACATGCTGTTGATGATCCTAATTGTTCATATTGTTTTTCTGTACTGCAAGTTACAAAAGAGGTGATGCGTGAGGAGCTGTACATTATCAGAAATTAATGGAGGACGCAGAGGCCTGAACTGCCCAACGCAAAGCGGACGGTGGACATCTATTCATTTCTGATAATTCACACCTGGAAGGGCAATATTCGGCTCATACCATGGTCACTTACAATAAAAATAAATATGAAATCAATAATTAGTTTTTTTTTAGGTTTAAATTGCTTTTCACAAAAAGCAGACTATTTATGCGGTGCAGTGTGTTGTCACTGCTACAGAGCCTGCACTGACATCGCTCTGCAGCAGCGGAAGAAAGAGGTATATATCCTAAATGTAAGGATAATTCAAACAAAGCAACATTTCTGAGGGAAAGTTCAACTCTTGTTTTGGTCCAGAGGATAAGGCAAAAGTCTAAATAGTTCATTCCTCTGGTGTCATCTCCTTGTGTCTCCTCTCCTCCTTGGATTTTTCTCTCCCTCTCTCTCTTCCACTTCATTCAAGTCTTCAAAATGATCAAATTCACTAAACAGGTTAGAGGAAACTATAAAATCCCTCATGTCTTTTCTGCTGTCTTGCTGTTGTGATAAACTGCGGAATAAGGTTTGTCCACCTATGTTCCAAGTTTCTGTTGCTCTGTTACCAACTGTTACCAATCTAATCTAATACTTCGACTGGATTAAAAGAAAGTATTCACTGGACCATGGTGTAATCAATCAGATGCTTCAAAAAAAGTATACGGTCTCATGTAAACTATCACAACTTTGATTGACAGATTTCATGTAGCTCGCTTTCAAGTGGTAGGGGTGTGGACTTCCAACAAGCTCATTCCTGATTGGCTAGAGCGGTTGCGATAGAAGCATTGACTCAAAACCTCTTGGACCAATCACTTCTTACTGACGTGAAAACAACATGTTGACAATCGTATCACGAAAAATAGCAAGTGAGTTGACTTCATTTGGTTGAAGCTGGAAGTAAACCCTTTTCTATGGGTGACGTCTCAGTCACTTTATCCAGTTCTCAGATGCCATAATTTCCTCCACCTGTTCCAAGGAGCACTTTCATTTTGTTTACATTTACTCAAAGGGATTTAAATATTTTGTATGCATTCGATGCAGTTTCCTTTATGGTGGTCAGAGGAAAGTTTTTTATTTGTGAGTCACTGTGAGTCAGTGTTAGAGCCCCCTCAGGAAACGCCACAGCAAACCTTCCAGATGATCAGATCACCAGTGAAAAGCTGTTGAAGTTACAGTTCAGAGCAAAAGCTGTGTCGTTTTCAGCACATCAAAGCTTCACAGCTGCTTCCATGAAGCTGAACTGCCTCCTGATGCTGGAGGATAATATTGACTGTTTCCAAACAAATGAATCAAGATGGAGGAGCAGCGACGGCAGAGTGAAGCCATCAGATATATCCGTTCAAATGACAACCCGGCTTGAAAAACCAGAGAGAGGTCTTAAAGAATCTTGCTTTTGTTCTTGTTTTCGCATTTCTCTGCAGAACACTAGAAAGACTGTTTAAGTAAAGCAGCATTTTGTGTTGATACTGCTGTAGTGAAACGCATCACACATGTGCCTCCAAACCAAAGTGAAAATAAAGGAGCTCTTGAGGTTTGGCTCCTCATTGCTGACACAGCTGGATACAAATTGGCCATTATGTTGTATTTGTGTAAGTGTGTGTAAGAGACATTTTGGTAACCAGGCAACCACAGAAGATATGATTTCTGTAAGACTTCTGCATATGCGTTGGTTGATGTGTGATCTCTGATAGTTTTTTATTTTAAAGATCATTTTCACTTTGGCCTGGAGGAGTCACGTCCATGTAAACATTACCTTTATTTGTGTCTCATCTGTGAGCTGCTGTTCTCACAACTGAAGCTAGTCCGTTATTTGCAGGAGAGGATTTGTGATCACAGTTAAGTTTAGTTTATAGATAAAAGGAGGATTAAAAAAATGTTTGGAAAGATAGAAGTTCTTTCTTGTGTTGTTTGGAAATTCACGAACAAACCGGGTCCTGCTTAGCATTTACTTTACTCTCCGTGGTATTTGAAATTCATAAAAGCATCACATTAAAAATGCTTTTAATCAATGGGAGGCCCAGGGGCATTTATTGATCTTCTGGTCACAGATCTAATGAAGCACTTGTCTTCAGGAGATGTAACTGAGACTTGCAAGAAGGAAAATAACTGTCCTGGAAGTGTTAGTATTGCTGGGAATCATTTTACAGTCCATACAAGAAACATTTCAATTATTTTAAAAATGAGAAAACACCCCTCTCTTCATTCTTGGGTTAATTATGTGGAGACAGGCATCCACTCCTAATGACGGGCTCTAAATGATGGGGTAGCTGGAAGCAGCGGCAGACCTTTAATCTGTCCTGATCAGGCATTAGTGGCCCCTAATAAGAGCATAAATCTGCCCGGGTGGCCGAAAGCTTAATCAATACAACAATGAGCCTGCTACTTTCTCAACACAGAGTCAGTTTGAGCACGACAAGAGGAGAAAAGGTGAGGGCGGGGCATCCTCATGCGGCATCATCACAGAGACTCAGGGTTTGAAGCCGAAAACAGAAACTGCCATTCTAGAGTAAAAACACAATTCTGCTTTTGGAACTGCATCAGGACGACACGGGTGAGCAGAGGACAGAGAATCGTGATGCACAGACAAGCGTAGGGGGAAGTGACCAGTGAGGGTCACCCATCAAATGGGCACGTTACGGCTGCAGTTTTCTTTTACTCAGTGGGAGGGGTTGAAAAGGACCATGAACATTTGCTCACTAAAGCTTGCGAAGCAGTAAGGAATCCTAGGGCTCCTGTCTTTTAAAGTCTCACTTCCGCTCATCTTTTGATCTATTTCCAGAGCATTCCCAGTGGTCTTTAATGATGATTATAAAGTTTTTAGCTAGAATCAAAAAACCTGCATCGTTTTCTAGGACATGGTTTCTGCAGAGCGGCAGGAGTTCATCAGAAATTTGCCTCTGAGTTGTGTTTGGGACTGATTTTCCCATCATCTCTTTGTCTACACTCTTTCCCACTAGCTTACAGCCCAAGTTAACATTTGTGGTGCATTAGCGGTGCGACAAAAACAGCGAGCTATATTGGAGCTATCCGGACGTACAGTTTGAGCCAGATGTTAGCGCAGACGAGGAAAACAGAGACATCCATGGATCTATCGGTCTACAAGTGGGTACGTCAAAATAGAGCAGAGCAGAAACTTGTGGCTCGCTGTTTGTATGTAACAAGTACAATCTTTTTTTTCTGCTCCTGATTCACCACAATTTGAATAAAGAAATATTCATAATCTTAATTTTCTTCATATTTGTCCTCCATCATGAGAAAAATACTAAAAAAACATGTTAAGGACACCAAAAACACATTTATATTGGAGTAAGTCTTTAAGTGTAAACTCTTTAAAAAAACAGGTATTTTTTTTTTTATTATTTAGGTAGAAAAGGCCATTAATACATATTCTACGAAAAACAACTGAAATTTATGGAACTTTAGGATGTTTATTATTTGGTAGCTAAACAGAAAGTAGTTACAACAAATAATTGACCAATAAAAGCATGCTTTATGGGTTAATTGGTCACTCAAAAGTATCCCTGAGTGATCATGTTGCCATGTGACAGACTGGCGAGCTCTCCAGGGTGAACCCCCCTTCGCCCAACAGATGCTAGGATGGGCCCTAGCAACACTACGACCCTGAAAGCGACACAGCAGGTTAAGAAAATGGATGGATGTAAACCTGTAAAAGTGGGTGTGGCCTAAACAAGCAACAGTTTTATCATGAACATTTAAAAAATATTTAGGAACAATAGAATTGAGTATCTGCTGACAGTCTGCAAATGATCACAAAAAGAAGACACAAACCTGCTTCAAGCTGTGCAGCAAACAGCCATGGGCAGGTCAACCAAGCAGCATTTATGCCCCACCCACTTTTACTGATTGACATGAAATCATTCTGCAGAAAAGGGTCACGGTAAAATAAACAGGCCTTTTGGAATTACAAACTGTGTAACAAAAATAAAACTGAAATATGTTCCATTGTATATAATTTGTGTTATTAAATTGCTGAAATTGAATTATGAGCTCCTTATTAAAGCAATCCGAAACATATTTCAATTTCATAAGGTTGAAAATATGTTTTTATTGGTTTAATTGTTAGATTGTAAAATATTTTATTTGTTTAATAAATCATTTTTATTTTTCAGTCGCTACATGCTCATTTGAAAGAAGGCCAGCCTAGTCGAGCAAGGGAATAGGAGAAGCTAAAATCTGAGTCCACTAACTCCTCCTAAATTTTTGTCCTCATCTCTGCTGATTCATAAAAACTGTTGCGTAACGTGTGAAATGGTCCGTGTATTGAGCCGTAAACACTTTCCCTGTAAACTTCTCTGTCTGGAAAACGGACAAGCAAGAACTGAAGATTTTCACACAAAGATAGAAGCAAAAGTCCATTGAAACGCCAGAGAAGCCATGCTCTCCTGAAAGCGCCAGAACAGCGTTGGAGGCGTGTTCCAAACATCAAACCTGTCCTTTGGAAATGAAAGAGTTTCCATGCTCTGACCACAAAGCTGAAAAACTGGCTTCACGTGCGATCGCATGACCGTGCCTCTCTCATTGTGTGAAGTTCACTCACAAAAACAGTTGTAATGCAGAGGAGTTACAGCAGATAGATCTGAATGCACTTTGTTTGGACAGGAAGCGAAGCGGGGCTGTTATTGTTTAACCCCGCAGATTTATGATGGCGTGCTTCTCTTAAGGCATAGTCACATGGACCCGTACGGAGGGTTGACTCGTACAAGTGCTGCAGGTTTTTGGGTTGTACCAGGGTGTGGAGGATCGAAGGCAGATGTGGCCACATCTTAAGGCTCCTGAAAGGATGACATAAAAACGGAACGTAACATGGGTAAATGGTAAATTTATCAATGGTACGTAAATGTATTGTGACATATTTGTAAGGATAATGTAAGTTACACTGATGACGTCTGAGTGATGGTGTTATACGGTGTCCCTACGCTGCACTCAATGATGATATATAACTGGATCGGCAATCACGTGACACACGATGTGACATGCATGCGCCATGACATGCGCTGAGTCTTCTCAAGTAAGAATTGAGGAGGTCTGAACAAGTACGTTAAGAATCACAAAAGGAGATGCAATGTTTTGCTATCAACTACAAAACCACAACAACAAAGTAATCTTTTTTTTGTTTTTTTATTGAAAAAACACTTGAGGTTAGCAATTTGTGACAATTGTATACAATTACGACACGTATAAAAAAGTGGGAAAAAATACAGGACATGTACAAACAACAGAAAAAAAAAAGTGACAATTCGCACGAGATTTTGTATTTTGTAATCACTGCGTCTTCAAGCTGGGCTTTCTTTAAATTGAATTTTTGAATGCATTTGAGATGTATTTGCAATGTATGTGAAATGCTTGCTTGCTTAGACTATCTATACGGAGCGTCGATCAAGGTAGTTTGAGTTAACCAACCAAAGTTTGGTTTGGTAAGCTCAAACCAAACTCTGGTTGATGTCAATTGTCTTGCTGGATCGACAAACCTTAGAACAAACTACTCTTCGGTCAGGTCCTCCCTCTGCTTCTTTATTTAAACAGTGCAGATTCTGCACCATTTAGCTCCCTAAATGGTATATGGTGAGTTACCCACGAACCTTCACTGATGAGAACTCTGTCAACGAACCTTTGGAAAGGGAATTCTGACATGACAAGAACACCATACCCAAAGAATAAGGAACCTTAGTTTATCAGCCATTCAAGCTATTGAACTTCAACAATCTCCCTCCTATCTGGGTTTGAGCGAAAAGCATTTACAAGCTCAGCTACATAGATTCTTGCATACAGGCAAAAAAAAAATAATCACAGATATTTAGAAGCTGTTAATTTGACAACAATATGTTGCCGGTAACACAAGAAGAAGGTGCTGTTCTCGATGCATATCGGTAATAGTCCTTTTGTGTTTTTAGTCAAAAGAATTTACAGCATATCTCCTTTAACCTTTTCAGGCCCAAGCTCTTGTTTGACATGTCTTTTTTATTTTTGTTTGACAGGGCCACAGTTAAGCAGAATTAACTGCTGCGGGAATATAACCTATAATTTGATGTTATGATGGGTGGGTCTTAAAAGCTTAAACATGCAATACTGGTGTTTGAGGTTTCATGTATCTGACCTCTGCATCCAAAGTGACAGTACTGTGAGCAGCGAGTCATTGTGCTGGTGCCACAGACCGCAGCTTACAGCAGGTAAGCGGTGTGTTTTGTAGGTAAAGGTTGGAAAATTAGCAACAGGCTTAAGCCAGTTGAGCTTCACAACATTGATGGTGGCCGTGGTGGAAAGGAAGGCGGCTAGGCGGAAGTGGCTCAGGTGGTTGAGCAGGTCGACCAATGATCAGATGATCGGTGGTTCAATCCCCAGTCAACCGCCGTTGTGTCCTTGGGAAAGACACCTCAACCCTTCCTGCCTCCAGTTGGCTCCAGTTGGTGTGTGAATGCGCATGAACGTCCCAGTGATGGTCAGAGAGGCCGTAGGTGCACACTGGCACTCAGTCTGCCCCAGGGCAGCTGTGGCTGCATCAGTGGTTTACCATCACCAAGT